>JAOANR010000203.1:0-600000 GCA_030278955.1 Hygrophila difformis
TCTTTTTCTCAAACTCTTGCGAGTCCTTGCTCGACTCACCGGTTTCTTTACGCTTCAGTTGCTGGACTCGATCAATTGCTACAGCTCGATCGTAAACCGTCTGCAGCTTTGTGAATTGTCCTACTGCAAGTATCTCCCGGATACTAAGGTTCAGACCCATCTCGAATTTCTGAGCCTTGTTAGAGTCAGTTGGTACTATCCTTGTAGCAAATCGCACCAATTCCTTGAATTTGGTGTAGTACTCTTGTACTGTTTGCGCTCCTTGTCTGAGGTTGATGAATTCCTCGTACTTTGCGGTTTGGTGCTCAGTGGGTAGAATCTTTCTCTCAAGGCTTCCTTAAGTCCTTCCCAGGTGTAGGATTCTTCATCTTCCTCTGAATTCGTTTGAAGGTTTTGCCACCACTCATCGGCTTCGCCTCCTAAGTAGTAGGTCGCTACACGTACCTTCTCCTCGTCCGTCCAAGAGTTTGTCAAAGGTACGGATCCAACCCTCCAACTTGGCCGGATCCTCTTGCCCGTCATAATGGGGTGGGTTGTAGGGGTTTACCAATGCCAAGTAGTTGACTCGGGCTACTGGCGGAGGTATTGCCCCTTGTGCCCTATGCACCTCGGCATTTCCTAATGCTACGAGCACTTCTTCTACCGTCCTTAAACGTTCATCCATGTTGTTGGGAATAGGAGGCGCTCGATCTCCTACGTTCGGAGGATTCTCATTGTTGTTAGGTGCGTTTGGGAGGTCAGTGTCAGTGCCGTTTGGGCTTACCTTCCTCAGTTTTCTTCTAGGTGCCATTTCTCTGTTGTTAAGCACGCGAAGATGAGTTTCTAAGTGATCAAGATCTAGGACTAAGGAAAAGTTAGTCTTTAGCAGGCGCTCCTAAGTCAAAGTCATGTCGAATACTAATTTAAGAGTGTCTTCATAGAGTCGATGATTTTCATAAAAAGAGTGAGTACAATTATGTATGTATGCATATGCAATCCCCCCAATGAAAATTTAATTATGCATGCATTCATTTATCCATGGGTTTTAAAAATAAATTTATTCTATGGATAGATTTTAAAAGAATAAGGGTAAAACATTTGAGCCCCTATATTGGGCCAAAAGAAATAAATTATTTGGGCTTGAGTAAAACAAGGGTATTGGGCTAAAAATAATTTCTTGGGCTTCAAAAAAAATATTTGGGCTTCTAAAAATTTTTTTTTGGGTTAAAAATTTGGGCTTTAACTTCAAAATAATAATTGGGCTCTTTAAAATATATTACTAGTTTAGAAATAATAACTTTAAAAATAATAATACTTAAAAATAATAGTTTAAAAATATTCCGGGCTCTGATGTCACCGCCACACCTCCCAAGCAAGACACGACTTCATTCGAGCTCACTTGAAAGATGCAAGGCTAAGGGTATAAAATAATTTTAAACAACCAAGTCCGGAAATACTTATATTTAAAAATAATAATCATCCTTACACGCAGCGGAAATATAAGTTGTGCAGCGGAAATAAAGTATAAGGGCCGACATGGCCAAAACACGGGTTAAACAGGCCCGTTCATACTATAGTCTAATGCAAATTTAACATAAAGTGTTCCCAAAAATTCCCATGCATGTACGTGCTCAGTATAATCCATATGCTTTGTTGGAAAAAGAAGGAAATGGTTTGGGTCAGCAAAACGTGCTGAGTAAGTTAACACCTAGCATGACTTAGGGGTTTCAAAGCCTTTAATTAAATTTAATAAAAACATGCTTGTAAGTAATACACGATTTAAGTTAATCATCCACTAATAATTAAATGGCATAATTTAAAACAAAGAAAATATTCAATTCTCTTAATTCTCTCGTGATTTCAGGATTTGGTATTTCAAGGATTTCACTCTTTCACTTTTGTTCGATATGATCTAGTATAATATGTTCTCGGGAAAATGGACCTGCAAGAATTTAAACGCATCCTAGGGAATCAAACCCGTAGGATCAACACACGTCCTGGGGAATCGAACCCACAGGGAATCAAACGATCGCCCTTGGGGAATCGAACCCGCAAGAACTCAAATACATCCTAGGGAAATAAACCCATAGGAATCAACACACATCCTGGGGAATCGAACCCGCAGGAAAACAAACGATCGCCCTTGGGGAATCGAACCCGCAAGAATTCAAATGCATCCTAGGGAATTGAACCCATAGAAATCAACACACATCCTGGGGAATCGAACCCGCAGGAAAACAAATAATCGCCCTTGGGAATCAAACCCGCAAGGTAAGAACGCATTTCGCAAGTTTCACAAAATTCTCAAATATAACTTACACAAGTCGCTGTCTTACTCCATAATTAATTAAAAATTCATTTTAAGTCCGAAAATTCTGAAATTTCACCGGTATCTCGAAAACACAGAGACAAACAAGTTTCGTGTTTTACGTTTCTCGATCCGGGTTAAGGAAACGAGTCAAAAATCAAGTCTTTCCCATAAGTAGTATGCTGTCAGGTTTCAGATTCGACACCATTCAAAGATTCGACTTTTTAACATATCAAATGGACTCCAAAAAATTCTGAAATTTTATATGCACATACTAGATATAATTATCTACAACTTTCATTTAGATTGCAAGTATCAATTCGGACTCGAATTTATAGAAATAGGCTCATCAAGTTCGGACATCAACACCTTCAGATTTCCAAAAGGGTTTTTTTTCAAGGCAGTTTGTGTTCGGATCGTTTTGGGATAGCAAATGTTGATGAAAATGGCTGAAATTTTTACACAACTTAGATTAATGTGTTAGGATCAAAAGTCTAGTTTTGAGTTTTTCGGTTTGAATTCTTGAAGTAGGGGTTTTGGTCCAATTTCCAATCTGTCACAGTTTCAAGTTCGACTTTTAGGGCAGGTTCATTGGAGGCCATTTTCGGATATCAAAACACAATGGAAAATTATGAAAATTTTACACAAACTAGATCTGTGTCTTAGAAACGTTTTTCATGTTTTGAGTTTTTCCGTTTGAGCAGTTTTAAGGGTTTGAAAAATTCGCACCAAAACGCTGCGCCGGGGGTTTTTCGTGTTGACAGATTTTTGAGTTTCTAAATCTCTATGTTTGGTTGCATTTTAAGTCGCCCAAAACCAATTAAGCATTAACTTACAGTGGGGATGATGTCTAGGAGGTCACGGGGTCGTCCGGAGTCCATGGGATGTCACGAACGAATCTCCTCAAGTCGGTTTCCTCTTCCAACGTCCACGAACCGAATCCGCAAGTAAAAATCCTTAGTTAGATTCGATTTTCGGATTCAAAAAGGTGTAGATAAACTCAAAATCTACTTACCAACGTCCTAGGGGTCTGTCTTCTCCTTCACAAGTCCTTCTTGTTCGGATTTCATCGTCGGAACTTCAAGAACACAAGGGATTTCGAGGTTTTCGACTTTTGGAGGAGTTTGAGAGGATGTGAGGAGAAGGGGGCTGCTCTAGGGTTGTTTGTGTCGAATTTAGGGCTAGGGAGCAGTCTAAGGTCGTCCCGTATATCCTTCCATAGCCCGAGATTGAGTTTCCATCGTCGGGGGTCGAAAATATGGCAAGAAAATCGTCGGGACGCGTTGTTGCCGTTTTCTGGGGAGGTCACGCGCTCTTGGCGCGCTCATAGGCTAAACGCCGCGCGGCCAGCGCGCGGCCTCCGCCGGGCCTCGGTCCGGGCGGGTCCGTGCGATCCGATCGGGCCTTTTCTCCTCTCTTTCGGACTTCTGTGCTCCTACGTTTTCGGGCTCGATTTTTCGGGTCATTCTCGGATTATAAATTCTTATCTTAAATTTATCTCGTCTTGAATTAACCCCGTATTCGAAATCTTGAGTCCGGTGCGTTTGGATTCGTCGGCTTCTAATTCGTCGTCTTTTGACTCCCGTGCAACAATTTATCTAATTAAATTATTTCCGACTTCACGGGTTCCTGGAATTAAAATTCTTTTCTTTCTTGAATTTAGTTCCAATTCTTTTGACTCGATTCATGGAATGTCTCCGGGCTTCCTTTCCCTCCTTTATTCCATTTTGAATTTTTGAATCTATCGGCGTTTCATTTCCGAGCAATAATTTATTGTGGTAAATTATTTTCTTCTTCTCGGAGATATTTCAACCTTGATTTGATTAAGAACTAAATTTTATTCCTTTGGACGCCGATAAAAATCCCGGGTATTACAGTCTACCCCCCTTAAGAATCAACTTCGTCCCCGAAGTTGCGTGTTAGCTTCTCGCGAGCTTGGAACTAAGGTCCTTTCTGCTTTGTGCTATTGTTTGATTGCGTGATTGTATCATTATGTGTTGTTGTTCTTGATGTTGTTGGTATTATTTTATTATATCGTTTGACTGAACCCAGAATTGAAATTTCCAAGTTGCCTACGTACCCTGTGAAGGGATCAAGCCATGACGTAGTTCAAAACAGTTTGAATTTGTTTATTTGAAATACAGAATATTCGGACTAGAATATTCGGGTCGTTACATCCTCCCCCCCTTAAGATTACAGTTATGTCCCCATAACTTCCTATGTATTATTCGCAACCAGGTTCGGGTATCGTTGCCCATGATCCTTCCTCATTGAGCTGGCAGGTCAGCTTGATCGATGTCGTTCAATCGTCCTGTGGCTCCTCTGGTTGGGGGTTTACCAAATCTAGCCTCTTCTCAATCCTCTCCTCACGAACATTGCATTCTCTAATCATGTGGTCCTCCCCACCACATCTATAACAAGTCCCGCGCCTTGGGCATTCGCGCACCAGATGAGCTTGGTGGCACTGCGGGCAACGTGGTATGACTGTATGACGTATGCCGTTTCTTCCATAATTGAAACCTTTATTCTTATTCTCCTTAAAATTGCCATTGCTAATGTTTCGATTCTTTTTCTCAAACTCTTGCGAGTCCTTGCTCGACTCACCGGTTTCTTTACGCTTCAGTTGCTGGACTCGATCAATTGCTACAGCTCGATCGTAAACCGTCTGCAGCTTTGTGAATTGTCCTACTGCAAGTATCTCCCGGATACTAAGGTTCAGACCCATCTCGAATTTCTGAGCCTTGTTAGAGTCAGTTGGTACTATCCTTGTAGCAAATCGCACCAATTCCTTGAATTTGGTGTAGTACTCTTGTACTGTTTGCGCTCCTTGTCTGAGGTTGATGAATTCCTCGTACTTTGCGGTTTGGTGCTCAGTGGGTAGAATCTTTCTCTCAAGGCTTCCTTAAGTCCTTCCCAGGTGTAGGATTCTTCATCTTCCTCTGAATTCGTTTGAAGGTTTTGCCACCACTCATCGGCTTCGCCTCCTAAGTAGTAGGTCGCTACACGTACCTTCTCCTCGTCCGTCCAAGAGTTTGTCAAAGGTACGGATCCAACCCTCCAACTTGGCCGGATCCTCTTGCCCGTCATAATGGGGTGGGTTGTAGGGGTTTACCAATGCCAAGTAGTTGACTCGGGCTACTGGCGGAGGTATTGCCCCTTGTGCCCTATGCACCTCGGCATTTCCTAATGCTACGAGCACTTCTTCTACCGTCCTTAAACGTTCATCCATGTTGTTGGGAATAGGAGGCGCTCGATCTCCTACGTTCGGAGGATTCTCATTGTTGTTAGGTGCGTTTGGGAGGTCAGTGTCAGTGCCGTTTGGGCTTACCTTCCTCAGTTTTCTTCTAGGTGCCATTTCTCTGTTGTTAAGCACGCGAAGATGAGTTTCTAAGTGATCAAGATCTAGGACAAAGGCAAAGTTAGTCTTTAGCAGGCGCTCCTAAGTCAAAGTCATGTCGAATACTAATTTAAGAGTGTCTTCATAGAGTCGATGATTTTCATAAAAAGAGTGAGTACAATTATGTATGTATGCATATGCAATCCCCCCAATGAAAATTTAATTATGCATGCATTCATTTATCCATGGGTTTTAAAAATAAATTTATTCCATGGATAGATTTTAAAAGAATAAGGGTAAAACATTTGAGCCCCTATATTGGGCCAAAAGAAATAAATTATTTGGGCTTGAGTAAAACAAGGGTATTGGGCTAAAAATAATTTCTTGGGCTTCAAAAAAAATATTTGGGCTTCTAAAATTTTTTTTTTTTTTGGGTTAAAAATTTGGGCTTTAACTTCAAAATAATAATTGGCTCTTTAAAATATATTACTAGTTTAGAAATAATAACTTTAAAAATAATACTCCCTTCGTTTTTTTTTAACTTCTCCATTTCTTCACTGCACGCAATCCAATGTACGTTTTTAGTCATTAATAACTCAAATTATATACAAGTAAAAATTATAAAAAAATTGATATTATAAATCTACGCGATTAGACGAATCCAACAAGATCTCAATTGACTATGTTTTATCATACACAACTATACTAAAAAGTTGAATCAAAGTTACTTAATGAATAGTATCAACTATTCAAAGGGTAAAGATATTAAAAAACGGAGGGAGTAATACTTAAAAATAATAGTTTAAAAATATTCCGGGCTCTGATAACACTTTGTAACACCCCGGATTTGATAACCCAGGCCGGGATGTCACCGCCACACCTCCCAAGCAAGACACGACTTCATTCGAGCTCACTTGAAAGATGCAAGGCTAAGGGTATAAAATAATTTTAAACAACCAAGTCCGGAAATACTTATATTTAAAAATAATAATCATCCTTACACGCAGCGGAAATATAAGTTGTGCAGCGGAAATAAAGTATAAGGGCCGACATGGCCAAAACACGGGTTAAACAGGCCCGTTCATACTATAGTCTAATGCAAATTTAACATAAAGTGTTCCCAAAAATTCCCATGCATGTACGTGCTCAGTATAATCCATATGCTTTGTTGGAAAAAGAAGGAAATGGTTTGGGTCAGCAAAACGTGCTGAGTAAGTTAACACCTAGCATGACTTAGGGGTTTCAAAGCCTTTAATTAAATTTAATAAAAACATGCTTGTAGGTAATACACGATTTAAGTTAATCATCCACTAATAATTAAATGGCATAATTTAAAACAAAGAAAATATTCAATTCTCTTAATTCTCTCATGATTTCAGGATTTGGTATTTCAAGGATTTCACTCTTTCACTTTTGTTCGATATGATCTAGTATAATATGTTCTCGTGAAAATGGACCCGCAAGAATTTAAACGCATCCTAGGGAATCAAACCCGTAGGATCAACACACGTCCTGGGGAATCGAACCCACAGGGAATCAAACGATCGCCCTTGGGGAATCGAACCCGCAAGAACTCAAATACATCCTAGGGAAATGAACCCATAGGAATCAACATACATCCTGGGGAATCGAACCCGCAGGAAAACAAACGATCGCCCTTGGGGAATCGAACCCGCAAGAATTCAAATGCATCCTAGGGAATTGAACCCATAGAATCAACACACATCCTGGGGAATCGAACCCGCAGGAAAACAAACAATCGCCTTTGGGAATCAAACCCGCAAGGTAAGAACGCATTTCGCAAGTTTCACAAAATTCTCAAATATAACTTACACAAGTCGCTGTCTTACTCCATAATTAATTAAAAATTCATTTTAAGTCCGAAAATTCTGAAATTTCACCGGTATCTCGAAAACACAGAGACAAACAAGTTTCGTGTTTTACGTTTCTCGATCCGGGTTAAGGAAACGAGTCAAAAATCAAGTCTTTCCCATAAGTAGTATGCTGTCAGGTTTCAGATTCGACACCATTCAAAGATTCGACTTTTTAACATATCAAATGGACTCCAAAAAATTCTGAAATTTTATATGCACATACTAGATATAATTATCTACAACTTTCATTTAGATTGCAAGTATCAATTCGGACTCGAATTTATAGAAATAGGCTCATCAAGTTCGGACATCAACACCTTCAGATTTCCAAAAGGGTTTTTTTTCAAGGCAGTTTGTGTTCGGATCGTTTTGGGATAGCAAACGTTGATGAAAATGGCTGAAATTTTTACACAACTTAGATTAATGTGTTAGGATCAAAAGTCTAGTTTTGAGTTTTTCGGTTTGAATTCTTGAAGTAGGGGTTTTGGTCCAATTTCCAATCTGTCACAGTTTCAAGTTCGACTTTTAGGGCAGGTTCATTGGAGGCCATTTTCGGATATCAAAACACAATGGAAAATTATGAAAATTTTACACAAACTAGATCTGTGTCTTAGAAACGTTTTTCATGTTTTGCGTTTTTCCGTTTGAGCAGTTTTAAGGGTTTGAAAAATTCGCACCAAAACGCTGCGCCGGGGGTTTTTCGTGTTGACAGATTTTTGAGTTTCTAAATCTCTATGTTTGGTTGCATTTTAAGTCGCCCAAAACCAATTAAGCATTAACTTACATTGGGGATGATGTCTAGGAGGTCACGGGGTCGTCCGGAGTCCACGGGATGTCACGAACGAATCTCCTCAAGTCGGTTTCCTCTTCCAACGTCCACGAACCGAATCCGCAAGTAAAAATCCTTAGTTAGATTCGATTTTCGGATTCAAAAAGGTGTAGATAAACTCAAAAACTACTTACCAACGTCCTAGGGGTCTGTCTTCTCCTTCACAAGTCCTTCTTGTTCGGATTTCATCGTCGGAACTTCAAGAACACAAGGGATTTCGAGGTTTTCGACTTTGGGAGGAGTTTGAGAGGATGTGAGGAGAAGGGGGCTGCTCTAGGGTTGTTTGTGTCGAATTTAGGGCTAGGGAGCAGTCTAAGGTCGTCCCGTATATCCTTCCATAGCCCGGAATTGAGTTTCCATCGTCGGGGGTCGAAAATATGGCAAGAAAATCGTCGGGACGCGTTGTTGCCGTTTTCTGGGGAGGTCACGCGCTCTTGGCGCGCTCATAGGCTAAACGCCGCGCGGCCAGCGAGCGGCCTCCGCCGGGACCTCGGTCCGGGCGGGTCCGTGCGATCCGATCGGGCCTTTTCTCCTCTCTTTCGGACTTCTGTGCTCCTACGTTTTCGGGCTCGATTTTTCGGGTCATTCTCGGATTATAAATTCTTATCTTAAATTTATCTCGTCTTGAATTAACCCCGTATTCGAAATCTTGAGTCCGTTGCGTTTGGATTCGTCGGCTTCTAATTCGTCGTCTTTTGACTCCCGTGCAACAATTTATCTAATTAAATTATTTCCGACTTCACGGGTTCCTGGAATTAAAATTCTTTTCTTTCTTGAATTTAGTTCCAATTCTTTTGACTCGATTCATGGAATGTCTCCGGGCTTCCTTTCCCTCCTTTATTCCATTTTGAATTTTTGAATCTATCGGCGTTTCATTTCCGAGCAATAATTTATTGTGGTAAATTATTTTCTTCTTCTCGGAGATATTTCAACCTTGATTTGATTAAGAACTAAATTTTATTCCTTTGGACGCCGATAAAAATCCTGGGTATTACAGTCTACCCCCCTTAAGAATCAACTTCGTCCCCGAAGTTGCGTGTTAGCTTCTCGCGAGCTTGGAACTAAGGTCCTTTCTGCTTTGTGCTATTGTTTGATTGCGTGATTGTATCATTATGTGTTGTTGTTCTTGATGTTGTTGGTATTATTTTATTATATCGTTTGACTGAACCCAGAATTGAAATTTCCAAGTTGCCTACGTACCCTGTGAAGGGATCAAGCCATGACGTAGTTCAAAACAGTTTGAATTTGTTTATTTGAAATACAGAATATTCGGACTAGAATATTCGGGTCGTTACATCCTCCCCCCCTTAAGATTACAGTTATGTCCCCATAACTGCCTATGTATTATTCGCAACCAGGTTCGGGTATCGTTGCCCATGATCCTTCCTCATTGAGCTGGCAGGTCAGCTTGATCGATGTCGTTCAATCGTCCTATGGCTCCTCTGGTTGGGGGTTTACCAAATCTAGCCTCTTCTCAATCCTCTCCTCACGAACATTGCATTCTCTAATCATGTGGTCCTCCCCACCACATCTATAACAAGTCCCGCGCCTTGGGCATTCGCGCACCAGATGAGCTTGGTGGCACTGCGGGCAACGTGGTATGACTGTATGACGTATGCCGTTTCTTCCATAATTGAAACCTTTATTCTTATTCTCCTTAAAATTGCCATTGCTAATGTTTCGATTCTTTTTCTCAAACTCTTGCGAGTCCTTGCTCGACTCACCGGTTTCTTTACGCTTCAGTTGCTGGACTCGATCAATTGCTACAGCTCGATCATAAACCGTCTGCAGCTTTGTGAATTGTCCTACTGCAAGTATCTCCCGGATACTAAGGTTCAGACCCATCTCGAATTTCTGAGCCTTGTTAGAGTCAGTTGGTACTATCCTTGTAGCAAATCGCACCAATTCCTTGAATTTGGTGTAGTACTCTTGTACTGTTTGCGCTCCTTGTCTGAGGTTGATGAATTCCTCGTACTTTGCGGTTTGGTGCTCAGTGGGTAGAATCTTTCTCTCAAGGCTTCCTTAAGTCCTTCCCAGGTGTAGGATTCTTCATCTTCCTCTGAATTCGTTTGAAGGTTTTGCCACCACTCATCGGCTTCGCCTCCTAAGTAGTAGGTCGCTACACGTACCTTCTCCTCGTCCGTCCAAGAGTTTGTCAAAGGTACGGATCCAACCCTCCAACTTGGCCGGATCCTCTTGCCCGTCATAATGGGGTGGGTTGTAGGGGTTTACCAATGCCAAGTAGTTGACTCGGGCTACTGGCGGAGGTATTGCCCCTTGTGCCCTATGCACCTCGGCATTTCCTAATGCTACGAGCACTTCTTCTACCGTCCTTAAACGTTCATCCATATTGTTGGGAATAGGAGGCGCTCGATCTCCTACGTTCGGAGGATTCTCATTGTTGTTAGGTGCGTTTGGGAGGTCAGTGTCAGTGCCGTTTGGGCTTACCTTCCTCAGTTTTCTTCTAGGTGCCATTTCTCTGTTGTTAAGCACGCGAAGATGAGTTTCTAAGTGATCAAGATCTAGGACTAAGACAAAGTTAGTCTTTAGCAGGCGCTCCTAAGTCGAAGTCATGTCGAATACTAATTTAAGAGTGTCTTCATAGAGTCGATGATTTTCATAAAAAGAGTGAGTACAATTATGTATGTATGCATATGCAATCCCCCCAATGAAAATTTAATTATGCATGCATTCATTTATCCATGGGTTTTAAAAATAAATTTATTCCATGGATAGATTTTAAAAGAATAAGGGTAAAACATTTGAGCCCCTATATTGGGCCAAAAGAAATAAATTATTTGGGCTTGAGTAAAACAAGGGTATTGGGCTAAAAATAATTTCTTGGGCTTCAAAAAAAATATTTGGGCTTCTAAAATTTTTTTTTTTGGGTTAAAAATTTGGGCTTTAACTTCAAAATAATAATTGGGCTCTTTAAAATATATTACTAGTTTAGAAATAATAACTTTAAAAATAATAATAATAATACTTAAAAATAATAGTTTAAAAATATTCCGGGCTCTGATACCACTTTGTAACACCCCGGATTTGATAACCCAGGCCGGGATGTCACCGCCACACCTCCCAAGCAAGACACGACTTCATTCGAGCTCACTTGAAAGATGCAAGGCTAAGGGTATAAAATAATTTTAAACAACCAAGTCCGGAAATACTTATATTTAAAAATAATAATCATCCTTACACGCAGCGGAAATATAAGTTGTGCAGCGGAAATAAAGTATAAGGGCCGACATGGCCAAAACACGGGTTAAACAGGCCCGTTCATACTATAGTCTAATGCAAATTTAACATAAAGTGTTCCCAAAAATTCCCATGCAGGTACGTGCTCAGTATAATCCATATGCTTTGTTGGAAAAAGAAGGAAATGGTTTGGGTCAGCAAAACGTGCTGAGTAAGTTAACACCTAGCATGACTTAGGGGTTTCAAAGCCTTTAATTAAATTTAATAAAAACATGCTTGTAGGTAATACACGATTTAAGTTAATCATCCACTAATAATTAAATGGCATAATTTAAAACAAAGAAAATATTCAATTCTCTTAATTCTCTCGTGATTTCAGGATTTGGTATTTCAAGGATTTCACTCTTTCACTTTTGTTCGATATGATCTAGTATAATATGTTCTCGGGAAAATGGACCTGCAAGAATTTAAACGCATCCTAGGGAATCAAACCCGTAGGATCAACACACGTCCTGGGGAATCGAACCCACAGGGAATCAAACGATCGCCCTTGGGGAATCGAACCCGCAAGAACTCAAATACATCCTAGGGAAATAAACCCATAGGAATCAACACACATCCTGGGGAATCGAACCCGCAGGAAAACAAACGATCGCCCTTGGGGAATCGAACCCGCAAGAATTCAAATGCATCCTAGGGAATTGAACCCATAGGAATCAACACACATCCTGGGGAATCGAACCCGCAGGAAAACAAATAATCGCCCTTGGGAATCAAACCCGCAAGGTAAGAACGCATTTCGCAAGTTTCACAAAATTCTCAAATATAACTTACACAAGTCGCTGTCTTACTCCATAATTAATTAAAAATTCATTTTAAGTCCGAAAATTCTGAAATTTCACCGGTATCTCGAAAACACAGAGACAAACAAGTTTCGTGTTTTACGTTTCTCGATCCGGGTTAAGGAAACGAGTCAAAAATCAAGTCTTTCCCATAAGTAGTATGCTGTCAGGTTTCAGATTCGACACCATTCAAAGATTCGACTTTTTAACATATCAAATGGACTCCAAAAAATTCTGAAATTTTATATGCACATACTAGATATAATTATCTACAACTTTCATTTAGATTGCAAGTATCAATTCGGACTCGAATTTATAGAAATAGGCTCATCAAGTTCGGACATCAACACCTTCAGATTTCCAAAAGGGTTTTTTTTCAAGGCAGTTTGTGTTCGGATCGTTTTGGGATAGCAAACGTTGATGAAAATGGCTGAAATTTTTACACAACTTAGATTAATGTGTTAGGATCAAAAGTCTAGTTTTGAGTTTTTCGGTTTGAATTCTTGAAGTAGGGGTTTTGGTCCAATTTCCAATCTGTCACAGTTTCAAGTTCGACTTTTAGGGCAGGTTCATTGGAGGCCATTTTCGGATATCAAAACACAATAGAAAATTATGAAAATTTTACACAAACTAGATCTGTGTCTTAGAAACGTTTTTCATGTTTTGAGTTTTTCCGTTTGAGCAGTTTTAAGGGTTTGAAAAATTCGCACCAAAACGCTGCGCCGGGGGTTTTTCGTGTTGACAGATTTTTGAGTTTCTAAATCTCTATGTTTGGTTGCATTTTAAGTCGCCCAAAACCAATTAAGCATTAACTTACAGTGGGGATGATGTCTAGGAGGTCACGGGGTCGTCCGGAGTCCACGGGATGTCACGAACGAATCTCCTCAAGTCGGTTTCCTCTTCCAACGTCCACGAACCGAATCCGCAAGTAAAAATCCTTAGTTAGATTCGATTTTCGGATTCAAAAAGGTGTAGATAAACTCAAAAACTACTTACCAACGTCCTAGGGGTCTGTCTTCTCCTTCACAAGTCCTTCTTGTTCGGATTTCATCGTCGGAACTTCAAGAACACAAGGGATTTCGAGGTTTTCGACTTTGGGAGGAGTTTGAGAGGATGTGAGGAGAAGGGGGCTGCTCTAGGGTTGTTTGTGTCGAATTTAGGGCTAGGGAGCAGTCTAAGGTCGTCCCGTATATCCTTCCATAGCCCGGGATTGAGTTTCCATCGTCGGGGGTCGAAAATATGGCAAGAAAATCGTCGGGACGCGTTGTTGCCGTTTTCTGGGGAGGTCACGCGCTCTTGGCGCGCTCATAGGCTAAACGCCGCGCGGCCAGCGCGCGGCCTCCGCCGGGCCTCGGTCCGGGCGGGTCCGTGCGATCCGATCGGGCCTTTTCTCCTCTCTTTCGGACTTCTGTGCTCCTACGTTTTCGGGCTCGATTTTCGGGTCATTCTCGGATTATAAATTCTTATCTTAAATTTATCTCGTCTTGAATTAACCCCGTATTCGAAATCTTGAGTCCGGTGCGTTTGGATTCGTCGGCTTCTAATTCGTCGTCTTTTGACTCCCGTGCAACAATTTATCTAATTAAATTATTTCCGACTTCACGGGTTCTGGAATTAAAATTCTTTTCTTTCTTGAATTTAGTTCCAATTCTTTTGACTCGATTCATGGAATGTCTCCGGGCTTCCTTTCCCTCCTTTATTCCATTTTGAATTTTTGAATCTATCGGCGTTTCATTTCCGAGCAATAATTTATTGTGGTAAATTATTTTCTTCTTCTCGGAGATATTTCAACCTTGATTTGATTAAGAACTAAATTTTATTCCTTTGGACGCCGATAAAAATCCCGGGTATTACAGTCTACCCCCCTTAAGAATCAACTTCGTCCCCGAAGTTGCGTGTTAGCTTCTCGCGAGCTTGGAACTAAGGTCCTTTCTGCTTTGTGCTATTGTTTGATTGCGTGATTGTATCATTATGTGTTGTTGTTCTTGATGTTGTTGGTATTATTTTATTATATCGTTTGACTGAACCCAGAATTGAAATTTCCAAGTTGCCTACGTACCCTGTGAAGGGATCAAGCCATGACGTAGTTCAAAACAGTTTGAATTTGTTTATTTGAAATACAGAATATTCGGACTAGAATATTCGGGTCGTTACATCCTCCCCCCCTTAAGATTACAGTTATGTCCCCATAACTGCCTATGTATTATTCGCAACCAGGTTCGGGTATCGTTGCCCATGATCCTTCCTCATTGAGCTGGCAGGTCAGCTTGATCGATGTCGTTCAATCGTCCTATGGCTCCTCTGGTTGGGGGTTTACCAAATCTAGCCTCTTCTCAATCCTCTCCTCACGAACATTGCATTCTCTAATCATGTGGTCCTCCCCACCACATCTATAACAAGTCCCGCGCCTTGGGCATTCGCGCACCAGATGAGCTTGGTGGCACTGCGGGCAACGTGGTATGACTGTATGACGTATGCCGTTTCTTCCATAATTGAAACCTTTATTCTTATTCTCCTTAAAATTGCCATTGCTAATGTTTCGATTCTTTTTCTCAAACTCTTGCGAGTCCTTGCTCGACTCACCGGTTTCTTTACGCTTCAGTTGCTGGACTCGATCAATTGCTACAACTCGATCGTAAACCGTCTGCAGCTTTGTGAATTGTCCTACTGCAAGTATCTCCCGGATACTAAGGTTCAGACCCATCTCGAATTTCTGAGCCTTGTTAGAGTCAGTTGGTACTATCCTTGTAGCAAATCGCACCAATTCCTTGAATTTGGTGTAGTACTCTTGTACTGTTTGCGCTCCTTGTCTGAGGTTGATGAATTCCTCGTACTTTGCGGTTTGGTGCTCAGTGGGTAGAATCTTTCTCTCAAGGCTTCCTTAAGTCCTTCCCAGGTGTAGGATTCTTCATCTTCCTCTGAATTCGTTTGAAGGTTTTGCCACCACTCATCGGCTTCGCCTCCTAAGTAGTAGGTCGCTACACGTACCTTCTCCTCGTCCGTCCAAGAGTTTGTCAAAGGTACGGATCCAACCCTCCAACTTGGTCGGATCCTCTTGCCCGTCATAATGGGGTGGGTTGTAGGGGTTTACCAATGCCAAGTAGTTGACTCGGGCTACTGGCGGAGGTATTGCCCCTTGTGCCCTATGCACCTCGGCATTTCCTAATGCTACGAGCACTTCTTCTACCGTCCTTAAACGTTCATCCATGTTGTTGGGAATAGGAGGCGCTCGATCTCCTACGTTCGGAGGATTCTCATTGTTGTTAGGTGCGTTTGGGAGGTCAGTGTCAGTGCCGTTTGGGCTTACCTTCCTCAGTTTTCTTCTAGGTGCCATTTCTCTGTTGTTAAGCACGCGAAGATGAGTTTCTAAGTGATCAAGATCTAGGACTAAGGCAAAGTTAGTCTTTAGCAGGCGCTCCTAAGTCAAAGTCATGTCGAATACTAATTTAAGAGTGTCTTCATAGAGTCGATGATTTTCATAAAAAGAGTGAGTACAATTATGTATGTATGCATATGCAATCCCCCCAATGAAAATTTAATTATGCATGCATTCATTTATCCATGGGTTTTAAAAATAAATTTATTCCATGGATAGATTTTAAAAGAATAAGGGTAAAACATTTGAGCCCCTATATTGGGCCAAAAGAAATAAATTATTTGGGCTTGAGTAAAACAAGGGTATTGGGCTAAAAATAATTTCTTGGGCTTCAAAAAAAATATTTGGGCTTCTAAAAATTTTTTTTTTTTTTGGGTTAAAAATTTGGGCTTTAACTTCAAAATAATAATTGGGCTCTTTAAAATATATTACTAGTTTAGAAATAATAACTTTAAAAATAATAATACTTAAAAATAATAGTTTAAAAATATTCCGGGCTCTGATACCACTTTGTAACACCCCGGATTTGATAACCCAGGCCGGGATGTCACCGCCACACCTCCCAAGCAAGACACGACTTCATTCGAGCTCACTTGAAAGATACAAGGCTAAGGGTATAAAATAATTTTAAACAACCAAGTCCGGAAATACTTATATTTAAAAATAATAATCATCCTTACACGCAGCGGAAATATAAGTTGTGCAGCGGAAATAAAGTATAAGGGCCGACATGGCCAAAACACGGGTTAAACAGGCCCGTTCATACTATAGTCTAATGCAAATTTAACATAAAGTGTTCCCAAAAATTCCCATGTACGTGCTCAGTATAATCCATATGCTCTGTTGGAAAAAGAAGGAAATGGTTTGGGTCAGCAAAACGTGCTGAGTAAGTTAACACCTAGCATGACTTAGGGGTTTCAAAGCCTTTAATTAAATTTAATAAAAACATGCTTGTAGGTAATACACGATTTAAGTTAATCATCCACTAATAATTAAATGGCATAATTTAAAACAAAGAAAATATTCAATTCTCTTAATTCTCTCATGATTTCAGGATTTGGTATTTCAAGGATTTCACTCTTTCACTTTTGTTCGATATGATCTAGTATAATATGTTCTCGTGAAAATGGACCCGCAAGAATTTAAACGCATCCTAGGGAATCAAACCCGTAGGATCAACACACGTCCTGGGGAATCGAACCCACAGGGAATCAAACGATCGCCCTTGGGGAATCGAACCCGCAAGAACTCAAATACATCAATGAACCCATAGGAATCAACACACATCCTGGGGAATCGAACCCGCAGGAAAACAAACGATCGCCCTTGGGGAATCGAACCCGCAAGAATTCAAATGCATCCTAGGGAATTGAACCCATAGGAATCAACACACATCATGGGGAATCGAACCCGCAGGAAAACAAACAATCGCCTTTGGGAATCGAACCCGCAAGGTAAGAACGCATTTCGCAAGTTTCACAAAATTCTCAAATATAACTTACACAAGTCGCTGTCTTACTCCATAATTAATTAAAAATTCATTTTAAGTCCGAAAATTCTGAAATTTCACCGGTATCTCGAAAACACAGAGACAAACAAGTTTTGTGTTTTACGTTTCTCGATCCGGGTTAAGGAAACGAGTCAAAAATCAAGTCTTTCCCATAAGTAGTATGCTGTCAGGTTTCAGATTCGACACCATTCAAAGATTCGACTTTTTAACATATCAAATGGACTCCAAAAAATTCTGAAATTTTATATGCACATACTAGATATAATTATCTACAACTTTCATTTAGATTGCAAGTATCAATTCGGACTCGAAAATATAGAAATAGGCTCATCAAGTTCGGACATCAACACCTTCAGATTTCCAAAAGGGTTTTTTTTCAAGGCAGTTTGTGTTCGGATCGTTTTGGGATAGCAAACGTTGATGAAAATGGCTGAAATTTTTACACAACTTAGATTAATGTGTTAGGATCAAAAGGTTAGTTTTGAGTTTTTCGGTTTGAATTCTTGAAGTAGGGGTTTTGGTCCAATTTCCAATCTGTCACAGTTTCAAGTTCGACTTTTAGGGCAGGTTCATTGGAGGCCATTTTCGGATATCAAAACACAATGGAAAATTATGAAAATTTTACACAAACTAGATCTGTGTCTTAGGAACGTTTTTCATGTTTTGAGTTTTTCCGTTTGAGCAGTTTTAAGGGTTTGAAAAATTCGCACCAAAACGCTGCGACGGGGGTTTTTCGTGTTGACAGATTTTTGAGTTTCTAAATCTCTATGTTTGGTTGCATTTTAAGTCGCCCAAAACCATTAACTTACCGTGGGGATGATGTCTAGGAGGTCACGGGGTCGTCCGGAGTCCACGGGATGTCACGAACGAATCTCCTCAAGTCGGTTTCCTCTTCCAACGTCCACGAACCGAATCCGCAAGTAAAAATCCTTAGTTAGATTCGATTTTCGGATTCAAAAAGGTGTAGATAAACTCAAAAACTACATAACAACATCCTAGGGGTCTGTCTTCTCCTTCACAAGTCCTTCTTGTTCGGATTTCGTCGTCGGAACTTCAAGAACACAAGGGATTTCGAGGTTTTCGACTTTGGGAGGAGTTTGAGAGGATGTGAGGAGAAGGGGGCTGCTCTAGGGTTGTTTGTGTCGAATTTAGGGCTAGGGAGCAGTCTAAGGTCGTCCCCTATATCCTTCCATAGCCCGGGATTGAGTTTCCATCGTCGGGGGTCGAAAATATGGCAAGAAAATCGTCGGGACGCGTTGTTGCCGTTTTCTGGGGAGGTCACGCGCTCTTGGCGCGCTCATAGGCTAAACGCCGCGCGGCCAGCGAGCGGCCTCCGCCGGGACCTCGGTCCGGGCGGGTCCGTGCGATCCGATCGGGCCTTTTCTCCTCTCTTTCGGACTTCTGTGCTCCTACGTTTTCGGGCTCGATTTTTCGGGTCATTCTCGGATTATAAATTCTTATCTTAAATTTATCTCGTCTTGAATTAACCCCGTATTCGAAATCTTGAGTCCGTTGAGTTTGGATTCGTCGGCTTTTAATTCGTCGTCTTTTGACTCCCGTGCAACAATTTATCTAATTAAATTATTTCCGACTTCACGGGTTCCTGGAATTAAAATTCTTTTCTTTCTTGAATTTAGTTCCAATTCTTTTGACTCGATTCATGGAATGTCTCCGGGCTTCCTTTCCCTCCTTTATTCCATTTTGAATTTTTGAATCTATCGGCGTTTCATTTCCGAGCAATAATTTATTGTGGTAAATTATTTCTTCTTCTTGGAGATATTTCAACCTTGATTTGATTAAGAACTAAATTTTATTCCTTTGGACACCGATAAAAATCCCGGGTATTACAGTCTACCCCCCTTAAGAATCAACTTCGTCCCCGAAGTTGCGTGTTAGCTTCTCGCGAGCTTGGAACTAAGGTCCTTTCTGCTTTGTGCTATTGTTTGATTGCGTGATTGTATCATTATGTGTTGTTGTTCTTGATGTTGTTGGTATTATTTTATTATATCGTTTGACTGAACCCAGAATTGAAATTTCCAAGTTGCCTACGTACCCTGTGAAGGGATCAAGCCATGACGTAGTTCAAAACAGTTTGAATTTGTTTATTTGAAATACAGAATATTCGGACTAGAATATTCGGGTCGTTACATCCTCCCCCCCTTAAGATTACAGTTATGTCCCCATAACTGCCTATGTATTATTCGCAACCAGGTTCGGGTATCGTTGCCCATGATCCTTCCTCATTGAGCTGGCAGGTCAGCTTGATCGATGTCGTTCAATCGTCCTATGGCTCCTCTGGTTGGGGGTTTACCAAATCTAGCCTCTTCTCAATCCTCTCCTCACGAACATTGCATTCTCTAATCATGTGGTCCTCCCCACCACATCTATAACAAGTCCCGCGCCTTGGGCATTCGCGCACCAGATGAGCTTGGTGGCACTGCGGGCAACGTGGTATGACTGTATGACGTATGCTGTTTCTCCCATAATTGAAACTTTTATTCTTATTCTCCTTAAAATTGCCATTGCTAATGTTTCGATTCTTTTTCTCAAACTCTTGCGAGTCCTTGCTCGACTCACCGGTTTCTTTACGCTTCAGTTGCTGGACTCGATCAATTGCTACAGCTCGATCGTAAACCGTCTGCAACTTTGTGAATTGTCCTACTGCAAGTATCTCCCGGATACTAAGGTTCAGACCCATCTCGAATTTCTGAGCCTTGTCAGAGTCAGTTGGTACTATCCTTGTAGCAAATCGCACCAATTCCTTGAATTTGGTGTAGTACTCTTGTACTGTTTGCGCTCCTTGTCTGAGGTTGATGAATTCCTTGTACTTTGCGGTCTTCGTGCTCAGTGGGTAGAATCTTTCTCTCAAGGCTTCCTTAAGTCCTTCCCAGGTGTAGGATTCTTCATCTTCCTCTGAATTCGTTTGAAGGTTTTGCCACCACTCATCGGCTTCGCCTCCTAAGTAGTAGGTCGCTACACGTACCTTCTCCTCGTCGGGGCATTTGATTGCGTCCAAGAATTTGTCAAAGGTACGGATCCAACCCTCCAACTTGACCGGATCCTCTTGCCCGTCATAATGGGGTGGGTTGTAGGGGTTTACCAATGCCAAGTAGTTGACTCGGGCTACTGGCGGAGGTATTGCCGCTTGTGCCCTATGCACCTCGGCATTTCCTAATGCTACGAGCACTTCTTCTACCGTCCTTAAACGTTCATCCATGTTTTTGGGAATAGGAGGTGCTCGATCTCCTACGTTCGGAGGATTCTCATTGTTGTTAGGTGCGTTTGGGAGGTCAGTGTCAGTGCCGTTTGGGCTTACCTTCCTCAGTTTTCTTCTAGGTGCCATTTCTCTGTTGTTAAGCACGCGAAGATGAGTTTCTAAGTGATCAAGATCTAGGACTAAGGCAAAGTTAGTCTTTAGCAGGCGCTCCTAAGTCAAAGTCATGTCGAATACTAATTTAAGAGTGTCTTCATAGAGTCGATGATTCTCATAAAAAGAGTGAGTGCAATTATGTATGTATGCATATGCAATCCCCCCAATAAAAATTTAATTATGCATGCATTCATTTATCCATGGGTTTTAAAAATAAATTTATTCCATGGATAGATTTTAAAAGAATAAGGGTAAAACATTTGAGCCCCTATATTGGGCCAAAAGAAATAAATTATTTGGACTTGAGTAAAACAAGGGTATTGGGCTAAAAATAATTTCTTGGGCTTCAAAAAAAATATTTGGGCTTCTTAAATTTTTTTTTTTGGGTTAAAAATTTGGGCTTTAACTTCAAAATAATAATTGGGCTCTTTAAAATATATCACTAGTTTAGAAATAATAACTTTAAAAATAATAATACTTAAAAATAATAGTTTAAAAATATTCCGAGCTCTGATATCACTTTGTAACACCCCGGATTTGATAACCCAGGCCGGGATGTCACCGCCACACCTCCCAAGCAAGACACGACTTCATTCGAGCTCACTTGAAAGATGCAAGGCTAAGGGTATAAAATAATTTCAAGTCTGGAATGCAGAAATAGGTGGCCTCTGTGTGACCTTTCTGAGTTAGGATAACTTACATCATCTTCCTTTTTGAGTTTTCCTGTCATTGCATTGTTGTTTTCATAGAATAATATTAATCTGTCCAATAAGATAATCCTAATTCCTTTGTCAAGTGAAGGTAAAAACCATCTTCAACATCTTGTTTATATCATATTATTATCTATCATTAATTGGTTTGGTTCCACATTGTATGTATGTACTATGCATGTATGGTGATTTGAACTTTGATGGGTTGGTCAGAATCAGAATTCAGATATTGAGATGAGAGGCCAACAACCCTCCATTTCTCAAGATTCCTGTAAGTAATTCTTGCTCCATTTCAGACTTCAAATAAGAGACAATAATGATGCAGGATAATAAATTTAGGTCAAATATCTGATCATATACAAAACACTGGGTTTGAATGCCCTTTTCGTTTTATATCTCAACCAAAATGAGTCTTTCCAAAATTTACAGTCACAAAATAAGTGATACCTTCCCCGCAAAATAAGATAATACGTAATTTGAACGATGTCCATAAAGAAAACACCAAGAATCAACTTAAAACCAAGTTAGCATTAACATGGGGAAATAAATAAAATAAAATAAAAATAAAAACCAAACCAAAGATCCAACAGTACACCACTATCAGCATGGCCCAGCCCTCTTTCTCACCACTTGTTTTATTCCACCTCGACGAGGAGCAATAAGAGGCTGGGTAACATCCTCGTTTGTGGGCACAGCTCGAGCAAAAATTCTCAAATCTGGGAGGGTCAAATTGCTCTTGTCGGTCGGGACCAAAGAAGTAAGTTTTCTCCTGAGCATGTCAATAATTCTAATGTCTGCCATCTCCACGAGCATATCCTGCTTGACATGACCACGAAAAAACATCATATAAAACATCATTTGTGCATATCAGGTTGCTCAATATGAAATCTATTATGCCAGACATAATCAGCATCGAAATCAGGCCACCCAAATTGATCGGATACCATCCTCAAACAATGCAACAAATGCTTCCACACAATCCTGTCTTGCTCCCAACCACCCATGTAATTTAGGCTATTGAAATACCAAAGTTTTTGGTCGTGTTGATCTAGAACGAATAGTACCCAATGCCCAGACCGGACAAAGGGGAAGACTATCTGCAAAAAAAAAATTTTGGAAGAACTTAGATCACACCACAAATGGAAAATGACATCACATATAAATTACGCAGACATCATTTATGTAAGTAAAACCATCATTTCACATGCATTGCCATCACTTTTGGATGTCTGACCATCACAACAGACCATCACAACAACACGTTTAGCGCAATCACCTAAACCATCACTTATATATATGTCCACTGCACAACCCCTATATGTATAACTAATAGAAATCAATAATAAGTGAAATTAAATAAATCTACAATAGTGCCACCTGATCTGTTGCATTTATGTAATTAAAACCATCATTTACAATTGTACATACATCATTAAAGCCAATATAAAAAAGTTTAAAAACGTGACTTGTATATGCTCTAGTTACAAATTAACAAAATACATAGTAAGCAGCAGCATAAATCAATTTAAAATAATTAAACAGTAAAATATGCATTGCCTTTCAGATAAACTATTGTAAACTGAAAATTTATTTTAAGAAGATCATTCAGTAAGCATAAATGCATGCAGGCATGACAAATGAATTGTAGAAACATGATTAATGAATGTTCCACTTACAAATTTGGCATGCAGTCTATGGATTGGCAGGCACGTTGCTGCTCAAACTCCCCCTCCATCTCTCCACCATTTCTATATCTTTTGCATCTCTATCTTTCCCAGGCTTATATTGACCACCAACCTCAGCACTAGCAAATGTCTGATAAGGCATGTATGATTTAATATCACCAAAACAAATGCAGAACATGCAACTATCACATGAATGTGCAACTATGGCATCATTGATTGTAACGCACAACAGGGTTAAAAAAAAACACCAGCTTACGACAACAATGTAGAGATGAAGACCGCATCAGCCGAATGGGCATTCACATTGATGCGCTCGAATGTGGAGTGATTTAGAACCTGGCAATATGCATCGACAAAAACACTGCAAACATCACTATTTGGGGCATTTTGCTCATAGTCCCCGTTTGTACAGTGATATAGTACCATCATCAAATACTATAGCACCTATAAAAAAATTAATACCTACAACCATAAAGGTGTGATACCCCGTAATAATTCATTTTTGGAGTTCGACTCGATTAGATGTATCCTAAATAAAAAAATAAACAAATTCAAATTGTTTTGAACTACGTTATGGTTTGATCCCTTCACAGGGTACGTAGGCAGCTTGAAAATTTTAATTCTGAGTTCAGTCACAAAATAAAAAAAAATAAAGAAAAAAACAAATATAAACGAAGGACCATAGTTCTTAGCTCGAGAGAAGCTAAAAACGCAACTTCGAAGGCGAAGTTAATTCTTAAGGAGGGTAGACTGTAATACCCGTGAAATCAGTAAGGCAACTTCGAGGACGAAGTTGATTTTTAAGGAGGGTAGACTGTAATACCCGTGAAATCAGTCACCCATAAATAAATAAATAAATAAATAAATAAAAATAAAAAGAGAAATGGAATCTAATTCCAAAGATTAAAAAGGAATTTAAATACCACGAACCCGTGAAGTCAAAAATTGTAATACCGTATATTGTTCTAGAGATATATTTTAAATTAATTTATTTATAAATATTTAAACTATTTCAGTACTTGTGTAATTATTAGATGCATAGTAATTACTCCCTCCGTCCCACCACACTTGTCCTGTTTGACTTTTTTACACTGTTCATTGTTCAGCTTTGACTCGACTTTATTTCAAGTATATATTTAGAGAAAAATGGTCAAGTTGGGTCTTGTTAGAATCGTATGATCATGTAGTTTTATAATATATATTTTGCATAATTTTTCATTGAACATGTTTTGAGATATTAATAGTTGAAAAAGTGCATTGGATTGTGTGCAAAAGTGAAACAAGACAAGTTAAATGGGACGGAGGGAGTAATTAACATTTTATCTTTATAAATATATATAAATGATAATAATAATAATAATAATAATAATAATAATAATAATTAACATAATAAAAAAAATATATGTGGATATATGCATGATAGTTATAACAATATTTAGTCTATTTTTAGTATACTGTCAAACCCAATATGATAGGAAAAGATTTGGAATAAATCTTTGATTCTAAATCCCTAAATCTAACGTCCATTACTCTTTCAAAATTTAATCTTCTTCACCTATTTTGCTATTCAAATCAATTCTATGTACAATATATAAAATAAGATAAAACAAAATAAAATAAATAACTATATCTTTCAACTAACAAATATTGGTGACAAACCTTAAATCCTAACAACCCCTAAGTGCCGACCCTTTACCCCTTTATAAAGCTAAATCTTTCTCATCTTCCTATTTTGTTACTCCAACAGTTTCTACATACAAAAAAAATAAAAAATAAAACAAAAAGAGAGAAAAAAAAAAGAGAACGAAGAGGAAAAAAAAACCTAATTCGTGGGTGTTGAAGACGATCTCGACGGAGAAGAAGCCACCTCGGGCGGATTTTGACACACCAAAGCGTAGATCGGGTGGTAAGGAAGAAGAGACGACGGAATTTGGACGTGTGCGAGGATCTAGGAGTCAAACGGTGAACGTGGAAGCCACGCCTACGAATCGACGAGCCAGATAATCCAATTCTTGTAAGTTAACGCTTACATGGTTTTGGGAGTGATTAAAACACGTAAAACTAAAAGCTTCATCAAATCTTTCGTAAATCTGTCAACATACGTTTTCTACCGGCGCAACAGTTTTGTCGAATTTTTACGAACCTCTAAACTTCTTCGAACGGAAAAACTTAAAACACGAAAAACGTTCCTAAGGCTTAGATCTACCTACTATAAAATATTCAGAATTTTTAGAGACGTTTTAATATTTGAAATCTACCCGAAACCGAACTGCTGAAACTTGGATCTTGAAATTCTTGACAGAACTTAGGTCCGATCTTGATCACGTTTTTGACATTAGTTCTAAACCGATTTAGATCTTTGGCCGAACATGAAAGTTGTAGATAAATGTCTTAAGAAGGTCTCGGTAAAATTTCATTAAGTTTGGAGTTGATTTGCTATGGTAGATCTTGAAAATCTTGAACTGTTGTACACGAAATTCGGACAGATTAATATTATGACGAAAATTGATGTATTTGACATAATTCCGTATCTCGGATTGAAGAAGTTAAAACACGAAAGTTGTTCATCTCGATGTTTCTGAGTCAGTGGTAAAAGTTCAGAATTTTTGGAGTTAAACTCTATTTTTAATGAATTTTAGAGTAAACTATGGTTGACCGAGTCAAATCTTGAAATCTTGTTGAAATGGTGAAATTAATCTTTAAGGTTGAAACGAGTAGAAATTCTTTGAAATAAGATACACGAAACGAGAAGATTAAAATATGGCGGGTTATGACTAAGCTGGATACTGTCAATGTTCTCTGCGGCTTGGGACATAAGAGCCCAAGTGTATGTCTAGGTTGACGTAAGAGCCCTAGCGAAACACTGATCGTATGGCTAGCGGACGGATTAACTCTAATTAAAAGATCGACCATGATACTTGTGGACATAAGAGCCCAGGCGTAAGGCTGTCGGACATAAGAGCCCTAGCGATGGTGATCTCTAAAAGATATGAAACGAGAAGTTTACGAGAATTCCAAACTTAAATCCGTGTTAAATTGTGTTTTTAAATTATGGCAATTTATTTAATTACTTTGCAAGCTATATTTATGATCTTATGAAATCCGTGACTTTTAAATTATGCGATTAATTTATTATTAAATGGATAGATTACATTATGCACATGTTTCCTTTAAATTTAATTAAAGGCTTTGAAACCTCATAATCATGTACGTGTTAACTTACTCAGCAAGCTTTTGCTGACCAAACCATTTATTTTTCCTTTTTCTTTCAGAGTTGAAAATTATGCATCGTCATATGCATACATGGGAACTTTGGGAAGATATATTATTTTGAATTATTGTGTTAGACTAGATCTTGCATGAACGGGCCTGTTTAACCCGTATTCTAGCCGTGTTGGCTATATTTAAATTCCGCTGCATTATACATATGTAATTATTATTTTCCGCTGCAACTTCGATGTATTATTTTTAAATTATATATGAATGGGTTGTTTGAATATTTTAAATTCTGAAAAACCATAGCCTTGCATCTCTTTAGTGAGCTCGGAGAAACCGTGTCTTGCTAGGGAGGTGTGGCGGTGACACCCCAACCTGGGTGACCAAAAACCGGTGTGTTACAAAAGGGACGTCCACAGAAGGGAAATCACACCACATTAGAAAGAGAAAATGACCAAAACACGAGCTAAAAATACATGGCTCATTTGGGGAGGACGATACGCGCGTAAAGACCCAATTGAAAATCTCCCTCTCCTCTTCATCAATGTAACACCATTTCTGCAGCGTTCTAGGGCTGTCATATGAAGGGGACAACACCACCTTTGATAACGTGTGGGTCCTATTCAATTTAACGGATGCAGATTTTGGAGGAGGTTCGACAAAATCATCACCGGGTTCAACCTCGTCGAACTAACTAAAAAATATGAAAATAATTACAAACCGACTAAATGAAGCTGTTGAAAATTCAACAAATGCAAGGTTATTAATCATACATGGGGCGGACTCTCTTGGGATGAAAAAATATTGAAAGTAGGCTGCGATCCTTGAGCCAAAATTGGGGTTACAGGTGTGGAATATATTGTTTGAAGCTTAAGTGGCAAGCCACTGTGCTGCCTCTTCTTAATGTTTCCTGGTGGCTCAATAACGGTTTTGGATTCTTTTTTAGCCCCCTTGATCCCATTCCCATCCACCACATCCTCCAATAGAACATCAAGGCCAGCAACAACCATAACACCATCACAGCTAATGCTCTTGGCCGCAGTCTCGGAATTGACACCAACAGCCTGCTCGACCCCCTCCCCCAATCCATCACCTAACACATTTTCTACAAAATATGTCCACAACTCAACCTCAACCGCATTATACTCTATCTTACACGCTGCCACCTCTGCATTCAATTGTTCCAATTTCCTTCCCAGAAACACATGCCTCTCAGTCATCCACTCCTTTATATCTTTGGTATCTTCAAATGGACCCTATTGGAAAAAGAAAGTATATATATTTATATATATAATTTCGATATACATTGGGTGAAAAATAAAATTATATACCACACATCATCTGCTCGCGGTTACCATTTGTATCATGATGTAGCCTAGCCCATCCATCCGGTGAACACCAATGACCCCTGGTAGATCATACTTCTGAAACATTGATGTTGTATAAACCTTATTATTCGTAAACAAAATCACACAAAATGTGGAGCACTGTAAGAACAACAAGTTGAAACTCACCGGCTTGTCGAATTCACACTGAACTCTCTGGCTCGTCCTCAATGGGCCTCCTGCACCATCGTCAGCAATGTCATCCTGGATATAAATATTGAATTGGTTACAATATATACCACGTACAGAACCATCGCACCAATCGGACACATTGCCCATCATTTTATCCAACGTGGGCATCACTTTAAGGAGTGTATGCATCATATAAACCATAGCCGGAAACATCTTTTACGTTTTAATTCAATCTAAAATGTTACTTCCTCTGTCTCAGTGTAATACTTACACACCCTTCCAACACGCATGCCGATGCACATTTTTAATGGTTAATAACTTAAGTTGTGTTTAATGAAAAGTTATAAAAAGTTGATTGTCTAAAACTACAAGATTAGACGAATCTAACAAGATCTCACTTGACTATATTTTTTCTTACATAACTATGATAAAAATTTGAATCAAAGTTAAACAGTGAATAGTGTCAAAAAATGAATTGTAACTAAAAGAGTGAGACGGAGGAAGTATATATGATGACCGAATGCTGTGGTAGGAAACCAGAAAGAACTTTCCAATATTATTTAATTACAAGTAGTCAAACACAAAACAAATACTATATTTTAAAAACACTATAATGCCATTACAAATCCTGTGTGAAGTACACAATTAAGATAAATTAGACACGATTAAAATATGATCATCAATAGTAAACTATTACCTCTGAAAACTAACAACATTAGTAGGAGCAGGAAAATTTAATTTAAAGCCCAAAAAATATTAATACAATCAAAGTGAAAAAGAAAAATCATTTATGTTTCCACTTAAGCATCAAATATTCAAGACATATCATTTAAATTGGGAATATCACTTCTCTATACACAAACATCATATACACCCCGACCAACATCTTTTAAGTTTAAATTCATTCTAAAAATGTTATACGTGAAAGGCTGAATGCTTTAGTAGCAAAACTCATAAATTACTTTCCAAAACTATTCTATTTAAGTAGTTCAGTATAAAACGTATATTTTTTAGCAAAAACAAAAAAATTGCCATTAGAGGTGGTCCGTGGACATATTTAAGAGAAATCAGCCACAATTAAAAAAATAATCATCAAATAAAATAAAATTTAAAATTTTAATTTAAATACAAACAGAAATGAATACAATCAAGAAGAAAACGAAAAATCATATATATTTCCACATCATATATGTGAAAGCAAGCATCACTTCTCTATATGCAAACATCATTTGTTGCATTAGGGAAACCTAGGAAGAGCTTAGAAAGCCATATTTTAGCTTCGACAACAAATAACAATAATATAAGCAGAATATTTTAACTTAAAGTTAACCAAAAATTAGTACAGACAAAAGTGAAAAAGAAATAAATTAAATTTCCACATAATCATCAAAAATTAGTACAGACAAAAGTGAAAGAGATATAAATTAAATTTCCACATAATCATCAAATATTCGGTACACATCATATTTATGAATGCAAATATCACTTTTTTATATGTGGACATCACATGCACCGTGCCCCCATCATGGACAGCCCCATAGACACCTTTGCCACCCTCATCTCACATCACATATATGAGCGCAATCAACATTTATATATATGCAGACGACACATTACAGCATATGGAAGCACATTGCACATACTTACCTGTTCATGCATAATAGAATCCACCCGTAAAATGGCGGTCTCCCCTGGTAATTCAGAGCCGGACGCAGCTGCAACACCCACATACTTAGCAACATACCATGGCTTCAACCTCCTCCGGAGGCTACATGTAATAAAACCACCGGACTTGCATTCTGTGAAGTCGTGGAATATATGTTGCACACCATTAAAAACAAAGGAAAAAAAATATTATAATTCAATAATGTCATATTGAACAAATATACAAAATTACATAAGATGTAATAAACTTCACCGTGATGCAATGAAAATTCCCCCCCGGGTCTACTACCAAGCTTTCGAACCACCTTTCCAGACACACCCGGCTGAGAGAGCTTCCCAACAATATGTTCCTGTATCATTGCTGCCCAATTGAACGTCGCAGCCTGCTCTCTCGACTGCACTAACCCCAACCAACACAAACGCACCTTGTTGTTTTGCAATGGTGCAAGAACAGCGCTAATACAGAGCACGCAATAAAGCCTCCAATAATCACTGATGTCCATCTTCTGCTCCCAATTTGGTTCCACCAGTAGATCGGTCAACCGCTTCCACTCAATATGCACCTCCGTTTTGCTACACAACTGGAGCCGCTCACGAATTCCCTCACAATACTCTGCACCCTCCTCAAGATTCTTCTTAGTAATTAGTTTAGTGTTAGGACCACATGGGAGTCCATAGACAGCTGCTATATGGTCATGTGTAATTTCTAAGGCCCTCCCATCCAATAGCTTGAAACAGCGCCGATCAACATCCCACGCCTCAAGAAACTGCAATGTTGTCGAAATGGGCACAGACTGTGGGGCAATACGAAGAAGACCACGAAAACATGACTGATTAATGTACCGCCACCTTTCATCCTCCCGGATGGTACGCAACAGAACATTGACTTCATAAACTCGCCTAGGAACACATGCGAACTGAGGAGCCATCACCTACTAGTCAAACATGCGACACCCGCCAATCAAAACTGACAAATAAAACTAAAAGCGAAAATGGATCATAATATATATCTATCTTGTGTGGATTATAGAAATTACTCAGAATTTTGAGCAATGCTTTGTACCTAATCAGCATTTTCATATTTGTTTCTATTATGGAATATTAGTCTTTCAAGTTGTACTATTTATTTTTCCCTCATATGATTCCCATATCAAAATGTTAAAACCATGAAAGCATTGTAAATGATGTTCATAGTTAAGGATTGTAAGTTAAAGATTGTAACTACGAATTTTTGCTTCAGGAGGAAATTATATAGAGAAGTACAATGTTGTGGCCATGAATTTCAGTAAAAAGTTGCAAAGTTTGGTTAAGAACTTGAAAAGAGAACCATCACCTACTACTGAAAAAGGATATAATTCTTTAAAAAAAAATCATTGATTCTATAATAAATCAGTGATAATTTAAACCCTTGATTTTAAAATCATGAGATTAAAAAATTAATTAACTTATCCAGCTATATGAAGTATCTCCTTTTATTTATACTTAATTAATTGAATAAAAAATAGTACTTATCAAAAATAAAAAATGTAATCGCTTTTAACAAATAGTACTAAACAATTTTTAATACTCCTGGTAGGTTTAAGAAATTGCAAGTCACTGACCTTTCTTCCAAAAAAAAAATATATAATTCTTCCAAAAAAAGAAATTGCAAGTCACTGACCTCGTCCTTCTTCATGAGTAAATTTCAATAAATTTGCTCCCCCTCCTCCTTCTTCCTTTTCTTTTTCTTTCTTTTATATATATTTTATTTTAAAAAAACTTAATTCATGAGTAAATTTAAAGCTCCATTTAACTGGTAAATAAGAATACCTGTTTTTTGCTTCATAAAATAATTATGTATGGTGATTCCTCATAAATTAAAAAAAAAAATCCCTAAACCCTTCGATCAACTCCAATCCTCTGAACATAGGCAATCCAATTCGACATCAACAATTCAATTCAATTTTGCAATGTGAACTGAGCAATTAAAAATGAAATCAAAGAATGCCCAATCAAGCTCAGTAGTGCAAAACTAAAATCAGAAAATACCCAATATCACCAAGTATGTACAGAACAGAGAAAGGGAAAAGGTTGTCACTTACCAAACCCGGCGTGCAGCAGCGGTGGAAAGGGGAAGGAAGACGACCCGCGATGAAAGTGACGGCGGCGCTGGAAACGCAATGAAGGATGATGGACGGCACCGGCGGACCTGCGAATAAGAGAGTGACGGAGGGGTTCCGGTTGAAGGAGGATCGACGGGATGGAGCAGGTGAAAGGATGGAAGTGCGAGAGAGAAACGAGCGGCGCCTCTGTGCAATAGAGGTGGCGGCGACGCTGGTGAAGCGATGGCGGCCTGGTGGACGGACGAGACGATTCGGTTCCGTTGTTGGAAAAAGAAAAAAAAAAAAGAACGCAGATTAGAAATGCTAATTTTTTTTCAGAAAGTGATTAGAAACCCCAATTGATTCATGGTGGGAAAGAAATATTCTACACAAGATCAGATCTAATTCAAAAAATCAAATCTGATTCAAAAATTAAATCTGATTCAAAATCTTCTGAATCTAATTTCAGAACAAGAATGGCGAGAAGGATGGGATTCCCAAAACTGATGAGGGAAGGGTTTGTGCGTGGAAGGTATGATCTATTAAAAAACTGAATTTGTGGGGGATCATATCATAATAGCTTGGACATCACTTATTTTGCTTGGGCATCATTTTGCATATGCTCCTTCTGCACTGGAAGTGCTCCCGATAAATGGCATGTCTAATTAGTACTCCCTTCCTCCCACAGTAATGTTCTCATTTGACTTTTTGATACTGTTCACTGTTCAACTTTGACTCGATATTATTGTAATTATATATTTGAAAAAAAATAGTCGAGTTCGGTCTTGTTAGATTCGTCTAATCGTATAGTTTTAGAATATATATTTTACATAATTTCTACTTGTATATATTTTGAGATATTAACCATTTAAAAAGTGCATTAGATTGTGTGCAGAAATGAAATGGGAACATTATTGTGGGACGGAGGGAGTATTTCTTTGTTACAGTATCATCTCATAGTATTAAATGCTTCACCATTGATTCCACCGTCAATCTCAAACATCTACTCGAATTGTTTACGGGCACTAATTATGCTGCTACTACATTTCATTCGAGGATATATGCATTTTTCTTGCTCTCCATAAACTTTTTACATTCCCTTTCCTCCTCTTTAATTTCTCGATCAAATGTTTATTTCTTTGATAGAGTAGATTCAACATTGAGCTTTGTTAGCTCTTAGCCAAACGCCCTCAATAAATTTATTACTTGACTAATTGAATACATTATACATTATAATTTAAAGCTTGAGACGGAAATGTCACCGCCATTAGTGCCGGTGGTCTGCTCGCCTCAACTGAAGTCAAACTCCACGACACTGTGGAGGATTTTCATTTGATTTACTGTGGATCAATTTTAAATGTCAATGTTCTAGAGTAATAGTAGAAACGATAAATTAGTAAATAAGGCCTGTTTGTTTTGGCTTTTGAAAAAAAAAAGTCAATAGAAAAATGAGAATGAAAGAAAGAAGGTGAATTCAAAAGCAAAAGCAACTGAAATAATTGTTTGAATGTATACTAGTAAGTAACCCGTCGAGACTCGACAGGCATATTTATATATTTTATATAATATTTATATTTATATTATATAAATTAATAATAAATTTATTTTGAGTAATGAAAAATATGTAATGATTTTATATAGATTCCAAAGAGGAATATATGATAATATAATTTAACTATTTTTAAAACTAACAAAGAAATCATATTATACCGTCTTCTTTAGCTTCTGTGGCTTGTCCGGTACAAACCTAACATATCAATAAAAAAAATAATTATTAAAATAATATTTTTATTTAATTTGAAATTTAAATTAAAATAAAATAAAATTTAAATATAAGTATTAAACATATTATGAGAAATTCCCCCACAATTTGCTGAAAATTTCATTGTTGAAAATCTTATTGGTAAGGGTTAGTATAACACAATCCTTAAAAGTCTGTATTAGAAGTGGTGCAGTTTATATTTGTATATGTACTCTAAAAAATTGTCTTTATAGGATCACCCGTAAAGTTTATAAGAAAATCATCCGGAAATATCACATCTAATTGTACATCTACAAAATCAATAACAGTTTTACCATCACCTACATCAAATATCAATTTTGCAAACTTTTTGTCATATATAAATTTCATTGTAAACATTTCTTGTGGTATGTTGAGTTAATCATTCTTAGGGGGTGTTTGGTTTGGGGGCATCCAAGATTCCCAGTGGGAATCTTGATAGGGAATGTTATATGCACGCGTTTGGTTTGTCGGCATCTTTTACGTAGGAATGTCACATTCCCACCGAGGTGGGAATGTTGAGGGTTTTGGGTGGGAATCACATTCCCACCCAAGAGGTAAGTATTCTTAGATTACCACCTCTAACAGCTTTACCGATTACCATCACGTATATGAAATATTCATTGTGCATATTTCTGCCATATATAGTTTTCATTGTAAACAATATTCTTGTAGTATCTTAAGTTAATCCATCTTAATTAAATATTAGTAATACTTCAATTCCTTTCTTTAAAGTGACACGAGATATTGCACATATCACTGACATGGGTAGAAACTTGTTTTGAAAATAGAGCCCAACTTTCTTTAAAAATTGACATTGAGTTTTTTCTTCTTCTTCTAATAGACATATTAAAACAAACTGTGAGATGGGAATTTTATCCTCTGAAATCAAATGGGGAATTTTGTTAATTCAAACAGGCTCATAATCATTTTACCAATCAAGAATTTTCATACCAAATAATGAGTTTTGTTTTATTGAGAAGAGAGGTTAAATAATTTCATGGAGTAAGTTTTTTGCAGGTAGAATTCTCCTCACAATCTAGTTGAATACTAAATTTAGAATATGCAGTCCACTGGATGCTACAGGCAGCACCATGTCACCTCTTCCACGAAGGGCTATACATAATGTTTTCTAGATAAATTATTGATGAATGTCTTATCAGTTCCACTACGTAAAGAAAAAATCAAACATCATCATTATCAACTACAGACATTATTTTATTATAAATATTATTATGCTCATCAATCAAGAAAGATAATAACTTAGCATGACCCGCCTTCATTTCTTCTTTATTATAATATGTTTATTCTAGTATTAATAGATTATCTTCCGACGTTAAAACTTCATTCAGTATCGGCATTCCAGAGAAAATTTTTAAACTTATATAATTTGCAGCAATTAGCTTTCCATTCCTAATAAAGCTATATTTATATTTGTTACTCCGTTAATTAAAAATCTGTTAAAATATAAATTAATGAATTATTTTTAAAAAAATATATTAAAAAAATAAAATTTTCCTTTATTTACTGATGGATCTATTCGCACTCCCAATATCTCTTTTTACATCAGATTCTTTTATTTATAATATGTTTTATGAACATAATTAATTTACTTTAAACCAATTTTCAAAGAATATGAATTTTCACGTTTCTCTTAATAATTATAATTTTTTTGAATTATTTTTGGAAATAATAATTTTTTTAGGCCATCAGAATGATCAATTTTCATATTTTAGTCATTATTTTTTCAATGCAAAATCTAAAATAAATACATAAATAATGCAAAAATCTAAAATAATAAAGCAATGCAAAAATTTAAATAAATAAATAAATAAATGCAAGTTTGAAATTTGAAACTTTTACAAGCTAAAAATTTTAGGAATTCCATATAAGTTAAAAAATTTATATCTTTTAACAACTGAAAATTGTGTAAAACTAAAGATTGTTGGAATAAAAAGTGCAAAAATCTAATATAAATAAATAAAAAAATTAAAATCTAATATAAATAAATGCAAATATACAAAATTTCAAATTTCAAATCTTGTAAAATTGATAATTATGGGAATTACATATAAATTGAAAATTTCATATATTTTAAAAAATAGAAATTGAGGATTTTCATATCCAAATCAATAAATATTTTGACATAAATAAATAGTAAATAAATAACAAATACAAAATCTAAATTTAATTAATAAAAAATGCAAAAATCTAAGAAAATTGAAAATTTAGAATGGAGACACCACATTAAATGTTGACTTGGTTGACCACTAATGGTTTTAATAATATATAGATTATGAAAGTTGCTTTTCAATGGAAATATGTTTGGATGAATTGTACGTAAAAGGGGTTTTGATATATTAAAATTACTAAAATAGACATTAATATTGTAATAATATTTATAATATATTTTATTTCATTTTTAAATAGGTATATTTTTGTATTTTTATTCCTGAAATTACTTCTCTTTTTTTTAAAAAGTAACCCCTACTTATTTTGAGAAAAAGTGGATTTAATTTTTGTTTCTCCTTTAAAAACGTCAAAACAAACAGCTAAAAAAATTCAAAAGGACTTTTAGGTACAACAAAAGTCAAAAGAATGAAAAATAAGCCAAAACAAACAGGCTATTATATATTTATACATTCCAGCGGCACATGTATATATTACTTCCTCTGTTTCTATGAAATTGCAACATTCACACACTACACGCAGTTCAATGCTTATTTTTAACGATTAAGAACTCAAATTGTGTATAAGTAAAAATTATAAAAATTTGATATTATAAAACTATAAGAAAAGACGATTCCAACAAGATCTCACTTGACTATATTTTTCTTTGTATAACTATGTTTAAAATTTGAGTAAAAGTTAAACAATGAATAGTAACAAAAAGTATAATTTAGCAACATAAGTATCAATACATCATCATCAGTGTTTTTTTTTTCTTTTCCGTAAAGCATAATGTTGTAATATTGTGATATGTGATATGATTAGTATAACTTATGATATATTGATATGTGATATGATTGCAACTATTTGCCTAAAAAATTCAGATATCTCTCCATTATTTTCAAACTTAAGTGAGATGCATAAGAATGGAATCGGAGTTTGACTCAATAGTTGATTCTTCACTCTCCAACTTTCGGGCTGTGTGTTCAAAATCCCCACCAACTTCATATTCCTTTATTTTCCTAATTTGAATCTACACCACACCACGGCCAGAGTACTCGGTTGTATAAGCGGTGAATTGATATAGAGTAGGATTGATTGATGAATTTAAATTTAAAATAGAATTTGGAAAAAGAATAATTTTAAATACCTCATTTTAGTGGAGATATTATAGAAAATCATTAATGGGACTCACACATAAAACTAATTCTAATTGGTAATAGATGAAGTTGTTCCCAAGCATATAAATCAATGAAAGGGTCACATCACAATCGATGTTAGATATCAACATATTTAAATCTACTTTTAAACTGTTCATAAATTATTGTATTAATCCAAATAAGTGAAAGAATTCACTTATTATGAATTTTAAATACCTTTCAAACGTAGGATTTTTAGGTGATATAAAAAATTGGAACACCTCATTCACGACTCACCGTGTATTGTAGCGTGTTGCCCCCTTGGCAGGCAGCAGAAGAAACCCGGTCGATACCACCATAAATTAAATGCAGCAATTAAAGTCCATTCACCAGTCCCCCACTCTCCTTAGTCCTTACCATCTACTTCCTCTGTTCTCAAATAATTGCTCCACTTCTGCATTTCACGCAGTCCAAGACACATTTTTAAATATTTATAACTCAAATTTTATATAAGTAAAAATTATAAGAATTTGATATTCTAAAACTACGTGATTAGACGAATCTAACAAGATCTCACTTGACTATGTTTTATCTTATAGAACTATGTGAAAAAATTTGATCAAAGTTACTCAATGAATAGTGACTACTATGCAAAGGGAGCACTTAAATGAGAACGGAGGAAGTATGAACTTTCCTAGCCCCCACCCCGGCCCAAATTATAGTATAAATAAAATCCAACACTTCACTCCTCAACCCTTGTACACAACAAAACATACCTTTTCTTTGTCCCCAAATTCACCCACAATGATCTCATCAAAGGCCGGAACAAGAACATGTTTCACTCCACTCGCAGTTTGCATCAGAAGGCTGCAGGGTCGAATCTGTCAATCGACACGGGTGGATGTTATCAGTGATTACAAGTCTTGCGACAAGAGCCAACCGTTGCAACGTGATGTCGAGGAGGGTTGTTTCACTATTCTGGCAGTTGTCAAGAGCGAGGAGCCAGTGAGGTTTGTCGTCAAATTGGGGGTTCTGAAGAATCCTGATTTCTTGAGGCTGTTAAAACTTGCGGAAGAGGAATACGGGTTTCAGCACAAGGGTGCCCTCGCAATCCCCTGTGGACCCGACGAGTTGAAAAGCATCCTTATAAGAGAAGAGTGAGGTCTACATTCTGTGCAAATAACTAAAAGCACAGAATTGCTGGCAGCTAGCTAATAGAAGCATCACCTGTAGCTTGATTCTTTATTCAAATTTGTTTTCATCGGTTCATAACCTATAAATGTAACAACAATCAAGAGTCCGGACATAATTCTTGTTTTCACTACATTCTAACTGCCTGCCACAAAACACACAATATCACACACCACACAATCTATAAACTGTTCACTTACTTGAATAAACATAGACAATCAAGAAAGAAAGCTACAGGCATCACTATGTTGGCAGAGAAATTAGAATTAGAATTATCAGAACCCAAAATGGCAGTTTGTGCAAAATCATTGTCCAGATGAGTCTCTGTTATAGATATGCAGTACCTTTTATTTATATTTCTCAATGCTGCACATTTTATTCATTTCACCACACTACAATTACCGGGACCTCCTGGTTCCCTCAAGCAGGTCGAAATGGCTTCAACAGCAGCTTCAATGGATGCATCTTCTCCCTGCAGAGGACAACAAAATTTTTTGGTATGTCATAAACAAAAGCGATCCAATTAAAAAATTGTTTGTTCCAGGGTTAAAGATGAAACATGATTGCCGTAAAGTGATCAAGAACTTTAACCTTTTCTTTCCAATAAAACATGTTCCCATATTGTCCCGATACTCGGCTCCAGAAGTTCCGTGGTACTTCCAAATCCACCAAAGCCCCAACATTGAAGTTCAGAATATTCCCTGATTATTGCTTATACTAATTAAGTAGCTCACAAGTCAATAGTCAATAAAATCCAAACCCTTGCATCAGAGAAATACCGAAGGTGGGATCGGCAACACATATGATAGTAGTGTCATCCACGTTCCAGAAATCCTTGATTGCCAGCCCTAGAAACAACAAATTATTGTGCAATCCCTTTATCTTGTAAGAAAGTGAAAACGGTGAAAATACTTATCAAACTATACCGGGTGTATTGGGATAGTTCTGAGCCAAAATTCTCAACTTATAGCCCGTGTCCTTTTCCAGGGCAGCAATCTCCTCTGCAATCCTCTTCTCCTAAAACTTGGAATTCAAATTCTTACAATTGACATTAAAATAGAGAAGATGTGGATGAAATACAAACAAAAACTTCTGTCAAGTAGGTTATTCAAAGGGTCATCTGTAGAAATATGGCTGATTCAGGCGGTAATGGATTGCAGAAGCTCGGATGAAACCATTAAGAGAAATCACACCTGGCCATCAGAGAGGAAATCAGCAATATCAATTACTGTGGTGAACTCTTTAGGCAGCAATTCAGGTTTGTTCACCCCAAGCTTTTCAGCAAATGCCGTCCCTACAAATTGAAAGATTCATCAAATTCCGTTCCAGTAAGTATAACAACACGGAGGGGATAAAATTGGGGATTTTTCTACGGTTTGAGTTATCAACAAATTAAGAAGCACGCTGCGAAAATTAAACTACGATTCAAGAAAAACATCATCCCAATTGTGCGAATTCGAGACGTTATCCAGACCAATTCGGTGAATCTCCGTAGGCATTCTCTCCGAAATTCCAAAGGTTCAAGAGATATCGAATATATGATGGGAGACGTAGCGAACCTGTTAGGGTGATGGAAAGAGCGAGGGAGCCATAGAGCAGGAAATTCAGAGACTTGGAACGGCAAGACGACAGGCATTGGTGCAAGCGCAGCAGTGGCTTGTGGAAATGTGTGGCGGCGGCGGCGGCGGGGAATAGCGAGGCTCGGACGAGGAAGGAAGGAGGTGCGCGGGACAGCGTGAGAGATGGAGAAGGGAATTGCAGAGGAAATGCCATTTGAGTATAACGTGGTACAAGTATCACAATTCACACCATAAATAGGAATTCTCCGGTTGAACAAGAAACTTGTTGAAAAACAGTTGGCTCGGCCCTGGAAAGTGAAACATGTTTTTTCTTTTTTTCTTTTTTTTCTTTATAGCCTATACAGGTAGGGTGGGTCGGTATGGTATACCGAAAAATTTTGCTATATCGTACTAAACCGAGAGTTTCGGTATAAAATATTTTCTTACCGTTGTCATAACGACATTTTGGTAAGTTCGGTCCGAAATATACCGATCCTTCGATATATACCAACATACCGATATCGCGGTATATCTCGTATCCCGACATATTGAACCTTCGATATATACCGGCATACCGATATATAGAGTTAAATATGTAAAATTATCTATATGTTATATATATTTCGGTATATACTAATATACCGAACTTTCGATACATACTGACATACCGGGGGTATATAGCGACATGCCGATATCGCGGTATATACCGAAGTTCGGTACGATAAGCGTATATCGCGGTATCAAAAAATCTATACCGTTACTGTACAGAAATCTTGCGGTACGGTATGCGATATATTCGATATTTTTCCTCAGTTCTATATACAGGCTAGGAAATGATGGTGGAAAAGTGAAAGTTTTTGTTCAATATCATTGTCATAATTTTTTTAAAAAAAAATTGTACTCCAACTATCCCATTATTCATCTCATTATTTACTAGTATTACCCGCCCAATGGGCCGGAATGTGAAAAATGTAAATAATAAAAATTGGATTTCATAAATAAATTGTTCAATTTTATTGGGTCAATTACATTCTCAAAGATTCTTAAACTATTTTATATATTCTTAAACCATAGTTTGATAATTTTATTTTTATATTGCGATTTATCTAATTTAGTTAATCTATCTAATATAAATATTTTTTTTATGATGAATATAATATCAATCTATAAAATATTTATTAAATTTTTATCATATTAAATATAATTTCAATTTATAAAGGATTTGTTAGTATTTAAATTATATTTAAACTAGATTTTTTCACCCGCTACGCACGAGTATTGAACTAATATGACGATATAAAATGAGAATATAGTGTTTTTTGGATTATATGATATTCTAAGTCTTTTGCTTAAATAGTGGTTGAAATGCATGCAACAAAAAATTAAAAGGAAAATAAATGAGATAATAAGATGAATGAAGGAAATTCAAACTCAGGTGGAAATAATATAAAATAAATTATTTTTACTGTTAAAATTATATATAGTTTTCTTTCATATTAAAATGATGAGAGCAAGTGGAAAATAAATACTCCTTAACTATTCAAAATTAGAAAAAAAAAATACTCCATCCGTCCCACAAATTCTGTCTCACTTTTCTTTTGGTACGTCCCATTACAATTGTCACATTTCTTTTTTTAGAAAAAACTTACTCCATAAACATCAACTAAAACATCGCATCAACTAATTATACCTAAAACATCACATTTCCCTTTATCACAATAACCCATTATACCTAAAACACCTTGCCCAAAAGTTTTGGCACGGTATTACGGAACTGATGGAGTATATTTTGCATTATTAAGGTTCAAAAAAATATTAGTTTACTCCCTAATATGTTGTAAATTTTGACTATTATCCTAAAGTTTTTAAAAAATATTATTTATACATTTTTGTTATTTTTTCATCATTTAAAACTTATATTTTATTACGTAATGTATTTTAAATTTTTATTGTGATTAGTTTTTATGGACTAATGCATAATTTTATAAATAAATTTTAATTATAATTACGTTTTGATTATATGTGAATTTTTTATATATTATTTTAGTCCATAATATTTTCTTCAATATTATGAAAATTTGGTAGTTAATATTTTCATTTAATTTAATTAAATTTTTATTATTTTTTAATTCATTATTATTATAAGCCTCAAAATCAAATTTATCCTCTGATACCAAGTCTTTTAGCGGTATACTTTTTATATTCTTTTACAGTACAAATTACTATAAAAAATTGTATAACAATTTACTCCAAATTTCATACACTTTATTTTATAATGAAATAGATAAGGATTACTGGATTAAAGATATTATGTCTACTAATTAAACTTAATGTGTTTTAGTTTTTTTTCCCTTTTCTTTCTTTTCTTCTTCAAAAAGAAAAAAAAAATATGTAGAATTTGTTTAGAATGGTATAAAATTTTGTAGGTTATTAGTCATTTTACATTAATCAATATTTTTAGGGTCAATTTAACGTTTACATCATATTTTCAATGAAATATTTTTATTTAAAATATAGTTATTATATTCCTTATATTGATTTATGATTATATAGTTTTTAGACATAAATTTATAACCTAATTAAATTTATTTAACAATATTATAGTATTAATATTTTCCATAATATTATGTATACAATCAAATAATTTATATATATATTTGTAATCAATATATCTTTTTAAAATATATATGAAGATTTTCTCTTTTATTATATTAATAGATAGATTTAATTTCTAAATATAGATATTAATAATGTGTCCAATGACGTATAATTAGTCCCCAGATTACATGTAAACTTAAGAACCATTGATCTATAAATGAGCATATAATGACTGATTAACCCTTTAAAATTAAGAAGGATGAATTAAATTTAGTAAGGACAAAAGAGTCTGCACAGGCCAAAAAGTATTCAGGATTATTATATAGATAGATAATAAATATAATATCAACCATAAATTATATTATTTGATAGTATTTTTATAAGGGTCTGTTGCTATTCAAAAGGGCCCATTACTGTTCGTAAGGGTCCAACACTGTTCAAAAAGTAATTACTATTCATAAGGGCTTGTGAATGAATCATTTGATAAATTAGAATTTAGAAATGACTTGCAAAAAATATTATTTAATGTATCATCTACACAAATATCATAATGATATGATTTTGTGGGATGTATGACCATAGTTTGATCATTTTATTTTTATATTGCGATTTATCTAATTTAGTTAATCAATCTAATACAAATATTTGTTTTCTAATGATGAATATAATATAAATCTATAATTATTCATTAATTTTTTTATCATATTAAATATAATTTCAATTCATAAATGATTTGTTAGTATTTAAATTATATTTAAATAATAAATATAATATCAACCCATAAATTATACAGTACTATTTAATAGTATTTTTTATAAGGGTCCGTCACTATTCATAAGGGCCCATCACTATTCATAAGGAAGTATTATTCATAAGGACAAGAGTTTTTATATTATAAATGATAATAGATAGATAATAGATGTTTACCTTTTTGTTTGATCTACCTCCAGACCTACCACATTCTCTTTCCCCTTTTTGTATTTTACTTCTATGTCCCAACTAAAATGTCTTACTTACTATATTTGAATGTCTCATCATAAATGTTTTGTTTCTATAAATAAAATATGTATTCTCTCTTATAATTATGTGGACTTCATTACATACTCATAAACAAATTCCACCTTAATTCTCGTGTTCAACAGTAACAAAACGTTTTAAATGGGATGGAGGGAGTATTACATATAGAAAAGTTTCCAGAAAACCACTTTAGCTGGCATGCCTTCTTCTTAACTGGTCTTGTGTAATATGCTTCAGGGCGTCATGGTCCATATGGATTATGATTTATGAACCTGCGACCTCTCAAGTAGTGTTGCCACGTTTTCATGGCCCTAGCCATAGCGAATAGCTTTTTGTCATAGGTAGAATAATCAGTTGAGCCTCTAAGAATTTCTCACTATTGTATGCCACTGGGCGGCCTTCTTGTGTCAGCAATGCTCCACATCTCATCCTTGATGCATCACATTCAATCTCAAATGGTTATAAATTAGGTAGCGCCTGAATGATGATTCAACTTGTTCTTCAGTTCCTCAAAAGTCTTTTGTTATGCAATCCCCCACTTACACATGATTGTGTAGTTAGAGGTTCAGCAATAACACTGAATTGTGTAAAGAACCTCAAGAAAAATCCGTACAAACCCAAAAAGCTTCCAACTTCATGGACTGAGTTAGGTGGCTTCCACTTAGTGATTGCAGTGATCTTAGATTCATCCACTTTTAGTCGTTGTTCACTGACGATAAAATCCAAAAATATCACCTCAAGTACGCAGAAGTTGCATTTTTGCATGTTAGCATACAACTGGGCTCATCTCAGCTTGTTTAGTACCTGTTCAACATGCAAGACATGATTAGACAGGTAGTTGTTGGAGACAAGTATATCACAAAAGTATACAACAATAAATTTGCCAATATAAGCCTTAAAGTCTCATTCATCAGTCTCATGAATGTAGATGGTGTGTTGGTAAGTCCGACTGACATCACCAGCCATTCATAAAACCCGAACTTGGACGTAAATATCATCTTCAATTCGTCAGTTGCATGCGTCCTGATCTGATGATATCCTCTCCGAAGATCGATATTTGAGAAAATGCTAGCCCTACCTAGTTCATCCAACATATCGTCGAGTCTTGGAGTGGGATGGCGGTACTTAATAGTAATCGCGTTTATTGCGCGAAAGTCCAAGCACATCCTCCATGTTCCGCTTTTCTTAGGTACCAATAATATAGGCACAGCGCATGGAGACAGGCTCTCACAAACTCATTATTTGTCTAGCAATCCCTGTACTTGCTTCTGGATCTCATTGGTTTCTTCGGGGTTCATTTGGTACGCCGGTCTGTTTGGTATGGATGCCCTTGGAATAAATCCATGCAGTGTTCGATGCCCCGTATTGGAGTAATCCTACGGAAACTTCCTCCGGGAAAGCATCTTTGTTTCTATCCAACATCCTGCAAAATGCACTTGGCAATTCAGGTGCAGTAGAGACTGATTCATTAATAACAACAATAGGTTTGACAAAAGCCAAGAGACAGAATCTGAAAATTCGGGCTCTTGTATTGCTTCGTGGAATTCGGTCCTCGTTGCCAGCAAATTCATCTGCAGTTAAAACAAGAGGATTGTTAGTCTCAATTTTTTGTTGATTAATCCTACCCTTGCCTTTTTTTTTTTTTTCTTTTGTTGGTTCAGCTTCATCTTTCTGCCATGGATCGGATTGGATACGATTTGGAAGCACAACCAAATGAAAAATAAAAGGGATAGTGGGACTACCTAGTTGAATACTCAATCTTGGAATAATCTAACACATGTTTGTTCATACGATTCCCTTGATCAATATCCTCAAGGTGGCTATACGACCAAGCTCATCCCAAGCTTGAAAGGACTTGTCCAACAATGGTGGAAATTCGAGTGTGACCTTCAAATGCTCTCGGATTGGATCCAAAGAGAAAACAACTCACAATATGTTTAGTTTCATTTAAAGGTAAAATGAGATAATGTTTGGGAGATCCTATTTATAGGCAACCCACATTACAACGGGATTAAACAACCCTACACTAGGATTAAACGAACAAGAAGAAAATCTAGGCCGACGCGAGACTCGTACGACGCGAGCTGCTGGGACGACGCGAGACTCGTACGACGTGAAGCAGGCTAGCGTCGAAACCTGGAGGCTAGCGTCGTAGGTAGAAATCTAAACTGGGGGAGCGAGGACGACGTGAGACTCTTACGACGTGAGGCTGGCTCGCGTCGTAGCGTTGAGGCTAGTGTCGTAGGTTCTTTCCAGTGTGGCTTCGTGACTTGAGACGAGGCCTCATGACGTGAAACAGTCTAGAGTCATAAGTCCAGGCTAGCGTCGTACTTCGAGGCTAGCATCGTATTTTGTCCTTCTTTCACTCATGCGGGCCGATGAGGTGCTTCTCTCTCCTTCTTGTTTAATTGTCTTGTGCATTCATGCACTTGTTTAATTACAAATAAAACAACTATCTAAAATATTCGATATTCTGGCAGCTGTTCCGGTGGGGTTCCGGCCAACTTCCGGCGATCGACATCCGGCTTCCAATCAATTGTGGGATTCCAGATCCAATTGAGTGGGTCCGGGATAGGGATGTTAATGAGCCAGAGTAGTTCGCGAACAGTTCGAGCTCGGTTTAGTCAAAGTTCGACTCGAATAGGCTCGACTCGAGTTCGAGTTCGACTCAAATAATTTACAAACCAACCCGAACACCTTTGAGTTCGGCTCAAAAAGCTCGCGAACAGGCTCATGTTCTATTAACTTATAATACAAGTCCCATACAATACATGTAATTTGAAATGCATTGTTCTAGTACTGCATGTGTTTAGACTTTAAAATAAATTAAGTAAATATGGAGTCATGACTATATTACCGACAGGCCTACCCCATGCAATTAATGCATCTCCTTTTAAAGGGGTATGAAATGAAGAAGTATTTATTTATTAGTAAATATATTTATTTTTATACATATATTTATTTATTAGTAAATATATAAGTTATATAAAATATAGGTATAAGTTAAAGTGTGTCTGGATCAAACATGACATATTTATTGGGACAGATGGAATAAATTTTAAATTATAAATATATTTTTAAAATTATTTAAATATATAGATTAAATAATATATACGTAATTAAATATATGCAATATATTAAATATAATTTCTTTTATATATTAAATGAAAACGAAATGAGACTGTTCGAGCTCAGCTCGATTTCGTCAAAGCTCGGTCAATGCTCGGCTCGGTCAAAGCTCGGCTTGAATTCTTACAAGGTCAAGCCGAGCTTACCAGTATTTGGTCTCAGTTCGGGTCGTTAACACCCCTAGTCCGAGACCTTCCTCGATTTGAATCAGCAGCTTTAAACCCATCTTTCCGGATCTAGCTTTCAGTAGTTCATCTTCAAAATTTCGGTGCAATAGCTCAGCAATTCAGGATGTGAACTTTATGGAATATTGCTGGGACACCGTCCTTCGGGAAATACGGGGATCAGTAGTGCTTTTGTTCCGACTTCCATACCACTTTCTTGATGTTTTCCATTAAAATCCTCTAATTCTCATGTACAGTAGCCATAGGTAGGGGTGAAAGCGGTAAGGTAAATATCCGACCGATCCGATGCCGTATCCGATTATATTCGAATCCGAATCCGTTTTCGACTATCCGGCCGGATATTTCAATATCCGTATCCGAATCCGAATCCGTATTTTAATATCCGCATTCGTATTCGTATTGAAAATATCTGACCGTATCCGAGAATATCCGACCGTATCCGAAAATTGATAGGATATTATCCGGATTTTAAATATGGATATCCGAATATATTAATATATTATTATTTAATAATTAAAAATTATTAATAGTTATAAAAAAATATCAAATTTTCAAAAGAGTTAAATATTTTTTTAGGCCATTAAAAGGCACCTAATTTACTTTTAGGCCATGATTGATTTAATATCTGAAATTGAGCCATAAAGAGGTATTCGGGCCCATTTTTTTAGCCAAATTGATGAATCCAACCCAAGATCGGGCCACGTGAGGTACAATTCCTTAATGAAAGCTACGCGCTACTTACAATGAAGTAGACCGGGTTTGTTGCATCCCAAATAAGGATTGACTATCTGATCTCTAATCCACACCACCGCCACTGCCTATTTCAACCACATCACTGCCACGAGGTCGCCGCCACCACCGCTGCATGACGTCTCCGCCACCACTAGACCATCATCATAGTTGCTGCCGCTAACACCACCGTCACACACAGCAATGTGTATCGCTGCCACAGTGCCGGAATGCGTTGTGGCCGTCTTACGCCGCCGGCCTCCATCGTCGTTGTGGCCAAGCCTGGGTATTCCAATACCCGTCGCTGCTAAGAAGAGCAACTTCGACTGCTCCAATTTATCTTTGGTCCCTGGAAACCTTCGAATTCGAAATTTTAGTTTTCAATATCTGTTCAACATTTTCTATCAAAACTCGTCAGAATTTCCATGGCGCCTCCACAATGGTAGGTGTTCTTCTTTTTTCCCCCCTGGGTTTAGATTTTTATTTTGGTTGTTTTATTTGGGAATTTCGAACTGTCGGGGTTCGGAACCCTAATTTTTTGTTGACATTAAGCTTAGATTTATGTAGATTTGGGAGGATGTTAGGGAAAAAACAACTTTGTTGTTGTGTAATCGGGTTAAACTTGCCGGATATTGATTTTTGGCATCTGAAATCAAAAGTTTGGAGAGTTGATTTTTGAATAAATTTGGCTAGTAGGGAGATAAAGAACAAGGACTTGTTTTTGTTTTTGAAAAAGGGTATGAAATCAAAGTGGGAAAGCGATGATAATACATGAATTCAGTTTTAACTAAAAAAATTGGATCTATTTAAATTGTGGTTTTTTAGACTAAATGTTTCTTTATTTTGAACTTTGAATGTTTCTGTGAGTAGTGTGTGTTGTGTTATGTTCTTTGATTTTGAACTCTCAATTGCGAATGTGTCTGTAAGTTGTGAATATCTCTATGAATGTTCTTTGATGCTGGACTGAATCTTGAAGGAATAGCGATTGCAATCACGCGGCCCGATCTTGGGTTGGCTTCATCAATTTGGCTTAAAAACAGGCCCGAATTCCTCTTGATGGCTTATTTCAGATAAGTATTAAATCAATCATGGCCCAAAAGTGAATTAGGTGCCTTTTAATGGCCTGAAAAAATATTTAACTCTTTTCAAAAAAGATTATAAAAAATTATCCGATAATCTGTCCGTAATTCGAAATATCCAAAACCGTATTCATATCCGGCCCATCCGTATTCGATACCGAATTCAACAAAAAAAATATGGATAATATCCGTATCCGACACTATCTGACCGTATCCGTACCGTTTTCATCCCTAGCCATAGGCAATGGCTTGACAACTATCTTCTTGTTCCTGTGGTATAAACAAAAATAGTTCTTATGGCCATTGTACATGACTAATTAGTCAAACATCCATGGGTGACCTAACAGTACATGGTATCTCGTCATTGCAACAACGTCACAGTCCATATTATAAGAATAATAAGTCCTTATTTTAATGGGTACTTTGGCTTGCAAGGTGACCTTTGAACTCCCATTCTCATTCATTCCATGGAGTTGGTATTGAGGGTGTGGTTTTCAGTATGTATGTTCAGTTTGCGCACAGTATATGGGCTTATTACATTAGTGTAACTACCATTATCCACAATGATTGATGTTGTATTAACACAAATATCCTCATAATAGTAAATAAATTTTCCCGTTGTGCAAGTTCTTTGTTGGTGTTCTCGTCCTGTTTTTTGACATTCAACACTCTCATTGCTTGCAAATTGGTCAATCTAATGTCATCTTGATCAATGCTCTCGTCAGCAGAACTGTCACTAATGTAACCATATTTATCTTCTCTTCTTCATCATTAGAATCCTCGCCTTCAATTTTTAGAATCATGTAATCACCTGTTTCAGTAGTAACTACAGTAGCTCGGCGTACGTTAGAACATTTAGAAGATATATGGCCATGTTGGTAATATTTATAACAAATTACATCGTTATCTTCCCTTTTGGGCCTGTGTCATTCGGGCTCTCGAGGCCGGCGAACATCCCGCTTCTCTCTTTTGAATTCTTTGCCTAGTTCAAAACTTTTGGGTTTATATCCCTCATCATCCTTGGGGGAGCATCTAGGCTCGTCATTCTCAGTCTTGACTTGCCATGGCTTATGAGAAGTCGAGCTAGTGAAGTGTTTACTCTGTTCTCACTTCCTTTCAGCTTCAAGAGTGGTGGCTAAGTGTATGGCATCCTGTAGATATCTGCATATCCCCTTAGTTCCATCTCACTTGGGATTTCAGTCCTCAATCATTTAATGAAACGAGTGGTGAATAGCTCATCAGGTTCATGTACTTGAGCACGCATCAACATGTGCTCCAGGCCCTTGTAATATTCTATTCTTCTACTATTACTTCCCTGAACACAGTATTGGAGTTTCATATACAAATCCCAGCGGTATGTTATTGGCACAAAGCGTTTCTCCATAGCATCTGTCAATTCTGCCCATGTCTCAATTTCTGGCGCCCTTTTATGTTGGAGAATGCGATTGTGGTTCTGCCACCAAGTAAGAGCATAGTACTGTATCTAAACTCACTAACCGTTACTCTAATCTTGGTGAATGGTGATGATATCTGTATGATTGTGAAGTTCAAAGACAAGCCCTATTACTTACATCCTTCCAGACTAAGAATTCACCTGGCCCCTTGTACCTCTGAAGGCATGAATCGTCGTCACTCGTCAGCTTCAGTCCCCTCAAATTTAATTGGCTCATCTAGATCATAGTAATCTCTACAATACTCGTGGTATTGTAGGTCATTTCCCTGATTTCTTCTGTCTCTCTCTTCATGTCCGGGTGCTGGCGAAACATTCCTGACTGACTGGATTTCATAAGTTGGGTGATAAAGTGGTGTACGTTGAGTGGGGCTCTTTTGGCTATGATTATAACACGAGCGGTTAAATTTCCCCCTATTTGCAGCCGCGATATCATCATGACATGATCTCCCCTATTCTCTCCTCTACGGTTAGAATCCCATTTCCCAAACCACATCCTTTCTTAAAAAATGTGATTCATCTCTTGTACCTTCTTAGCAAGGTGAGTGCTTGACTCATTCAAATAAAATGCCCAAAATTGCGTGTTGGTGTGTGATTTAATTCGGATCAATTTATCAGTTCACGACATTAATCAATTTGCAATCAAATATCCTGATTCCTCACAATTTAGAAGTGTAAAGATAAAGCTCACAAAAATAAAATCCTCTCGGAATCACAGATATAGGCCTCTCACACAAAATTACCAAAGAAATATAAAATTTTTGTGCGCTGGAACGGTTGTGCAACAAAGATGTAGTATGTCATATCTGACTTCTCTCTCGTATCACAGCGATGGGGCGGATTTTATCGTATGAAACCCCTTTGTCGTCCAATAGTCTTCAAAAATAATTTTGCCTTGGACCCTTGTGCGACAACCGTTGTTATCGTATGAGATTGGCTGTTGCACAAGATGCCTCTCTTACAAACCTTTCAGACTTGATATTTTCTCAAATATCAAATTTTAGATTCCTTGGACGAGATACGATGTTTATCGTATTGGATTGTTTGTCTTCCAAAGGGGTCCAAGTCAAATTTGGAGATTTCCCCCAACAACTTATACTGTGCAAGCGTATTCTCCCTTTGTATTGGATAGAGGCATGTGTCCATTTGTGATACAAATCAATTCTCCACCAACAATATTCAGATAATTTCCCAACGGCAATTATTAAAAATACCTTTGAGTTCCATACCTTTTGGATCAATACACAATTTCCAAGAACATTTGCAGATTACTCAAAAACTCGAAGAACGTGTAGAACAATCCTCAAACTAACCCAGCACGCACAGTATTTACCCCACACTCGGAATTGCTCTCAAAATTCAGGATAATGACGCAATGGCGGCCAATTAACACATAAAACCATTAATCAATCTAAAATAAAACACACATTACACGATGATTTCAAACAGCAAATCACCATAAAAGCTCAAAGGAAGAAGAGGAAGGTTGTGCGAAAATGAAAATGAGCAAAACTTGATGGATTTTTATGTATTTTATATGGATGGAAAGCTCTTGGGTTGTATGTTAAAAATTAGTGCAACTTCTTATGTTATTTATTTTTGTTTATTCAATTAGACTGAGTCCTAACTATGCTAGTTGAGGTCTAGATTTGTTTGTTAGTGGCAGATATGATGTTCAGTTAGAGGACTTCATGGATGCTATTTTTAGTAGTCATTTCTCTTTATAAGGTAGGCGTTGTAATCCTTTTCAAGTGTCTTTTGTTCAGCTATTATTCAGTAAATAAAGTGTTGGTTCAATTTGCTTGCAGTTCTCTGTCTTCTCTCATATTTTTTGTTCTATGGTATCAGAGCAAGGTTCAGAAAACTGAGCATAGGAGAGAGGGCTGTGCGATCTACAAGCAATGGACATCTCAAACGGGAGCACACAACATGGGATGGAAAAGCTCATTGGGACCAACTACAAGTACTGGAGAATGTGTATGGAGGCATATCTCCAAGGTCAGGATTTGTGGGATTTAGTATCTGGTACAAATGATACTATTCCCGCTGATACTCCTGAGAATGCTGATGCTCGACGAAAGTGGAGGATTAAGTGTGGCAAAGCACTCTTTGCATTAAGGTCTTCTATCAGCAAGGAGTTAATTGACCATGTACGTGATGTTAGTTCTCCAAGCGTCATATGGGAAAGGCTCGAAAAGCTCTTTACCGAAAGAACACTGCACGATTGCAGCTGTTGGAGAACGAATTGGCAATGTTAACACAAGGTAATATGTCTATTCTAGAATATTTCCTACGTGTTAAGAGTCTCTGTTCCGAAATTTCAGAGATTGATGCCGATGAGAAAATAAGTGAAGCACGACTGCGGAGGTATCTCATTCGTGGATTGAGGAAGGAGTATTGGCCTTTTGTCACTTACATTCAAGGCTGGGCAAATCAACCTTCTGTGGAGGAGTTAGAGAATTTACTCTCTAATCAGGAATCTCTAGCCAGACAAATGACAAAAAGTTTGGAAAGTGATGCTGTCTTATTCTCCAAAGAAAAGTCAAATAAGAAGGGGTTTGTCCATAACAAGAAAATGGATGAACGACCAGTTCCTGGAAAAGGTGACAACTCCCAAGAGAAGAAATCAATTAAATGTTGGCGATGCGGAAAATTGGGGCATATTAGGAGAAATTGTCGTGTCAAGATCTCTAAAGCAAATGCCGTGAATGAAAGCCAAGAAGTTGATGAACTCAAGTGGGAGCAATGTTTTGCTGCCTTGACAGTAGATGGGTGACAATCCACCACTAATGAGAGAGATGAATGGATCATCGACTCCGGTTGTTCGCACCATGTAACTGGAAATGAGTCGCTTCTCACAAAGATGCACTGTGCTGACAATAATCGAGTGATTATTACAGCTGACAACTCCGTCTACCCAGTAGTAAACGAAGGAGTTGCTATAATTGAAACTGGTAGTGCTTCAACTGTTGAATTGTGTGATGTTTTCCATGTTCCAGTGAAGAAAAATTTAGTTTCGGTTCCTCAAATCACGAACTCTGGGAAATATGTTTTGTTTGGCCCAAATGATGTTAAAGTGCTTAGCAACTTGAAGTCTATTTCTGCTGATGTTCTTGCTGTTGGGAAAAAGAGAAATTCTCGTTTTGTTATGTCGGCAGGTGAAGCTTATGTGAAGAAAACAGGCCAAAGCGATAATGCAGCAATTTGGCACGCTCGATTGGGACATGTTGGTTTTCAAATGTTGCAACAGATTACCTCCAAGAATTTAATTGAAGGTATTCCAAATTTAAGGAATGTCCGTGAGGATGTGATTTGCCAAGGTTGTCAATTTGGAAAATCACATCACTTCCTTTTGAGAAATCTGTAAATTGTAAGTCTATGCCACTTGAATTGGTGCACACAGACTTGATGGGGCCAAAAATACCAAGTTATAGTGGAAATCGTTATGTTATGGTATTTGTGGATGATCACTCCAGGTTCAGTTGGGTCATGTTCTTAAAAGACAAATCTGAAGCTTTCTCCAAGTTTGTGGAATTTAAGGATTCAGTTGAAAAACAACTTGGAAAAAGAATCAAATGTTTGAGAAGTGATAATGGCGGAGAATATATGTCAAAAGAATTCTTCCAGTCTTGCGATGATAACAACATCAACAGACAACTTACTTGCCCTGACACACCTCAACAAAATGGTGTCGCCGAAAGGAAGTTGTCCCATCATGCTTCTATATGTCTCTCATGGCTGCATGCTAAGAACCTTCCACGAGAACTTTAGGCAGAAGCTATTCAGTGTGCCTGTCATGTCATGAACAGGTTACCACCATGGCCAGGCAAGGAAAAATCTCCTTTTGAGATTTTATTTGGTGAGAAGCCAAATGTAAATTATTTTCGTGTCTTCGGCTCTATATGTTATGTTCATATTCCTAAGTCAAAGAGAACTAAACTAGATCCGAAGGCACAGAAATGTTTGTTTGTTGGCTATGATTCTTTCAGGAAGGGTTGGAGATGCATGGATCCAGAAACAAGAAGTGTCACTACTTCAAGGAATGTGGTTTTTGATGAGGTATCTTCCTTATCCCTATGCCATATTCAGAAGCCTGAAGCAACAAGCATAATCCTTAATGATGCTGAGTGTAGTATGGAGTCTTTATCTCCTGAAGAAGGCCCTGTTGAAGAAGAAGCAGAACATGAACATGAACCTGAGCAGCAAGTTGTGAGAAGATCAACAAGGGAAACAAGGCAGCCTAGTTATCTTAAAGACTATGAGGTACAAATAAACCAATGTACTGTAACCTTATGTTTCTTCACAGGAGTGTTAAATGATGAAGAACCAGCCAACTATGAGGAGGCTTGTGGATGTCCAGATTGGGAAAAAGCTATGCAAGAAGAGATGGATGCACTCTATAAAAATGAAACATGGGAATTAGTTCCGAAGCCAGAGAAGTGCGAACCAGTCACTTGTAAATGGGTATATCGAGTAAAGCGAAAGGCTGATGGAACTGTCAACAGGTTCAAAGCTCGCTTGGTTGCTCGTGGTTTTACACAAAATTATGGAACAGACTACGAGGAAACTTTCAGCCCTGTAGCCAAAATGGTGACAGTGAGAACAATATTCTCACTTGCTGCATCTAAAGGTTGGAAATTATGGCAATTTGATGTAAAGAATGCTTTCTTATATGGAGAGTTGGATGGGGATATCTATATGGAGCAACCTCCGGGATTTATCTCAAAACAGTCTTCAGGACATGTGTGTCTCTTGAAGAAAGCTCTTTATGGACTTAAACAAGCGCCTCGGGCTTGGTACGGGAAAATTGCACAATATCTGGTCTTTTGTGGCTTCATTGTCTCTGATTCAGATTCTGGTTTGTTCATCAAACATGATCTAAAAATGCATTTGATCGTATTATTATATGTTGATGATATGATAATTGCGGGTGATGATGAACTAGAAATTTCAACTTTAAGACGTGATTTGTCTGTCCGATTTGAGATGAAAAATCTGGGGCAGGTTGAATGCTTCCTTGGTCTGGAAGTAGAAAGCATAGCTGAAGGATATTTTATCTCTCAAAGGGGTTATGCAAAGCGTCTTTTGGAACGCTTCGGTATAAAAGAAGCAAAAGAAGCATCTACTCCAGCAGAACTAAATCTAAAGTTGAAAAGAGATGAGGGAGAGCCATTAAAGGATGCTAGGAGATTCCGACAGCTCATTGGAAGCTTGATTTATTTGACCAGTACCAGGCCAGAAATTTCATACTCTGTTGGTCGTGTCTCTCAGTTCATGCAGGATCCTAGAAGCACTCATTTAGTTGCTGCAAAACGCATCCTACGCTATGTAAAAGGCACCCTTGATTATGGCCTCTTGTATAGCAAAATTGATGATCATATATTGTGTGGTTTCACTGACGCAGATTGGGCAGGAGATATAAATGATCGTCACTCCACCTCAGGTTACTGTTTTAGTATTGGTTCTGCAGCTATCTCGTGGTGTTCTAAGAAACAGGATGTTGTTGCTTTGTCAAGCACTGAAGCCGAATATATGGCAGCAACTATGGCTGCGAAGGAATGTGTTTGGCTGAAGCAATTAATCAAAGACATGCTGGGCAAGATGGAGTATGCTGTGCCGATCAAATGTGATAATGAAAGTGCCATCAAACTTGCATCAAATCCTATTTTCCATGCTCGAACTAAACATATTGAAACTCGTTATCACTTTGTTCGTGAAAAAGTTCTACGTCAAGAAATAAAGCTGGAATTTGTCAAGACAAGTGAGCAGGTGGCTGATATCTTTACTAAAGCTCTGGCTAAACCCAAGTTCATGAATTTCCGTCAGGCTTTAGGAATTGTTGATAGGAAGCTTGCACTAAGGGATGGTGTTAAAAATTAGTGCAACTTCTTATGTTATTTATTTTTGTTTATTCAATTAGACTGAGTCCTAACTATGCTAGTTGAGGTCTAGATTTGTTTGTTAGTGGCAGATATGATGTTAAGTTAGAGGACTTCATGGATGCTATTTTTAGTAGTCATTTCTCTTTATAAGGTAGGCGTTGTAATCCTTTTAAAGTGTCTTTTGTTCAGCTATTCTTCAGTAAATAAAGTGTTGGTTCAATTTGCTTGCAGTTCTCTGTCTTCTCTCATATTTTTTGTTCTATTGTAGATTCTAAATATGAATTCAGATTCCACAAACACCGGTACTAGATATACAATGTAGGATGTTATTATAGGATGTTGGACAAGGTTTAAAATGTGAGATATGGCTTCTCTTAAAGCTTGCAATTTGCAAAGCTTGTCTTGACCTCCAAAGTGACTAATTTGCAATGGTGTTTTTTTTTTGGAGGAGCCATTGAAGGCCTGGAAAGGGGTGGTGGGAGCCCATGCCACACAATTACAAAGGGGAATTAAAGGGAGGGATAGGGGGCCGGTGGGAATCGAACCTCCAACCTTCCGTTGGAAGTCAAGGGACTTAACCGCTTGGGTTAGGTCCTCATCCCAATTTGCAATGGTGTTGATCATTTTTTTTTTGAGGCAAAGGATGTTTTATTGCTGAGATGACGATATTACAATGTGACAATTTCATTTATGCTCTGGCCAGCAGCAATTACTCCTCTATCGGACTCAAAGTAGCATAACAACAAAAGGGACGGAAACATAGAAAAAAGCCATAATGAAACCACAAACAGCTTAGGACCAAAACAGCAAAAAGACACTTAAATACACTAAATTCAGCCGCAAGACAGCAATGCAGCAGAACGACATTCATAAAACATAGCAGCAGCCACCCATAATTAATCAATCTACAGACCGAAACCGGCCACAACATCCACCAGCAGCACTCCAAGTTCGCCCCAATCAAATCCATTCTTCCTTTCTTTCCATAGCAGACCAATCCAAAATATTAAGTTGAGCTTTCAAATGACGAATCCGAATGACAGACTCAAAACACTTGCTTCATATTCACATCTCCCCGGCTTTAGAATTCAAGTCCAATACATCGAAACGGATGGGCTTGGTGAAAAGAAGAAACGGGAACAGACTTAAATAAAGAGGATGAGAGTAATGGCTAGATGAAAAAGAGGAGTCTACAAATGATGGTCATACAAATTGCCAGATGATTGCTAGAAAAAAAAACTAAACACGTTGGAAACCAAAGCAGACAGCACACGCAGGACATGAGAATCAGAAGCTCTGTAGGACATCACTCACCAATAAAAAACTAATCAACTCCCTATAAAGCAGAACACCATATACGTACCAGCTATACTCATTTCCCCTCCACTGTAAAAGACAAAACAGATTTTTCTATCTGCTTTTTGCATTCAATTTTGTTATTTCTTTTATCAACTTTTTTTTTCAACATTCCTTTTCTTTCTTAAAGTCCTTTTTTTTCTCTCTCTTTTTTTTTTTTTTTGGAAACCCAGCCACCAACAACAGTATGAAAAGAAGCACCACCACAAAAATCTCCCCATCTCTTAATTATAGAATCACACCCTTCTTCTAAACCAATAAATAACCACCTCCCCAAAGATGCCTAGACATAAAACTAGCAACAGGACCGGAGTTTTTAAGACAGTGATCATGAATATCTCCTGCAAACTCAGTGAAACAAAGAAGCTATATGGAAGAGGCTCACTAGGTGTAGTTTGGAAGATTTTGGATGGGTAAGTAAATCAAAAGGGCTAGTCCTATTACCCTTGTCCTTTTCGATGCATTGGAATGAGAATATCCCAGCTCAACATGAATAATAAAGCAAGTTCCAAGTGTCAAAATGAACCCCTCATATGCCCTCATATGTCCTCACCAAATAAGACTTTAGATTCAGATCTCACCGGGTAGTATGACCAATGGCTGTACGTTCTTTGCATGATTTCCTCAGTCCGCATAGTAAGACCAATGGTTGGATATATTCTTTGCAAGAGATCTTTCCTCCTGTATCAGTCAGCAATCCGCTCTTTTGGAGCATCTAGCATCGCCATTAGCGGCAGCAGCCTCAGAGAACAACCTTGGATCTTTAATATACAGGATCATCTGGACAATCTTCAATGCATCAGCATCCTCCTCCTGGACCTCCAGCATGGCACTTCCGTAACTTGCTACACAATCCCATCTCCCCTGCAATGATGTCTTTATTTCATACCAAACCTATTGTGAGATAGGATCTCTCCAAGCCCACCTGTTTGGCTTATGAAACCATTCCAATTTCTTTGACACTTGAGAGACAACTAATTTGTAGCTCCAGGCATCCCAGGAAGAATCAGCAACTTCCAACTTGGTCAAAATCAACAACTTGAATCCGTACTTGCCCTCCAAACCTGATCACAAAAAAAGACCAACTGCAAATTGTGTCCTGAGCAGCAACAAATCCTTTACAATTCCTTCTTCTTCTTCTTTTTTCTTTTTTCTTTTATTTATTTATTTTTTTCCTTTTTTTTTCTTCTCTTTTTTTCCATAATTATAATCAATTTTTTTTCCAAACAAATCAGGAATAAAGAAGGCACAAACACCCCAGCCGATCCTTCACAACTAGGTTAACATCAAACGGAAGGCTGTGTGACTTAACATCCAATCTCCTATCAAGTATTCCTCCTCAATTACTAGTCTTTTGCATTTTTTTTAAGGACACAAGAAGGAAACCTCCCTGCACAACAATTTGCAAGCAGCTCAAAAAGAGAGAGCAGCAACCTCCCTGCTCAATTACTTGAAAAAATCCGCAGCCTTCCACGAGAGGATTGAATTTGACAGCAGCATTGTAGAGTATCAACAAAAAGCAGCAAGTTAACTCCACTCTTGAATCCTGTTATTGTTCAATGCACCAAGCCTAGCATAGTGATCAGCAATCCCATTACGTTCTCTCAAAATATGTGCGACCCTTACCTCCCCAGCAAATTTCATCACTTCCAAAATTGGTGACAGTAACTTGTTAAGCCTCCAGGGAATGTCTCTTGAATCATTTAACCACCTCACCACATTCATAGAATCGCATTCAAATATTATTTTTTGAAGCGGAAACCCTTGGTCTCTAATTAGAGCTTTACATATTCGATTAATCGCTGTCAATTCAGCTTCAACAGCATCTTTGAATCCGATGAAGTCTGACAACACGTATATCACCTTACCCATATCATCTCTAATGACCCCACTGATAATGGCCAGAAATGACCATTATTTTCAATCCATTTCCGTGTCTGAAACGGGCATTTGATCGCATTCCGGTCTTATATTAAATAAGAAAGCAGTAGAATTGGACTGATTTATGCATAATTGTAAAAATATTGAGCTGGTATAAAAAATGCATAAATATGTAATTTTATTACACATTTATGTTAGAAAAATCCAAAAATATGAGAAAAAGAAAAGAAAAGAAAAAGGAAACAAAAAGATGGGAAAAGAAATGAAAAACCCACAAAAAGTTGATTTTTCAGGATATTACGACGCTAGACGCAACTACGGCGCTAAGCATGGATAGCGCCGTAGCATTGGTCTAGCGCCGTAGGAGGAAACCGAGGATGATAATTGAAGAAAGGCGGACGGCGCTAAACATGGATAGCGCCGTAGTTGAGTATAGCGCCGTAAGCAAGGATAGCGCCGTAAGCTATCCATTCAGAAACAAAGAAGTGTCTTCGGGATGGAAGACTACGACGCTATACCTATAGCGCCATAGTAGGATAGCGCCGTACCCAGCTATAGCGCCGTACTGAGGCTCAGAACTCCAATTTCAAGGCCTGGGGGCCCATGGGCCTAGGGTTTCCCACCTATATAAGGACCAGTTGACTCCAATGATTTGATCAATCAGACAGCATTCAAACTTGGAGACAACCTAGTGTTTTTGAGGTGTAGGTTAGTTAGGTAGTTAGGTTTCTATTTTTTTGTATTATTTACATTTCTGCCTTAGATTAGGCTTTTAATATTTAGATTAGTGGTATTATTAGCATTTGCTACCTTAGCTAGCCACTGTTTATATTATTTTCAGCTTTGTTAAACCTTTATTAAGGCTTGAAATACTCAAATAATGAGTATTAGCAAGCCATTTCTTATAAATGGGAAGTTAATCACAAAAAGAGTCCCAAAAATCATGAAATGGACATGAGTCCATGGATTTATTGCTTTATTTTGGTTTAATGACCACTTGGTCATTTTATTTTACTGTTTCATGTGGGTTTGTGTTTTTGGTGTTGTTTTTGGGATTCATGCATGATTTGTTGGTTGAAAACCCTCACTTGGGTTTGTGGTTCATGAATGTGTAGTTTAGCATGTCATTTCTTTACTCTTTTGCATCCTTTTTGCATCCTTCTCTCACTGTTCTTAACTTGTTGTTCCATTTTCATGCATTTGTGAGCCATTAACTCGAAAATAGGGTTTGCAATCGCAGAGATTGCATCACCCGAACAACAACATGTTTCTGGGCTAGCTACGACGCTAACCGCCCTACGGCGCTGTCCTTGGATAGCGTCGTAGGTGAGGTATAGCGCCGTAGTTGCCCAGAACTTGAACAAAAACTTATCCTACGGCGCTAGACCGGCGGCGCTATCCTCGGATAGCGTCGTAATTTTTGTTCAGCGCCATAGGATCCCAAAATATTTAATCTTTCATATAACCCACCTACGACGCTATATCTACGACGCTATCCTAGGATAGCGTCGTCATTTAGTATATAGCGCCGTACCCCCCCCCCAATTTCATCAACACTTCTAAAAATTCTCCCCACGACGCTATCATCACGGCGCTACCCTTGGATAGCGCCGTAATATCTGTATAGCGTCGTAATTGGCTTTTTCTTGCCAAATTTCCCATTTCTCCACTTTTCTCACTTAATTAATTGAACCTTTATACTAACATTTTGAAGTTGAAATCCAATGATTTCAACCCATGATTAATGTGATATAAAGAATTTTGTTCAATTCCTTTAAAAGAATTTTCTACAAAATCAAACTCTAATGATCTAAGTATATAATCCGGACTGTAATTAATTAATTAATTATGGAATGAGTGATTATTTGGATATAATGAGTAATTATGGATTAATTTCCATACCCTTGCATGAGAAACCAATGTCTCTCATACAAGATGACCCAAAAATATTTTCTTTTATTTATTTTGTCTTTACCCGTGTTGTGTGAAACAGCTAGTAAGAGATATAACAGACTAATGTTGGCGGGTATTCCCACACGGATAAAACTAGCTCGTGGTCTGTATATTAATTACTAGATGTTATTTTGCATGGTCCGGATAGTGGTCGGTGGAAGCCTTGGCGGTTCGTCCATCCGGGATTATAATAGCTGCTCTGCTGACTCCTATCCGGATACAGTTTCTTTTTCTTTGTCTTAATTTCAAACCTGAATTTTGAGCTGTAGTATTAGCAAACGATGTCGATCAACATTGTTTGAATAGTACTACAGTAAGAAAACATGTAGGTTTTTCTCTCATTTCACAGATAGTAGGAGTCTTGATGATAGCGATCACTGTTATTAAGATCTTCTGCTGTCTAAAATCATCCCACCTGGAATAGTCAGGACCCGGATAGCAGATGTTTGCAGTCCGGATTGTCCTGACTATTTTTGTCATCTTTTTAGCCAAAAATAAATTCTTCTCATCTCCGGCTATTTCACTTCTGTGTTTCAACTTCTGTCTAGACCCGCCTTATATTTTGGGTTGCTTTATTTTACACTTTCTTATAAACTTATGCATGATATTATTATGTAGATACTGTGGTCATTATTATTTTGGGATCCTTCCCTTGGACATAGGAGTCTTGATTTAAATCAGATGCCTCACAATAAATTTCCAACAAAAATTCATTTACAAAATCCGGATCTAAGTAAGGGATAAATTCCACAGTTATGACTAATTCATATCCGACTGAGGGTTGATTTTGGGAAATTAGAAGCAGAGTCAGCGATTAGGTCTCACCTAGACTGAAAGGATCTGTGTTTTAATTGAGAGTCTAGTACCTGTTTAGGGAATGATTTTCAAACATCTTTTCTTTTCCAAAATTGCTATATGTTGGAAATCTTTTATTAAATATTGCACTGACTCAGGGACCACTTGGATTCAGATGATGTGTAATAGATAATACTAGAAGAACAACATGTGGGCCTTGGTTATTTTCTAAGGTAGGGTTGAGTTCCTTTCAACTGCTATCCTCTCCTGCCAAAGCCTATTTTTGAGTCCTGAGTGAGTGCATCCGGAACGCACTAATCTATTAGTTCGTTTCATTAGTTTGTATCTCATAACCACCCGACGGGAAGTGAACACTGCGAGCGGTTCACCGAGAATAGAGAATTCTTGATCCACACCCAGTCATTCTGACTGGGGGCTTTCTTTTACTACCAGGGTCAGACTTTCAAAAACCTCCGAGTGATAGGATTTTTAATGCTTTCCTTACCGCCTTCTTTACTGCTTTCTTTTAAATGCTTTCGTTAGAGGTCACTCGGTTGTATTGGGAGTTGTGTAACTGCTACTAGGACTGAGAGTTAAGGGATAGTTCATGGCTTGATTAGAATCTTTGGGCGTGACATGGGGGAATGATAACGGTACTTGACACTTCAATAAATGATTTGTCAGGTGTTGCTTGTCCACCACAGATGGCTAACATACTCTTGCAAGGCATTGCAAGAGGAGTTATAAGTTTGTGATATCTTAGAGATTGTTTTCTTAAGAGCATGTAAACTCTTACTGTAAGTACCTGTCTGTTAAAGGGAATATGGTATAGAGAGCATGAGAGTTAGCTAACTGAAATGATTATCCCAAGCTAAGATCTGTGTAACAAAATGGAAGTTTAATTGTGTTTCATCTGAATCTTGTCCAATCTTTATTATTTTCTTCCTGTCCCTTCTGTCTCATTTTAAATATGCTTTCTTAGAATAACCTTAACCGCTTTCTTTGATCAATTTTATCGCTTACTTAGATTAAATTTAATTCGCTTTCTAGAATAGCTTTATCTGCTTTATTTAATCGCTTTCATAGTTTAGATTTAAATTCTGTCAAGTAGTTGATAGTCAAAACACAAATTTGAATTGAGTAACCGAGTGGAAAATCTTAGTAAACGACGTGGGCCCTGCTTCTATCGCACATCCTCCAGTGAACGATCCGGTCTTACTATAAATTACTGCAATTTTTGACACCATGCGCTTTCGGGCCACAGTTTCTTAACACGAGTAATAAAAATGTGACAACCTATAATTATATCCCTAATCCTATTCCGCCATCATAAATTGGTTTCATTAAATAAAATTGAAAACCAGGATTACGATTTTTCATAAAATACTCATGAAGAGAGAACTTGTCAAAAGTTTCATGGCAAGGATCTTCAAGGCATGAAATTGTCAGAGATTTCATGCCGGGGAGGTTCGTAATGACACTTGAACTCAAAGTTTACTCTCATGAGTAATAAAAAGTGGAATATATCCTTAAACCCCTTTCCCATGAATCATAACTCTTTTCATGTAATAAATTTAACCTGAGATATTTTAGAAAATACTCGTGTGACGAAATTGTCAAAAGTTTCACCCACCCAATCCAGCCGGCCCCGGGTTCCCCAACGATGACTCGTCTGTATTAATTTTCCACCATCCCTTCCAAGGGCGTTCCCAAGTCAAGCCTGGACGCGGGCCCTTGACATTCTGACAACGACTTAGTATTACATTACCAGGAAAATTTTGCGCCAAACTTCCTATGCTCAAAATGAAATCAGTCGACACCGCCTTCCACCAGAGTCCACATCTCCACCTTATGTTATCAGCTGCCAATTTAATATCAATCACCATCCCCTTGAACACAACTCCATTTCGAATCATCCAAATCTCCCAAACTATAGCTAACCCTACCATTAACTAGATCTGTTTGTTTTTTTGTTTCAAACCAACATCAAACCACCAAGCCACCAAATTCTCCACATTGCCTGGAGCAGCCCATTCGACATCAAACCAGGAAACCCCTCGATACCATAGCTCACCCGCCATTTTGCACCTGCAAAATAAATGATCCACGGACTCGGGTTCACTCCCACAGCAGGGACAATCAACATTAACGACCTGCAAACAACCTCTATTCACTAGTAACTCCTTAACCGGTAGTGCTCCATGTAGTAATTTCCACATCAAGATTTTCACCTTCATTGGGCATTTTATCCTCCACAACTCTCTCCAAATCCACCCCCTCCCTTCCTCGTCCGCCCCCTCCAGTTGTTTCCAGCATGATTTAGTAGTAAATAAACCATTCCCCTCCTTAAACCAGCAAGCACGGTCCTCTACATATCGACTTAGCTTTTGCGTATTGATTGTTGCCATGAAACCATTCCACACCTCCAATTCCCAATCGAACAATGGTCTTCTCAGTTGTATATCCCATTTCCATTCGAATCCAGCCCAACGCCCAAACTCTGATATCTTCCCAACCTTATTCATGGACAAAGTATATATTCTAGGAAAAAGGTCCTTCAGATATTGCCCATCCTCCAGCCACAAATCCTGCCAGAAACGAATTTTATTACCATTACCAGCCTGAATTAGGAATCTTCCTCCCTGGCTTTCTAAATCCGGTTTGCTCCAAGCTTTACAAATCCGTCCCCATAGAGATCTAGTGTTTTTAGCTTCTGGCACCAGGGGACTTTCACCTCCATAATATTTTGCGTCTATTACTGCTTTCCAAAGCCCGTTTTCTCTCCCAAACCGCCATCTCCACTTGAGAAGTAAAGCCGAATTGAAGTTGTCAATATCCCAAATACCCAAGCCCCCGTCTTCCTTGAGTAAACAGATCTTATTCGAACCGACTGTGTGAATCTTCCTATTGCCATCCCATTCGTTCCAAAAGAATCTCCTTTTAAGCAACTCCAACCTATCCGCCACTGCCCGTGGGACCTTAAATATAGATAGAAAAAATACTGGTAAGCTGCTCAGTACCGATCTTAACAAACACAGTCTTCCTGCCTGCGATAATAGCCTTCCCTTCCACCCCGCCAATCTCCTTTCCACCTTCTCCAATACTGGTTGCCAAATCGACACGCCATTAATCATTCCCCCTATCGGAATGCCAAGGTAGTTCATTGGCCAGCTACCCACACTACAACCTAGCAAATCCGCTGCGTTGCAAACCAAATCCGAAGGACAATTGATACCAAGGATATTACACTTTCCATAATTTATCCTCAATCCCGTGGCTAATGACAAACAAGTCAGGACTCTCTTAACAAATACTACCTGTTGTAATTCGCCTTCGCAAAAAAGGATGATATCGTCGGCATATTGCAAATGAGAGATCACCGGACTACCATTACCTGTATTCAGCCCCTTAAAGATCCCTAATTGAGCCGCCCTTTTTAATAATGTGTCTAAAACCTCTGCCACCAACAAGAAAATATAGGGAGATAACGGGTCGCCTTGCCGGATCCCCTTTTGTAATTTGAAGAAATTCGTAGGAGACCCATTTATCAATACAGCAGCTGAGGCGGAAGTAATACACTCCATTATCCAGCTGATCCATTTTTCTCCGAAACACATCGCCTCCAATACACGAGAAATTGCATCCCATGATATATTATCGTATGCCTTGGCGAAGTCCAATTTTATCACGAACCCTCTACGACCTGAGTTTTGAATAGAGTGAATTATTTCCGATGCTATCAAAACACCGTCTAGTAATTGTCTTCCCTTGACGAAGGCCATCTGTGAAGCTCCGATCAAACCATCCAATACCCCCTGAATTCTTCTCGACAACACCTTAGATACAATCTTATACACACTTCCGACTAGTGAAATTGGTCGAAAGTCACTGAATTGTCCTGGATTGTCTACCTTTGGGATCAAAGCAATAAAGGATCCCCCGGCCTCTCTTGGTAACCTGCCCTCGCTTTCCAGATTCTTGAAAACCTCCATGACATCCCCCTTAATCGATTGCCAATGCCTTTTGAAAAATCCAATATTAAAACCATCCGGTCCGGGGCCTTATTACCATCACAACTCCACACCGCTTCCCTGACTTCCTCTTCGGAAAACGCTCTAGCTAGCCACTGCCTGTCCTGATCAGTTACTCTTGGCAGGCCAATATTTGCAACCTCAAACAACTCCTCCGTATGTTTGGCAAATAATCCTTTGAAATATGTGAATGCCATATTTTTAATATTTCTCGGATCCTCCTGCACGAAATTTTCCCCTCTGATTGCCCCAATATGATTTCTACGTCTATTGAGTGCGGTCACAGCATGAAAAAAGCATGTATTCTGATCTCCCTCTTTAAGCCACCTAATTCGAGATTTTTGAAACCACCTTCTCTCTTCGGCCATCAATATTCTCTTTAATTCCAGTTTCTTCTCCCTCCATGATTCCCTCACCTCATTCCCGACCCTATTATTCTGGAACATATCTTCTAGTTCACCAATTTCCGCTTGTAAGCAGCTCGTGCGTTTATCAATATCCGTCGCCCCATAGCCCTCCCATTCCTTTATTTTTTTCTTCAACCCTTTCAACTTCCCGAATAAACCCCATCCCTGATTAGCACCGACGCCTCCCCAAACCTCCCTAACCAACTCAGAAAATCCTTTTTCATCCAACCAATAATTATAAAAACGGAATGGCTTAGGGCCCCAAGACCTATCCCCAACCTCCAAGCAAACCGGATAGTGATCGGAAAGCACCGAATCGCATCTACGTTGAACCACCCCTCCCGGAATACCTAGCCAACCTGGTGATAAGAGAAACCTATCAAGTCGACTACATGCTCTCCCCCCCTCCCAATCCAAGTGAAATATCCTGCTTCCATAGGCAAATCCACCAACCCCAACCGATTAATAAATTCCCTAAAATCTCTAGTTGATCCATTATCCTCGCTCTCTCCAATCCTCTCATCAATCCTACCCACGGCATTAAAATCCCCAACTAAGCACCATAATTCCCCATTATATGTGTCACATTTTTGGACAATCACATTCCAAAACTCAGCCCTTACCCTCCTGTCATTAGGCGCATGAATACATATAAAATTTACTTCCTCCCTCAAGCCGGTTAATCTGCCCCTTATCCACACAAAACTATGCATTTTTTCCACCTCATGAAACTGCCCACGATTCGTATCCCATATCACAATCAGCCCACCCGCACTCCCCACTGCCGGTTGAAGACAAAAACTGCAACTTTTCGACCCCCATAGCCTATATACCAAACGCTCTTGAACAACGCTCATCTTCGTCTCTTGAAGACACACCAAAATTGGTCTATGTTTTTTGAACAATCTTGTAACAGCTCTTCGCCGGACACCCCCATTTAATCCCCTTAGGTTGCATGTTATCACTTTCATTCAGACTACTATCCCACAACCCAGTCACCTACCCCTCCAGTTTAGCTTTCACCTCCCAACTCCTCCCTCACCCTTTCAATTGCCTTCTCCCTACCCAACAAACATCCTAGGCCAAGCTTTTCAGCAAGCAACAATATCTCTTCCGCTTCGAAAGCCTCAACCACCTTCACCCCCTCCTTTGTTCTAATCGTAGAGAATTGTAACTTCGCGAATTCATTCCCCACCATACCTCCCACTTTTGGACCTCTACAATGCCCCTTGCATTGCTTGAGTCCCACGTTTTTTACTTTTTTCCGCCCCCTGCGATGTTTCTTCATCCGCCCATCCATCACCTTTTTTAGAGCTTCCTCAATCATTTTAAATGCTTGCATCTCGAATGACCTAGACCTTTCGAGCGAGCCCTCCCCCTCCCTCAAACTCATTCCTTCCCCAACCTCCTCTACAATCAGCGCCCCTTTCAGCCTGTCACTCTCCAAATTCCCTACACTATCAGGCGCACCCACCTCTCTATTTCCCGACCTCTCAATCCTCACCGAACAATTGTTTGTCATTTCCCCACTCCTCTTACCGACGCCCTCACCCGACACCTCATCTGATTCTGCTAATGCGGCGTTCTCCTTGGCAGATCCACTCTCCCACTCCAAACGATTGAAATCACCCCCAACTAATTCAGATGTGGGTATAGTAACACCTGTCTCGACACAGGGATGCTCCCTTAGGCCTATTGTATTTGGGCTATGAATTAATTGGTCATCCTCCTCTTGCGGCCCAATATACATATTTTCTATTGGCCCAGTAAAAGCTTTGTTTCGGCCCAATACCAGTTGCGAATCCTCCCCCATATCCGGATGCAGCCCATTCACCTTGGTTGTCTCAGCCACCCTCCTTTTTGAAATTTCCCCAGTGGGAAAAAAACCCAGATCCTTCTCGAGCGTCTCCAAATTACCAGCTGCCTCCCTGGCAACGTCTCGGAAATGATCCCCCTGATCATTACTATTCTCAACATGCCCGCCAGCCGCCTCACCGTTTTGATTTTCCCCAAGCACGTCTCCGGCAACTCGATTCACCTCCACGCATGGAGAAGTCCCGGACCCTCCAGTCATCAATGTCTCCGATCCCCGCCTTGCCAACTCCGGCGAGCCCTGTTCTATTCCCCTGACTAGTTGAATATCATCCCCTGATTCGAACGATTCTACCACAGACTCTCCAAAATTAGCCACTATTCGAATCGAGTGCATCTTCCCCTCTACCTGGATTCTCACCTCTGCTGGAAAATATTTCATCTCCTGCAACTCCACAAGCAATCTGGCCCTATCCAAATGCTTTTTGTTTCTCGATTCACTGTCGATAACTTCCACTTTACCCCACCCACGAACTATTTTATGCAGGTTTTCCACGCTCCATGAAACGTATGGGAGACCAAACATATATACCCAAACTAGATGTTTTCTCATCCCGTTGTCCGACTCCCAGCTACGTTTCCATGTGATAAAGTGTCGGTCTCTTTGATCCGTGACAAAATAATTTCTTGCCTCGACGCATTTGAAGACCACCACTACCACCTTACCTCCTCCATAGATGACTTCTTCACTGTCCGTGTGCTCTTCGAATAACCAGTCTTGAAACGCCAAAAGAGTTTCCAATCCATGCACCTCTACCACCGCCGACCTCCTCAGCCAACCTACATTGCTCTCCACCTCTTCTAACTCCACGACCGAATCCCTCTTGTCAATCCTGTTAACAGCCCCCCATTTCCTCTCTCCCTTAATAACCTCTGCATAGGTTCGCTCATCCCGCCTTGCTCCCCTTCCCTCCCCAACCGGAAACCCACCTGTCCCTTTTTTCACGCCATTGTCAGCGCTTCCTTGAACCCTCCCCCTCCAACTGATCGGATTAGCCCCTCCCTCCGCTTTCCTGCTAGGTATAGCCCAGCTCGCCTTTAGCGCTTTACCCTTCCAGATTCTTCCGTTCATCATCCGAATGACGTCCGCCGCCTCCTCTCTGCTTTGGAATCGAAAGAACCCGAACTTGAATCCATTTTCTGGCCACCTCCTGTTTGGAAGAAACCAGTCCCGAACTTTCTCCAATCTCTCGATTTCTCCATGTATTTCTCTTGCCGTCACTTTAACCGGAATGTTTCCAATATAAACCCCAAAAAGGTTGTCACGAACCCTTTTACCTCCGCCTGCTCTACCACGCCTTGCCTTGGTTCTCCAAGATCCCTGCAAATCGACGTTCGTCACATCCTTCCCCTTGTTCCCGCCGGCCACCTCCTTGCCTTGGTTCTCCATCCTCAAAGCTTTAAAAAAAAAGAATGTAAAAACCAAAAACATTGTTGTCTTCGAGAACAACCCCTTGCTAGCAGTGGCCTTACCTTATTAATTATTATAACACTATCTGGCAAATGTAAAAATCAAAACATGTACAAGTTCAAATCAGCAATGACATAAATATGTAAGAAACTTTTCCATGTTATAGTTTTTGTATGGAACAAAATGGATATGTTTAAGTTCTAAACCTTCATACAAGGAATTTCATAATATAATTTTTCCAGTAATATGGATGACTGACTAATGAAATTAACAAAATTAGAATAACTAGCAAATAACCCGTCGAGACTCGATGGGCATAACTTTCTATTTTATATAATATATATACTTATATTATATAAAGTAACACCGTAATAAATTGTATTTTGAGTAACAAAAATGTGTAATGATTTTTTTATATATTCAAAAGAGGATGTATATAATAATATAATTTAATTATTTTTAAAACTAACAAAGAAATCATATTATACCGTATTTTTTAGCTTTTGTAGCTTGTCCTGTATAAACCTAGCTAATAGATCAATAAAAATAACAATTAAAATAATATTTTTTTTAAATTTAAATTAAGATAAAATAAAATTTAAAAATAATTATGATGCAAAATATGAAAATTTTCCTTTCAATTTGCTGAAAATTTCATTGGCGAAAATCTCGTTAATAGAGGCTAGTATAACACTATCTTTTAAAATGTCTGAATTTGAAATGGTGCAGTTTATATTTGTATATGTACTTTAAAAAAATTACCGCTATAGGACCACCCGTAGAGTTTGTAAGAATATCATCCGAAAATGTCTCATCTAATTATACATCTCCAAAATCAATACCTGCTTTACCTTCACCTACATCAATTATCCATTTTGCAGTTTTTCTGTCATATAAATTTCATTGTAAACAATAATTTTGTGGTATCTTGAGTTAATCATTCTTAATTGCATATTAATACTTTTAGCCACATCTTGCTAGTGACACGAAATATTACAACATAACTATTCATAGTTAAAAACTGGTTTTGGAAGATAAAATCCGACATTCTTTACAGATTGACATTGACTTTTGTTTATAATCATAGCAAAACAAACTGTGAATGAGAATTTTCTCATCTGAAATCGAATAAAAAATTTGGTTAAATCAAATAGATTCATAATCATTCTACCAATCAAGAATTTTCTACTTTTATGGTTTCCCGAAAATTAGTTTAACCCCAACTATCTAGTTCCGCATCTTGGTTACAATCAACCTACTTTCGTTACATAATTTATTTGATGGATATATATTCCTAAGAATCAGGACTATGCAACCCTCATTCAACTATATTTCATGATTCAGTAGTCCAGAACAATTGATCGTGTTTAGATATTCCAGTTAAAATAATTCATTGGCATTATCTATGCTTTCATCCTTTTGACAAATATTGTTAAAACTGGTGTGTATATATATATATACATTTTATTTGCGGACAATACGTTCCATGATGTAATTATTGATTTTAGCAACAATCTCATTGGTATGAGTTAATATATAGTACAAATGTTTGGACTTGAAGTGGTGCAGTTTATATTTATATAAATACTCTCAACAAATGTCGCTATAGAATCTCTCGTAGAGTTTATAAAATTATCATCTGGAAATGTCACATCTAATTGTATATCTTCAAGATTAATACCAGCTTTACCAATTACCATCACGTACACGAAGTATTCATTGTGCAAATTTTTGTTATATATAATTGTCATTGTAAATAACATTTCTTATAGTATCTAAAGTTATCCATCTTAATTACATATTGATACTTTGAGTCCCCTCTTTATAATGACATGAGATATTGCAACATATCACTGTCATGGGTAAAAACTGGTTTCTGAAGATAGAGTTTAACCTTCTTTAAAGGTTGACATCTACTTTTTTTTTTACGGTCATAGTAAAACAAATTGCGAGTGGAATTTTTTCCTCTAAAATTGAATGGAGCATTTGGTTAATTCAGACGGGCTCATAATCATTCAACCAATCAAGAATTTTCATCCCAAATATTGAGGTTTGTTTTAATGAGAAGAGAGGTTAAATAATTTTCTAGAGATGTTAAATAACTTTTTGAGGTAAGTTTTTTGCATGTATAATTATCGTCACAATCTAGTCGAATACCAAATCTAGAATGTGCAGTCCTACCTCTTGGAATGGGTAAGAGTGTTATTCCATTGGATGCAACAGGCAGCACAATATTACATCTCCCATGAAGGGCTAAACATAATATTTTCTAGATAAATTATCGATAAATGTGTTGTCAGTTCCACCACGTAAAGAAAATGAATCAACACCCATCACTATCAACTACATACATTATTTTATTATAAACATTCTTCTCATCATCAATAAACACAGGTAATAACTTAGCATAATCCGCTTTCATTTCTTCCTTATTAAAATATGTCTCTTCTACTATCAATAGATTATTTGTTTCAAACCTTAAAACTTCATTCAGTACCGGCATTCCAGATAAAATTTTCAAACTTATAGAATTCGCAGCAATTAGCCTTTCAATATGAACTTACTTTGATTATTCACAATCACAATTTTCTAACAAAGCTAGATTTATATTTGTGTTTCGTCAATTGCAAATCTGTTAAAATATTGATTAATGAATTACATCATCCATTTTTTAAGTGTTACACTTTCCCTTTTTGGGTGTTTGGAAATAAGTGTTACATTACCATATTTCAAATATTTTGAAGGGGGAATATTATAGTATAGTCTTGCCTCCAGCGCTTGAATACGTTGATATATCTGGGCTGATTATTCATACGGGAAATTCGTCTTCTTGCTTTTAAATAAGTGTTACATTACCATATTTCAAATATTTTGAAGGTTAATAATTTTTACTAATTATACTTAAATTATTAATTTTTTTACATTCATTAAAATAAAACTCAAAATAAATAAAGTCAAATGTGACATATTTTATTTATTTAATTACTTCAACTAAATAAATTTTATTAACTTACCTTAAATTATGTGTCATTTCCTAGTGTTACACTTATTATAAAACGGATGGAGTATTTCTTAAAAAATATTCACTCCGTCGCATTCAAAGTATCTCATTTTGATTTTTTTACACTGTTTATTGATCAACTTTGACCTTTTTCCAGGCCTTCAATGGCTCCTCCAAAAAACTTTGACATAATGTTATCGTAATTATACAAGAAAAAATATAGTCAAATTCAGTCTTGTTAGATTTGTCTAATCATGTAGTTTTAGAATATAGATTTTACATAATTTTTATATATGTACATTTTAAGATATTAAATGTTAAAAAATATATTGGACGGCGTGTCCAAAAGTTTTTAGACAGAAATAATGGGATAGAGGGAGTAGATTAAAAACAAAATCTTCTTTATTTACTTTATTTACTGATGGATCTATTCGCAACTATATAATTGTATACTTACTTTTAAGAGAAGTGAAATATTTTGTGAAAACATGGCCTATATATACATTAATTAATATATACAAATATTTTTTATATATTCATTAATGTATCTAAATAATATAAATTCCATATATACACTGTAAATTCCATTTAAATTTGAAATTTTATTCTTTTAAAAACTGAAAATTGTGGGAACTCCATGGAACTTAAATATCTTTTAAAAACTAAAAATTACGGGCATTACAATATGTTCACCATATTGAAATATAAATGCACATAATTCTTAGTTGCAAGTGCAAAACCTCGACATAATAATCCTATGGTATAATAACTGAAAATCTATAAATAAATACAACAATAAAATTTAAAATAAATAAAATACAAAATACAAAACAATAAAATCTAAAATAGATAAAATAAAAATGCAAATAAATAAAATCTAACATAGATAAATTAAAAAATGCAAAATTTTAAATTTTATCTTTCAAATCTTTTTAAAAGTGAATACATAGTGACACGATAGGATGATAGAGTGGGATTTATAAGTAAATGATATATTTTTTATACACGATAGAATAAAATCTATAATGAATAAATAAATAAATGCAAAAATCTAAAATTAGTAAATTAAAAAATACAAAATAATATTGATAAAATAAGATATGCAAAATTTCAAATCTCGTATCTTTCAAATTTTTTTTTGTTCTTGGAAAAGCCGGAGCCAGAAAACAAGGGGAAAAACAAAAAAAAGAGAAAAGAATTACATCAAGATAAGGGAAAAACAATCAAAGCTAGAATCGGGGGAAGTAGACGCCGGACGAGTCCGCCACCAAGTCCCCGATTATGAAATCCGGAGGGAAGGCCCAGGTAGTGAAGAAGTCTTCAATGGACGCCCCGTGTTTAGCCAATTTATCCGCAACTTGATTCCCCTCACGAAGCACGTGATAGATGGTGCATTCTTGAAAGGCCTCCTGCAAATCCACAATACGGGCAATGAGAGTAGCAAAGGGATGGAAAAGGTCATGCTCCCTCACAAGCTTAATACTGGACATGGAGTCTGAGTAGCAGCTAATGCTGGAACACCCCAGCTGCACAGCGTACTTCAAGCCCTCATATAGCGCCGATAGTTCCGCGAAGGTGTTGGAATGGTGACCAAGAAATCCACATCCCCCGCCAAGCCAATTACCCGTGTCATCTCTAAGAACAAAACCATATCCCGATCTTCCCGGATTCCCATTCGAGCTCCCATCCACGTGTAGGATAATCCCACATGCCCCTTGCATATTCCAATTAACCATCCTCACAGCCCGAGGAAGAGAGGGCCCCTGCTGTTTGGCCATGTCCAGATCAGACATGATCCGAAGGATGTCCCGTTGGAGGCTCCAGATAGACCGGCTCTTTCCTCTAAAGACACGAGCATTGCGCTCCATCCAAATCACCTAGAGACAAGCCAGGAAAGTAGTGCCATAAACGCCCAATATCCCTTGGAGAAAGTCGCGGATGTGATCCTTAGGCATAGAGTCACAATCAGGAGGGATCATAATATGAAGAGTCTTCCAAAGTTGTCTAACCCAACCACAATAAAATAGCCAATGACACCAGGTTTCACATTCGACGCCACAGAGAGTACAGAGAGGAGAAGAGGCGAGGCTCCTCCTATACCGCAGGCTATTAATAGGAAGGGCGTCGTGGCACATTAGCCAAAGGATGAAGGAAAACTTCTCGGGGATGTCTGTTTTCCAAATCCATTTCCAATTAGTGCCAGCAACTTCAGGACGAGTCAAGAAACTGTAGGCTGAACTGACCGAGTAGCGCCCAGACCGGCTAGAAGACCAAATGACAAGATCAGGGACCGTATGGTGCAAAGGTGGAGGCGGCGAGCTACAGATAGAGATGAGCAGCTGTTGTGGCATTGGAGAGTACACCCTTATCCCAACTCCAAGCTCCATTTGTGATAACATCCTTCAAATGGAGATTCAAGTCCTGTGTAGCAATGTAGGGTAATCTCGGTCCAAGTGGGGATGAGTCCCACCAATGAGAAAACCAGAGCGACACCTCTCCTTTTCCAACACGAATGGAGTACCCTCTGCCCAGGAAAGGAATGAGCTTGTGCACAGTTTTGAGGATTCTAGACCTGCCAGGGGGAGGGGGAGACCGGATAAACTCAGCATGGTCACTGATACCAGGAAGCAGCCGCACCCAAAGCTTATAGGGCGAATTAAGAATCGCCCAAATAATTTTGCCAAGTAGGGAAACATTCATATGTCGAGCCCGACGGATCCCAAGCCCACCATCGTGTTTAGACGACGCCACAGTATCCCATTTGACCAAATGGATTCCTTTCCCTGAATGATCTTTCCACAAAAATCTGTTGATCCTTCGATCAATGGCAGAACACACTGATTCAGGTAGCCAATGAAGCTACATAAAATATGTGGGGATGGCAGCCATCACTGAGTGACATAAGGTAAGCCGGCCGGCCTTATTTAACAGTTTGGAGGCCCACCCCTCAAGGCGAGCATCAAGCTTATCCAGAATAAATGAGAAATTGCTACACCGAGGCCTCCCAGTGAACATCGGGAACCCCAAATAATTTCCCAGAGACTCCACCACAGGAATATGCAACAAATCATCTATCCATTGCCTATCCACCGCTGGCACAATAGAGGGGATGAACACTGAAGATTTGAGGGGGTTGAGAAGCATACCCGACTCTTGCCCAAAAACCTTAAGCGCTTTAGAGATAGACTCAATGCTTTTCTTGTCAACCATAGCACATAGGATGAGATCGTCAGCAAAAAGGAGATGAGAAATGCCAACTCCACTCCGAGAAAGCCGAATCGGTTTCCACAGCCCCTGATCAACCAAATTAGTAACCAGTTTAGACAAATTTTCCATAATAATCAAGAAGAGATAGGGAGAAATAGGGTCACCCTGACGAAGCCCCTTTCCTGGTTTAAATTCCTCTAACGGACACCCATTCCAGAGAACAGAGTAACTTGGGGAGGAGACACAAGCCATAAGGAGATCAATAACAGACCGAGGAAAATTAAGCTCATGCAGACACTTTTCCACGAAATGCCAAAAGACATTATCATAAGCCTTGGCGATATCAATCTTCAGAATAATACCCCGGATCCGACACTGGGGCCCCGCCATATGACTCAAGAGCTCCTGAACCGTTATAGCATTATCTATCGGACCACGACCCGGCAAAAAAACACTTTGATGATAGGATATGCACCCCTGAAGGACTGGCCGAATCCTATTAACCAAGATTTTAGTCAGAATCTTGTAAGCGACATTACAGAGAGTTATCGGCCTGAAATCTTTGAAAGAGATCGGCAGGACCACCTTCGGAATGAGGCAAATAAACACTTTAGTCAGATCAGCAGGCAGAGACCGATCCTCCACAGCTTGCAGAATAAATTTATAAACTGAAGGTCCCAATACCTCCCAATAGGCCTTGAAGAAATGACAAGGAAACCCGTCCGGACCAGGAGCCGAGAACCCATTCATCTGAGTAACAACCTGTCCCACTTCCTCTTCAGTAATGGTTAACTTCAGCTTCTCTCCCTCTTCCTGAGTGATCGGACTAAGAGGTGGGATTTGGAAATTAGAATCCTCAATATTAGTGTCCGCCAGTATAGTGCGTTCCGGCGCTTCGAATAGCTTTTTAAAATATTCTCGGGAATGGCTTTTGATAGTAGATTCGTCCTCGCTCCAATTACCATCCGTACTCTTGGCCCGGGCATGGAAATACGTAGTGTTCCTATCCCCAAGGCGAACCCATTTCTCCCGGGCTCGTTGAAACCAATAAATCTCTTCTTGTGCCAACAACATATCATATTCCTTCTTCAACTCGGCCTCCAACAAAACCAACCGAAGGGAATCAACATTTTCCAGTGTACGGGAAATACCTTCCAATCGTTTTAAGAGTTTAAGTTTCTTCCACTTAAAGTTCCCCCCAAATTCACGTTTAAACTCCAAAGAAGAACTCTGAACATTCTTCAGTTGGTGGCAAAGAGAATTTGCAGGCAGGTTCCAGGCCTTTTGGACAACATCCCTGTAAGGAGTCATAAGGGACCAGGCGGCCTCCCATCGAAATGGGGCAGCTTCAAACGCTGGAGGTTTCCCACAGTTAAGAAGCAATGGACAATGATCGGATCCAATCCGAGGGAGAGTTTGGACAAAGCCTTGAGGGAACAGGGATATCCATTCAATATTCCCCACAACCCTGTCGAGGCGTTTGAAGATCCTATGGGAGTCCCCTAACGGCCGCGACCAAGTGAAAATGCTACCTTGGGAGTTAATCGTAGATAACCCACAGTCGTTGAGCAAATTCATTAATTCCTCCGCCCGAGCCCCGTTAAAGAGCCCACCACGAACCTCATCCGAGCTAACGATTTGGTTCCAATCCCCTAGGATCACCCAAGCACCAGAGATGAGGGCAGAGAGTTGTCGGATATTATCCCAAATTTGCCTCCAGCCTGCATATTGGGGACAAGCATATACGGCCGTGACAACCCAAGACATAGAACCTGAGGAGAGTTGAAGGGAAATCAATCTATCTCGTTGATCAAGAATCTGAGCCTGAACTGAAATCCCTCTCCTCATCAGAACCCACAAACCACCAGCTTTCCTAACAGCTTCCTGAATACAGACTGGGATAAAACCTTCCCTAAGAAATAATATGTGAGATTTAATGAAGAGGGATTGCGGTTCCATGATGACAACAATGTCAGGAGCCACCCTACGCACAAGATCAATGAGAGCTCGTCTCGTCGGCAACCCCACCAAACCACCAACATTCCAGGACAACAACTTAAATTGTTGAAAAGACATAATTAAACAGTGTAAGGGAGAGGAAGGAGCAAACCCTAACATTGCATCGACACCGCCTCATCAGGCGGCTTCCCTACTGGAGAGGGAGAGGAGGACGAGGCAACCCTAACATTTCAAATTTTTTTAAAAGTGAATATTGTAGGAATTCTATATATTTCAAAAACTGAAAATCTATAATAAATAAATAAATATAAATGTGAAAATCTAAAATTGATATATTAAAAAATACAAAAATTTACAAAAATTAGAAATTTGAAATGGAGACACCACATTAAATATAGGATATGTTGTTGACTAATGCTTTAATATATATATATATATAGATTAGAATGGTATAATTATAAAACATATTTTTTAACGATTAGCAACTCAATAATTGTATATTACTTTTAGTAAATACTTCCTCTGTTTTTTTTCGTTAGCTACGTTTGACAAATGACTACTGTTCACTCATATACTTTGACTTAAAGTTTTTTTTATGATTATACAATTGACATATTTTAGGAGAAGTATATGATTGGATATTACTTTTAGGAGAAGTGACATATTTTTGTAAAAACATGACCTATATATATCATTACTTAATATTATATACAAATCTTTTTTATATATTCATTAATGTATCTTTTGATAATATAAATTCCATATATACATTGCGAATTCCATATAAAGTTGAAATTTCAAATCTTTAAAAACTGAAAATTGTGGGAACTCCATATAAACTGAAAATTAAGTATCTTTTAAAAAGCTAAAAATTGGGATTTGATATACACATTAATATATCTTTAATATGAATAAATAAATATGATGTGCAATATACATTTTGATTACATCATTTACCACACCAAAAAAATATAAGCAAAATTGAGACTAAACAAACCTACACAAAATTATCGACATTACAATATGATCACCATATTGAAACATAAACGCAACATAATTCATAATTGTCAGTGCAGAACCTCATCCTAATATTCCTATGTTGTAAAAACTCAAAATCTATAAATAAATAAATGCAGCAATAAAATCTAAAATAAATAAAATAAAAAATAGAAAATAATAAAATATAAAATAGATAAAATAAAAATGCAAAATAACTAAAATAGAAAAATGAAATTTCAAATTTATCTTTCAAATCTTTTTAAAAGTGAAGAAATCTCTAGTATAATGAATAAATAAATAAACGCAATATCTAAAATTAGTAAATTAAAAAATATAAAATAATATAGATAAAATAAAAAATGCAAAGTTTCAAATTTCAAATCTTTCAAATATATTTAAAAGTGAAGATTGTGAGAATTCCATATAAACTGGAAATTATATTTCAAAAACTGAAAATCTATAATGAATAAATAAATAAATGCAAAAATCTAAAATTATACATTAAAAAAATACAAAAATCTATAAAAATTAGAAATTTGTAATGGAGACACCACATTAAATTTAGGATGGGTTGTTCACTAATGCTTTAATATATATATATAGATTAATAAATTCAATTGATTTTAGCACTTTACTTAAATAACAGTGACAGATATTATTGATTTTATTTATGAACAAAATCACCATTGTGATAATGTGATATGGGAGTGGAGGCTTAACAATAGATACCTGTACTGACTTTATATAAAAACTAGCAAATAACCCATCGAGACTCGACGTGCATAATTATATATTTATATATAATATATATCCTTATATAATAATAATAAATGTATTTTGAGTAATAGAAAAATGTGTAATGATTTTATATATGTTCGAAAGTGAGTGTATATGATAATATAATTTAATTATTTTTAAAACTAACAGAAAAATCGTATTATATTGCATTCTTTAGCTTTTGTGGCTTATCCAGTACAAACATAACATATCAATAAAAATAAATATTAAGATTTTTATTTAATTTGAAATTTAATTTAAAATAAATAAAATTTAAATATAAGTATTATGTATAATATGAAATTTTCTTTTACAATTTGCTGAAAATTTCATTGTAAACAACAATTCTTGAGTATTAAGTATAAATCATATTTTGAGTAATGAAAAATGTGTAATGATTTTATATCTATTTGAAAGAGGATATATATAATAATATAATTTAATTATTTTTAAAACTAACTACAAAATCATATTATACCGTCCTCTTTAGCTTCTGTGGCTTAACAGATCAATAAAATAATTATTAATGTAATATTTTTATTTAATTTGAAATTTAAATTAAATAAAATAAAATTTAAATATAACTACTAAGCATAATATGAAGAACTTCCTCACAATTTGCTGAAAATCTCATTCCTGAAAATATCATTGATAGGGGCTAATACAGTACTATCTTTTAAAATATTTGAATTTGAAGTGGTGCAGTTTATATTTGTATATGTACTCTTAAAAGTTGTCGCTATAGGATCACCCGTAGAGTTTATCAGAATATCATCCAGAAATGTCACATTTAATTGTAGATCTTCAAAATAAATACCGGCCTTACCATCACCTACATTAAGTATCCATTTTGTAATTTTTCTATTATATATAAATTTTATAGTAAATAACATTTCTTGTGGTATCTTGAGTTAATCATTCTTAATTGCATATTAATATTTTGAGCCACATCTTGCTAGTGGCGCGAAATATTGCAACATAACTGTTCATGGCAAAAACTTATTTTGGAAGATAAAATCCAATATTCTTTAAAGATTAACATTGACTTTTTTTTATAATCATAGCAAAACAAACTACAAGTTGAAATTCTCTCATCTTAAATCGAATCATGAATTTGGTTTAATCAGATAGGCTCAGCTCATAATCATTCTATGAATCAAGAATTTTTTACTTTCATAGTTTCTAGAAAATTAGTTTAACCTCAATAATATGATTCCGCATCTGGGAGACTATCAACCTACTCACATAGTTACATTGCATACTTTATTTGATCGATCTATATTCCTAATATGCATGACTATGCAACCCTAAATCAACTCTATTTCATGATTCGATAATCTGGAACAATTTGATCGTGTTTCGATATTATAGTGAACATAATTCATTGGCATTATCTATGCTTTTATCCTTTTGATAAATATTATTAGAGCTGATATATATATATATACACATTTTCATTTGCAGACATACGTTCCATGATTTAATAATTGATCGTATCAACAATCTCATTGGTAGAAATTAGTATAACAATATCTTTAATAATATCTGGATTTGAAGTGCTGCACTTCATATATGTATAAATACTCTAAACAATTGCCGCTATAGGATCTCCCGTAGAATTCATAAAATTATAACCTGGAAATGTCATCTAATTGTACATCTCCAAGATCAATATCAGATTTACAAATTACAATCACCTACATGAAGAATTAATTCTGCAAATTTTATGTCATATATAATTTTCATTGTAAATAACATTTCTTGTAGTATCTTGAGTTAATTCATCTTAATTATATATTAATACATCGAGTCCCCTCTTTCCAGTACACGAGATATTGCAGCATATCACTAACATAGGTAAAAAATGATTTTTGAAGATAGAGTCCAACCTTCTTTAAAAAATGACATTAATTTTTTTTTAATAGTCATAGTAAAACAAAATGCGAGTGTGACTTTTTTTCCTATGAAATCGAATGAGGAATTTGGTTAATTCAGACGGGCTCATAATCATTCTACCAATTAAGAATTTTCATTCCAAATAATGAGCTTTCTTTTAATGAGAACAGAGGTTAAATAATTTTCTGGGATAAATTTTTTGTAGGTAGAACCAAATTGAAAATGTGCAATCCTACCTCTTGGAAGGAGTATGGTGCTATTCCACTGGATACTACATGCAACACAATATCATTTCTCCCACGAATGGCTAAACATATTATTTTCTAGATAAATTATCGATAAATGTCTTGTCAGCTCCACCACGTAAAGAAAAAAAATCAACCCTCATCACTATCAACTACATACATTATTTTATTATAAACATTCATCTCCTCATTAATCAACAAAGGTAATGGCTTAGCATGATCCACATTCATTTCATCTTTATTATAATATGTCTCTTCTAGTATCAATATACTATCTGTTCCAGACGTTAAAATTTCATTCAGTACCGGTATTCTAGAGAAAATTTTCAAATTTATAGAATTTGCAGCAATTAGTCTTTCAATTTCTAATAAAGGTATATTTATATTTGTTCTTCCGTCAATTGCAAATTTGATAAAATATATATTAATGAAGTATTTCTTATAAAATAGATTAAAAAAATAAAATTTCCTTCTTTATTTACTGACAGACTATTCGAATCCCAATAACTCTTTATATACCCGATTCTTTTATTTCTAATATGCTTTACGAAAATAACTAATTTATTCTAAATCAATTATCCATAGAATATGAATTTTCACAATTCTCTTAATAATTATAATTTTTGTATTATTTTAAATATAATAAAATATAAATAAGATTTATACTATTTAGTATATATTTATATACAATTAGAATGATATATAATTATAAAATATATTTTTAACGATTAACAACTATATAATTGTATATTACTTTCAGTAAATATATAATTGTATATTTTCTCCGTCTCAGTTTAATTATTACATTTGACTTTTTGGCACTATTCACTGTTTAAATTTGATTCGAATTTTTATCATAGTTATGTAAGAAAAAATATTGTCAAGTGAGATCTTGTTAGATTCGTCTAATCATGTACTTTTAGAATATCAAATTTTTATAATTTTTATCGAACACAATTTAAGTTATTAACCGTTAAAAATGTGTATCGGTGTACGTGTCAGGTGGGTCCGTAACAATTATAATGAGATGGATGTAGTATTACTTTTTGGAGAAATGACATAATTTTGTGAAAACATGGCCTATATATACATTAATTAATATATACAAATCTTTTCCATACATTCATTAATATATCTTTTAATCTATATATATATATTAAAGCATTAGTGAACAACCTATCCTACATTTAATGTGGTGTCTCCATTTCAAATTTCTAATTTTTATAAATTTTTGCATTTTTTAAATATATTAATTTTAGGTTTTTGCATTTATTTATTTATTTATTCATTATAAATTTTCAGTTTTTGAAATATATGGAATTCCCATAATGTTCACTTTCAAATATATTTGAAAGATTTGAAATTTGAAATTTTGCATTTTTTATTTTATCTATATTATTTTATATTTTTTAATTTACTAATTTTATATTTTCGCATTTATTTATTTATGATCATTAGAGATTTTAAGTTTTTGAAATATATGGAATCCTCACAATATCACTTTTAAAAAGATTTGAAGTATTTATTTATTCATTACTATATTTTAAGTTTTTGAAATATATGAAATTTCCAATTTTTATAGAATTCCCACAATGTTCACTCTTAAAAAATTTGAAAGATTTGAAATTTGAAATTTTGCATTTTTTATTTTATCTATATTATTTTGTATTTTTTAATTTACTAATTTTATATTTTCACATTTATTTACTTAGATCATATTGTAATGCCAGTAATTTTGTGTTGGTTTGGTCTCAATTTTGGTTATATTTTTTTATGTTGTAAATGATGTAATCAAAATGTACATTGCACATCATATTTATTTATTCAGGTTAAATATATATTAATTTGTATATGGAAATCCCAATTTTTAGTTTTTAAAAGATATTTAATTTTCAATTTATATGGAGTTCCCATAATTTTCAGTTTTTAAAGATTTGGATTTTCAAATTTATATGATTTCTTAGTATATATATATAGATATGGAATTTATAGTATTAAAAGATACATTAATGAATATATGGAAAAGATTTGAATATATAGAGTAATGTATATATATGCCACATTTTTTCAAAAATATGTCGCTTCTCCTAAAAGTAATATACAATTATATATTTTTTAAAAGTAATATACAATTATACAGTTGCTTATCGTTTTTTTTTTTGCCTAGAAGTTGCTAATCGTTTATATCATTAAAATCGTATGTAAATCTAGCCTAAATAATATAAATCTTATTTATGTTTCATTATATTAAAAATAATGCTCCCTCCATTTTTTTATTTGCTACAGACTCATTTTTCACGTAGTCCAATACACATCTTAAACCACTAATAACTCAACTTCGGTATAAATAAAAATTCTAAAAGTTCCATATTTAAAAACTACACGACGAGACGAATCTAACAAGATCTCGCATGGCTATATTTTAACTTCAATAACTATGATAGAACTTTAAATCAAAGTATGTATGTGAATAGTAGCAAATTAGCCAATGTAGCTATTAAAACAAAATGGAGGAAGTACAAAACAATTATAATTATTAATGGAATTGTGAAAATTCATATTATATGGATAATTGGTTTAGAGTAAATTAATTATTTCCGTAAAGCGTATTATAAATAGAAAAATGGGGTGTATAAAGAATTATTGGGAGTGCGAATAGATCCATTAGTAAATAAATAAAAAAAATTATTTTTTTAATATATTTTTAAGAAATACTCCTTCCCTTTTTTTAATAAGTGTAACACTAGGAATGACACATGATTTAATGTAAGTTAACAAAATTGATTTAGTTGAAGAATTACAATAATTAAATAAATAAAATAAGATGAATCACATTTGACTTTATTCATTTTGAGTTTTATTAATGAACATCAACAAATTAATAATTTAACTATAATTAGTAGAAAATATTAACCTTCAAAATATTCTAAATATGGTAACATAACATTTATTTCCACACACCCAAAAAAGGAAAGTGTAACACTTAAAAAATAAACGGAGGAAATAATTCATTAATCTATATTTTAATAGATTTGCAATTGACGAAAGAACAAATATAAATCTAGCTTTGTCAGAAATTGAAAAGCTAATTGCTCCAAATTCAAAATTTAAAAATTTTCTCTGGAATGCCGGTATTGAATGAGGTTTTAACATCTGAAACAAATAATGTATTGATAGTAGATGACATATTATAATAAGGAATTAATGAAGCCGGATCATGCAAAGGTATTATTTTTATTGATTGATTAGCTCAAGAATGTTATAATAAAATAATGTATGTAGTTGATAGTGATGATGGTTGATTCTTTTTTCTTTTTGACATTTATCGATAATTTTATCTAGAAAATATTATGTTTAGCCCTTTGTGGGAGAGATTATATTGTGTTGTCTGTAGCATCCAATGGAATAGCATCCAACTCCTTCAAAGAGGTATGACAACACATTCTAGACTTGGTATTTCACTAGATTGTGACGAGAATTCTACCTGCAAAAAACTTATTCATTTAACTTCTCTTCTCATTAAAACAAAGTTCATTATTTAGGATGAAAATTCTTGACGGGTAGAATGATTACGTGCCCGTATGAAATAACCAAATTCCCCATCAATTTCAGACGAAAAAAATTCCCACTCGCATTTTGTTTTATTATGACTATTAGTCAATGTCAATATTTAAAGAATATTGGACTCTATCTTAAAAAATCAGTTTTTATTCATGTTAGTGATATGTTGCAAGATCTCGTGTCACTGGAAAGAGGGGACTCGAAGTAGTAATATGTAATTAAGATGAAATAACTCAAGATACTAAAAGAAATGTTATTTACAATGAAAATTATATGACAGAAATTTGCACAATGAATACTTCATATAGGTGATGGTAATTGGTAAAGCTGGCATTGATCTCGAAGATGTACAATTAGATGTAACATTTACAGATGATAATTTTATATACTCTACGGGAGATCCTATAGCGGCCATTGTTGAGTACTTATACAAATATAAAATGCACCATTTCAAATCCAGATATTTTTAAAGATAGTGCTATACTAATCCTTACCAATGAGATTGTTGATACGATCAATGATTACATCATGGAACGTATGTCTGCGAATGAAAATGTATATATATCAGTTCTAACAATATTTGTCAAGAGGATGAAAGCATAAATAATGCCAATGAATTATTTTCACTGGAATTTCTAAACACGAACAATTGTTCTGGATTACCGAATCATGAAATATAGTTGAATGAGGGTTGCATGGTCATGCTTTTTAGGAATATGGATCCATCAAATAAATTATGCAATGGAAATAGGTTGATAGATTTCAATATGCAGAACCATATAATTGAGGTTAAACTAATTTTCAGAAAACTATGAAAGTAGAAAAATTATTGATTGATAGAATGATTATGAGCCAATATGATTTAAACAAATTCCCCATTCGATTTCAGATGAGAAAATTTTAACTTGCAATTTGTTTTGCTATGATTATAAACAAAGCTCAATGTCAATCATTAAAGAATGTTGGACTTTATCTTCTAAAACCAGTTTTTAGCCATGAACAGTTATGTTGTAATATTTCGTGTCACTAACAAGGTGTGGCTCAAATTATTAATATGCAATTAAGAATTATTAACTCAAGATACCACAAGAAATGTTATTTACCATGAAATTTATATATGACAGAAAATTTGCAAAATGGATACTTGATGTAGGTGATGGTAAAGCCGGTATTGATTTTGAAGGTACAATCAGATGTGATATTTTTGCATGATATTCTTATAAACTCTACGGGTAATTATATAGCGACAATTTTTTTAGAGTACATATAAAAATATAAACTGCACCACTTCAAATTCAAACATTTTTAAGATAGTGTTATACTAGCCCCTACCATGAGATTTTCAGCAATGAAATTTTCAGCAAATCGTGAGGGAATTTTTCATATTATGCTTAATACTTATATTTAAATTTTGTTTTAGTTTAATTTGAATTTCAAATTAAATAAAAATATTTTTTGAATAATTATTTTTATTATTCTGTTAGGTTTGTATCGGATAAGCCACAGAAGCTAAAAAGACTGTATAATATGATTTCTTTGTTAATTTTAAAAATAATTAAATTATATTATCATATGCATCCTCTTTCGAATATATATAAAATCATTACACATTTTTCATTACTCAAAATATATTTTATTATTACTTTATATAATATAAGTATATATTATATAAAATATATAATTATGTCCGTCGAGTTTCGACGGGTTACTTACTAGTAATATAAATTCTATTTATACACTGCGAATTCCATATAAATTTGAAATTTCAAATCTTTAAAAACTGAAAATTTTGGGAACTTCATATAAATTGGAAATTAAATATCTTTTAAAAACTAAAAATTGGATTTCATATACACATTAATATATCTTTAATATAAATAAATAAATATGTGCAATATATATTTTGTACATCATTTACCACACCAAAAAAATATATCAAAAAACTAAACCTACACAAAATTACCGACATTACAATATGATCACCATTTTGAAATATAAACACAACATAATTCTTAGATGCCAATGCAGAACCCCGTCCTAATAGTACTATGGTGTAAAAATTGAAAATGCATATTCATGTCATAATAATACGATGGTGTAAAAACTCAAAATCTATAAATAAATAATAAATGCAGCAATAAAATCTAAAATAAATAAAATAAAAATACAAATTAATAAAATCTAAAATAGATAAAATAAAAAATGCAAAATAATAAAATTCAAAATAAATAAAATAAAAATACAAAATTTCAAATTTGATCTTTCAAATTTTTTTTAAAGGTGAATAAATCTCTAATAAATAAATAAATAAACTTGAAAAAAAAATTAGTAAATTTTTAAAAATACAAAATAATATAGATAAAATAATAAATGCAAAATTTCAAATTTCAAATCTTTCAAATATATTTTTGGTGAATTTCAAATCTTTCAAATATATCTTTCAAATCTTTCAAATATATTTGAAAGTGAAGATGGTGGGAATTCCATATAAATTGAAAATACCATATATTTCAAAAACTGAAAATTTATAATGAGTAAATAAATAAATGCAAAATCTAAAAATAATTAATTAAAATGCAAAAATCTATAAAAATTAGAAATTTGAATTGGAGACACCCCATTAAATTTAGGATGGATTGTTCGCTAATGCTTTAATATATATATATATATATATATATGTAGATGTGTTGTATATATTTTTATGGTAGTGAATTGAAAGATGTATAAATTAGATTGGTTAATCATGACAAGAATTTGAATTTAATGTTGTAATTTTATAATAATGCAATCCATTCGCTTTATTAGGAAGTTAAATCAATTAATCCGTTAACATCGGAAGAAATGGATCAACTAATCAACTAGATTTAGCACAAAAATGTGGATCCCAAAAAATTAAATATATGATGAAAAAGGCATTTCAGCATAGTAACTTAGCAACAAAATAACTGGCTAAGCAGGAACTTATAATAACAAGTAACATTATACAGCATATGTATGCCAATGACTCCACATGTTTAAAAAGCTTTTGCATTTGCACACATAATCTTTAATAACTACATTTACCTCAGATAACACCAACTATTCATTCTCTGTTATTTGGTCAAGATATTCAAAACCGGGTTTCCAATGTGAGATCAGAGCCGGAAGCAGTTGGGCGGGTCTCACCTGTCAACATGGGCTCTTTCTTGTTTGTGCCAACCAATGAGCAGTTATGGAATGCATCCAGGCTGTTAGCAATCAGCTGGCTCAGACCACCAAGGCTATCACTAAGAATTAAGTCATTGCTATGGTATCTACAAGAGGGTATGTCCAAATCTAGTGGTCCTAAAGAGTCAGGCTGCACCACATGAAACTTCAATGTGTTAGTACAGTAAAAGCATTGACAATTTCATCTTAATACTTAATCAGTTCATATATTGATTAGTCAAAAGGTCGAAATAACTAAAAGTGCTAGATTTGCTAAGCTAAATAAAGTAAAAATCTTCCTCGGTTTCAATTTATTTGTCATTAGAGCGGGGTCAGGGTAAGGAGATGGCAGTAGGACCCTACACCCCTGAACCCGTTCCAATGACAAAATAAATCAAACCCATTCCATTGACAAACAAACTGGAATGGAGAGACCATTATTTATCATCAAGTGGATAGCATGATCAACTGATAGGCTTTTGGTACTATATTTTTAACCACTAAATGAAATCAGATATGAGATTATAGCATTATCTAATACCTAGTTCCGGTAACAAATAAACTTGAGGACCCCGTTCCAATGACAATCAAATTAACGTATTGTCATTAAATGAATTATATGATCACAAGATGGGGCTTTTAGTACTATATTTTTAGCCACTTAAATGAATTTAGAAAGGAGATAGCAGTGCTGTGCAAGAGTTAATGGCCTTGCATCCCCAAAATTATGCATATTTCCCTACCTAAATGGAAAAATATGTGGAAATTTTTACATCAAACTTAGCTATTTTTGCATTTTATCACTATAGAGAAATCTTGTGGAATATTCACATGGAATTCCTCCAAGGGGTTAAAGAGGACACATGCCAAAATCTGAAGTAATTGACCCATAGGAGGGAAAGTGCAAACAAATCATTCTTCTTTGTGAGTTTAATTCAATTTATTCTTATGAAAGGAAGACAAGATTCAAGTACTAATTTGATTAGTAGAGGGAAAAATGTGATGTGGAAGAGCTTACCCAATATATATCAGAAAACCCACCAAGAACATCATTGGAATTCCCCACAGATAGATTGGGCTGACAATCATCCAATTTATCTGCAGCAGGCAACTCCTGGAAGATTGTAGGAAATATAGGGTTACCATAAAAGCCTAAAACAGTAGATGGTATCAATTAATTCAGGTACCCCAATTGGAAAAGTTTCCAAATTGCACCTGAACTTCATCATCAGATACTTCAGGACCTGTGAAGGTAGTGAGCTTTCTGTCTTCAATGAAATCATTCATGGCTGCATCCTGCTTTTGCATTTTTGGGAAAGCAAAAGCGTCCTGGTTTTGCACTTTCTGGAAAGCAAAGGCATCACATGTTTCTTCAGCATCCCAGATGGACGACATATGAGGTGCTGGGAGGTCCTGCTTTAAGATGACTTTGTTTTGATGTTTGTAAATGTGAGCTGCAATTGCAGCATCAAAGGAGTCACTATTTAATGGAATCTCCTCAACAGGGCTTGAACCAGGTGGCCTGGGAAACTCGATTGAGCAAACATCCATGTTTGTAGTTGACTCTGAAACCAGGTTTCCAATGCTTATGTCAGTGAGACTATCAGCCCACACCCCAGCAGATACAGCCAGGTCCTCCTACAAGGAAAATTAGATATTATTATCATATGATAAAGACAAGAATATGCAATTTTATTTTCATAATACGATATAAGAGGAAGTTAAATTGTCATAGGTGAATTGCATAGTCTAGGTCAACTGGCAAACCATAATAAAACAATATAATTTCCAATTTGTAGCAGATTCATCATGAATCTATAGACAACTAAAATCATTCAAATAGTGCTATTGTCATGGTATAATTTTATCAAACAGAAAGATAATATGTATGTATTTACAATATGGAGTTTCAAAATGTATGGCTAAAGTCCCAAGACAAGCATTCACATCACAAACAAACCAAGAAAGAAACACTTTATATACCATGTTTTCATCTCGTCTCATGACGGGTAAATCTTCAACCTCTTCCCTAATCGATGATAATTGTTGAGCACTACCATGGTATGACGATACATTGATGTTGGAAGTCAAACATTCACTCTCAACCATCTTAATTGGCATAGATGTGGATGATGCAGTCATGGTAATAATTGGTTCCACTCTGACCAGCTGATTGATCAAGACACCCCCTTGATTCTCAGTTTCAATATTCTGCTTTGTTATCATGTTAGAGTTCAAATTGTGGTCGCTACAAAGCAATGTTTGAACAGCTGCAGATTCAATTTCAGCTTTTGGAACCCAGCCATATCTTAAAGATGAAATAGAATCTGTTAACTTAGTGTCCAGTATGACACCTCTATTTTTGAGATAAAATTGGTAAAACAGGAAGAAAACCTGAGGCGGAATGTAGGAGGACTTCCAATAAGGTGATATACATCTGCTGCACAAAGTGTGGATTCCTTACTCCACTTTTGACACACTACCAGGTTTTCCTTCTGTACCCATGATGGAAAAAGTATTAACTCTCCAGATAACAAGCTCGAATTTCCCCACTTGCGATTGAGATGTTCCAATATAGATGATATTTTCTTCCTTGTACTCAAAGTGAGTTCAAGATGGGGATTATGGCAAGCCTGCAATATATACATGTATATAATTATTAATTTCTTGTAAGCATACTACTAACTTATGTTCACATCATCAACAAGACTACTAAATGATTAAAGCCTCATGACTCGGGAGATAAACTTCTTTCACCTACCATTTCTAAGGCCTTTCGAGTCTGCTCATCCATTGGAAACAACTGGAGTTTAAGTTTTGCTGACTTATTATCCTCATTCAACATTAATTGTGGAGATATTTGTAAAGTATGAGTTACTTCACCTGCACTTTGAGTGGCCTCATGAACTGTAAATACAAAATAAATTAGATTGGAAATTTTATGCCACTCCAGCTGTAGTTTCTTAGTACCTTATAAATTCATGATCATTCCTGCCTTTTCTTATGTTTTATATCACAAACTCACCAGGTGGTTCCTTGTTATCCTCCTTGTTTGTGTTTACTCGTTCTATGTGCTCAGCAGCATCAGCTACCAATGAAACCCCAGCAATTGCAGCCTTCTCCCATCTTTTATATGCAGCTGTCGCAGCAAGGCCTATAGGATGGTAAAAACAAAAATTAGATTGTAAGAAATTTGTCTTGTTGACACTTGACCCCTGTATCATGAAAAGCAACCAAAAATGCAAACAAAGACTTATATAAATTGCAACCATAAATCAGTAGTTAATCTCACTTGTTTTACGCCGAGGTTTTGCTATTTTAGAGGAAGTGGGTTCTACTTTGCAATTGGTTCCTACATTTAATTGGTGCCTGATCGAAGCTCCTTTTCCAGTTCCAACTTTTTCAAAGTTCTGTCTGTCAAAAAGACCCATTTTTTCTGCACGGCTGTCATGACCTGATGCTCTCATCTGATTGGAGGAAGATATATTTTGCCCAGTGGAGTTATTTTCTCCGGTTGAAAGCCGCTTTTTTTTGTTCTTTTTCCGATCTTTCATAAGTTGATTCTCCTATCAAATAAATAAGTCCAGTTGTATCTAAAGAAACCTTCATCTTCAGATTAAGATAGAATGGTCTAAAACTTACCAAAGCCTCTACAAATAGCTTAAATCTTCGAGGTTTCAAGTGAAGTTTGGAGGCTTTACAACTGTACTTTTCCAATAACGACCACCTAAAAATTTAAGCAGTTAGGATACTGGCCATTAGAGGGGGGAAAACATCCGAACAGCCCAAAGAAGATTTTAAATGAAGTACCCACAAAACAAAATGTATCTAAGAGTATCAACGCTAAAAGATTTCCCACTCCTAAAATTATATTTCAAGAGATAAAATCAGCATACACTCATTGGACATTGAAAATTAAAAGAAACAAGGGACAACACAAATTATACTACCCCCACAATTGACTACTTTAAGGATGCATAAGAATGAGGGGGGGGAAGAAAACCAATGACCTACAATTGCAGATTCTCAGCTAATTTTTATTACAAGGGAAATGAAGATAATTCCTATATTACAAAAGCTTGTCCATTGGTCCTCCAAACAACGTACTCAGGGCTTAAGTATATCCATTTTCTAGAAGCGACTATGTTGGCACCTATAACACTCCCAGACTTCTCATGTTTCCCATAGAAACAAGAGTATGTTAATAGGTTGAACAAGAAACCAAAACAGGATTTCTTGTATTTAGTACTACTATGCATTAATCTAAGACTGTTAAAAAAAATAACAGGAAGCCTACTTTAAACAAAGCTACTCTCATCAAATATGATCGAAAAAAGGACAAAAGAGGACAAAAAAGTCATATTACATCCAGAACAAAAATAAATGACCTATCATGCATTGATGATGCGGTTTGAACATCAAATAATTCTGAGATTAACCTCAAATATTAGTACATGTCTACATGACCAGCCATTGTTGAACTTGAAAATATGATCTGCAGGGTCGGGGGAAAAGATGGACAAAGACGGATAATCAAATTTCTTAGATCATCCCATGCCATCTCATATGAAAACAATCCGACCTTCCTATATGTTGAGTCCACGTATTCTTACAGCGCCTTTTTAGGTACATATGACTCTAGATATATACTTCATATATATATACACACACACACAGAGAATACGAAAAATGCCGAAACTGAAAATTTTTTGTAAGAAAAAAGATGTCAAAAATAGCTCATCAAGAACAAATTATACCATCGAAGCATGGCAGCATTGGTGTCTTTTGAGTTCTTAGCATCAAGACAAAGGTCTGGATCCAGCACCTTGTTCATTCGTCTTACAAGTCTGTAGTAATAATGCCTAACCTGTAAAGAAAAAGAATATATTCAATAAGGTGTAAGATTTATCAGATTATCATAAAAATACATGTAGTGCTATATAAATATGCAATTTCAGGATGGATTACCTGCTCTTTGTTTTTACTTTGGACACGGCAAGTGATTTTCTCAAAATTCTGCGAAAAAAAGGTATCCCAACATTATACACTCACTCCATCTGAAAATAAATTTCTTTCCAAATGAATATACGAAAACAAGTAGCAGGTAAATTGCCTTGCCAAATTGCCGTAGAGCAGCAAAAAAATTTTCTTCCTCTTGACGTGTCCAAGCAGCCCATTGTCTTGGTTGTTTTTTCACTGAATAAACAAAACTAATGAGCAATATAGATAGAGTTTCAGAAGTTCTAATAAAACTAACAAAATTAGAATACACCAAAAAAGTACCAGGGATCTTTGGAGAAGCTTGTTCTCGTGAGGATGAAGGCACACCAGATTCCCCATTTTTATTTCCAAGATTATCAGGGCCAATGCAAAGGGCACAATTCAATGAAATCTGCGACACCATTTTGAGGCATTTATCATCACATGATGTAGCTTTGTGCCTTCCCAGAGCACCACATATCATATCATACGTTCGAAGAGTTCACCCAGACACAAACCGAAATAAAATGCCTGATAAAGACAAAAGGTGGTTAAAATGAATTCTGTGACACCATTTTGAGGCATTTATCATCGCATGATGTAGCTTTGTGCCTTCCCAGAGCGCCACATATCATATCATACCTTCAAAGTTTTCACCCAAGCCACAAACCGAAATAAAGTGCCTGATAAAGACAAACAAAAAGATGGTTAAAATTTATCGCCGTGCAAACATTTGGACAAGCAATAATTTCCTAACAGGGAAAAAAAATGGATCAAGAAATTAATCAACAATCAAGAAGTTGAAGAACAATTCATTACGTTCACTGATGCACACAGATTAAACAGAATCTCAATGCCTAAGTTGAAACACCAACACAACAAACAAAATGAGACAACGTAAATTCAGAATGTACAAACACAATCTAGTTAATCCCGACAAACCACCGCATGATTCAGAGCACCGATTACAGAAACAGAATATCTATTCTGCAAACCATTATACAATTACACTGCTTATCACGCCAATTGAATTTCTGTGCATATGCGTATTCAGGAAAATTTTGCATAAAACATTAAACACGACAAAACCCTAAGATCTATACGTGAGTAAACTGAAATTCGTACCAAAAATATACCTTCTTCAATTAGTTGCACATGAGATCAAATGAACATATGGAATTAGAAAATTACGATTGCATCCATCAAATTTAGAAAGAGCACGAATTGAACAGATAGCAACAACGGCGAAAGGGGATACTAGGGGGAAAATTAAATTAAAAACCCCTGAGACAAAATAAAAAATTTAAAAGGGAAAGGAACTTGCGGACTCACAGGCTTTAACGAAGGAATGGCTTCAAATGAAAAACTTAATACTCCCTCTGGCAGTGCTTTGAACTTTGTCTTAAGTATATAGTATTTAGAAAAATAGTGGAGTTAGATTCATCTAATCTAGCTTTAGAATATATATTTTACCTAATTTTTAGTTCTGTATAGTTTAAAATATTAACTTATTGGATTATGGCAGCCGATCATTGCGAAAGTGGGAGATTGGCCATTAAAGTACCTGGGACTTCCTTTGGGGGGAAGGGCAAACAGCATTGGATTATGGCAGCCGATCATTGCGAAAGTGGAGAGCAGACTAGCCGGATGGAAGGGGAGGATGCTTAGTCAAGCGGGGCGACTGTGTCTAATCAAATCCGTGATGAACAGTCTCCCGATATACTTTCTCTCGTTATTCAAAATTCCTGTTGGTGTGGCGGAACAATTGGAGAAATTGAAAAGGAGATTCTTTTGGAACGAGTGGGAGGGCGTAAGGAAATTACACACAATTTGTTGGGACACGGTGTGTAGACATAAGATGGCAGGAGGATTGGGAATCTGGGATACTAGGAAGCTTAATAATGCTCTACTATTAAAATGGAGATGGAGGTTTGGTAACGAGAATTCGCTATGGAAGAGGGTGATTGATTCGAAATACTATGGAAACGGTCATCCATTGTTGCCAGGGGTGAAGAAGGGTACTTCTGTTTGGGGTCGAATTTGTGCTGCCTGGGAAGATTTAAATCTTGGAAGGAGTGGGGGTGAGTTCAAAATTGTGGTGGGAGACGGGTCGAGCACTAGATTCTGGCTAGACGTTTGGATGGCGAATGGACTGCCGTTAAGGGACTCCTTCCCGCGACTATTTGCTCTGTCCAGCAACAAGGAAGGAATGATTGGAGAGTTTGGTGAATGGGAAGGATTTGAGTGGTCATGGAACATTGAACTACGTCGACCCCTCTTTGATTGGGAGATTGAGGGTTGGAATCAAATGTGCTCTTTGCTGAATAATATCAAGCTCAACAAACTATTAAAAGATAAATTGATATGGACAAAAGATAGCAGTGGGAGATTTACCACTAAATCATTGCTGGAACTGGGAGAGGGCCTGCATGGGGGATGAGATACACAGAAGATGGTCCAAAGTGTGGAACGTGAAAGCCCCTATGAAAGCTCGGTTATTAGCATGGAAGGTGATACAAAATGCACTACCTGTGATGGAAATACTCGCGGCCAGGAATTGTATTCAAGTTGATAATGCTTTATGTCGGGTATGTTCTAGAGAGATTGAGTCCATCGATCATTTGTTCTGTAGATGCGAATTTGCAGGAGCACTTTGGCGTTCTGGGGCAGCCTATTTTGGGGTGACATGGGTGCTTCCGGGAAGGGCAGCCAATACATTGGATTGGTGGCTTGATGCCTATCCAAAGAGTGGTAATAGAGAGATTTGGAAATTAGCTAGTATAGCCATAATATGGACTATATGGAAATGCCGTAATGAGTTAGTGTTCAATGGAAAGCGTGCGGATGTTAGGGGGACTGTAGAAGAAATTAAATGGAGGGTATGTTGGTGGTGGCAGGCTTTGATGCAGAAGTCGGGCATGCATGTTGAAGCAACGCAGATTAGCTTTCCAATTGGGTTCTCTTTGGCAGGCAGTGGTGTTAATAGAGCGCCCAGAATTGGTCTTGTGTGGGAAAGGCCGGAAAGGGGTTGGTGGAAAATAAATACTGACGGTTCCTCATTCGGTAATCCGGGGCCAGCAGGAGTTGGAGGAGTCATCCGAGATGATATGGGAAAAGTGATCTTCACGTTATCGGATTACATTGGCCATGCGGACTCAACTACAGCTGAGGTAATGGCCATTAGTCGAATGTGCACGGCGCTAATTCGTGATCAAGGCTTCCCGCTTGGTCGATTGGTGTTTGAGTGCGATTCTTGCAATGTGGTGAGATGGATGCAGGAGCCGGAGCTTATACCTTGGCGATTAAGGGCGCTGCTGGGACCAATCTTGGCAATCAAGAAACAAGCTGGGGCGGTAAAGGTGGTTCATATTCTACGCGAACGCAATAGTATGGCGGATTATTGGGCTAGAATGGGAGCTGCGGGCAATGAAAGTGTTGAGGTATGGCATTAGTAATATCAATATGGTATCTGGTGCCTACACAGGTGTTGATAGGGATTAGATGTATGGGTTGTCTGATGTACTTGTGTGGCCAAAAGTGCTTTATGTAATACGTAGATATTAGATTAATAGACAGGATCGATAGACAGGAGTAGCTTGATGAGTAATCCTGTCGAGTGGGATGAAAAATGGATGTAAAAGGGTTACTGTGATTTGCATGTAATGGCGCTATGCGTCTGTTTTGTCTGAACATCTATAAATTCCATTTAGCCTCAAAAAAAAAAAAAATATTAACTTATTGCAAAAAAAGATATTAACGATTTAAAGAAGTACATAGGGAGTAAAAATTTAAAAAACTAGTTAATAATCCGTCGAGACTCGACCGGCATATTTTATATAATATATATATTTATAGTACATAAAGTAATAATATAAATTATATTTTGAGTAATGAAAAATGTGTAATATTTTTTTATATATTCAAAAGATAATGTATATGATAATATAATTTATTATTTTTAAAACCAACAAAGAAATTATATTATACCGTATTCTTTAGTTTATGTGGCTTGTCCGGTAGAAATATAACAGATCAATAAAAATAATTATTAAAATAATATTTTTATTGATTTGAAATTTAAATTAATATAAAATAAAATTTAAAAATAAGTATGGAGCATAATATAAAAATTTTTCTAACAATTTGCTGAAAATTTCATTGGTGAAAATCTCATTGTAGGGGCTAGTATAACACCATCTTTTAAAATGTTTGAATTTGAAATGGTGCAGTTTATATTTGTATATGTACTTTAAATAATTACCACTATTGTAACACCCCGGATTTGATCACCCAGGCCAGGGCATTACCGCCACACCTTCCCAAGCAAGACGCGAACCATTTCGAGCTCACTTGAGAAGATGCTAAGGCTAAGTTGTACCAATACTTAAAAATAATTAAAAAAAATCATTCAATAAGTGCCCGAAGGTTTAAATCAGAGTTAAGTCAAATATACATAATTTAAAACAATGCGGAAGCTAAGGGCCAAACACGGCCAAACATGAGTTCGGAATTCGTAAGATAATTTAAAAACAAGTGCGACAAGTCTTCGGAAATTCCCATCCCAAGTGTAAATGCCATGTGCTAATCTTCAACATCTGGAAAAAAAAATAGAGACAACATATCTATCAGTACAAAGGTACTGAGTAAGTTAATGTATAGCATAACAAAATTTTAAAGTTTTTAGAAGAGAGATCTAAAAGTTAGAAATTGTAATTTAAAAAGGAATGACGAGTAAAAATAATTCCGGAAGATTCTTACACTTTACCATACGAATAATATATCATTATTCATTTTTGATCAAGAACAACCATTCTTGGGGAATCAAACCCACAAGAGCTCAAACATAATTCTTTTACCAATGTTTCCATATAATCGAGGACCTCATTGTTTCCAGAACTCAAATACCTTCGTTTACCATTGTTCATTATGATCGAGGACACCTCGTTCTTGGGGAATCGAACCCGCAAGAACTCAATATACATCCTAGGGAATCGAACCCATAGGAGTCAACAATATCCTGGGGAATCGAACCCGCAGGAAAACATAAACCTTGGGGAATCGAACCCGCAAGGCAAGTGAAAGTAGCGGACCCTATACAGACACACTCCGGAGCCCTAGGTAACCCCTACGGATACACCTAGGAGTATAGACTCATACAATCACGCAATATAATAATATTTCCTTGGCGCCGTTTTGGCCACCAAAAAGAGGGGGCGGCCCAACGAGCCCACGCCAAGTGCACTTACCCTCCAAAATTGGGCATCTAACTCGATCAAAATTCACAAAGTTTCAAAATCCACATTTTAATCCTTACAACACATGTCTACATTTCCAGAATTCATTAGATTCATAAAAGAGTAGCAATCGACTCAATAACCATCGAAACGTACGAAACCAAATTTTTCCGGTAAGACCACACCGTAACAGTTTTCAAAATCGTATTAGGAAATGTAGTAAAACTTCGTGAAAAATTCTGAAAATTTTACAGCTGCTAGGAGACATCAAAATAAACGTTTTTCTCAGAAATAGGCCTTAGCAAATTCGGACTCTAAGTTGCTCAAAAAAAATCATTTCAGAAACTTGTTTTCAAAAGGGTGCATAGGACACTGTTCATCCGACCACAGTTTACTTAAAAATCCATAACAATTCGAAGGTTGACCCAAAAATTCTGAAATCTCACAGGAATAAACTAGACACATACATGAACAATTTTCATGAAGAAACTAACCATCAAAAACGACCATAGCTAGGAGAAATATGAACTACAAAACTGAACATGCTAGAAGTTGAAATCTGTCAACATGTGTAGCAGAAAATACTAGATCTATTTTCGACGACAAATCAAGTCCAAAAATTATGAAAATTTACAGAGGTCATCTTTAAAGTGTTAGGAACATTTTTCATTTAGACAAGTTCTTCCAAAAACGAAAGGATCTAGGCGAGAAATGCACAACAATAAAATCTACTTCGGAAGAAACCCTAAAAGACAGTTTTGACACAAGATGAAAATCGAACTACAACTCAAAGAATACTCAACCAAAAGCTCTAAAATTCGAGATGCACAACACTAACTTACTTATCAAGAGATTAGAATCGAAAATCCCTTCTTGATTGCTCCAAAATCGACCGAAACAGTCCCCTCCTTCCACAATCTATCGAATGGATCCTATTTTGGTAGTTGTTGGAAGAATACTTGGTGTTAGGGCTTGATAATCAAATTCAAGGCAGGGATTTGGGATAGGAACCTTACCAACCTATAGATGGATGGATTTGATACTTGAATCTCGACCAAAACTCTGGAACAATGAAGAACCACTCTCAAACTCTCACCAATTCTCACTTGGAGTCTAATTTTCGGATTAGGTGAATGGGGTTAGTTTTGGGGGTGCTAATGAGTTATTGGGGCTGAGATGAAGCTTCTAGAGGGTGGGTTTATGATCATGGGTAATGAGGTAATGACTTAATGCAGTCAACCTCGAATTTCCACTCCACCAAACCCCATTCATTCCCCCCATCCATGCTAGGTTCACTTAACCCATTTTTGGTTCATGTACTCCCATTTAACCAACTTGTAAGGATTTAATACACTCCAAAATTATTCCAAAAGCATCCCAAGACATCCCACAATGACTGAGGATTGAATACAAGTCGATTGGAATTGTGACATATCAAAAATCGGAGCAAAAACGCGTGTGGCGTTTGAAACGCCACCTACTGGCCGCCGGCGCGGGGTTGACGCGGCCACGCGCCGCCACCGCGCGGCCAGCTGCTGGCGGGTCTCTTCTCTTTTTTTTTTTTTTTTTTTTTAATATTATGATTTTAAATTCTAAAAATCATAATATGGAATTATCCGAGATCGTTGGATAATCCGATAACTCTCTTCGAGTTGCTATCGTCCGAAAATATTTAATTCCGCTCTCTCGGAATTATTTCGGTTGCGATAGTTAAATCCAATTTTTTTTTTTTTGGATTTAATAATCGACGTTGATTTCTCGGGTATTACAATCTACCCCCCTTAGAAATCAACTTCGTCCTCGAAGTTGGGTCGCACTCGGAAAGCAACACCAACATAAGTAGTTTTACACGCATAGAATTATTGAGGCTCGAAAATTAAATTCTTACCTCAACGCGTGACATCTCCGCGGGGTATCACATCCTCTCCCCCTTAGGACCGCAGTTATGTCCCCATAACTGCCTATGAATTTTCTTGCTGGTTGCGATTCTGTTGTGGTCTCTGTCCTTGATTATTGGGATGATTTGGCCCAGTCGGCCGATTCTCGTGTGGAGGGTTCACCAGATCCAACCTCTTCTCGATCATCTCCTCGCGAACATCGCATTCTCTAATCATGTGGTCTTCCCCACCACATCTATAACAAGTTCCACGCTTAGGGCACTCACGTACCAGATGAGCTTTGTGGCACTGCGGACATCGTGGTATGGATGTACCACGGGTGTCATTTCTTCTGTCGTTCAAACCTCTGTCCACATTCTCCTTAGGTCCATCGAACCTAGTTTGACCATTGTCCTTCCTCAATTTGTTATTATTGTTGCTTCGATTCTTTTTCTCAAATCCTTGTGAGCCCTTGCTCGACTCACCATTGTCCTTACGCTTCAATCGTTGAACACGAGCGATTGCTACAGCTCGGTCATACACTGCCTGTAGTGTATTGTGTTGTCCTCCAACCAGTATCTCTCGGATACTAAGGTTTAGCCCCATCTCGAACTTCTGGGCCTTGTCGGAGTCAGTTGGTACAAGTCTCGGAGCAAAGCGAACTAACTCCTTGAACTTGGTATAATATTCTTGCACCGTTTTTCCTCCTTGTCTTAAGTTAATAAATTCTTCATACTTTGCAGCCTTAGTGCTCAGTGGATAAAACCTCTCTCTCAAAGCTTCCTTAAATTCTTCCCATGTATAAACCTTCTCAACTTCGGCCGAATCTCCTTGGAGATGTTGCCACCACTCGTCCGCCTCTCCATCCAGATAATAGGTCGCCAACCGAACTTTCTCATTCTCGGGGCATTTGACAGCAGTAAGAAGCTTGTCAAAAGTTCGGATCCAATTCTCCAACTTGGTAGGGTCCTCTTGGCCGTCATAATGAGGTGGTTTGTAAGGGTTCACCAATGCTAGGTAGTTGCCTCGGGCTACCGGCGGTGGTACACCCGCTTGTGCACGTTGCACCTCGGCATTTCCTAGTGCTACGACAACTTCCTCAATATTCCTTAGACGCTCACCCATATTATTGGGAACAGGAGGCACTCGCCCTCCTACGTTTTGAGGAATGTCATTGCCGTTAGGTGCGTTAGCACCGCCGTTGTTTGGGACTACCCTCCTTGGCCTTCCCCTAGGTGCCATTTTCTGTTATCCAAGCACGCGAAGATGAGTTTCTAATCTAAGGCACGTTAGCAGTCAGGAAGATCATTAATAGGAAGGGTAAGAGGAGAGAATAGATATGGGCAAACTAAGCACCCTTGATCAAGTTCTAAGGCTAAAGCAAAATTAGATTCAAGTTAGTGGCTCTAAGGCAAGGTCAATCGACATACCAACTAAGAACATTATCAAATACACGTGACATGCATATAAATACTTGGAGCATTTAAAAAAATGAAAGATGTATGCAACTGCATCCCCCCAAAAAATACTTATGTATTTTTCAAGACTTGTCGGAATAATTGTTATATAATTCCCATGGGTTTTAAAATAAAATTCATTTCCATGGAAATAATATTTGAAATGCTTAAAAGTAATATTGAATATTTTGGGCCTCTATAGTGGGCCGAAAAATAATAGCTTTAAAAAAAATTCCGGGCTCTGATACCACTTTGGTATCAGATAATATCTTTAAAATGATAGCTTTAAAATATTCCGGGCTCTGATACCACTTTGTAACACCCCGGATTTGATCACCCAGGCCAGGGCATTACCGCCACACCTTCCCAAGCAAGACGCGAACCATTTCGAGCTCACTTGAGAAGATGCTAAGGCTAAGTTGTACCAATACTTAAAAATATTAAAAAAAAAACCATTCAATAAGTGCCCGAAGGTTTAAATCAGAGTTAAGTTAAATATACATAATTTAAAACAATGCGGAAGCTAAGGGCCAAACACGGCCAAACATGAGTTCGGAATTCGTAAGATAATTTAAAAACAAGTGCGACAAGTCTTCGGAAATTCCCATCCCAAGTGTAAATGCCATGTGCTAATCTTCAACATCTGGAAAAAAAATAGAGACAACATATCTATCAGTACAAAGGTACTGAGTAAGTTAATGTATATCATAACAAAATTTTAAAGTTTTTAGAAGAGAGATCTAAAAGTTAGAAATTGTAATTTAAAAAGGAATGACGAGTAAAAATAATTCCGGAAGATTCTTACACTTTACCATACGAATAATATATCATTATTCATTTTTGATCAAGAACAACCATTCTTGGGGAATCAAACCCACAAGAGCTCAAACATAATTCTTTTACCAATGTTTCCATATAATCGAGGACCTCATTGTTTCCAGAACTCAAATACCTTCGTTTACCATTGTTCATTATGATCGAGGACACCTCGTTCTTGGGGAATCGAACCCGCAAGAACTCAATATACATCCTAGGGAATCGAACCCATAGGAGTCAACAATATCCTGGGGAATCGAACCCGCAGGAAAAACATAAACCTTGGGGAATCGAACCCGCAAGGCAAGTGAAAGTAGCGGACACTATACAGACACACTCCGGAGCCCTAGGTAACCCCTACGGATACACCTAGGAGTATAGACTCATACAATCACGCAACATAATAATATTTCCTTGGCGCCGTTTTGGCCACCAAAAAGAGGGGGCGGCCCAACGAGCCCACGCCAAGTGCACTTACCCTCCAAAATTGGGCATCTAACTCGATCAAAATTCACAAAGTTTCAAAATCCACATTTTAATCCTTACAACACATGTCTACATTTCCAGAATTCATAAGATTCATAAAAGAGTAGCAATCGACTCAATAACCATCGAAACGTACGAAACCAAATTTTTCCGGTAAGACCACACCGTAACAGTTTTCAAAATCGTATTAGGAAATGTAGTAAAACTTCGTGAAAAATTATGAAAATTTTACAGCTGCTAGGAGACATCAAAATAAACGTTTTCCTCAGAAATAGGCCTTAGCAAAGTCGGACTCTAAGTTGCTCAAAAAAAATCATTTCAGAAACTTGTTTTCAAAAGGGTGCATAGGACACTGTTCATCCGACCACAGTTTACTTAAAAATCCATAACAATTCGAAGGTTGACCCAAAAATTCTGAAATCTCACAGGAGTAAACTAGACACATAGATGAACAATTTTCATGAAGAAACTAACCATCAAAAACGATCATAGCTAGGAGAAATATGAACTACAAAACTGAACATGCTAGAAGTTGAAATCTGTCAACATGTGTAGCAGAAAATACCAGATCTATTTTCGACGACCAAATCAAGTCCAAAAATTATGAAAATTTACAGAGGTCATCTTTAAAGTGTTAGGAACATTTTTCATTTAGACAAGTTCTTCCAAAAATGAAAGGATCTAGGCAAGAAATGCACAACAATAAAATCTACTTCGGAAGAAACCCTAAAAGACAGTTTTGACACAAGATGAAAATCGAACTACAACTCAAAGAATACTCAACCAAAAGCTCTAAAATTCGAGATGCACAACACTAACTTACTTATCAAGAGATTAGAATCGAAAATCCCTTCTTGATTGCTCCAAAATCGACCGAAACAGTCCCCTCCTTCCACAATCTATCGAATGGATCCTATTTTGGTAGTTGTTGGAAGAATACTTGGTGTTAGGGCTTGATAATCAAATTCAAGGCAATGATTTGGGATAGGAACCTTACCAACCTATAGATGGATGGATTTGATACTTGAATCTCGACCAAAACTCTGGAACAATGAAGAACCACTCTCAAACTCTCACCAATTCTCACTTGGAGTCTAATTTTCGGATTAGGTGAATGGGGTTAGTTTTGGGGGTGCTAATGAGTTATTGGGGCTGAGATGAAGCTTCTAGAGGGTGGGTTTATGATCATGGGTAATGAGGTAATGACTTAATGCAGTCAACCTCGAATTTCCACTCCACCAAACCCCATTCATTCCCCCCATCCATGCTAGGTTCACTTAACCCATTTTTGGTTCATGTACTCCCATTTAACCAACTTGTAGGGATTTAATACACTCCAAAATTAATCCAAAAGCATCCCAAGACATCCCACAATGACTGAGGATTGAATACAAGTCGATTGGAATTGTGACATATCAAAAATCGGAGCAAAAATGCGTGTGGCGTTTGAAACGCCACCTACTGGCCGCCGGCGCGGGGTTGACGCGGCCACGCGCCGCCACCGCGCGGCCAGCTGCTGGCGGGTCTCTTCTCTCTTTTTTTTTTTTTTTTTTTTTTTTTTTTTTTTTAATATTATGATTTTAAATTCTAAAAATCATAATATGGAATTATCCGAGATCGTTGGATAATCCGATAACTCTCTTCGAGTTGCTATCGTCCGAAAATATTTAATTCCGCTCTCTCGGAATTATTTCGGTTGCGATAGTTAAATCCAATTTTTTTTTTTTGGATTTAATAATCGACGTTGATTTCTCGGGTATTACAACTATAGTATCACTCGTAGAGTTCATAAGAATATCATCCGAAAATGTCACATTTAATTGTACATCTCCAAAATCAATACCCGTTTACCATCACCTACATCAACTATCCATTTTACAAATTTTATGTCATAAATAAATTTCATTGTAAACAACAATTCTTGTGGTATCTTGAGTTAATCATTGCATATTAATACTTTTAGCCACATCTTGCTAGTGATACTAAATATTACAACATAACTGTTCATGACTAAAAACTGGTTTTGGAAGATAAAATTCGACATTCTTTAAAGATTGAAATTTTCTTTTGTTTATAATCATAGCAAAACAAACTGTGAGTGAGAATTTTCTCAGCTCAAATCGAATCAAAAATTTGGTTAAATCAAATAGGCTCATAATCATTCTACTAATCAAGAATTTTCTACTTTCATGGTTTCCTGAAAATTAGTTTAAACCCAACTATCGAATTCCACATCTAGGTTACTATTAACCTACTTCCATTACATAATTAATTTGATGGATATATGTTCCTAAAAAGCATGACTATGCAACTCTCATTCTATGCCTTCATCCTCTTGACAAATATTGTTAATTGATTGTAGTAGAGAGTCATTGATGTTTTGGTGGCTGTGAACTTGTATTTTTGTCGGAATAAAACAGATTATTTCTCAAAAAAAAATTGTTAAAACTAATATATATATATATATTTTTTCATTTGCAGACATACGTTCCATGATGGAATTATTTATTATAGCAACACTCATTGGTGGAGGTTAATACATAAAATTTTTGGATTTGAAGTGGTGCAGTTTATATTTGTATAAGTACTCTCAACGATTACCGCTATAGAATCTCGCGTAGAGTTTATAAATTATCATCTGGAAATATCATATCTAATTGTACGTCTTCAAGATTAATACCAGATTTACCAATTACCATCAAGTACATGAAGTATTCATTGTGACACGGGATATTGCAACATATCACTGACATGGATAAAAACTGATTTTTGAATGTAGAGTCTAACCTTCTTTAAAGGTTGACATCTATTTTTTTTTATAGTAATAGTAAAACAAACTCCGAGTCGAATTTTTTTCTCTGAAATTGAATGGAGAATTTGTTTAATTCAAACGGGCTCATAATCATTCTACTAATCAAGAATTTTCATCCCAATATTGAGCTTTATTTTAATGAGAAGAGAGATTAAATATTTTTCTGAGGTAAGTTTTTTTACAGGTAGAATTCTCGTCACAATCTAGTGGAATACCAAATCTACAATGTACAGTCCTACCTCTTGGAATGAGTAAGGGTGATATTCAATTGGATGCTACAGGCAGCACAATATTATATCTACCATGAAGAGCTAACCATAATATTTTTTAGATAAATTATCGATAAGTGTCTTGTCAGTTCCACCACGTAAAGAAAAATTAATCAACACCCAACACTATCAACTACAGATATTATATTATTATAAATATTCTTCTTATCATTAATCGACAAAGGTAATAACTTAGCATAATCCGCTTTTATTTCTTCTATATTATAATATGTCTCTTCTAGTATGAATAGATGATTTATTTTAGACGTTAAAACTTCATTTAGTACCGGCATTCCAGGGAAAATTTTCAAACTTATAGAATTTGCAGCAAGTAGCCTTTCAATATGAACTTACTTTGATCATTCACAATCACAATTTTCTGAGTATTTGTTTTTCGTCAATTACAAATATGTTAAAATATAGATTAATGAATTACATCATTCATTTTTTAAGTGTTATACTTTCCCTTTTTGGGTGTTTGGAAATAAGTGTTACATTACCATATTTGAAATATTTTGAAGGTTAATAATTTTTACTAATTATACTTAAATTATTATTTTTTATATTTATTAAAATAAAACTCAAAAGGAATAAAGTCAAATTTGACTTATTTTATTTATTTCATTAGTTCAACTAAATAAATTTTATTAACTTAGCTTAAATCTTGTGTCATTTCCTAGTATTACACTTATTATAAAACGGATGGAGTATTTCTTAAAATATTCCCTCCGTCGCACTCAAAGTATCTCATTTTGACTTTTTAATACTGTTTATTGATCAAATTTGACCTAATGTAATCGTAATTATATACGAAAAAATATAGTCGAATTTGGTCTTGTTAGATTTGTCTAATCATGTAGTTAGAATATATATATATATAATTTACATAATTTTTACATATGTACATTTTAGGATATTAAAATGTTAAACAAATGTATTATTGGACGACGTGTCCAAAAGTTTTGAGACGGAAATAATGGGACAAAGGGAGTAGCTTAAAAAAATTAAAATTTTCACTTTTAAGCCATCGCAGCCCGAATTCGGCCAGATTACCTAAAATTAGGCCCAAAATCCTTTAATGGTCCAGTAACATATTTTTGTAAAAACCTGGTCTATATACATTATTTAGTATAGACTAATTAATATATACAAATATTTTTATATATTCATTAATGTATCTTTTAATAATATAAATTCCATATATACACTGCAAATTCCATTTAAATTTTAAATTCCATTTTTTTAAAAAAATAAAAATTGTGGGAACTCCATATAAATTGGAAAATTAAGTATCTTTTACAAAATAAAAATTGGGATCTTCATATACACATTAACATATCTTTAACATGAATAAATAAATCTGACGTGCATTGTACATTTTGATTACATCATTCACCATACAAAAAATATAACCAAAGTTGAGACCAAACCTACACAAAATTACCGGCACTACAATATGTTCACAATATTGAAATATAAATGCAACATAATCCTTAGTTGTCAGTGCAAAAGCTCATCATAATCCTATGGTCTATAAATAAATTCAAAATGCAGCAATAAAATTTAAAATAAATAAAATAAAAATGCAAAATAATAAAATCTAAAATAGATAAAATAAAAAATACAAATAAATAAAATCCAACATAGATAAAATAATAAATACAAAATTTCAAATTTTATCTTTCAAATCTTTTTAAAAGTGAATATATAGTGACATGATATGATGATTGAGTGAGAATTATAAGGAAATATTAGATTTTGTACACGATAGACTAAAATCTATAATGAATAAATAAATCAATGCAAAAATCTAAAATTAGTAAATTAAAAAATGCAAAATAATATAGATAAAATAAGATATGCAAAATTTTAAATTTCAAATATTTTAAATCTTCTTAAAAGTGAATATTGTAGGAATTCCATATATTTCAAAAACTGAAAATCTATAATAAATAAATAAATAAATAAATGTGAAAATCTAAAATTGATAAATTAAAAAAAATGAAAAAATTTATAAAAATTAAAAATTTGAAATGGAGACACCACATTAAATGTAGGATGGGTTGTTCACTAATGCTTTAATATATATATATATATATATATATATATAGATTGAGAAGGATATAAAAATGGTAGACTTCTAGTAATACAGGGGAAAAAAAAAGATTTTTTAGTCCCTTTTCTTTCCAAAAAATTCAAATCGGTGTTTTAGTAACTTTTTGCCCCATATAGTATTGTGATACCCGAGAAATTTGTTTCACTTATTATTATTATTATTATTATTATTATTATTATTATTATTATTATTATTATTATTATTATTATTATTATTATTATTATTATTATTATAACTGTTACTACTACTACTACTACTACTACTAACATTGGAGTATTTAGATAATGAAACTTCTATCAAAGTGGAGTGAAGGACGTGTATGTATGGAATGAATACTGTGGAATAATTGCTTTGGATATATTAATCTATTGTAGTATTTTAGGAATGAGTATAATTGAATTTGCATACCCATATAAGATGGATAAGCTTTCACAACACAATGGATTGGATAACTCTTGATATTGGAATTTTGATAGCTGTAACTCTTCCGAACATAGAGGAAACGTCAGCTCACATTTAGGAATTATTAATGGGTCATTAAGGTTGTCATTTACATCCATTCCATCCCCTAAACCTGCCAACTACAGACCATTCTCATCCATTTCCGATTCCTGCAAATTTCATTGAGGGTGTGTGAGGTTCTTGTGTGTTTCATTCATTACTAGCAGCTCTTAGTTGAGTCCCTTCACTTCAATCTCTCAAGGTAATGAGTATACTTATTTCTTATTTCAATTCCAAGGCACAAATTCGAATTTTAAGGCTTAGGAGCTAAATTTCGATCCTTGACCGAATCGCAGTCGAACGGGTGTCTTGTTGATCTTCCAATCGGTAGCAGCCACAGTAGCAGCAACTGTTTTCAAATCAATTCGTCCTTAGATGTCTAATCAGTAAGTTAATCTCATCTTCCAAAATTCTTCGAAACTCCACTCGCCAAATAAACTATAACTCTGATGTCTATATGTGTGCCTCTCCCAGTATTTTGACTACTTTTGAAACCTAGTTGTCGGGATAGTTTCGTGCATCAGAATTTCTGAATACTCCCCAGCTTGTTCAATTCTTTAATTAATTCATAAGTCTATCATTAATCTTTGACCCCTTGAAATTATCTAAGATGTCCTCTGCAATGCAAATCTGCATCTGGTTGTAGTAGATAGGTATTAATTATTTAATTATTCCCCTTGGGATTGGTTTTGAAAGTTTCTGGCAAAGTATCTCTTGGCATTCCTTGAGTCAAAATGGTAGGCAGTAGTGTAAGTCCAGTGTCGGTGTCTGTGTGAATGGTGTATTTGATATATACGTATATTAAAAATTCATTGCTGAATAAGTGCTAAAGTGTTGTGGGCGTGTCTGAGTTCCAAATTCATTGTTTCTGTCTTGTGGTTGCTGTCTAAGTTATGATGATAAAGTCTTCCTGGTACAAGCTATGGATGAAGGCGTGAGTTGCCGCTGTGTCATTTTTTTTAATGAGTTCTTAGTAAAAAAAATATGTTTATATGTGGACAAATTACTATTGACGAGTTGATGCTGTTATGTGGATTATGCGGATCTTGCGGTTGAGGGGCAGGACCGTGATGGGTCTGCAGCGACGAAACTCGCCCCCTCTGTCACAATTTAATTAAATCTGGGTTGACGAACCTTTAAATATGCGGAATTGTGGGTCTAAACCCCTAAACTTGCCTGCGGGCCTAGGTTAGGGCACCGGTGCTATAGGTTTAGACAGAGACTTGTGGATTATGCGACTATGCGGTTTATGCGGATTATGCGGTTAAGGGTGTCCTCGTCAATACTAATTCGCCTTCATATTAAATATGTTAATATAGCGGATGTGTCGTTTCTTTGTGTTGTCCTTGTGGAACTGTGGTTAACTTACCAGTTTATACTGAGTTGTGTGTGCGTGTTTTCTTTCTTTTTCAGGATTCGCAAGTGAGTAGTAATGAGCACGTGCACGCATTGGGGCGGGATTCAAGCTTTGTATTTTTTTAAAAATTTTAGTAAATAAAACCCTTTTAAATTTATGATGGCTTTTGCACAATTAATTTTTGAAACATTTGTGGATGATGCATGATTTGAGAATAAAAGTATGTTTTCTTATTAGAGCCTTAGCATCTCTTGGTTGATTTGTGTGTTATAGTATTTTAGCCAAGAGATGTGGCGGTAACATCCCCTTTATTTTGGTGTTTTAAATTTGGGAGTGTTACAAAGTGGTATCAGAGCGGTTCGATTCTTTCGGACCAAATATTTTTATGAGTATATAAATAATTTTTGCTATATTTCTATAAAAGCTATGTATTAGATTTTTAAATGTGTAAAAATACTATACATTTTTTTAAGCTCATAAGAATATTATTATTTTTTTTAGTAAAGAAATTCATGGAAACTTTGTCTTTCATAAAAATATTTTTAAATCATGCATTAATTGCTTTTAAAAAAAAAAAAACTCGAGGGATGGATCATATATACATACATGTGCACTCATTAAGTTACAGTCGAGCTAACACACTATATCGATTTATATCTTGCATGCCTATTTTTTTTTTTTTTTAAAACATCGCACACTTACATGGAATACTCTATCCTTAGACGTTAAGCGACTTCGAGGACGAAGTCGAATTTTAAGGAGGGTAGATTGTGATACCCGAAAAATTCGTTTCACTTATTATTATTATTATTATTATTATTACTACTACTACTACTACTAACATTGGAGTATTTAGATAATGAAACTTCTATCAAAGTGGAGTGAAGGACGTGTATGTATGGAATGAATACTGTGGAATAATTGCTTTGGATATATTAATCTATTGTAGTATTTTAGGAATGAGTATAATTGAATTTGCATACCCATATAAGATGGATAAGCTTTCACAACACAATGGATTGGATAACTCTTGATATTGGAATTTTGATAGCTGTAACTCTTCCGAACATAGGGGAAACGTCAGCTCACATTTAGGAATTATTAATGGGTCATTAAGGTTGTCATTTACATCCATTCCATCCCCTAAACCTGCCAACTACAGACCATTCTCATCCATTTTTGATTCCTGCAAATTTCATTGAGGGTGTGTGAGGTTCTTGTGTGTTTCATTCATTACTAGCAGCTCTTAGTTGAGTCACTTCACTTCAATCTCTCAAGGTAATGAGTATGCTTATTTCTTATTTCAATTCCAAGGCACAAATTCGAATTTTAAGGCTTAGGAGCTAAATTTCGATCCTTGACCGAATCGCAGTCGAACGGGTGTCTTGTTGATCTTCCAATCAGTAGCAGCCACAGTAGCAGCAACTGTTTTCAAATCAATTCGTCCTTAGATATCTAATCAGTAAGTTAATCTCATCTTCCAAAATTCTTCGAAACTCCACTCGCCAAATAAACTATAACTCTGATGTCTATATGTGTGCCTCTCCCAGTATTTTGACTACTTTTGAAACCTAGTTGTCGGGATAGTTTCGTGCATCAGAATTTCTGAATACTCCCCAGCTTGTTCAATTCTTTAATTAATTCATAAGTCTATCATTAATCTTTGACCCCTTGAAATTATCTAAGATGTCCTCTGCAATGCAAATCTGCATCTGGTTGTAGTATATAGGTATTAATTATTTAATTATTCCCCTTGGGATTGGTTTTGAAAGTTTCTGGCAAAGTATCTCCTGGCATTCCTTGAGTCAAAATGGTAGGCAGTAGTGTAAGTCCAGTGTTGGTGTCTGTGTGAATGGTGTATTTGATATATACGTATATTAAAAATTCATTGTTGAATAAGTGCTAAAGTGTTGTGGGCGTGTCTGAGTTCCAAATTCATTGTTTCTGTCTTGTGGTTGCTGTCTAAGTTATGATGATAAAGTCTTCCTGGTACAAGCTATGGATGAAGGCGTGAGTTGCCGCTGTGTCATTTTTTTTAATGAGTTCTTAGTAAAAAAAATATGTTTATATGTGGACAAATTACTATTGACGAGTTGATGCTGTTATGTGGATTATGCGGATTATGCGGTTGAGGGGCAGGACCGTGACGGGTCTGCAGCGACGAAACTCGCCCCCTCTATCACAATTTAATTAAATCTGGGTTGACGAACCTTTAAATATGCGGAATTGTGGGTCTAAACCCCTAAACTTGCCTGCGGGCCTACGGTTAGGGCACCGGTGCTATAGGTTTAGACAGAGACTTATGGATTATGCGACTATGCGGTTTATGCGGATTATGCGGTTAAGGGTGTCCTCGTCAATACTAATTCGCCTTCATATTAAATATGTTAATATTGCGGATGTGTCGTTTCTTTGTGTTGTCCTTGTGGAACTGTGGTTAACTTACCAGTTTATATTGAGTTGTGTGTGCGTGTTTTCTTTCTTTTTCAGGATTCGCAAGTGAGTAGTAATGAGCACGTGCACGCATTGGGGCGGGATTCAAGCTTTGCATTTTTTTTTTTAAAATTTTCGTAAATAAAACCCTTTTAAATTTATGATGGCTTTTGCACAATTAATTTTTGAAACATTTGTGGATGATGTATGATTTGAGAATAAAAGTATGTTTTCTTATTAGAGCCTTAGCATCTCTTGGTTGATTTGTGTGTTATAGTATTTTATCCAAGAGATGCGGCGGTAACATCCTCTTTATTTTGGTGTTTTAAATTTGGGGGTGTTACAAGTATTCTACGTTTGCTAATTTTTTTCAATTCGGTCCTAATTACGTAATTACCCCAAGATTGCTGACATACCAAAGTAAATTACACTTTACATCCACCGTGGCCAATCTGGAGTTTCCATACATAACACACCAGTTTAATAAATGTTTGAAATAAATATTTGAAGACTGTCATAACACATTACTATTCTAAAAAATACATCTGGGGGTCAATTAAAGCCTTCTTCACTGGGATGACGGACATAGTCTCTACTTGGTTTGCATTGAGCCCAACCCATAAAGAAACAACAATTATTCACAACAATAACAGAGCTTACCTTTATTTTCTATTTCGGATAGACTCAACAACCCTTATCGCAGCCCTTTCCCCACAACAAGAAATTGGTGTTCTTAATAAATATAGATCAAGCAGCTCCCTCCTCTGTGCGAAGCCCATTTTCGCATCAGATTGGGCAGTGCCTTCGTTGGATATTATCGGAGTTCCGGAAGCCAATGCAACTGCATGATGTAGAGGGGGATAGCTGCAAGAACGGACTGGCAGAGAGTCCTCCGTCTAGCTTTGTTGAGTAACTTGGCCGCCCATCCTTCCATTTTGCTATCCATTTTTTCAAGGATGAAATTAAAGAGATGTCTTTTTTTTTTTTTTTTTTTTCTCCCAACAATCATGGGAAATCTAAGATATGTGCCTAGGGTTTCCACAGGTGGGATATTGAGCTTTGAGATAATCCACTCTTTCTCAGCAGTAGGGGATGAGAATGGATGATTTAAGAGGGTTCAAATTCAGCCTTGGCAAATTTCCTTAAGGTTGAATCAATGCATTCAATTGAAGTTTTGTCAACCATAGAGCAAAGTATTAATTAGGTGTGAAATACCAACTCTATCATGGTTAATAAGGATTGTTTCCACACCTTTCTGTCAACCATGCGTTGAATCATCAGTGAGAGATTTTCCATGATGATAAGGAACAAATATGGTGAAAAAGTGTCCCCTTGGCGTAGCCCCTTCTCCGGGGAAAAATCCTCAAGTTGCTGCCCATTCCATAAAATAAAGTAGGACGGAGAGGAGATACACTTTGTAGTGAGCTTTATGAAGCTAACAGGGAGCTTCATTTCCGGGAGGCAATTTGCCATGGATCTCTTGGTTACTAACTTGCTTAAATGAGGATTAAGAAGATTAAGCAGAAGGTTAAGAAAATGATGAAGAAAACCGAAATGGAAATGAAGGGATAAGAAAGCAAAACCAAAACAAGAATCGTCGGGGGAAGCAACCAAGATGTTCGAAATCTTGACATCAACCCAATCCTTCCACTCGAGCCTCGGTTTGGTGATCAACAATGGTAGCTTCGGTCCAAGGTTGATGAATGTTTCCTGAAACTTTTTACAAATTTCCCACACAAGTATTTTCGAAAGAAGAATATTAGTCCCGTTTTAATTTCATTTAATGAAACCACTTGTAACACCCCGGATTTGATAACCCAGGCCGGGATGTCACCGCCACATCTCCCTAGCAAGACACGGCTTCCCGAGCTCACTAAGGAAATGCAAGGCTTATGGGTACGTAAAAGATTTAAAAACATTTCAATATTGAGTCCGGAAATTAATAATACTTAATTCAAAAATACGGAAGTAATAATCATCATGCACAAGATAGAGTAAATGCAGCGGGAAAGTAACCACGGCCAACACGGCCAAACCTCGGGTTCAACAGGCCCGGTAAAATAGTAGTATGATGCAGTAATGAAAAATGTTCATAAATTTTACCCCCAAGTGCATGTGCATGCGTCACTCGACATACTCTGTAAAAGAAAAATGACAACGGTTTATCAGTATAAAAATATACCGAGTAAGTTAATCCCTAACTAAACAATTTAAGGGGTTACATGTGTTTAATTAAAATTACACTTTTCATGCATTAATTTAAAATTCATAATTTACTCGCAGCGGAAGAACATGATTAATTTATTCAAGATGAGAATACATAATTAAAGGACTCAATTTAAAAGCGTAATTTAAAAGCATAATTTAAGAACGTAATTTAGAAGCATAATTTAAAAACACGGTAAATAAAATTTAAGCATAATTAAACACTCACGCAAGTCTTTTATATTTTATCCCGCAAACTAAGAAGAGGACACCATACCGGGGAGATTACTAACGAGGCAATCTCAAATCGTAGGACCACTAACGAGGCAGTCCAAATAAATGGGAGACCACTAACGAGGCAGTCTCAAAGATAGTAGGACCACTAACGAGGCGATCCAAATAACACAGCGCGCGAGATCACTAACGAGGCAATCTCAGATAGTAAGGAGACCACTAACGAGGCAGTCTAAAAAATAATGATAGCATGAAGATCGGCTCAGCCTAGTGAACGGGATTTTTCGAAAGTTCATATTTCAATGTTACAAAATATTCGATATTGCGTTTCGTAGTTCGAGTTTTCTCAAGTTCGAAAAATCCGATTCGACACAGTTTACGCCTTTCTTAATTAAAAATTCATCTTTAAACTAAAAATTCTAAAATTTACACAGTAGCTCAAGAACACACATACGAACAACTTTCATGTTTTAAGTTTTGGTAAATAAGGTTTCGAAGTGAGTCAAATTTCGAGTTCTTTGCAAAAGAAGATTTCTGTCCAAAAGACTGATTCCGACGCAGTTACGTGAGACGCCGATTAAAAATTCATTTCAAATCCAATTGGTCCGAAATTTTTACAGGATGTACATAACACCTTAATGAACAACTTTCACGTTTTAAGATTTTGGAAATAATGAATTTTAGATGTTCAAAAGTTGACACCAAAACGCTGCATATGCGCGGACTCAAAAGTTGGTTTAGAACAGGTTCTAAAATCGCTCGTTTTGACATATCAAATGAACTCCAAAATTCATGAAATTTTATATGCATAATCTAGACACAATTATCTACAACTTTTGTTCAGAAATGCAAAGTTGAATCAATCTAAAAATGGGTGAAAAATATGCATCAAGTCGAGTCAATAAATCTGTCCAGAATTCAAACGTTCGGTTTTATTACAGAAACTTTACGGTACATTTTGGGATATCAAATCTTTATGACAATGGCTGAAATTTGGACACAAGGTAGATTAGAGTCTTATAAACAAAATCTATGTTGAAAAGTTTTCGGTTTGAATTCCCGAAGGTCGAGTTTTAGGCGAGTTTGTAAAATTGGACGAAAATAGGGTTTTTGAAAACCGATTTTAGTTACGTGGCTAGATCTTAAGTTTTAAACGACAATAAACCACAAAAACTGAAGAATAAGGTCTTAACTTACTTAGTTAGAGAGTAGGGTCGCTGTAAGGGATTTCCGGGCGTCCTAAGGTCGCGACGAACGGCCAACTTCTCCGATCTCTTCTTGTTCGCCCCCCGACGAGAAATTGTAACGAGAAATAGTGTGTTAGATTTCGAGTATTTGGGGTCTAAGGACAAACTCAAAACTGTAATACGACTCACCAAAGTCTTAGAAGGCAGATGCCACGCTCCGATCGTCCCGTCTTCGCCGGAATCCTTGCCGGAAAGTGAAGTCGAAGGAGTTTTGGCTTAGAGGGGAGAATTTGAGAGGGTGGAACTTTTGTTTTCTGTCCAAATGGGATTGGGGGCGCCCTAATCCGCCCTTAAGCCTTTCCAAAAGGCTTTGATCCGCTTGCCCGCGATAGGGAACGGATTTTTGGCAAGAAAATCGCCATAGAAGGAATGTTTACACCTCCTGCACCTCTGGCGCGGTAGTGGCGGGCACATAGAGCTTTGTCCGCGCGGAGTACGCGCGACCAGTCCTGGGACGCGTCTCCTCATGCCGCGCGGTGGCCGCGCGGCGGCGCGCGGAGGCCGCGTGACGGCCGGACCGGCCGGTTCGGCGGTCCGCGTGGTCCGTCGAGTCTTTTCTTTTTTCCTCTATCAGTTTTCTATCCTCTACGTGTTGGCTTGACTCCTCGGGTCGTTTCCGGTTCGAAATCTTTACCTTAAACTTGTTACGAGTTTGGGTTTATCGCTCGTAACATTTCCGGGCCATAATTAGTCTAGTTAAATTAGTTCCAATTCCTCCTAACGTTTTTGTGATTGATCTTGTGATTTATTTTGTGACTGAACTTAGAATTTAGATTTCCAAGCTGCCTACGTACCCTGTGAAGGGATCAAGTCATGACGTAGTTCAAAACAATTTGAATTTGTTTTTCTCGGGTGTTACATCCTCCCCCCCTTAAGAATACAGTTATGCCCCCATAACTGTGGCCGGTTATCTTGTAAGAGGGTAGGGTAACGTTGTTTCATGTCGGCTTCCAATTCCCACGTCGCCGTCTCCGTCTCGTGGTTAGACCAAAGGACCTTGACCATCCTCACGGTCTTATTCCTCGTTACTCTCTCATTCGTTTCAAGTATTCGCACCGGAACTTCCTCGTAACTAAGTCATCCTCAAATTCAATTTCTTCCGGTTGGAGCACACGGGTTGGATCGTGTGCGTACTTCTTCAATTGTGAAACGAATCTACTATCCCTATCCGAGATGATGTCGTGTGGCACTCCGTGCCGGCTTTTCACATTGTCGACACACGCCCGGTAGGGTATAAGGGGTAAGTCATGGGAATGTATTAACCAACTAAATAAGAAAAATGGAATAAACTAAAGAAGAAAAGAAAAAAAATAAAACAAAATTCGGACCTCGCGTGGTGGCTGCGCGGTGAGAGGCATTCCCCACGCGGCGGCCGCGCGGCTGCGGCAGTCCGGAAAAAAAGACTCGTGCGCAGCGCGTCACTCCCATTTTCCCCAATCCTTCCGGGACAACACCCCCAACTCTCTCTCAATTCGGCGACTTACCTCCCCGTTCGCTTGATTTCGGCTTCAATTTCACTTACCAAGGTATGAATCTACTAAACCCACTTACTAATTTCAGTTTGTATGCCATGATGTGTTCGATTTTGTGGCATGTCTTAGATTCTAGGGTTTTGGAAGAAATTTGGGGATTAGTTAGTTTTAGGCTTGATTTGTGCAAATTAGCAATCATATGTGATAATTGATGTTACTCTTGTTGTCTTGCTTGAGTTTATGCCACAATGTGTTTATGTTTTTGGCAAGTTTTTGTTGGATTTGAATTCTTAGGAAGAATATAAAATTTTTGATTTTTGGTTGGTATTGGGGGTGTGATTATTAGCTCATTTTTTTGTTGTTTGGTGCCGTACGGAAACGATGAGTTGTTATTTGAGCGATCGTTTCGTTTTGTGGGCAACTTCCATGTGTTTGTTAGTAACTTAGAATTTGGTTTATTGCGCACATAACGTGTTCGACGAAATGCCACAAAGGGTTTGGAATTAGTTTGAGCATATCCTTTGTCTAGATTACCTTCCGGTTTGTCTTAGCGAAGGATAGGATTTGATGTTCTTATGGAATACTCACGTTGGAAGTCTATATTGATGTCCCTTGCGTATTTCTGCTTGAGTTTTGTGTGGAATTTAGTCTTATAATTGGTATTGGATAATTTGCAGGATGTTGCTCTTTTTGTGGGTTGTTTTGGCGTCTCTCATGTGTCCTCCGAGGGCCAAGAGACGGGCTACTCAGCGCGATGAGGCTGGCCCTAGCACTGCCGCTCCGGTGATGCCTGATTCTGATGAGAGCGAGTCCGAGGAGGACGAGGAGCAGCGGGGCCCGAGACTCAGGGGTCTCCCTGACGAGGTGCGTCCTCACCGGCATGACAGGTTTCGTTTTAGGACGAGGGCCGCCCAGGACTTTTATTTCGACGAGCTTCGTCGAAACAGGGCTTATGTCCCCGAGAGAGGCATATATCCTGATCATTTGGGCGATGATAGGGTCAGTGCGGTCTTGGAGTACTTGCAGTGGACTGGACTTGCACGTCATCCCGAGGGCGTTGCCTCCGGATCTCTGGCTATGGAGGTTATCGCCAACATTGGCGGTCTTGGGGAGGGTGACGACTTATCTCGAGTATGGGTTCATGGTCGCTATCTCGACATCAGTGCTCGGGCGATCAATGTCTATTTCGGTTTGCCTGACGATGGCGCATTCCGCCCACAGCCTGAGGGCCGTGTTCTTGCTCCTGCGTGGGACGTCTTATGCACCGTGGTGGCTCCTCAGCTCGAGCACGATCATGAGCTGCGCTTGACGACGATGGACTCCCCTTGGCGAGAGCTCACCCAGATATGGTTAGGGCGCGTCCGGCCGATTACCCGGAGCCATATCGTCCTGGATCACGTCTATGAGACCATTTGCTTTATCGCGCGAGGCGGTAGGGTGAATGTGGGAGCTTGTATTGAGGACAACTTGAGGGGTATGCGGAGAGGACGAGGGAGTAGGGTGATTACCCATATTCACCTCATTTGTGGCTTATGCGCGGCGCAGGGGATTCGCACGACACCGGAGACAGATCCGTACGAGTTAGCAGCTGCTGGTTGCTACCGTATCCCGACTTACGCTGCCCGGAGTAGCGCCTTACGTCGTGGAGTTCCTCGGGCTGTAATTCGCCCGCAGCCTGATGATGGCGGCTTGATTCTAGTTGTACCTCCGGAGCAGCCACCCCCTCCTCCAGTAATTCCACCTCCTGCAGTGGCGCCTCAGGGCCATGAGATGACTCAGATGCTGCAGATGATGCAGGAGATGCGGGTCGGTATGGATGCCGGGTTTGCAGCTGGGCAGACTCGTTATGACGCCTTAGACGCTAGATTGGACTTCTACCAGGCCCGTATGGACTCATTTGCTACGAGGCAGGCTCAGCAGCAGGCCACTATGTCCGACATGTATGCCTATGTGCGGCATATGGATGACTACATGCGTCGGCAGTTCCCGCCTTCCGATCAGTGATGTTTTTTTTTTTTTTTTTTTTTTTTTTTTTTTTTTTTTTTTTCGTATTCGCAATTTCATTTAGGTTTCGTATAAGACGTATTTTGTTTAGTTTCCTCCTTATGAGGATGTTTCTGCTGACTGGGATTCATAGTTTATATTTCCGTGGTGTTATTGCCTAGTTACGTGTTTGACTTGCGTTAGTTGTTTGTTGCTGTTTAGAAACACGGTTTAATTGTTCTGCCTTAGTTTATGGTTCGAGATGTTCTGGATTCATTGTTACCTCCTTATCGCATCTATATGTGTGTGGGTTGCCCAACAATACTTGCATCGTTGTGGGACTGAGCCGCTTCAAGGAAATTAGGTAAAATAATGTGATAAGGTATACAGGGTAAAGTTTAAATAGATATATATTTAATAAATAATTGCTTGTAAGGAAAATTTTTATTACATAAAGAATGGTATTAATAGGTATCAATCTATTGGGACCTGTTAGTAGAGGTTGTTGGAACTTAGTGTACTGTTTGTTGTCGTTGGGGGTTGTTCACTACTTGTCGTTTTTTTTTTTGAACAGTAACCTGTTCGTTTTTTTTAGGGTCTAGGGTTTCCAGGGTTTGGGGTTGGATGTGCCCTTATTTGTTTATTTATAATAATAATATATATATTTGTGTTGTTTATTTATTATTACCCTATTCTTCTATTTGATTGAGTTTTAACAAGGTAATTGAAGGAAAATAATTTAAATAAACGTGAGGGATAATTTAAATATACTTGTGTAAAATAAGTGCTTGTATAAGCCTTTATTTGGGTTACAAGCATTTGAAACAGAAATCTAATAATAATAGTGCATCGACAAGGATCTCTAAGTCTAGAGTGAATAGGTAGGTGCCTCTCGATGGGATCGTCCTCCTCGTTGGATACGTCAATCGGGGTAGGTGTCCCAACAGGCTCGGGGCTCGGAGGAAATACGTCAGCCTCTAGACTTAGCAGCACCGCTCCTAAGTGTCCTACTTGCATCATCAGTTCGTTATCCTTGTTTTGAAGTGTAACCACTTGGGTTTGAAGTTCGGCGACTTGGGCCTTGAGTTGGGTTATTTCATGATGGTCAGCTTCCCTAAGACGTCCCAAATGGGCCACGTTACCCTCTAGTTGCCCTACTCGAGCCTTGAAGTGATTGATGTGTTGTTGGGACTCGAGGTATGCGTTGGTCAGTTTCATCATCAGATTGATCATGTTCGCGTTGGGTTCGGCCATCTAATGTCAACAAGGGAGGTTAGAGTTAGACATATTTCAAGCAAAGTTAAGATATGCAGAAAATTTAAATCTATATGAAATATGCATATGCAATATGCAAGTGCATGTCCCCTTCCCCATTAAAATTTAATTTATCCATGTATTTAAAATAAATCTACTACATGGGTAGGAATAAAAGTTGGGCATCTATAGTGGACCAAAAATTTAATATTTCTTGGCTAAAATATTGGGCTACGTAAAAATAAGCTTTTGGGCTAAAAATAATACTAGTAGTCAAAAATAATAAATTTAAAAATAATACTTGGTTTTAAAATAATGGTTTAAAATAATAGTAGTAGCTTTAAAATTTTCCGGGCTCTGATACCAACTTGTAACACCCCGGATTTGATAACCCATGCCGGGATGTCATCGCCACATCTCCCTTGCAAGACATGGCTTCCCGAGCTCACTAAGAAAATGCAAGGCTTATGGGTACGTAAAAGATTTAAAAACATTTCAATATTGAGTCCGGAAATTAATAATACTTAATTCAAAAATACGGAAGTAATAATCATCATGCACGAGATAGAGTAAATGCAGCGGGAAAGTAACCACGGCCAACACGGCCAAACCTCGGGTTCAACAGGCCCGGTAAAACAGTAGTATGATGCAGTAATGAAAAATGTTCATAAATGTTTCCCCCCAAGTGCATGTGCATGCGTCACTCGACATACTCTGTAAAAGAAAAATGACAACGGTTTATCAGTATAAAAATATACCGAGTAAGTTAATCCCTAACTAAACAATTTAAGGGGTTACATGTGTTTAATTAAAATTACACTTTTCATGCATTAATTTAAAATTCATAATTTACTCGCAGCGGAAGAACATGATTAATTTATTCAAGACGAGAATACATAATTAAAGGACTCAATTTAAAAGCGTAATTTAAAAGCATAATTTAAGAACGTAATTTAGAAGCATAATTTAAAAACATGGTAAATAAAATTTAAGCATAATTAAACACTCACGCAAGTCTTTTATATTTTATTCCGCAAACTAAGAAGAGGACACCATACCGGGGAGATCACTAACGAGGCAATCTCAAATCGTAGGACCACTAACGAGGCAGTCCAAATAAATGGGAGACCACTAACGAGGCAGTCTCAAAGATAGTAGGACCACTAACGAGGCGATCCAAATAACACAGCGCGCGAGATCACTAACGAGGCAATCTCAGATAGTAAGGAGACCACTAACGAGGCAGTCTCAAAAATAATGATAGCATGAAGATCGGCTCAGCCTAGTGAACGGGATTTTTCGAAAGTTCATATTTCAATGTTACAAAATATTCGATATTGCGTTTCGTAGTTCGAGTTTTCTCGTGTTCGAAAAATCTGATTCGACACAGTTTACGACTTTCTTAATTAAAAATTCATCTTGAAACCAACAATTCTGAAATTTACACAGTAGCTCAAGAACACACATACGAACAACTTTCATGTTTTAAGTTTTTGGAAATAAGGTTCGGAAGTGAGTCAAATTTTGAGTTCTTTGCAAAAGAAGATTTCTGTCCAAAAGACTGATTCCGACGCAGTTACGTGCGACGCCGATTAAAAATTCATTTCAAATCCAATTGGTCCGAAATTTTTACAGGATTTACATAACACCTTAATGAACAACTTTCATGTTTTACGATTTTGGAAATAATGAATTTTAGATGTTCAAAAGTTGACACCAAAACGCTGCATACGCGCGGACTCAAAAGTTGGTTTAGAACAGGTTCTAAAATCGCTCGTTTTGACATATCAAATGAACTCCAAAATTCATGAAATTTTATAGGCATAATCTAGACACAATTATCTACAACTTTTGTTTAGAAATTCAAAGTTGAATCGGTCTAAAAACGGGTGAAAAATATGCATCAAGTCGAGTCAATAAATCTGTCCAGAATTCAAACGTTCGATTTTGTTACAGAAACTTTACGGTACAATTTGGGATATCAAATCTTTATGATGGCTGAAATTTGGACACAAGGTAGATTAGAGTCTTATGAACAAAATCTATGTTGAAAAGTTTTTGGTTTGAATTCCCGAATGTCGAGTTTTAGGCGAGTTTGTAAAATTGGACGAAAATAGGGTTTTTGAAAACCGATTTTAGTTACGTGGCTAGATCTTAAGTTTTAAACAACAATAAACCACAAAATCTGAAGAATAAGGTCTTAACTTACTTAGTTAGAGGGTAGGGTTGCTGTAAGGGATTTCCGGGCGTCCTAAGGTCGCGACGAACGGCCAACTTCTCCGATCTCTTCTTGTTCGCCCCCCGACGAGAAATTGTAACGAGAAATAGTGTGTTAGATTTCGAGTATTTGGGGTCTAAGGACAAATTCAAAACTGTAATACGACTCACCAAAGTCTTAGAAGGCAGATGCCACGCTCCGATCGTCCCGTCTTCGCCGGAATCCTCGCCGGAAAGTGAAGTCGAAGGAGTTTTGGCTTAGAGGGGAGAATTTGAGAGGGTGGAACTTTTGTTTTCTGTCCAAATGGGATTGGGGGCGCCCTAATCCGCCCTTAAGCCTTTCCAAAAGGCTTTGATCCGCTTGCCCGCGATAGGGAACGGATTTTTGGCAAGAAAATCGCCATAGAAGGAATGTTTACACCTCCTGCACCTCTGGCGCGGTGGTGGCGGGCACATAGAGCTTTGTCCGCGCGGAGTACGCGCGACCAGTCCTGGGACGCGTCTCCTCATGCCGCGCGGTGGCCGCGCGGCGGCGCGCGGAGGCCGCGTGACGGCCGGACCGGCCGATTCGGCGGTCCGCGTGGTCCGTCGAGTCTTTTCTTCTTTCCTCTATCGGTTTTCTATCCTCTACGTGTTGGCTCGACTCTTCGGGTCGTTTCCGGTTCGAAATCTTTACTTTAAACTTGTTACGAGTTCGGGTTTATCGCTCGTAACATTTCCGGGCCATAATTAGTCTAGTTAAATTAGTTCCAATTCCTCCTAACGTTTTTGTGATTTATCTTGTGATTTATTTGTGATTTATTTTGTGACTGAACTTAGAATTTTGATTTCCAAGCTGCCTACGTACCCTGTGAAGGGATCAAGTCATGACGTAATTCAAAACAATTTGAATTTGTTTTTCTCGGGTGTTATACCACTTTATGAGGACGGAGTTGGGATTAGGTATATATTTATAGGTTGAGCACGTTTTTATTTACTCATGTCAAGAAATTGTGCTCCGAAAGTGCACGTAGTCAAAAATTGTAGTATTTATAGTAAGTACCGGATCGTTCACTGGAGGATGTGCAATGGAAGCAGGGCCCACGTCGTTTTATAAGATTTTTCACTCAGTTACTCGATTCAAGTTTGTGTTTTTAAATACCATCTACTTGACATAATGTAAACATATTATGAAAGCAGATAAATTTATTCTAGAAAGCAGATTAAAAATTATTCTTGAAAGTAATTAAATTTAATCTAAGAAAGTAATTAAAATTATTCTAAGAAAGCAATAAAATTTATTCTACAGAGGCGGTAAAAATTATATTAAGCTATTTATCTATCATTAATCTAGAAAAGTAGATTTAAAATGTGACAGAAGGGACATGGAGAAAAGAATAAAAATTGGACAAGATTCAGATGAAACACAATTAAACTTCCATATCTTAGTTTGCGATAATCCTATCAGATAGCTAACTCTCATGCTTCCTATACCATGTTCCCTTTCACAGACAGGTACTTACAGTAAGGATTTACATGCCTTAAGACAACAAAATCTAAGATACCACAGATATACATTTGCCCCTGCGCAGAGGTATGTCATTTATCTGTGGTGGACAAGCAACACCTGACAAATCATTAGTTGAAGTGCCAAGTACTGCTATCATTCCCCCATGTCGCACCCAGAGATTCTAATTGAGCCTGAACTATCCCATAACTCTCAAACCTAGAAGCTGTTCCGCTACTTTCAATACATCCGAGTGACCTCTAAAGAAAACATTTAAAAGAAAGCGGTAAAGAAAGCATTTAAAATTCTATCACTCGGAGGTTTCAAAAGAGTTACCCTGGTAGTATAAGAAGAGCCCCCAATCAGGATGATGGGATGTGGATCAAGAATTCCCGGATCTCGGTGAACCGCTCGCAGTGTTCACTTCCTTCCGGGTGGTTATGAGATACAAACTAATGAAACGAACTAATAAATTAGTTCGTTCCGGATGCACTCACTCATGACTCAAAAATAGGCTTTGGCAGAAGAGGATAGCAGTTGAAAGGAACTCAACCCTATCTTAGAAAATAACCAAGGCCTGAGTGCTGTTCCTCTAGGATTATCCATCACAATGTATTTGAATCCAAGTGGATCCCATCTCGGTGTAATATCCAATACCAGATTTCCAACACACAACAAATTTGGAAAATAATAGATTTTGAAAACCATTCCCTAAACAGGTACTAGACTTTCAATAAGAACACAGACCCTTTCAGTCTAAACTAGACCTAATCATTGACTCTGCTTTTAATTTTCCAAAATCAACCCCCAGTTGAATATGAATTAGACATAACTGAGGAATTTATCCCTTACTTAGATCCGAATTTTATAAATGAATTTTTGTTGGAAATTTATTATGAGACATCTTGTTAAAAATCAATACTTCTATGTCCAAGGGAAGGATCCCAAAATAATTAGACCACAAAATTTACATAGTATTATGATGCATAATTTTATAGGGAAGTGTAAAATTAAATTAACCCAAAATATAAAGTGGGTTTAGACAGAAGCGAAACACAGAGATGAAATAGCCGGAGATGAGAAGAATATATTTTTGGCTAGATGGCAAAATAATTAGGTGGACTGCAAACATCTGCTGTCCAGTTTCCTAATCCATTCAATTTTTAAAATACTTCAAAATCCATTCAAATATGCCCGAATTTAAATCAGAGTATTACATGCATAACAATAATAAGTAGTGCGGAAGCAAAATAAGGCCAAACAGACGGCCAAAAACCAAATCCAAAGTTCCAAGTCCAAAACGGAATTTAAAATAAAAGTAAATGCGACAAGTTCTTTGTTTGAGAAATCCCATCCCGACGTGCCATGACTTACTCTGCGAAAAATAGAAAACAACAATTTATCAGTACAAACGGTACTGCGTAAGTTAATGTATAGCATAACAAAATTTAAAGTTTTTAGAAGAGTAACAAAAAGATAGGAATTTAATTTTTTTTTTTAAAAAATAAGCGAGTGAAATAATTTACGGGAATTCTTACACTTTACCACATGCATAATTACCAATGTTCATTTTGATCGACGACATCCAAAAATTACCCGCTTGGGCGCTTATGTCCACAAGCCGCCGGTATCAACGATCCTGGGCCTAAGCCTTTTAAGACCAAATTACCCGCTTGGGCGCTTATGTCCACAAGCCGACGGTATCAACAAATGTGAAAGCAGCGGACCCTATACAGACACACTCCGGAGCCCTAGATAACCCATACGGATACATCTAGGAGTATAGACTCATACTAACACGTAACATAATTTCATTGGCGCCGTTTTGGCCACCAAAAAGAGGGGGCGGCCCAACGAGCTCACGCCAAGTGCACTTACCCTCCAAAGTTGGGCATCTAACTCGATCAAAACTTACAAGGTTTCAAAATTCACATTTTAACCATTACAAAACATTATAACATTTCCAGAGTTCATAATTTTCACAAATGAGTAGCAATTGACTCACAATTCATCAAAACGCACGAAACCAAATTTACCGATAAAAACCCCACTGTGGCAGATTTCAAATTCGCACTAGGAAATGTAGTAAAACATTTTATAAATTTCTGAAAATTTTACAGGTGTTAGGAAACATCAAAATAAGCATTTTTCTTACAAATAGGCTTTATCAAATTCGGACTCTAAATGGCCTAAAAAAATCATTTCAGAAACACCTTTCAAAGGGTATAGGATTTACTGTTCACTCGACCACAGTTCCTTTAAAAATTCATAACAATTCCAAAAGTGATCTAAAAATTCTGAAATTTTACAGGGATAATCTAGACACATAGAGGAACAACTTTCATGCGAAACTAACCATTGAAAACGATCATAGATAGGAGTAATACGGACAACAAAACTGACTACACCATGATACTAAAACTGTCATCAGAATTTCAGAAAATACCAGATGATTTTTCAACACCTAAATCATGTCCAAAAATTATGAAAATTTACAGAGATCATATTCAAGATGTTAGGAACATTTTTTATTTAGAAACGTTTTTCCAAAAAATGAACGGATCCAAGCGAACAATGCTGAACAATAAAAACTACACGGATGAAACCCTAGTGGCAAGGGATGGAAATTGAGTTGTATCTCAATGGATACTCCACCAAAACTCTAAAATTTGAAAGGCACAACACTAACTTACTTGGTAAGAGATTAGGATCGAAAACGTCTCCTTGTTTGCTCCAAACTCGACCAACACAACCCCCCTCTACCGAATGAATCCTATTTTGAGAGTTGTTGGAAAAATACTAGATGTTAGGGCTTGTTAATCGAATCAAAGGCAAGGAATTGGATCAGGAACCTTACCTAGACGTAGGAGAATAGGTTTGCAACCTTCAACTCGACCAAGGCCCTAAGAACAAGATGAACAACACTCACCAACTCACAAACACTCAAGAGAGGAATGATTTTCCGATGGATGGTTTGGGAGGGGTTTGGAGGATGATTAAGGATGGAAATGGGGTAGTTCAGGTTTCCCAAGAGAGTCTTAATGCATCTTGGAAGTATGAGGGGCTTAATGTCAGTCAATTTTTCGAAATTACACCCCCTCAACCTCATCCATTTCACCTACCACAACCATGGTTCACCAATCCAACTTTTGGTGCATTCATTCCCCTAAATCCAACCTTGGGCGGTTCTAGATCCTTCTAATACATCCCATTGAGTCCCAATACGCCCCCAATGGTCTAAGACATGATGGTGGCTCGATTCCATGCATCCAAGTTCGGAGTAAATACCACAACCGAACAAAAACACGTTGAACACATTTGAGGCGTCACCACAGTAGGGTGGCGCGCCACCGCGCCACCGCGCCACCACCAGGCTTCGGCCATTTTTTTTTTATATTATGATTTTTAATCTTAAAAATCATAATATGAATTATCCATGATTGTTGGATAATCCGATAACTCTCTTCGAGTTGCTATCGTCCGAAAATATTTAATTCCGCTCTCTCGGAATTATTTCGGTTTGCGATAATTAAATCCAATTCTTTAATTTTCGGATTTACTATTCGATGTTGATTTCTCGGGTATTACAGTCTACCCTCCTTACAAATCAACTTCGTCCTCGAAGTTGGGTCGCACTTCGGAAAAATAATTGGCACAAAGAAATTATTGAGGCTTGCAATTTAAAATTCTTTCCTCGGTATGCGACGACTCTTGTGCGGGGTGTCAGATCCTCTCCCCCTTAGGATTGCAGTTATGCCCCCATAACTGCTCCTGAGTCACTTCGGAAAAGGTTGGGATATTTCTGCTTCATATCCGCTTCCAATTCCCACGTCGCTTCCTCAATGCCATGATTTGACCATAGGATCTTCACCATCTTCACAGTCTTGTTCCTTGTGACCCTTTCCTTGACATCAAGTATCTCGATCGGATACTCCTCGTATGTCAGGTCGTCATCCAGCTCAATCACGTCGGGTTGCAAAACATGAGTTGGGTCGTTGATAATGGCCAAAATTGACCATTATTTTCAATCCATTTCCGTGTCTGAGACGGACATTTTGATCGTGTTTCCATCTTATTGTAATAAGAAAGCAGTTGAATTTGACAGATTAATGCTAGTTTGTAAAAACTTCGAGCCGGTAATAAAAAGACACAAAATATGCAATTTTAAATTGTATTTGTGTTAGAAAAATCCAAAAACATGAAAAAAGGAAAAAGAAAAGAAAAAGGAATGAAAAGATGGGCAAAAGAATAATATAGCCCACAAAAATCCAAAAAGATGGGAAAAAGATTTAAAATCCCACAACTAAATTTTGGTCAAGTGTTGAAGCACAATTCGAATTATGCAATTCGAATTAATTCGAATTGCACACAATTCGAATTGCTGAAGAGAACAAGAAGTGGTTAAGTGTTGGGAAGGAATGCAGAAGAGCTAATTCGAATTGGCTTGAATAATTCGAATTAGGAAATGAAGAGAAGGAACCCAAAGGCAAGAAGAAGTGCAATTCAAATTGTCTAATTCGAATTAATTCGAATTGGCACAAACAATTCGAATTGCCAACAGATGCAAGGAAGCCAAGCAGAAACCCTCATCCAATTCGAGAAAAGACCAATTCGAATTCTTCACAACAATTCGAATTGATAACTGAAGGCCACATTTCCAGCTCAAGGAAGAGATCTCACAATTCGAATTAATTCGAATTGATTGAATTAATTCGAACTTCACTCATTGAAGCTGTGGAGCATGAGCACAACATTGGTGGGCCTAGGGTTTTGAAATTTGTCTATAAAAGCAGACCTTCCACAACAGAACAAAGAGATCAAGAATTTAACCAAAAAAGCAGCTGGGACAAAAAGAACAGCAGGAGGTTCCACACCCCTTAAGGGTTAGGTAGGTAGTTTAGTTTAGTTTAGTTTATCTTCCTTGCAAGTAGTATAGTTTTTACATGCTTTGATCTTAGTATAGTGTAGAAGCAGTTTGTGTAACCCTTAGAGTAGCCATTTCCAGAATTTTTACATGGTTTCTAGTTAGAATAAACCCTACCTTCAAGTTAATGATGGTTTTGGGTTCTTTATTTTGCTTTCAAAGTGTCAATACAAGAAAATTTCCAGAAATGGTGTTATTCATGTGTTTTGGCACTCTTTAATGCTTTCTTTAGAAATTAATGCTTAGCTTGTTTGTTTGTTTCAACTAGGTTACATTTATTATGTCCTAGTTGACATTCAAACTAAATAAATGCATGTTTGGTGGGTTGTTAGCTTGATTTTGAGCCTTAGAGCTTCAAATAAGTGTTCTTAGGTTTTAGACGTTTCTAGGTTTGTTAGAATTTACCTTTATGACTTATTTTCCTGCCTTGATTTTTATTTTATGCTGCCTTAGATAACTTGAGTGTTCTTAGTTTATTCATGTAGTTCTTAGATAACTAGATGTTTTAGGTTCTTTGATCTTTGAATCCTTTGTTTGTAGAAATAGGGTTTGAATCTTGCCAATACCCACTGGACATGTGTTTGTTTATCTGCTGAGAACTTCACTAGGGTGGCTGTGAAGTGACATTGATGTGAGATGAGGGATTTGGTTAATCTAAAACCATCATTAACCGCACAGTGTACACCTAACACATACTTGTGAGAACAAGAATTGTTGTTGTTCGAAAATGTGTAATTCGAATTGAGGCAATTCGAATTATCTCGAATTGCCTAAGAAATTCGAATTGCACAACCAAAAATTTCCTTCATGTGGTTTCCAACCAATTCGAATTCTCTAATTCGAATTAATTCGAATTGGTTCAACAATTCGAATTGGCAAGGAAAACCACATTGAATTGCATACCACCCATTCATGCCTTAGTATTTTCCATCTCTTACCAATTCGAATTGTCCAATTCGAATGAATTCGAATTGCTAGACAATTCGAATTCACCTTCCCCTTGAGGTAAATGCCTTAGTCAATTTGAGCAAGAAAAGGACTTCGCCAATCCGAGTTGTCCAATTCGAATTAATTCGAATTGGTCAATAAGTCGAATTAGATGATGCTCCAATTCCTGGCAATGATTAATTGGGTAAGGTCATACTTCATTCTTCATGCATTCTCAATTCGAATTACCCCAATAATTCGAATTGAACTATCCTTCTATTTTGAAAACTCCAAAAACATTTTCTTTCATGATTTGTGTAAGTTGCATGGGTGTATTGGGCCTAGGCCCAATTCATCTGATTTATATCCATTACACATTTCAACCCATTAGTGTCCACTTATTGTGTGCTTAACACCCACACAATACCAAAAATATTTTCTTACTTTTTTGTTTTCTCTTTCATTGTGTGTATGAACGGATAATGAGAAACACCACAGATTAATGTTGGTGAAAGGTCCCTTCACAGGGATATCGACTAACCCGTCTTCTGTGTGTCAATTATTATCTGTTATTTTGCATGATCTGGTTAGTGGTTGGTGGAAGCTTCGGCGAGCGTTCTCTTCACTAAGAGTTTCGATTAGTCACTCAGCCAATTCCTAATCAGATACAGTTTTAATTTTCCTTATCTTAATTTCTCAACCTGAATTCAAGTTGCAATAGTATTAACTGATGTCGACCAACATCAGTTAAGACATATTACAGCAAGAAATATGTGGGTTTTTCTTCCACTCACAGACAAAAGAAAACTAAATGACGGCGGTCACCGTTGTTTGGAATTCTTTTTGTCTAAAGCCAGTCATCTGGGAAAATTGAGAACCGGACAGCAGATGTTTGCAGTCCGGAAAACCTCAATTATCTCTGGCACCCTTTTAGCCAATTTCTTCTCATCTCAGGCTAATCCATCTTTGTGTATCGCATTCTGTCTAACCCCACCATATATTTTGGGGTACTTTATTTTCCTCTTCATATACTTGTATGCATGATACTATTATGTAGATGTTCTTGTCTTATTGCTATTTTGGGGATCCTTCCCCTCGGACACAGAAGTCTTGATTTAAATCAGATGCTGCATAATAAATTTCCAACAAAAATTCCTTTATAAAATCCGGATCTGAGTAAGGGATAAATTCGACAGTTATGACTAATTCATCTTCCACTGGGGGTTGATTTTGAGAGCTTAGAAGCAGAGTCAGCGATTAGGTCTCATCTAGACTGAAAGGATCTGTGTTTTTAATTGAGAGTTTAGTACCTGTCTAGGGAATGATTTTCAGATATCAATTGGTTTCTCAAAATTGCTGTGTGTTGGAAATCTGATATTAGATATCGCATTAAGTCAATATCCACTTGGGTGTAGATGAGATGTGATAAATAATACTAGAGGAACAACATATAGGCCTTGGTGAATTTCTAAGGTAAGGTCGAGTATTCCTTCGACTACTATCTTCTTCTGCCAAAGTCTAGAATTGAGTCTTGAATGAGTACATCCGGAATAGGTTCATTTATGGATCTGTTTCATTTAGTTTGTATCTCATAATTACCCAGATGATGTAAGCCTTGTGGCTTATTGATATCTCGGGGGTTCTTGATCTGCATCTGGTCACCAAGACCAGGGGCTCTTTTATACTAACGGAAAGAGATGTTTTTAACGCTTCCGAGTGATAGATTTAAATGCTTTCTTTACAGCTTTCTTACTGCTTTCCTTTAAATGCTTTCATAGAGGTCACTCGGAAGAATTAGGGGCTGTCCATCTGTTAAAAGGTTTGAGACTTATGGAATGGTTTGGGGCGTGATTTGAAACTTTGGGTGTGACATGGAGGAATGATAGGAGTACTTGGCATGTCAACTAATGATATGTTAGGTGTTGCTTATCCACCACAGATGAATGACACGCCTTAGCATGGCCATGTGAGGGCAGTTGTGAGTCTGTGGTATCTTAGAAATTGAGGTCGTAAGAGCATGTAAATTCTCACCATAAGTACCTGTCTGTTAAAGGGAACATGGTGTAGAAAGCATGAGAGTTAGCTAACTAGAGGATTATCCCAAGCTAAGATCTGTGTATAAAAATGGAAGTTTAATTGTGTTTCATCTGAATCTTGTCCAATCTTTATTATTTCCTCCCTGTCCCTTCTGTCATATTTAAATCTGCTTTCTAGATAGTGTAGCATAATTTTATATTGCTTTCGTAGTATAGATTTAATTGCTTTCTTTGATCTAGTTTACCATGCTTTGTAGAATAATTTTTACTGCTTTTATGATCTGGATTTAATTTATGTCAAGTAGTTGTTAGAAAACCTTGCAAAACTTGAATCGAGTAACTGAGTGGAAAATCTTAGTAAACGACGTGGGCCCTGCTTCCATCGCACATCCTCCAGTGAACGATCCGGTACTTACTATAAATTACTGCAATTTTTGACTCCGTGCGCTTTCGGGATGCACAGTTTCTTGACACGAGTAAATAAAAACACAACATTTTGGGAAAATACTCATACAGTGGGAAGATGTTCAAAAGCTTCATGGCAGGTGCTTTCGTGACATGAAATTATGAGAAGTATCATGGTGCAGATACCAGGGACTTTCAGGGTGACAGACTGAAGGTCAATCCCGGTTGCACCGTGATATTTGTCAAAAGTTTCATGGCGGGGAGGACCACAGCGCCGTTTGAGATTAAAACACCCCACATGAGTAATAAAACGGGAATTATAAATATATCCTTAAACCCCTTTCCCATGAATCATAACTCTTTTCATTTAATAAATCCACACTTGAGATTTCAGAAAATTACTCGTGTCAATGAAACTCGTCAAAAGTTTCATGGCGCCGTTGCCGGGGAGATGCAGACAGTTGTAATAAATAATACTTTATTAAGTATTGAATACTGGTGTCTGGTAAGATTGAATTGTTTACCCCGGCTGCACCATGAAACTCGTCAAAAGTTTCAGTCGTGCACATATTTCTTCAATTGAGAAACGTGAAATACGTTGTGCACTCGCGACAATTCTGGTGAAAGAGCCAAACGATAAGCCAAGGTACCCACGCGATCCAGAATCTCGTATGGACCGATGTAGCGAGGACTCAGCTTTCCTCGTTTACCAAATCGCATCACCCCCTTCATGGGCGACACTTTCAGCATGACTTTGTCTCCCACCTCAAATTCCAACTCTTGCCGCCTAGTGTCGGCGTAACTCTTCTACCTGTCCTGTGCGGCCTTCATTTTCTGTTGAACCACCTTGATTTGTCTGCTCATATCTTCAATGAGTTGCGGTCCAACAACTACCGAATTATCATCTTTTGCCCAGCATAACGGACTGCGGCACTTACGTCCGTAAAGCGCTTCGAACGGTGCCATGCCAATGCTAGCGTGATAACTGTTGTTGTACGAGAATTCATTAACGGCAAGTGGTCTTCCCAACTTCCCTTGAATTCGAGTACGCACGCTCTTAGCATGTCCTTGAGCGTCTGAATCGTGCGCTCAGTCTGACCGTCCGTCATTGGATGAAATGCTGTGCTCATCTTGATTTGGGTCCCTAAGGCTTCTTGTAGTTTAGTCCAAAAGTTGGAGACGAATCTACTATCTCGGTCTGAGATAATATCATGCGGTACTCCGTGCCTTCGGACCACGTTTTCGATATATGCCTTAGCTAGTTGATCCATCGACCAATTTTCCTTCATTGGTATAAAGATGGCGGTCTTTGTTAACCGAGCAACTATTACCCAAATTTTATTCATTCCTCGGGGAGATCTTGGCAACCCCGAAACAAAATCCATGGAGATGCTGTCCCATTTCCAGCTTGGGATCTCCAATGGCTTTACCAATCCTAACGGCTTTTGCCTCACTGCCTTCACCTTCTGGCAGGTTATGCACTTAGCCACAAAGTCGGCAACATCCTTCTTCATCCGCGGCCACCAGTAGATTTTCTTTAAGTCCTTATACAACTTATCCCCACCAGGGTGGACTGAATAAGGTGTACTGTGGCCTTCTTCCATGAGTTTTCTCTTCAATTCCTCGCACTTATGAGGAACGCACCATCTTCCTTTAAAAGGATACTTCCGTCCTCATGGATTATGAATCCTACCGCCTTTCCTTCACCAATCTTTTCCTTGATTCTCTGAAGGTTTTCGTCGTCCGGTTGAGCTGCTCGAATCTCGTAAAATACGGTAGATTCAAGTGTTATGGCGTTCACTGTCTCTACCACGGTCCCATAATGGACTAGTTCAGTATCCAACTTGGCTAGGTCCATGTACAGTCCCGAAGGTAAAATAAGTGTGTTCGCCGAATGCCTAGTCTTGCGACTCAGTGCATCCGCAACAACATTCGCCTTGCCCTCATGGTAGGCTATATTCAAGTCGTAATCCTTGATCAGCTCGAGCCATCTCCTTTGCCTCATATTTAACTCTTTCTGAGTAAAAATATACTTGAGGCTCTTGTGATCTGTAAACATCCGACAAGTTCGTCCATATAGGTAGTGTCGCCAGATCTTGAGAGCGAACACCACCGCCGCTAGTTCCAGATCATGTGTCGGATAGTTTTCTTCGTGTGGCTTGAGTTGCCTCGATGCATAAGCAATCACCCTTTGGTTTTGCATTAGCACGCAACCAAGACCTTCTTTCGAGGCGTCGCTGTACACCTCATAATCCTCAGTTTCGGATGGCAATGCCAAGACCGGTGCTGATGTGAGTCTCTTCTTGAGCTCTCGGAATGACTACTCACACTCAGCTGTCCATTCGAATTTCAACCCTTTCTTCAGCAACTGGGTCATTGGTCTCGCAATTTTTGAAAAGTCTTTCACAAATCTTCGGTAGTATCCGGCTAGTCCTAGGAAACTTCTTACCTCAGTCTGGCTTGTCGGTGCCGGCCAATCAGACACTGCCGATATCTTTGCCGGGTCAACCGATACTCCTTTAGCCGTTACTATATGACCTAGAAAGGCGACTTCTTTCATCCAAAACTCGCACTTTGACAGCTTCGCGTAGAGTTGATTTTTCCTCAAAAGTCCGAGTATTTGGTGCAAATGACTCCGATGCTCCTCTTCATTCCTCGAGTAAACTAGGATGTCGTCGATAAATACGACAACACATGAGTCTAGTAGCTCTCGGAAAACACTATTCATGAGATTCATGAATACTGCGGGAGCATTAATCAAACCGAAGGACATTACGGTGAATTCGTAGTGCCCATATCTTGCTCGGAAAGCTGTTTTGGGTATATCTTGCTCGGCGATACGCAGTTGGTGGTATCCCGATCTCAGGTCAACTTTTGAAAATACTGCCGCTCCTTTCAGCTGATCGAAGAGGTCTTCGATCCTAGGGAGCGGGTATTTATTCTTGATTGTTACCTGATTAAGGCCTCTATAATCTATGCAAAGTTGAAGTCCGCCGTCTTTCTTCTTGACGAACAGGACTGGTGCACCCCATGGTGATGTGCTCGGCCGAATATACCCTTTTGATAACAACTCCTCGAGTTGTTCCTTTAGTTCTTTCATCTCCGCGGGCGCCATACGATACGGTGCCTTCGATACTGGTTCGATTCCGGGCACCAGATCGATTGTGAACTCAACTTCGCGCTCAGGAGGCATTCCTGGGATATCTTCAGGAAAGACGTCGGGGTACTCGCTCACGACTGGAATTCTCTCGATCTTATTTCCCTCGTCCTCCAGATTATGTACGTAACAGGCGTACAGCTGATATCCTTCCTGCATAAGATTGCAGAACTTCACTGCATTCACTACCTTGGCACCCTTCCGCTGAGGCTGCATGTAGTAAATGGCCTTCTTTCCTCGACTCTTGGCCAGAGAGATTTTCTGCTTCTGACACTCAATAACCGCCTTGTATTGAGTCAGAAAGTCCATTCCTAAGATAATGTCAAACTCCTTGAGCTCAAATTCGACTAGGTTCGCGAAAAATTCTATGTTCTTGATCACAATCGGGATTCCATCATATCATTTTGAACACGATACCATTTTACCCGATGGTAGTTGAATTCCTAGGTTAATATTCTTAGGCGCTGGAAGATCTAAGGCAGACCTAATTCTTGTAGATAGTAAAGAACAGCTTGCGCCTGAATCGAATAAAACCTTAACATATACGTTTAAAGCAGTAAACGTACCATTTATTACTTCTCCCTGGGCAGCCATATCTGCCTGATTGATGACATTGAGGCGTCCGACCGGTCGCCCTTGATTTCCTTGCTGGTTCTGATTTTGAGGCGGCCTCTGTCCCTGAGGGAACCTCTGACCCTGGTTGTTCTGCTGGTTCTGCCCAGCTGGCCTATTCCCTTGAGGACGATTCAGCAAATCTGGCCTCTTATCAATACGATCCTCGCTTGTGCGACATTCCTTCCTCATATGGCCTTCTCGGCCGCAACTATAACACTGTCCTGGTTTCGGACACTCTCTCACCAGGTGCGAAATATTGCACTGCTGGCACCTAGGTATGAAAGTGCCTTGATTTTCCGGCTTCCGGTGGCCGTTACCTCCCTGGTTAAACCCTCTGTTTTCCGGCCTCCTCTGGCCTTCGTTCCTTCCTTGCTCGTTTCCTCTCCTGAAGTTGTTGTTGTTGTTGTTTCTGTTTCTCTTTTCAAAGTTGTTCGATTCTCCATTGTCTTTCCGCTTCAATTGTTGTACTCGGGCAATCGCTACTGCGTGGTCATATGCAGCTTGCAGCGTTGCATGCTGTCCTCCCACCAAAATTTCTCGGATGCTCAGGTTCAGCCCCATCTCAAACTTTTGGGCTTTGTCAGCTTCGGTCGGTACAAGCCTAGGAGCAAAACGAACGAGCTCTTTGAACTTTGTATAATACTCCTGAACTGACTGAGTGCCTTGACGAAAGTGGATGAACTCTTCGTACTTAGCAGCTTTGGTGCTGAGAGGGTAGAATCTCTCTCTCATCATCTCTTTAAATTCCGCCCAGAAGTACTCGTGCTCACCCTCGGCCAGCCCCGCTTGGTGGTTCTGCCACCACTCATCAGCTTCCCCATTCAGATAATATGTCGCCACCCTCACTTTCTCGTTCTCGGGACAGCGGACGACAGTCAGGAGCTTGTCAAACGTCCGGATCCAGTCTTCCAATTTCGCGGGATCCTCCTGCCCTTCGTAGTGGGGCGGCTGGTAGGAGTTCACCATCGCCAAATAGTTAATTCTTGCGGCTGGAGGTGGCACTGCAGCTTGTGCTCGGTTAACTTCTGCGTTTCCTAAAGCAATGAGGACTTGTTCAACTGTCCTCAGTCGCTCATCCATCGCATTAGGGGCAAGATTAGGTTGGCCTCCAGGGTTTGGCGGGTTCGCACCAACTGGAGCGTTAGCGTTCACTGGGATCTCAGCTCGGGATCTCTCTCTTGGCGGCATTCTGATGACCAAGCACGCAGAGGTTAGATTCGTGGTTAATATAGGTTAGTAGTCAAGTTAGACTACGATTAGAATTCTACCTCATAAACTCTAAGTGCGAAAGAATACCGAAATGGGCAAGCAAAGGAAAAACACTAAGTACGAAATTTCCACTAGATAATAATGATTTGATAACAAGGACTACATCATCATATAATACTAGGTTACCACTACGTAAAATGTGGTACCACTAAGATAAACAATATGTGGTAATGTAGAGTACGGGAAATGAAAGGAAATGCTAGTAGTGATAAGCAATAAAAAGTCCATCCAAAGAGATCGCATGATATAGTCTAGAGTAGATAGTCAGGGGAGTAGCCGAGCATCCTGCGATCGGCCTCAATCTCCTCGTCAGTGTCAAGAGGCAGTGGAGGGTTCTCCACGACCTCCTCGGGATCCTCATCAACAATGTTGACAAACTCGTCCGGGTCCTCTTCCTCCATCTCCGGCTCAGGATTGAGCTGATTTTGCAGCCCAACCACAACTTCCTCCAGTGCAAACATACGACCCTGCAACATGTGCACATGATGACGACAGTCCTCGAACTCAGCTGCCAGTGGGTCGTGGCGTGCAGCAACCTGATTAGTCCTAATAGTTAACGCCTCAATCCTTTCTTCCAATGCCACAATTCTATTCCTATCATTCGCGGCGTCCCTGCTAATGTGGCGAAGCTCATGCGTAATGTCGGACATAGAGCATAATAAGCGCATGATAGAGTCTTGTAATCTTGGGTCGGCCATCTAACATACAAATTTTACATTAAGGGATTTGGCACATAAAAATAGTAATTTGTTAATGCACATGCTTCCCCCCAAAAATAGTGCTAATTTTTAAGACTTGTCGAATTTTCGAGATATACTTTTCCATGGGTTTTAAAATAAAAATTATTTTTCCATGGAAATAATATTTAAAATGCTTAAAAATAATATGGAATAATTTGGGCCTCTATAGTGGGCCGAAAATAATAGCTTAAAAATTTCGGGCTCTGATACCACTTTGTAACACCCCGGATTTGATTTCTCAGGCCAGGGCATTACCGCCACACTTTTCTAAACAAGACCCGAACCAAGTCGAGCTTATCTAGAAAAATGCTAAGGCTACGTTGTATCAATTTTTAAAATACTTCAAAATCCATTCAAATATGCCCGAATTTAAATCAGAGTATTACATGCATAACAATAATAAGTAGTGCGGAAGCAAAATAAGGCCAAACAGACGGCCAAAAACCAAATCCAAAGTTCCAAGTCCAAAATGTAATTTAAAATAAAAGTAAATGCGACAAGTTCTTTGTTTGAGAAATCCCATCCCGACGTGCCATGACTTACTCTGCGAAAAATAGAAAACAACAATTTATTAGTACAAACGGTACTGCGTAAGTTAATGTATAGCATAACAAAATTTAAAGTTTTTAGAAGAGTAACAAAAAGATAGGAATTTAATTTTTTTTTAAAAATAAGCGAGTGAAATAATTTACGGGAATTCTTACACTTTACCACATGCATAATTACCAATGTTCATTTTGATCGAGGACATCCAAAAATTACCCGCTTGGGCGCTTATGTCCACAAGCCGCCGGTATCAACGATCCTGGGCCTAAGCCTTTTAAGACCAAATTACCCGCTTGGGCGCTTATGTCCACAAGCCGACGGTATCAACAAATGTGAAAGCAGCGGACCCTATACAGACACACTCTGGAGCCCTAGATAACCCATACGGATACATCTAGGAGTATAGATTCATACTAACACGTAACATAATTTCATTGGCGCCGTTTTGGCCACCAAAAAGAGGGGGCGGCCCAACGAGCTCACGCCAAGTGCACTTACCCTCCAAAGTTGGGCATCTAACTCGATCAAAACTTAAAAGGTTTCAAAATTCACATTTTAACCATTACAAAACATTATAACATTTCCAGAGTTCATAATTTTCACAAATGAGTAGCAATTGACTCACAATTCATCAAAACGCACGAAACCAAATTTACCGATAAAAACCCCACTGTGGCAGATTTCAAATTCGCACTAGGAAATGTAGTAAAACTTTTTATAAATTTCTGAAAATTTTACAGGTGCTAGAAAACATCAAAATAAGCATTTTTCTTACAAATAGGCTTTATCAAATTCGGACTCTAAATGGCCTAAAAAAAAATCATTTCAGAAACACATCTTTCAAAGGGTATAGGATTTACTGTTCACTCGACCACAGTTCCTTTAAAAATTCATAACAATTCCAAAAGTGATCTAAAAATTCTGAAATTTTACAGGGATAATCTAGACACATAGAGGAACAACTTTCATGCGAAACTAACCATTGAAAACGATCATAGATAGGAGTAATACGGACAACAAAACTGACTACACCATGATACTAAAACTGTCATCAGAATTTCAGAAAATACCAGATGATTTTTCGACACCTAAATCATGTCCAAAAATTATGAAAATTTACAGAGATCATATTCAAGATGTTAGGAACATTTTTTATTTAGAAACATTTTTCCAAAAATGAACGGATCCAAGCGAAAAATGCTGAACAATAAAAACTACACGGATGAAACCCTAGTGGCAAGGGATGGAAATTGAGTTGTATCTCAATGGATACTCCACCAAAACTCTAAAATTTGAAAGGCACAACACTAACTTACTTGGTAAGAGATTAGGATCGAAAACTTCTCCTTGTTTGCTCCAAACTCGACCAACACAACCCCCCTCTACCGAATGAATCCTATTTTGAGAGTTGTTGGAAAAATACTAGATGTTAGGGCTTGTTAATCGAATCAAAGGCAAGGAATTGGATCAGGAACCTTACCTAGACGTAGGAGAATAGGTTTGCAACCTTCAACTCGACCAAGGCCCTAAGAACAAGATGAACAACACTCACCAACTCACAAACACTCAAGAGAGGAATGATTTTCCGATGGATGGTTTGGGAGGGGTTTGGAGGATGATTAAGGATGGGAATGGGGTAGTTCAGGTTTCCCAAGAGAGTCTTGATGCATCTTGGAAGTATGAGGGGCTTAATGTCAGTCAATTTTTCGAAATTACACCCCCTCAACCTCATCCATTTCACCTACCACAACCATGGTTCACCAATCCAACTTTTGGTGCATGCATTCCCCTAAATCCAACCTTGGGCGGTTCTAGATCCTTCTAATACATCCCATTGAGTCCCAATACACCCCCAATGGTCTAAGACATGATGGTGGCTCGATTCCATGCATCCAAGTTTGGAGTAAATACCACAACCGAACAAAAACACGTTGAACACATTTGAGGCGTCACCACAGTAGGGTGGCGCGCCACCGCGCGGCCACCGCGCCACCACCAGGCTTCGGCCATTTTTTTTTATATTATGATTTTTAATCTTAAAAATCATAATATGAATTATCCATGATTGTTGGATAATCCGATAACTCTCTTCGAGTTGCTATCGTCCGAAAATATTTAATTCCGCTCTCTCGGAATTATTTCGGTTTGCGATAATTAAATCCAATTCTTTAATTTTCGGATTTACTATTCGATGTTGATTTCTCGGGTATTACAACCCGTCAATATTAGTCTGATATATTTCTTACTAGCCGTTTCATACAACACGGGTAAAGACAAAATAAATAGAATAAGAAAATATTTTTGGGTCATCTTGTATGAGAGACATTGGTTTCCCATGCAAGGGTATGGAAATTATTCCATAATCACTCTTTATGGTCTAAATAATCTCTCGTTCCATAATTAATTAATTACAGTCCGGATTATATACTTAGATCATTAGAGTTTAATTTTGTAGAAAAATCTTGTAATGGAAATTGAACAAAGTTCTTTATATCAAATTAATCATGGGTTGAGATCATTGGATTTCAACCTCAAAATATTAATACAAAGGTTCAATTAATTAATAGGATGAGATGGAGAATAAAAATTTTGGGAAAAAGGGTGCCATGCATGTCGTGAGACAGAAATTGCGTCGTGAACCGTGGGTGGGTTCACGACGGGAGGATCACGGCATGAGGGGTGGGGAATAAGAGAAATTGATATTTTGGAAGTTAGGGTTTCCCTGTCGCTAGACGAGAGTCCAGTCGCAAGACATGGTCTAGCGACTGGAGTCTAGGGACAGGGGGGGTTAAGAAGTTAGAAAATTTGGGTTTTAAAGGAGATGAGGACCCTGTCGTGAGACCATAAATTGTGTCGCAAGCCTAGGCTTGCAACATGGGTCTCACGACAGGTGCATTTTAAAATATTTGCCAAGGCATGGAGCTCCAGTCGCTAGACAAAAAAATGTGTCGTGAGACATGGTCTCACGACAGGAGACTGGAGTGATTTTATAAATATTCTAAGTATTTGGTCTCCCAGTCGCTAGACTGAAAGTGTGTCGTGAGACATGGTCTCACGAATGTCTCACGACAGGAAAGTCTTGCGACTGGGAGTTTTTCAAAAATATTCTAAGGCATAATTTCCCTGTCGCTTCACGACAGGGTGTTTCACGACAGGAGCCTTACAGATTCAAAATAAAGGGTTTTTTGGTCCCATGTCGCTAGACATACAAGTGTGTCGTGAACCGTGGGTTCATGATAGGATTGTTTCGCGACATGGGTTTTTTTTAAAAAAAATAAAATCAGGTGTTTTGGGTCTTACATTGTATTGCATAAAATTACGTTGTGATCCGTGGGATCACAACGTGAATATTACGTTGTCACCTGTGGGGTTACAACGTGATGCATTACAATGTAGGAAATGTGATTTTTTAATATGCACAAACACTCAAATATCATACCTTTTTAGATCTAATGTACTAAAACTAAAATAAAATAAATAAAAAAGATAGCGGTAGAACCGGAGAGCGGCGGAAGAGATAGCGGAGCATTCCGAAAGATGGCGGAAGCAGGACGGTAGAAGAATCCCAGGTTGAAGCAGACAAAAATTCGGAGCAGGCTAAGGAAGGGAGGTGCAAGCTTAGAGGCTGGAAAAGGGTTGACGGGCTCTACCGAAATGGCAAGTTCGGGGGTAGGTGGCCAAACACTACCCGGTTCGGAGGTCGTAACAGTGACGATAATCGGAGATGGATAGATTCAGCTTCTGGACCCAGGGGCCAAAGAACATTGGTTGGGAGATTCGGTGGAGGTCGAACTAACCAACGCAATCTAGTCACTATCTACGTCGGAAATATACCTTCTGCAGCGGTGAATTACCAAATATATCAGGCGGTTAATAGGGTGGCGAGGGTGTGGGACTGGTTTATCCCGACACGAAGTTGGCCGGAGAAGGGATTTAAATTCGGCTTCTTTAAGTTCCAGAATAAGAGGGAGGCAGAACTGGTGGTTCACAGGCTTAATGGTAAAGCATACATGAGTCGTAACCTGTCGGTCAAATGGGCAAACCCTAGGAAACAATTTACTGATGTGCACGGCTTCAGATCCTTACGAGGGAGGAATCAGATTTATGCTATCCCCAATTCTGGGGGAGGGATAACAGAAAGTATGATTAGTAAAGCTGGCGATGCATGGAGGGATGAGAGGTCATACGTGGAAGTGGTTAAAGGAAGTACGAATCGTTACGACGGGAGGGGTAATGGGAAATCTGAAGCCATCATTGAATTGGAAGAAGTCCAAATGAACACTGGAAAGTTCCAAAGGTCGGCATTGGTTGAATTAAGGAGCCTTAGCGATCTAACAGAATTTCAGGATTGGCTATATAGGAAGTATCCGGAGTGCGAAGAGATCTGCTACGGAGGGGGTCACATGGTGATGGTGGTGCTGGAGAGCGGGTCAGTAAGGGACAAATATCTTGCTGACTATGGTGACAGAAAGTTCATTGATTGGAAGAGAAAGTGGAGCAACACAACCCCCTCGAGAAAGCTGTTAGCTTGGACATATCTCTTCGGGATCCCATATTCAGGTTGGAGTGAGGCAAACCTTAATAGAATAGTTCAAGGATGGGCAACAGTCGTCTCCATAGATAGAGATACCAGGGACAGGAAGAGACTGGATTGTGCAAAGGTACTATTGGCGCTTGATAATAACATAATGATTCCATTGGAGGTGAAGGTGAAAGTAGGGGAATGCGTATCAATTTTTAGAGTTGTGGTGAATCATTGTGAATCAGTGGTCGAAACTGATGGCAACTGGGAAGAAGGTGCAGCCGGTTCCGATAAACGATCGTCGGCGAGAAAGGCAGCGGAGGGACCGACGGGGATAGATCCGGGAGCGAGGTCTAGGACCTCGGTTAATTGGGAAGCGGAACGAGCACTGGAAGCCGACCATGGGGATAATCAAAATTTAAATTGTGCGGCGATTTCGTGTAAAGAGGTAATCATGTGTACTGCAGATGGTGAGCTACAGTCCCAAGACGTTGGTAAGCTGGCCGAGGAGACACTAGATGAACAGGTGAGGCATGATGGGCCCAATAATATTGGGTTCGAAAGCCATGATGGGCCCAATAATGATGAGTTCGAAGGCCACGATAACAGAGTGGTGTCCAACGAAAGTAAAAGTGGGAACGGGCAAAATAAGGACGGCGCGGCCGTTGGGCCCATCGTGACTGGTGATATTGACAATGGCCCTAGGGAAGAAGGCCTATCGAAAGGTTCAACCTTTATTGGGCCAAATAACAAGGAATCAGGCAGGATAGATAATCTAAATGGTTTATCGAGGATGGAGTTGGTGAAGCACAGAGGTTTCTCCGATAATTCAGAACACCCGAGAGCGCCGGTAGAGAAGGAAGGGGGATATCAGGACATTCAGTCAATTGTTCCAAACTCAGGGGAAGGGCTTGATCGAGCACCTGTACCGGGAGATGGCATGGCCGGGATTTCGGAAGTTGCTGAATTGGATGAATTCGTTGGCGAGAAACAGGTTCCGGAACAACCAGAAGAGGTTCAATTAAGTGACGTCCCAATCGGTGGAGAGAATATTTCTAATAGGGGTGGATTTTACTCTAAAGAATGGGAGTCCATTCGACGTGCCAAGGGCGTTTTGGCAGATTTGTTGGCAAGTCGGAAGCGATCACTTCGGGTCAGGCGTATTAAGGGAAGAAGGGTGCGTAGATGACCTAGTAAGAAAAGTGTGTGCAGCCAGAAAATTCAGCGGCTGGATGGGGATGGTTTTGCGAGACTAGAGCTATTCACGGTCAGGGTGGGTGATAGGGTGAGGCTAGTTGATTTTTCAGAGGCAGAGGCTACATTAAACCTTGCGACTCAGTTGGGGCTCGGTTGTGCTCTGGGGAGAGAGGCAACATTGAGTAGGTTAAGGGGGGAAATATTGAGAGAATTTTAAGCGAGAGGGGAGGAGAAGTTTTGAGTCTGTTAGCTAGATTATGCAGATTATCACATGTAATCTTCAGGGCCTAAATGGGGGGGTTAGACGGAGGGTCGTGTCGAGGTTGTGCAAAAAACATAAACAAACCGTTGTATGCTTCCAGGAAACTAATGTGGCAGAAATTAACGATCGGCTGGTTTTTAGGTTATGGGGTTCTAGAGAGTGTCATTTTTACTTTCAACCTGCCATTGGAAATGCGGGGGGGTTATTGGTAGTATGGAATTCTAACGGTGGGGTTTTCAATATAATGGAGCGAGATCATAACTATTTGTGGGTCAAAGGGCAGTTGAGAGGGGTGAGCGGAGTCATCAACCTTATTTGTTTGCACGCTCCCAATGATAGAGGGGTTAGGGCTGCGTTTTGGGAGAGTCTTCGTCTTAAGTGTGATACATCGAATGGTGAGCTTTGGTGTTTTTCGGGAGACTTCAATGCTGTGGGTAGGGCGGGGGAGAGGGTGGGGGTGTGAGAGGATTCAGGTTCGTGTCGTGAGTTCAATGAGTTTATTGACCATTTGGGTTTGGTAGACTTTCCTATGGAAGGGGGTGTTTTACTTGGTTCGGGAGGGGGGGTAGGGCCTGTAGTAGACTTGACAGATTTCTAGTGTCGCCGGGTTGGTTCCTACTATCGGGTTCAGTAGTCCAGAGGAGATGTGAATCGGTCTTGTCGGATCACTACCCAGTTAGTTTAGAATTTGGGAAGAAATCTTGGGGTCCTAAGCCGTTCCGTTTTTTCAACTATTGGCTGGAGAGAAAGGGTTTCATTGATCTTGTTAGGGAGTCGTGGGGAGCAGGGGGCAAAACAGAGATTGTGGGGTGGTTAGGAAGCTTAGAAACCTAAAAAATATCATTAAAGGCTGGGATGGATACAAGGCAGAGGCGTTGGAAAAAGATATTCAGCGTTTACAGGATGAGATCGCGAGTATCGAAGAAAAATTCCAGGATGGTATAGTGGACGAGGAGGCATCTGCTGGCTGGGTTACTAAGAAAAAGGAGCTGAAGATGGTGTTATTGTCGGAAGAACGTAGATGGCTTCAAAAGTCAAGAATTAGATGGTTGAAGGAGGGCGACCAAAATACAGCAGAAGAAGGGGTTACATAGGGGCCATAAGATCGAATGGTGAATTGCTCGAGGAGCCAAGAGCTATTAAAGAGGCGGCAGTCCAATTTTTCCAGGCATCTTTTGTTAGATCGGAAGGCCCTCTATTTCACATGGTTGATGTTGGTCTGTCAAAAGTTTCAGAGGCAGAGAGGGTCAGCTTAATTAGGAACTTTACTGAAGATGAAGTGCTTTCGGCTATACAGAGTTGCGATGGGAGTAGGGCCCCTGGTCCAGATGGCTACAACCTTGAGTTTTTTAAGAAATTTTGGGAGGTAGTAAAAGGTGATTTAATGGAGCTGTTTAAGGGACTAGAACTCGGAGCTAAACTACCTAAAGATGTGGGTTGTTCGTTCATAACACTTATTCCGAAGGTTGAAAATCCGATGGAGTTTGGGGAATTCCGCCCGATATCACTTGTGGGGAGTGTATTCAAAATCATCACCAAAGTATTATCCAGAAGGCTTCAGGGTGTGATTCACAATTTAGTTGGAGAAACACAAATGTCTTTCATTAAAGGTAGACAAATATTGGATGGGGTCCTAATAGCCGCTAAAGTTATCCATTCCAATGTTAAGGCAGGAAGACGGGGATTCGTGGTGAAATTGGATTTTGCAAAGGCATATGACAACGTGTCGTGGGAAGCATTGTTTGACGTATTGAGAGTTATGTGCGCTTTGAGGACAAATGGATTGAATGGATTAAGGATTGTGTCTCGTCTGCCTTAGCTGCGGTGTTAATAAATGGGGTCCCTACGAAATTCTTTAAAATGCATAAGGGTATTCGACAAGGGGATCCTCTATCCCCTTATCTATTTGTGCTCATTGTGGAAGTATTAAACAGACTTCTTGTCAAAGCAGCGGAGCAGGGTTTGTTGGTGGGATTGGAGGTTGGAAATAGAGGTCCGATCATCACTCACTTGCAATATGCGGACGATGCGATATTATTTTGTGAAGCTAACATCCAACAGCTTGTGGTCATCAAAAGAATTCTAAGATGCCTAACCCTCACCACGGGTCTTAGGATTAACTACAAAAAGAGCAGCATATACGGGTTAAACTGGTCAAACGAGCTGGTAATGGAAGCAGCAGGCCTTTTTGGTTGTGAAGTCGGTAGTTGGCCACTAAAATATTTAGGTATCCCCATTGGAGGTAGGATTAATGGGACGACCTTATGTCAACCTATTTTGGAAAAGTTGGAAAGGAAATTGGCGGGTTGGAAGGGTCGATGTTTGTCCCAAGCAGGGAGGCTTTGTCTCCTTGATTCGGTAATGAGCAGCTTACCTATTTATTTCTTATCGATATTTAAGGCCCCGAAGGCAATATTTGAGCGGATCGATCAACTCAAAAGACGACTTTTTTGGAACGAGTTTGATGAGGTAAGAAAGCTACATACGGTGAACTGGGCTACATTATGCAAGACAAAGGACGTGGGGGGTTTAAATCTCTGGAATAGCCAAATGTACAATGCTGCTCTTTTGTTAAAATGGCGATGGCGCTTCGGGTCAGAACAATCACTTTGGAGGGAGGTCATTAATGCAAAATATTACAACCACGTCAGTACTCTCAATCCGGAAGCTTGCTCTGGTCGATCTTTATGGGCCAAGATAAGTAGTGCATGGTGTGAGATCAATTTGGATAATCTTGGGGGGGGGGGGGGGGGGGGCTTCAAAATTTTGGTGGGAGATGGTCGGAGGACAAAATTTTGTAGTGATATATGGGTAAACGCCGGTGTCCCCTTGAAGGATTTATTTCCTAGAATGTATACACTGTCAACGAACAAAGATGGGTTGGTAGCTGAGTTTGGAAGATGGATAGGTGTTGAATGGGAATGGAATGTCCAAACACGCCGACAGTTGTAGGATTGGGAAGTGGATGTGTGGAACGAGATGATGGTAATCATTGGAGGGAGGCGGATGTGCCGATTCTTGGAAGATCGTTTAATCTGGATGGGAGAAAGCAATGGGAGATTTTCTGTGGGTTCATGCAGACGTCAATTAACTGGAGCAACAGATTCGGGGATGCGTGAAATATGGAGCCGACTCTGGAGGATTCATTGCCCAATGAAAGTTAAACTATTGGTATGGAAAATAATCCATAAGGCACTACCTGTCCGGGCCGAACTGTTGCGAAGAGGTTGCATTCAGGCCTCAAATGCCATATGTTCTTGCTGTGAAAAGGTAGTTGAATCGGTTGATCACCTATTTTGCAATTGTGAGGCTTTTGTTAAAATATGGTATAAGTGTGTGGAATATTTCGGGCTGCAATGGGTCATCCCAGACAATGTTACTTCGCTAGGTGCTTGGTGGCTGGATGCGACCCCAAAGGAAGGGTGTAGAGAAGCTTGGATTCTGACGGGCATGGCCTCATTTTGGTCCATATGGCATTGGCGCAATGCTGTAATTTTCAGAGGCCAACAGGTGGAGTGGAAATTAATTCTAGATCAAATCAGGTGGAAGGTAAGTTGGTGGTGGAGTGCTTTTTCGAACGGATCAAACGCCTCCCTGGACTGCCTGGAACCGAACTTCCTCACTACTTTGTACAATCAAATAATTAAGCGTCCAAGGGTACCTCGCAATGGATTGGTTTGGGAACGCCCTGACTTGGGTTGGTGGAAAATTAACACAGATGGTTCATCATTGGGGAATCCAGGACCGGCGGGAATTGGCGGCGTCATCAGAAATGAAAAAGGCGAAACAATCTTTATCTTGTCGGATTCGGTGGGGATCTTAGATTCAGCCACAACTGAATTGATGGCAATTAACCGAGTGTGTTCAGCCCTCCTTTGCGATCAAGGTTTTCCACTTCCGAGAATAATATTTGAGTGTGATTCGTCCAACGTGGTGCGTTGGTTGAAGGATCCTGTGCAAGCCCCATGGCGAGCTGCTGATTTGTTTGTCCCAATTATATCAGTTCTGAGATGTGGAGGAGAAGTGAGGATACAACACATACTGCGAGAACGAAACTCTTTGGCGGATTACTAGGCAAGGAATGGGGCAATGAATAATGGTAGAATTGAATCGTGGTTATGACAAGGATGAGAGGGAATTCACAGACATGGCAGAGAAATGAGCGTAGCGAGGTGCAAAGGGTGAAGGGTAGATGGAGGAATGGTGCTGACTACATCATAGTGTAAAGGCCAAAGGAACTGTAAGAGTTCAACATATTTTAAAGGAACACAATAATGAAGCCGACCAATGGGCAAAAGAGGGTTGAACGGTGAAGGATCGGTTGAGGATTGGGTCTAGAGATGCCTTGCAGAACAGTGGGTGGTGACATAATTGGAGCTGATGGAAAGATTTGTCGGACAGTGTAACACCCCAGATTTTTATCAACGTCCAAGGGAATAAAAATTTATTCCGATCAATGTTGAAATATTTCCGAGAAGAAGAAAATAATTTATCACAATAAATTATTGCTCGGAAATGAAACGCCGATAGATTTAAATTCAAAATGGAATAAAAGAGGGAAAGGAAGCCCGAAGACATTCCATGAATTGAGTAAAAATAATTGGAGTTAAGTTCATGAAGGAAAAGAATTTTAATTCCAAGAACCCGTGAAGTCGAATTACACAGGAATAAAAAGACGATGAATTGGAAGACGACGAACCCGAGACCGACGGACTTAAAATCTCAAACATGAGATTCATTTGAGTCGAGATAAGAATTTATGATCCGAGAATGACCCGAAAAATCGAGCCCGAAAACGTAGGAGGATAGAAGTCCGAAAGAGAGGAAGAAAAGCACGACGGATCGCACGACCCCGCCCGGACCGAAGTCCAGGCGAGTGTGGCGCGCACTTGGCGCGGGGTTTGGCTAAAAACCGCCCCAACCCCGCGCCGTCCTGACAGCTGCTGCGTTTGTCGCGTTTTGGCGACTTTCTTGCCATATTCCTTGACCCCAACGTGAGAATCTTGCTTGATCACGGGGGAGGCATCTTTTGGACGTTATTAGGTGTCCCTAACACCTCATTTCAGTCATCAACACCCCAAGGTTTCATCCAAACTCTCCAAAAACTCTCCCAAAAGCCAAACACTCTTCCGACGAACTTCCGGCGACTTTCCGACGAGTTTCCGGCAACCAAATCCAACCAAGGAAGTGTGTAGATCAAGGATTGCAGGCTTTGGATTGTTGGTAAGATGTTAATCAAGTTTCCATATGGTTTTAAGATCATAAACATCATCCTAACTTACGAATCTTCGTATTCAAACACAAATCGGAGCCAAAGGAAGAATAGATCGGGTGGAAGAGATTCGTTCGTGACATCCCGTGGATTCCGGACGACCCCGTGACTTCCTAAACATCATCCCCACTGTAAGTTAACCTTACTATGGTTTTGGGTGACTTAAAATGCAACCAAACATAGAGATCCAACTCAAGAAAGTTAATAAAAATCTGTCAACAAGAGAAACCCTCAACGCAGCGTTTTTGTGTGAATTTTTCGAACCTCTTAAGCTGCTCAAACAACAAAACTCAAAACATGAAAAGTGTTCCTAAGACTTTGATCTAGCTTCTGTAAAAATTTCATAATTTTTCATGTTGTTTTGAAACCTGAAACCAACCCAAAACCGAAGAGTATCAAATCTGGATCTTAGAATCCTAGACAGAATTTTCGTTCGAACTTGTTGGTTATTTTTACCTTAGATCTAGACCGATCTAGGATTGGAGTTGAACATAAGAATTGTAGATCTATGAGTTTAGAACATCTCTGTAAGTTTTTAGAATTTTTCATTGAGATTTGAACCTCCAAACTCGAGCCGATCCGATCTGCGTTAGAACCGATGTCAAGAACCTTGACAGATTTCATAATCAAACTCGACGAGCAAAACTCTTACTTCGAGTGTTCAAATCTGAAAACTCAAAACTAAGATTTTGATCCAAAGATCATAAGCTATATTGTGTAAAATTTTCAAAGATTTTCATCAAGTTTTGATACCCCAAGTCGTATCGAACATATTCTGCGTTTTAAGAATTGTCAAAGGATGACAGATTTCATATCCAATCTTGATGAGCTTATTCCTATCACTTCTAGCCCGAACCAATCTATGTGATCTAAACAAAAGTTGTTGGAAATCAAGTCTAGTATGTGCCTGTAAAATTTCAGAATTTTTGAAGTCCATTTGATGTGTCAAAAAGTCAAATCTTTTAGAGGTGTCAAACCTGAATCCTGACAGCATACTAATTCTGCAGAAAACTCGATTTTTGACATGTTTCCCATCGTTTTTCCGAAAAACTTAAAACACGAAAGTTGTTCATTGGGATGTTTTTGAGATGCTGTACAAATTTCAGATCAATCGCCTAAGAAATGGATTTTAAAACCAAAAAGGCGCAAACTGTGACATCGATCGATTTTTGAAATCTTTTAAACAACGATCGAGACTTTGGAATTACGATAAAGCTATACTTTTGAAAAATCCCGTTACACCAAATAAAAACATTTTCTTAAAAGAATTCTTTAGAAACATTGGGGAATTTATGACCAAGTTTGAAATTATCAATATGGCCAAACGGCTTGTGGACATAAGAGCCCAAGCGAACGGCTAGTGGACATAAGAGCCCTAGCGAATGGTTATTTATAAATATTGATTATGAGGATTGCGGTCACAAGAGCCCTGGTGAATGGAACTATAAAAGAAACGAAAAGTATTTTGAGAAGTGATATCTTTGAAATTGGCTGAGGCCGCCGGATCACCGGCTAAATGATACTTTTGAAATATCTTGCTTGCCGAAAGGCAATAGAAATATCTTGCTTGCCGAAAGGCAATAGAAATATCTTGCTTGCCGAAAGGCAATAGAAATATCTTGCTTGCCGAAAGGCAATAGAAATATCTTGCTTGCCGAAAGGCAATAGAAATATCTTGCTTGCCGAAAGGCAATAGAAATATCTTGCTTGCCGAATGGAGATTGAAATATAAACTTGAAACATGAGAAATGATATTTTTGAAAATGGCTGCGGCCGCCGGATTGCCGGCTAAATTAAATATTGTTGAAATGGTTATGTAACGGGAAAGGAAAATAAAAGATTTAATATTTTTAAGTATTTATTTAGTTACGCCTTGCAAATCATTTTACTACAAGAAATCTTTTTATTAAATTAACTAAAGGCTTTGAAACCCCTAACCCATGCTATGTGTTAGCTTACTCAGCGCGTTTTTGCTGACCCAAACTATATATATCCTTTTCTTACAGAGAATGAAGAATATGCATCATCATATGCATACTGGGAATTTTTGGGGATTACATCATGAACGGGTCTGTTTAACCCGTGTTTTGGCCATGTTGGCCCTTATACATTATTTCCGCTGCACAAATTAAAATTTCCGCTGCAACTTTGATGTATTATTTTTAAATTATCTATGAATGGGCTGTTTGAATATTTTAAAATCCTGAAAAACCATAGCCTTGCATCTCTTTAGTGAGCTCGGAGAAACCGTGTCTTGCTAGGGAGGTGTGGCGGTGGCACCCCGGCCTGGGTTATCAAATCCGGGGTGTTACAGAATGGTATCAGAGCCCAGACTATTTTAAAGCTATTTATTTTAAAGAAAATATCTGATACCAAGAATGGTATCAGAGCCCGGATTATTTTGAAGCTATTATATTTTAAAGAGCCCAATTATTATTTTGGAAGTTAAAGCCCAAATTTTTAGCCCAAAATTTTTTTTTTAGAGGCCCAAGAAATTATCTTGGCCCAATAGCCTTGTTTTTATTTAAAGCCCAAATACTTTATTTCTTTCGGCCCAATATAGTGGCCCAAACCTTTTATCCTTATTTTAATCTATCCATGGAATGAATTTATTTTTAAAACCCATGGATAAATAAATGCATGCATAAAATTTTTTTTTTATTGGGGGGACACATATGCATATGCATACATGAATATTTACACTAACCCTTTTTATGTGAATTATCGGTAATAAGAAACACTCCTACCTTAGAACTCGACTTGAGTCTTGACTTAGAAGCGCCAACTTAAGACTAACTTTGCCTTAGTCCTAGATCTTGATCACTTAGAAACTCATCTTCGCGTGCTTCTATAATAGAAAATGGCACCTAGAGGAAGACCTAACAATCCACCCATCCCACCCAACACCAATGAAGAGCTACGACAACCCGATGAACCAGTGCAAGACGTTAGTGCAACCAATCAAGGAGGGGAAGTAGCCTCCATGCCTAAGAACTTAAGTGACCAATTAAGAGCTATAGAGGAAGCTGTGGTTGCCTTAGGGAATGCACTAATCAACCAAGGGCAAGGCAAGAGAAAACGAGACCACAGAACCGATAACTACTTAGGAATGAACCATATTCGGGGAGGCCCGAATAGACCACCTCAAGGCAACGGTGGAAGAAACAGAGGGATGGTTTACAACCATGGTGACTATACGCCACCGTGCCCAAGATGTGGTAACCCACATTATGCGAGAGGATGCCCTAAGCCCGGAGCGTGCTTTCGGTGTGGTCGATTTGGTCATCGGCTACGTAACTGCCGAACGCGGATAGAGAATATTAACAAGAGAAAGGAAGTGACCATTAAACCTGACCAGCCACAGAACTCAAACAGTCGGGATGGCAACCATAAAGCATCCATACCACGTTGCCCGCAGTGCCACCAAGCCCATCTGGTGCGCGAATGCCCAAGACGCGGGACTTGTTATAGATGTGGTGGAGAAGACCACATGATTAGAGAATGCAATGTTCGTGAAGATATGATTAAGAAAAGGCTAGATCTGGTGGACCCTCAACAAGGGAATCAAGGAAGAGCCATGGGATGATTGAACGACATTGATCAAGCTGACTTGCCAGCTCATTGAGGAAGGATCGTAGGCGAGGATACTCGAACCTTCGTGGGAATAATACATAGGCAGTTATGGGAACATAACTGTAATCTTAAGGGGGGGAGGATGTAATACCCCGTATTTCGAAACTCGAGTATTTTGTATCCCAAATAAATTCTTTTTGAACTACGTAATGACTTGATCCCTTCACAGGGTACGTAGGCAACTTGGAAATTTCAATTCTGGGTTCAGTCAAACAAAAATCAAACAAAAATCAAACAAAAATCAAACAATAATCAAACGATAATCAAACAATAATCAAACAATAATCAAACAACAAACGACGATCAACAATCGAACAATAATTCAATAACACAACATCGCAAATAGTAAACAGAAAGGACCATAACTCTTCGCGCGAGAAAAGCCGAAGTACAACTTCGAGGACGAAGTTGATTTTTAAGGGGGGGAGAGTGTAACACCCCAGATTTTTATCAACGTCCAAGGGAATAAAAATTTATTCCGATCAATGTTGAAATATTTCCGAGAAGAAGAAAATAATTTATCACAATAAATTATTGCTCGGAAATGAAACGCCGATAGATTTAAATTCAAAATGGAATAAAAGAGGGAAAGGAAGCCCGAAGACATTCCATGAATTGAGTAAAAATAATTGGAGTTAAGTTCATGAAGGAAAAGAATTTTAATTCCAAGAACCCGTGAAGTCGAATTACACAGGAATAAAAAGACGATGAATTGGAAGACGACGAACCCGAGACCGACGGACTTAAAATCTCAAACATGAGATTCATTTGAGTCGAGATAAGAATTTATGATCCGAGAATGACCCGAAAAATCGAGCCCGAAAACGTAGGAGGATAGAAGTCCGAAAGAGAGGAAGAAAAGCACGACGGATCGCACGACCCCGCCCGGACCGAAGTCCAGGCGAGTGTGGCGCGCACTTGGCGCGGGGTTTGGCTAAAAACCGCCCCAACCCCGCGCCGTCCTGACAGCTGCTGCGTTTGTCGCGTTTTGGCGACTTTCTTGCCATATTCCTTGACCCCAACGTGAGAATCTTGCTTGATCACGGGGGAGGCATCTTTTGGACGTTATTAGGTGTCCCTAACACCTCATTTCAGTCATCAACACCCCAAGGTTTCATCCAAACTCTCCAAAAACTCTCCCAAAAGCCAAACACTCTTCCGACGAACTTCCGGCGACTTTCCGACGAGTTTCCGGCAACCAAATCCAACCAAGGAAGTGTGTAGATCAAGGATTGCAGGCTTTGGATTGTTGGTAAGATGTTAATCAAGTTTCCATATGGTTTTAAGATCATAAACATCATCCTAACTTACGAATCTTCGTATTCAAACACAAATCGGAGCCAAAGGAAGAATAGATCGGGTGGAAGAGATTCGTTCGTGACATCCCGTGGATTCCGGACGACCCCGTGACTTCCTAAACATCATCCCCACTGTAAGTTAACCTTACTATGGTTTTGGGTGACTTAAAATGCAACCAAACATAGAGATCCAACTCAAGAAAGTTAATAAAAATCTGTCAACAAGAGAAACCCTCAACGCAGCGTTTTTGTGTGAATTTTTCGAACCTCTTAAGCTGCTCAAACAACAAAACTCAAAACATGAAAAGTGTTCCTAAGACTTTGATCTAGCTTCTGTAAAAATTTCATAATTTTTCATGTTGTTTTGAAACCTGAAACCAACCCAAAACCGAAGAGTATCAAATCTGGATCTTAGAATCCTAGACAGAATTTTCGTTCGAACTTGTTGGTTATTTTTACCTTAGATCTAGACCGATCTAGGATTGGAGTTGAACATAAGAATTGTAGATCTATGAGTTTAGAACATCTCTGTAAGTTTTTAGAATTTTTCATTGAGATTTGAACCTCCAAACTCGAGCCGATCCGATCTGCGTTAGAACCGATGTCAAGAACCTTGACAGATTTCATAATCAAACTCGACGAGCAAAACTCTTACTTCGAGTGTTCAAATCTGAAAACTCAAAACTAAGATTTTGATCCAAAGATCATAAGCTATATTGTGTAAAATTTTCAAAGATTTTCATCAAGTTTTGATACCCCAAGTCGTATCGAACATATTCTGCGTTTTAAGAATTGTCAAAGGATGACAGATTTCATATCCAATCTTGATGAGCTTATTCCTATCACTTCTAGCCCGAACCAATCTATGTGATCTAAACAAAAGTTGTTGGAAATCAAGTCTAGTATGTGCCTGTAAAATTTCAGAATTTTTGAAGTCCATTTGATGTGTCAAAAAGTCAAATCTTTTAGAGGTGTCAAACCTGAATCCTGACAGCATACTAATTCTGCAGAAAACTCGATTTTTGACATGTTTCCCATCGTTTTTCCGAAAAACTTAAAACACGAAAGTTGTTCATTGGGATGTTTTTGAGATGCTGTACAAATTTCAGATCAATCGCCTAAGAAATGGATTTTAAAACCAAAAAGGCGCAAACTGTGACATCGATCGATTTTTGAAATCTTTTAAACAACGATCGAGACTTTGGAATTACGATAAAGCTATACTTTTGAAAAATCCCGTTACACCAAATAAAAACATTTTCTTAAAAGAATTCTTTAGAAACATTGGGGAATTTATGACCAAGTTTGAAATTATCAATATGGCCAAACGGCTTGTGGACATAAGAGCCCAAGCGAACGGCTAGTGGACATAAGAGCCCTAGCGAATGGTTATTTATAAATATTGATTATGAGGATTGCGGTCACAAGAGCCCTGGTGAATGGAACTATAAAAGAAACGAAAAGTATTTTGAGAAGTGATATCTTTGAAATTGGCTGAGGCCGCCGGATCACCGGCTAAATGATACTTTTGAAATATCTTGCTTGCCGAAAGGCAATAGAAATATCTTGCTTGCCGAAAGGCAATAGAAATATCTTGCTTGCCGAAAGGCAATAGAAATATCTTGCTTGCCGAAAGGCAATAGAAATATCTTGCTTGCCGAAAGGCAATAGAAATATCTTGCTTGCCGAAAGGCAATAGAAATATCTTGCTTGCCGAATGGAGATTGAAATATAAACTTGAAACATGAGAAATGATATTTTTGAAAATGGCTGCGGCCGCCGGATTGCCGGCTAAATTAAATATTGTTGAAATGGTTATGTAACGGGAAAGGAAAATAAAAGATTTAATATTTTTAAGTATTTATTTAGTTACGCCTTGCAAATCATTTTACTACAAGAAATCTTTTTATTAAATTAACTAAAGGCTTTGAAACCCCTAACCCATGCTATGTGTTAGCTTACTCAGCGCGTTTTTGCTGACCCAAACTATATATATCCTTTTCTTACAGAGAATGAAGAATATGCATCATCATATGCATACTGGGAATTTTTGGGGATTACATCATGAACGGGTCTGTTTAACCCGTGTTTTGGCCATGTTGGCCCTTATACATTATTTCCGCTGCACAAATTAAAATTTCCGCTGCAACTTTGATGTATTATTTTTAAATTATCTATGAATGGGCTGTTTGAATATTTTAAAATCCTGAAAAACCATAGCCTTGCATCTCTTTAGTGAGCTCGGAGAAACCGTGTCTTGCTAGGGAGGTGTGGCGGTGGCACCCCGGCCTGGGTTATCAAATCCGGGGTGTTACAGACAAATTTGAGGATGCTGTATTGTGATTGATTTATGACTGGTTTCTATGAAGGAAACTGTTACGTTTTCTGTTCCTTTATTTTCATTTTTTCAGGTGGATGCTGTAACTGGTGTATTACGGGGAATGATGATGATGCAATATGGGGCGATGTTGTCATTGGTAATTTGTTCGAATTAGAGGATGTAGTGGTGATCAGAGCTGCCCGGGAAAGTAAAACACTTGAAACGTTACGGCGACATAAAAAGAAATTGGTGGAGATAATCTGGAAAGGGAGACCATTCTATCATGGAATACGTTATGCTACTAACAAGCCAAAATGGTGAGATCTGAGTCTTTATTATCCTTCATACGTGTATGTTGGGAGCCATCTTGTGAATTATTTGATCATGTCTCAATCACACATGTTGAGCCTGCATAAGTTTTCAATTCAATGCATTGAAATGAATAGGGCGGTTAGGATGAACCATCTTAAACTCCATACAATACCAATTTTGTCTTACACCCTATATAATACCAAGTTTGTTCTACACCCTTCTGAGCTGTGTCGTGAGCCAAATTGACATATTATCTCTTACTATTTCGTTGCAATTCGAGACCTGTATCATTAGCCGCCCCCTGTCATAGCCATTCATATTTTTGTCCCTGGGTATTATGGAACTGTCTGCTAATGTCTCGTGGAAATTCTGATCGTGTTGCAATCTTGCCTTTCATTTGAGGTGATGGAATGTCCGCAAAAGCGGGTGGGTCTGGTAACATTAAGAAGTAATGGGAAGAAAGTATGATGGATTTTGGGCGGAGATGGAAATGGTTGGGGTTACGATCCTCTTTTCTTGGTGTTGGTAGGTGATTTTATTAAAAAAAAAAAGATGTTAAAAAAAAAGAGTTTATTAATGAATTGATAACGGAGATTGGGACTACCGGTTTATAAAGGAGTGATTCCAGGGTGGAAAGTGTAAGGGTTGGATTGTGAGATTTGTATTTCAGTATTTAGAATACAGAGGTGAGAAGGTGCTACAAGGCTGTGTTTTTGCTGGTTGAAGTATGAGATGGCCATCTTTTGCTGAGTTTCCTCCCGATGTAACATGAATTAATTGATCCAGTGAGTATTGACAGACAGATCCTTAATCCCCGTATGCCGTTCTCTCCTTCCCCTTATCCCATGCCTTGGCCGTGATTATACCCATTAATAGGCCCTTGTCTTTTCGATGTATTGGAGTTGAACGTTATCTGCAGGGGAGATATGGGTTTCAGACAAAGGTACGGTTTTGTAAATTGAGATACTTACTTGAGAGTACCCCTTCGACTGGAAAAGTGTGGAGTGGTTCCCAGATCAGAGAATACAGTTAATATCGACAGTGTCGAGAGTTTATATCGCATGACGCATACCGCATGATGCTGATGCTCGCTGTGGGATGAAGGACCTCGGGGCCTTGCTTATGATACTGACTTTGGACGAATCACAGATTGATGAGGCAGCAGTGGGCATTGAGTCAATTGAGTTATGCATTCTGAACTGCAATCTGAAAATCATTGTTTTTGGTTCTATAGTTTTGGGCTTCTGTACATCGTATGATACACTCATCTTATTTGGTTCCTATGGAATAAAAGTATGTTTCTTCTCAAAAAAAAAAATAAATAAATAAATAAAAAAGAAAGATAAACTACCTAAAACTAAACAAACCATAAGAACAGAACATAAAAAAATCACAAAGACTAATCCTAAAACAAACTATGCTAACAAACTAAAATTAAAATAAAAACTACATTAAATCTATCAAGGGATACATATCAAGTGTTTATGCATTTATTAAATCTAATAAAGCATTAAATCTAACTAAAAATAATAAAAAAAATTGGTCAAGTGACCAAAATGCAAAATAAAGCAATTAATGTCATGGAAGTGATCCATAACAAATTTTGTGGAACAATTTTCTCATAGCATCAAAAACCAAAATATGGTTTAATCATACCCATTAGTTGAATGTTCAAACCCAAACTACAAACTGAAAATAAAAATAAAATATAAAAATTGGCTACAATACTAGAAACCCATTTATTGCCTAAAACTAAGAAACTAAAACTGAAAATAAAAATTACATGGCCATGAAACCATCTACACTAAATTAATTTTGGAGAGCACCTTGGGTGCCTCCAAGAACAACAGTAAGAAAACTAAAAAATGAGTCTGTAGCTACTGTTCAAGGGTGTTGGAGGATATATTTATAAAGAGTAGGAAGAACTCTAGGCCCATTTAAGGCCCACCATGTCGTGAAACAAATTTGTTGTCGTGAAACAGTTTTGCTGTGTCATGAAACAAATTGAGGCTAGCGACACAACATACAATTGCTTTTTTTAGGTCCCGGTTATATACACACAATATTTTACTTCTGTAACACCCCGGATTTGATAACCCAGGCCGGGATGCCACCGCCACACCTCCCCAAGCAAGACGCGAACCATTTCGAGCTCACTTGAGAAGATGCTAAGGCTAAGTTGTATCAATAATTTAGAAAAATAATTTAAAACCATTCAAACAGTGCCCGCAGGTTTAAATTAGAGTTAAGTCTAACATGCATAATTTAAAAACAGTGCGGAAGCTCAGTAAGGGCCAAACACGGCTAAACATGAGTTCAGAATTCATAAAAGAATTTAAAAAAATAAGTGCGCCAAGTCTTCGGAAATTCCCATCCCAAATGATAAATGCCATGCGCTAATCTTCAACATCTGAAAAAAATAGAGACAACGTATCTTATCAGTACAACGGTACTGAGTAAGTTAATATATAGCACAATGAATTTTAAAGATTTTAGAAGAATATATAAAAACAAATGGGATTTTTAATTAGAAAGGAGGACAATTAGAAATAACTTTTCCCGAAGCCTCTTACGCTTTGCCACACAAATAAATTACCATTATTCATTTTGTTCGAGAATAACCATTCTTGGGGAATTAAACCCGCAAGAGCTCAAACACATTATTTTACCATTGTTTGTTTTGATCGAGTACATCCAAATTACCCGCTTGGGCGCTTAAGTCCACAAGCCGTCGGTATCAACGATCCTGGGCCGAAGCCTTTTCAGATCAACATCCGCTTGGGCGCTTATGTCCACAAGCCGGCAATAATAACGATCCTGGGCCGAAGCCTTTTCAGATCAACCCACCTCTGGGACTCGTATCCACGAGGGATGTGAAAGCAGTGACCCTATACAGACCGCTCCGGAGCCCTAGATAACCCATACGGATACATCTAGGAGTATAGACTCTTACTAACACGAAACCATAATTTCATTTGCGCCGTTTTGGCCACAAAAAGAGGGGGCGGCCCAACGAGCTCACGCCAAGTGCACTTACCCTCTAAAACATTGGGCATCCCACTCGATCAAAACTTACAAAGTTTCAAAACCATACTTTTACACTTAACAAAATCACACATGTCCAGATTTAACATATTTCCAAAAATGAGAGCCATTCGACTCATAGATCATCAAAATACACAAGTACGATTTACCGACAAAAATAGTCCTTTGGGCAGTTTCAGAAATCGCATATGGAAACTTAGCAAATCATTTTCAAAAATTCCGAAATTTTTACAGGAGCTAGAACACACCCAAATGAATATTTTTCATAGAAATAGGCTTCTTTAAAATCGGACTCTAAGTGACCTAAAAAAAATGATTTCAGTACCTACTGTTTCAAAGAGTTAAAACCCTACTGTTCACTCGACCACAGTCTAGTTAAAAATCCATATCAATTTCGAACATGATCCAAAAATTATGAAATTTTACAGGGATGATCTACACAAATAATGGATCAAGTTTCATGAAGACATCAACCACTAAAAACGATCATAGGCAACAATAAATCGGACAACAAAATCTGATTACACAATAACACCAAAACTGACAGCAAATAACCTCAGAACACCAGATCCGTTTTCGACGCACAAAACATGTTCAAAATTTATGAAAATTTACAGAGAGCATATTTAGGATGTTAGGAATATTTTTCATTTAGAGAGGATTTTCCAAAAACAAACGGATCGAAGCGAAGAATGCAGAACAACATAACCTACACGGATGAAAACCCTAGTTGACAGTTTTGGCAAGGGATAGAGATTAAACAAGAACTCGATGGATTCTCCACCAAAACCCCTAAAATTTGATATGCATAATACTAACTTACTTGGGGTGAAGTTTGAATTCTTCAAACTGAAGATAGAACCCTCGGACTCTACGAGAATGTCCCACGAACGCAGCAACACTTCATTGCCATGATTTTGAGATATAGAATGAAGAGATCTCTTGTTAGAGCATGTTCCTACGAATCTATAAGGAAGGAATTGAAACCAAGGACGAACTTACATCAGGGTCTTGATATGAAGTCGTCTAAAATCCTCCCTTGCTCGAGCTCTCTTCAGAAACCACAAGAAAACACTCACAACCTCACTATGATTTCTGAAATTGAAACTAAGGGAATAATGGGTGGTTATGGACTGATTAAGGGGGATAAATGGGGTGATTAAGGGCTGTAAATAATGATCATTAAGGGTGCAATGATGAGGGGAATGGTTCAGCTCTCCTTCAGTCGAAACTGACCATCTAGAAGCCTCTACATGAAAACCTATCCACACTCATCCTCTTGTTATGTTGAGTTCAACAATTGTGGGATGATTCTCAACACCTTGGATGGTTTTCTTTCTTCAAAATGATGTCCATACGAATTCTATAACTCCCAAACATTGTCAAGTGGTTGTTTCAATCATTAAGCCCAGAATTAAATGAAGAAAACCGAAGTTGTAACCGAATACACATTTAACTAAGCTAAATTCGATTCACAGTGACCTAGGCTCAAAGATTTGAATGCTGGGAACAAACGACTAATCCAAAAATTCTAAAATTTTACAGGCGTATTCTAGACACAATTTGGAACAACTTTCATGTTGAACACTTGAAGAGATTCACGTTCTAAATGGGTGTAAAAATTCAATCTTTACAGATAATAAAATCTGTCAACTTGGCACACTTAGGGAATTTGAATCCTAATTTAAGCAAAAGAGTTTTGGGCTATCATTGGGCTTATTTCATGGGTTGTCTTGGGCTTTCTTTTCTTATTTTATAACCCATTTCATCTTCGACCCAAGTAATGATTCGCACGAAACCCTATTATGAATTCTACGATGAACTATTTCCGAGCAATAATTTACTCAAATAAATTATTTTTGTCTTCTCGGAATTATTTCGATTTTGAATAATTAAAGTCGATTTCTTGGGTATTACAGTCTACCCTCCTTAGAAATCAACTTCGTCCTCGAAGTTGGGTCGCATTCGGAAAGCAACACCAATATAGACAAGTAGTTTGCACGCATAGAAATATTGAGGCTCGAAAATAAAATTCTTACCTCGACGGGTGACAACTCTCTGCGGGGTATCACATCCTCTCCCCCTTATGACTGCAGTTATGTCCCCATAACTGCCTATGAGTTTTCTTTGGAAAAGGTTGGGACATCCATTTACGACTGGGATTATGTTGATCTTGGTTCCCTCGTCTTCAAGGTTATGTACGTAGCATGAGTACAATTGGTATCCATTTTGCATGAGGTTGCAAAACTTTAGGGCGTTTACCACTTTGGCATTCCTCTTTTGAGGCTGCATGTAGTAGATGACCTTCTTTCCTCGGATCTTGGTCATGGTAATCTTTTGCTTTTGGCACTCAATAACGGCCTTGTATTGAGTCAGCCAGTCCATGCCCAAAATGATATCGAAATCCCTAAGGTCAAACCCTATCAGATTCGCGAAGAATTCAGTGTTTTTAATTACTATCGGGATCCCGTCGTATCGTTTAGAGCACGACACCACTTTACCCGATGATAATTGGATTCCAAAGTTAATGTCCTTAGGCGCTGGTAGATCTAACGCAGAAAAAAAATTCTCGTGGAAATTAAAGAGCAACTTGCGCCCGAATCGAACATAACTCTGACAGATACGCTAAGCACATGTGATCAGGATCTAAGACCAAGGATAAATTAGCCTCAGGCTAGCGCTCCTAAGTCAAGGTCAAGCCGAATAAGAATGCTATCTAACAAGACAAGGAATATTTTCGTTTAAATAATGATTGTATGCAAATGCATCTCCCCCCAAAAAAAATATTTATGTATTTCTCAAGACTTGTCGGAACAATTGTTATATAATTCCCATGGGTTTTAAAATAAAATTCCTTTCCATGGAAATAATATTGAAAAAAGTTTAAAAAATAATATTTAATATTTTGGGCCTCTATATTGGGCCGAAAAATAATAGTTAAAAAACATTTCGGGCTCTGATACCACTTTGTAACACCCCGGATTTGATAACCCAGGCCGGGATGCCACCGCCACACCTCCCCAAGCAAGACGCGAACCATTTCGAGCTCACTTGAGAAGATGCTAAGGCTAAGTTGTATCAATAATTTAGAAAAATAATTTAAAACCATTCAAACAATGCCCGAAGGTTTAAATCAGAGTTAAGTCTAACATGCATAATTTAAAAACAGTGCGGAAGCTCAGTAAGGGCCAAACACGGCTAAACATGAGTTCAGAATTCATAAAAGAATTTTAAAAAATAAGTGCGCCAAGTCTTCGGAAATTCCCATCCCAAATGATAAATGCCATGCGCTAATCTTCAACATCTGAAAAAAATAGAGACAACGTATCTTATCAGTATAACGGTACTGAGTAAGTTAATATATAGCACAACGAATTTTAAAGATTTTAGAAGAATATATAAAAACAAATGGGATTTTTAATTAGAAAGGAGGACAATTAGAAATAACTTTTCCCGAAGCCTCTTACGCTTTGCCACACAAATAAATTACCATTATTCATTTTGTTCGAGAATAACCATTCTTGGGGAATTAAACCCGCAAGAGCTCAAACACATTATTTTACCATTGTTTGTTTTGATCGAGTACATCCAAATTACCCGCTTGGGCGCTTATGTCCACAAGCCGTCGGTATCAACGATCCTGGGCCGAAGCCTTTTCAGATCAACATCCGCTTGGGCGCTTATGTCCACAAGCCGGCAATAATAACGATCCTGGGCCGAAGCCTTTTCAGATCAACCCACCTCTGGGACTCGTACCCACGAGGGATGTGAAAGCAGTGACCCTATACAGACCGCTCCGGAGCCCTAGATAACCCATACGGATACATCTAGGAGTATAGACTCTTACTAACACGAAACCATAATTTCATTTGCGCCGTTTTGGCCACAAAAAGAGGGGGCGGCCCAACGAGCTCACGCCAAGTGCACTTACCCTCTAAAACATTGGGCATCCCACTCGATCAAAACTTACAAAGTTTCAAAACCATACTTTTACACTTAACAAAATCACACATGTCCAGATTTAACATATTTCCAAAAATGAGAGCCATTCGACTCATAGATAATCAAAATACACAAGTACGATTTACCGACAAAAATAGTCCTTTGGGCAGTTTCAGAAATCGCATATGGAAACTTAGCAAATCATTTTCAAAAATTCCGAAATTTTTACAGGAGCTAGAACACACCCAAATGAATATTTTTCATAGAAATAGGCTTCTTTAAAATCGGACTCTAAGTGACCTAAAAAAATGATTTCTGTACCTACTGTTTCAAAGAGTTAAAACCCTACTGTTCACTCGACCACAGTCTAGTTAAAGATCCATATCAATTTCGAACATGATCCAAAAATTATGAAATTTTACAGGGATGATCTACACACATAATGGATCAAGTTTCATGAAGACATCAACCACTAAAAACGATCATAGGCAACAGTAAATCGGACAACAAAATCTGATTACACAATAACACCAAAACTGACAGCGAATAACCTCAGAATACCAGATCCGTTTTCGACGCTCAAAACATGTTCAAAATTTATGAAAATTTACAGAGAGCATATTTAGGATGTTAGGAATATTTTTCATTTAGAGAGGATTTTCCAAAAACAAACGGATCGAAGCGAAGAATGCAGAACAACATAACCTACACGGATGAAAACCCTAGTTGACAGTTTTGGCAAGGGATAGAGATTAAACAAGAACTCGATGGATTCTCCACCAAAACCCCTAAAATTTGATATGCATAATACTAACTTACTTGGGGTGAAGTTTGAATTCTTCAAACTGAAGATAGAACCCTCGGACTCTACGAGAATGTCCCACGAACGCAGCAACACTTCATTGCCATGATTTTGAGATATAGAATGAAGAGATCTGTTGTAAGAGCATGTTCCTACGAATCTATATGGAAGGAATTGAAACCAAGGACGAACTTACATCAGGGTCTTGATATGAAGTCGTCCAAAATCCTCCCTTGCTCGAGCTCTCTTCAGAAACCACAAGAAAACACTCACAACCTCACTATGATTTCTGAAATTGAAACTAAGGGAATAATGGGTGGTTATGGACTGATTAGGGGGGATAAATGGGGTGATTAAGGGCTGTAAATAATGATCATTAAGGGTGCAATGATGAGGGGAATGGTTCAGCTCTCCTTCAGTCGAAACTGACCATCTAGAAGCCTCTACATGAAAACCTATCCACACTCATCCTCTTGTTATGTTGAGTTCAACAATTGTGGGATGATTCTCAACACCTTGGATGGTTTTCTTTCTTCAAAATGATGTCCATACGAATTCTATAACTCCCAAACATTGTCAAGTGGTTGTTTCAATCATTAAGCCCAGAATTAAATGAAGAAAATCGAAGTTGTAACCGAATACACATTTAACTAAGCTAAATTCGATTCACAGTGACCTAGGCTCAAAGATTTGAATGCTGGGAACAAACGACTAATCAAAAAATTCTAAAATTTTACAGGCGTATTCTAGACACAATTTGGAACAACTTTCATGTTGAACACTTGAAGAGATTCACGCTCTAAATGGGTGTAAAAATTCAATCTTTACAGATAATAAAATCTGTCAACTTGGCACACTTAGGGAATTTGAATCTTAATTTAAGCAAAAGAGTTTTGGGCTATCATTGGCCTTATTTCATGGGTTGTCTTGGGCTTTCTTTTCTTATTTTGTAAACCATTTCATCTTCGACCCAAGTAATGATTTGCACGAAACCCTATTATGAATTCTACGATGAACTATTTCCGAGTAATAATTTACTCAAATAAATTATTTTTGTCTTTTCGGAATTATTTCGATTTTGAATAATTAAAGTCGATTTCTTGGGTATTACAACTTCAAACACACAAAAACACAATTGGATAGGGGCACACAATAAACATTTACCCATTTTACCCTTTCAATAAAAATAGAACCGCAGTCCAAACGACAACTTGTGGCCGTTGACTGTATGGGAGGAACGTCCAATGTTGGATGTTCCATTTTTCTTAAAAATATTTTATCCTCAAATACAGCCATGGCTGTCCAACCAAAAGATGCAAGTTCCTCAAAGCTCCTTGGATGGCCGTGAGAATTAAAGCTCCGTGCAAGTTCCATGGATGCCTGTGAGAACCAGTCACTATGGCAAGAATAAATCGGGAATTAAAGATGCAAGTTCCTCAAAGCTCACTGATATTTTTCACAACCAAAAGCTCCTTTCCCAACACCAAAAATCAAAATCAATCCCAAGTCAGTGCAGAAACAATGTAAGAGCAGTTAGAGCTGTCAATTTGGGTCGGGCCCGTTGGGCCAGCCCGCCCCGCAAGGTAAAAAATGCGGGGCGGGCTTGAATTTTTAAGGCCCGTTTAGATGCGGGCTTTTGTGGGCTCGACCCGCGGCGGGGCGGGCTTTTGCGGGTTGGGCCCGCGGCGGGGCGGGCCGGCCCGCGGGCTTTGCCTTTTTTTTTTTTACTCTTGTTCTATTTATTTAATGTTAGTGAATATTGTTTGATTAATTCAAATGCTACCATAAAGTCACCAAATATATATTTAAATATTTATTTCTGTTACTTATAAAATTGTAAATTGTATTAAAAATAGTCATATTTTCTAATATTTCTCTTCTTATCTACTTAGTGTTAGTTTTATTTTTTAAGTTTAAAATTCCTTATTATTTTATTTATTAAATTTTTTCAGCTAGGTTATTTTATTTATTTATTAAAATTTGTGAATGCAAGTAAATTTTTATAATTTATTGTCAGTTATCTTATTTTTGAAATATAAAATTATGAATTATATATGACAAAATAAATTAACTTCCTAAAGACTCCAACCGTCAGACCCAATATTTTTATCAACTCAATCATTACTTATAAATTTTTTATCTTCAACAATACTATATTTTTAGAATATAATACACATCTTTAGTACTATAAATTTTAATAAATCTTTAATTTTATAAAGAATTATTCAACAAACCGATTATTAAAGTAAATAATTATTCCAAAAATAAAGATTTTAACTATTTATAATTTTAAATATCAATTATAAATCTTTATTTCCCATTCTTAATTTATACAATAAAAAATATATCCCATTTTTTAATTTTTTACACTAAAAATTTAAGTTTTTAAAAAATACTTAAAGGCCCGCGGGTCGACCCGCATAACCCGCGGCCCGCGTGTGGGGCGGGTCGGGCCTAGGTATTTAGAGCCCGCCCCGTATAGGCCCGCCCCGTTCAAGCCCGCAAAAACGTGGGGGCCCGCGCGGACCTGCCCGTTTCGCCCCGCGGGCCCGTTTTGACACCTCTAAGAGCAGTAAATAGGAGTATCACTTTTGAGGATAAACACAACAAAGGTAACCCCACCACCGCTACATTAGAGAGAGACAACAACCCACAAAAAACGTCCACCCCTGGACGTCTGGAAAATTGCTCGAACGGCCAGCTCTGGCCGTTCGTGTTTTATACTGGCTGGCCATTGTTATTTAGTTTTTCTTTTATTTTTAATGTTTTCTGTTTATGTTATGAAAGCATATTATTACAGGTTAGAGTTTTTTATTGTTTTATTTGGATTATGAAAACTCTGGTGCATTATTGTTTTCTGGTATGGTATTTGTTGGATGTTAAAAGTGTGAAAAATATATTATTATAGATGGTATTGTTTTTTTAAAATATAGGGATAGAGAAAACGGTCAAACATAGCCGATGGAGTAAGGCAGGGAATGGTCGCTTCTGACCGTTCTGCTTGAGACTTGGCCAACCAATGATTGCCGGCTATTTTTATTTTTTTTTTAAAAAATTTGTTCAGTGATCGGCCAGTTGTAGCCGATCACTGTGAAGAATGAACGGTCAGTTCTGGCCGTTCAATCTGGTACAAGGCCGGTCAGTGCTGGCCAGCCTCCAAATTTTTTGTCTTAAGATTTTTGCTGGATCTTCCTATTCTGTTTGAAATCATAGCAACAATTCATAAAAAAAAAATGGTGTTAAAATTAAGAAAATTGGTTTGAAGGCATAAGAAGAGAAAGAGAGGAAAATTGGGTGCCCCAATCATGCTAAATGTGCCACAATCTTCCGTCCTTCAAAGTATTGATTAAATAGGGGGTATTTATGATATTTTATGTATAATTTGTGTGCCCCTAACTTTTTTTGTGGGTATATAACGGGAGCCCATTTTTTATTCTGAGGCTTGCGACGCAAGTGGACGGGAGCTGGAGTCCAATGAGGAAATGGCAAAATTCTTATGCCTGCGGGAGCTGAGGTCCCGGGACCTTGCGGTGGATTGAGCATGTGGGGAAATGAATTAATGAGATCACGTGACTCATCTCTCTCCGTGGCGTGAGGCATTCCAGAGACTACTCTCAGTCCCAAGCCACTCTCCCAATCGTGAGACAGTCTTTCACGACTCTCTCACAGTCGTGATACTCCCAGTCGTGATACAATGTTTCACGACTGGGCTTCTTCTCCTAGTCCCTAGACTACCCAGTCGTGATACTCCTCTCCCAGTCCCTAGACTATGTTTCACGAATGATGCACCCTGTGAAACCACATTTAAATGAGCTTAATTTGTGTTAAAACGAACCTAAATTGCATGCATGTGACCCTATTTTACTGCTTTTTAGTTTATATTTCATGTGGTTTGTAAATATTAATAAGACTGGTTAAATTGAGCTTATCCGAGTCCAATTTACCTTGTTTTATGCTTAATAATAAGACTTTGGCAATTCTAATACATTGCAATGATGTTTCAGGCATTAAAATGAAGAAAGAGGATGTTCGGAGGACAAAGGATGTCAAATTCGGAATTTTCAACACTGGACTGTGCCCAGGATGCGCCACATAGGCATGGCGGCGCCTAAAATCATGCTCAGGCGCCACATCAGGCGCCGCATCAACACTTAGGAAAATTTCAGGATGCGCCGCACGTGCTTGGCGGCGCATAAAATGCCCTTCAGGCGCCACAAAATGTGCCGCAGACTAAATTTTAGGAAATTGTCAGAATGCACCGCACCTTCTTGGCGGCGCCGAAAAACACCCTGGAGCGCACAAAATGCGCTGCTATCAAAAATTTGGAAAATCTTCGTATGCGCCGCAGCTCCTTGGTGGCGCCTAAAACCTCTTCCAAGCGCCACTTTATGCGCCACAGTCGCGGTTGGGCAGTTTTCTAACCTCCCGAACTCGGTTCTAAATGCCGTTTTTCACCATTCTTCATCATCCAGACTCATATTCATTGACTAAGAACATTCTGAAACATCTGGAAAATGGGAGAAGAAGGCCGGAAACACAGAATCAAGCCGGAGGAATTGGACAGGATGCCATTCTGATCGAGTTCTTCCTATCATAGGTGTTGCCTTTCTTTTTCTTGCTTTGTAATGTTATGAAATTGCCTCTAAATGTAATCTGCTATTATGTTTCGAATTTGTAGATGGATTTCTATAATGTTCGTGTTAGGAGTGATCTAGAACGGGAGTTCAGAATCACTTTTGAAGTATGAATTCATCTTTTATGGAAGTAAATGAATTGATCGATATTTCTGTGTTAAATTTGGATTAATCTGTAATGATGCTAGAATCTGTATTAGGATTGCTAATCTGTTGCACAAGTTTGATCGATAATTCTGTGTTTCTTTTATACTGATGTGTACAACATTAATCTGCTAAATTCTGGATTGATCGATCATACTGTAATTTCTACTTTTAGTAATCTGAAAATAATCCTAATCTGTCTGCATCTTAAAATTAGTAATATAATCCAATTTACCATGTTTTATCATTATTTTACCACAACTGTTAAATTATTTACACTATTCTGCATAATTGAATGTTAGAATCTAATCTAGTGATTTCTGCTTTGCTAAATCGGGAGATAAAAAGTAGAATTAATATTTTAGTACCAGAATTGGGAATAAATTACATTAAAAATGGATTCTGGCATGTGCACAATGATTTGGGAAATGAAAAGTGCCTTTTAATTGCTATAGGAAAATTTGTATGCTTGGGAAAGACTCAACTTTAGGCCTAGAATAATGATTGAAGAATGTTAGATAATTTAATCAGCTTCCATGAAATCCGTTTAAGCATAATTTGAACTGTAGAAGATTACAGTATTTTTAATCTTTATAAAATAATTAATTTTAAGAAATTGATCTTTTAAGACATTGGAAAATGCTAAATCAATATGCAATTTCTATTTTATATAAAGATGGCAATATTTAAAATATTACAAGCATCTCCCATTTATATTTTTATTAATTAAAATTTTAACTTGCTTTATTTTAAATTTAATGTCACTATTTTTAATTTAATCATCATAAGAATTAATCAAACTCTTTTAAAATATATAAAATATAATTAATGAACTTAAAAACAATCAAAATCTTCTCCGGAATGAAATAATATTCTGAAATTCCCTGTGGTTCGACCCGGTATTCACCGGTTTTTTACTTGATGACAACCATCCGCTTGTGGTAAATATGAGTAGTGAAAATCACTCATCAAGTTTTTGGCGCCGTTGCCGGGGATTTTGTTGTGAACTTTTAATTGTTTTTAGTTTATTAATTAAAATTTATTAAGTGAAATATTAATTTAACTATTACTTATTTTATTTTATTTCTATTTATTATTTGCAGTGCGAAGCAAACAGGCAGAAATAGCTTATGATCCTGAAATTGAGCGTACTCTTAGAGCTATTAGATTAGGGAAACGTATGAGACCGGCTCAGTTGGAAATTTTAATTAATTCATCCTCTGATGAAGAAGACTATTCTCCAACAACTGGAGTTTCAACAATTCAAACTAATCAATTAGTTGCTCAGTTCAATAGGTTAAACATGGCAGCAAATAATGATAATAATCAGGGTAATAATGGAGGTAATGGTGGTGATTTGGAACATGATGATCAAGCTAAAATGACTATTGAAGAACACTTACAAGGAACTAGTGGAAATCTGCTTAATAGAACTCCAAGACCAGATGTAGATGCTTTAAGTTTTACCCTTCAGCCTGCACTAATCACAATGGTTCAAGCTAATCAATATAATGGAGCACCTACTAATGATGCTGTAGAACACATAAGAAACTTCCTGGACTATTGTGACACAGTAAAAATTAATGGGGTTACCAGTGATGAAATTAAGTTGAGATTGTTTTCGTTTTCACTCAGAGATAAAGCTAAAACTTGGTATAATTCACTTCAATTAAGGGATGTTACTACTTGGGATAAGATGTTAGAAGCTTTCTTAGAACAATTCTTCCCACCATCCAAGGTTTTAGAATTGCAAGAAAAAATCAAAGAATTTGTGCAAGATGAGGGTGAAACTCTACTTGAAGCATGGGATAGATACAATACTTTATTGGCTAGATGTCCAAATCATGGCTTTGAAGATTGGCAGCAGATGCACTTCTTTTACAATGGGTTAATTGATCATTGGAGGAATTGTTGGATGCAGCAGCTGGAGATTCTTTTCTATCTATAGGACTAGAGCTAAGGAAATCATAGAGAAAAAGATATCTAACATGAAAAAATTTCCTGGTAAAAAAAATGCTAGAAACAAAACAAAAGGAGGGATCTATGAGGTAGAAAAGGCAGTTGCTATAGATTCTAAGTTAGATGCTTTGATGAGGGAGGTTTCTTCGCTTAAAAAAGGTTAAGCTAAAGTTGTGAGATGCGGTATTTGTCATGGACCTCACGAGTCATCAGCCTGTCACCTGCTCGATCAAGGACTTCAAGAGACTATGCAGTGTGAGGGGACTGAGGAGCAAGTGGAAGATGTGAACTACATGGGAAATAGGCAGCAAAACTACAACCAAAACCGTCCTCAAAACCAAAATTTCTATCCAAACCAAAATTCTCAATTTCAACAAAACACCTACCCACAAAACAACCGTCCACCTTACCCAAATCAAAATCAAAATCAAAATTTTCAAAACCAGAACCATAACCAAAACATTAATCAGAACAGAAATCAAAATCAACCCTTTTTCCCTAACCAACAGTCTAGGAACTTCCAATCTCAACAACAGCTGCAACAAAACCAAGGAGGTGATGAGGTCAATTTAAAAGAGTTAATGAACACAATCGTGTCTCAACAACAAACAATTCAGCAAATGCAAGCCTCAATGAGAAATTTAGAAGTTCAAGTTGGTCAAATTGCTAGGGATACCTCAAATAGACAGCAAGGAACACTACCGAACATGCCTGATCCTAATCCAAAAGAGCAGTGTAAAGCAATCACTTTAAGGAATAAAAAGGAACTGCCTAATCCTTACCCTACCTTAGATGATCCAGAGGTTTTAGCTGATGTTGTAGATGATCAAAGTGAGGATACAGAGGAAGAAAATCAGCAGAAAAACACTGATGAGCCTAAGGAGAGTGAGAAACTTAGAGTTGAACAGGATAAGGATAAGGGAAAGTCTACTGTCCCAGTCAAGCCATATCAGCCACTTGTTCCATATCCACAGCGTCTTAAAAAGGCTAAGGAAGATAAAGATTATGCTAAATTCTTAGAAGTCTTTAAGAATTTAAGAATTGATATTCCTTTTTCTGATGCCATTGCACAAATGCCCGTGTATGCTAAGTTCTTAAAAGAAATTCTATCAAAAAAGAGGAGTGTTGATGATGAAGAGAAAGTGACACTGACAGGGGAATGCAGTGCAATCCTAAAAAGAAGGCAACCTATTAAACAAAAAGATCCTGGGAGTTATACTATTTCGTGCATTATTGGCACTAAAGAATTCAACAAAGCTCTGTGCGATCTCGGGTCTAGTATTAATCTGATGCCTTTAAATGTCTTTAGAGAACTTGGGGTAGGAGTTGTAAAGCCTACTAGGATGCAACTACAGCTTGCTGATAGGTCTATTAGGACTCCTTTAGGCATTGTAGAAGACGTTCCTGTTCAAGTAGAGAGCTTCATTTTCCCTGCCGACTTTGTTGTTCTTGATATGGAAAAAGACATTGATATTCCTCTGATTTTAGGTTGACCATTTCTGCAAACTGGTAGGGCTATGGTTGATATGGATGTTGGTAAAATTACACTTAAAGTAGGTAACGAACAAGTGCCGTTTGACATTTCTAAGACAACTAAAACACAACACGCTAGTTCTGACACCTACCCGTGTAATAGAGTTACAGCTATCTATCAGGAGGATGAGGTGATTGAGAGAGAGTTCTTTGCTAGACATGATCCCTATAGGAAATTTGACCAGTTAGTGGAGAGTTGTGAGGACTTAGCTGAAAGTAAGTGTGAGGGAGGATTACCTGTGCAAGTAGCATGTGCGATACAAGAGTCTAAGTTAGTCCCGTCTGTTGAAAAGCCACCTACATTGACATTGAAGGAGCTGCCATCACATTTGAGGTATGTTTTTCTTGGTGAGAATGATACTTTACCTGTTATTGCAAGTAATAAATTAAATGATGATCAATTAAATGCATTAACCCAAGTGTTGAGTAAGCATGTTAGAGCAATAGGTTGGACGATAGCTGACATCAAGGGACTGAGTCCAGCATTGTGTACACACCGGATTTACATGGAAGAGGATGACGAGCCAGTGAGACAACCCTAGAGGAGACTGAATCCACATCTACAAGAAGCTGTAAGAGCAGAGGTGATTAAACTACTCGATGCAGGTATTATCTATCCTATCTCTGATAGTCAGTGGGTGAGTCCAGTTCAAGTAGTGCCTAAAAAGGGAGGTATGACTGTGATTAGAAATGAAAATGGTGAATTAGTACCTACTAGACCTACTACTGGATGGCGTGTATGCATTGATTATAGGAGATTGAATGATAAGACTAGGAAAGATCATTTTCCATTGCCTTTTATTGATCAGATGCTAGAGCGTTTAGCTGGTCATGAGTTTTATTGCTTCTTAGATGGTTATTCTGGATATAATCAAGTTCCAATTGCACCTGAGGATCAAGATAAAACTACATTTACATGTCCTTACGGTACATTTGCATATAGGAGAATGCCATTTGGTTTATGTAATGCTCCAGCTACATTTCAGAGATGCATGATGTCTATATTTTCTGATTTAATTGAGACATGCATTGAGGTATTTATGGATGATTTTTCTGTGTTTGGGTCTGACTTTGAGAAATGTTTAATTAACTTGGAAAAAGTTCTGATTAGATGTGAGGAGTCAAATTTAGTTCTTAATTGGGAAAAATGTCATTTTATGGTTAATGAAGGTATTGTCTTAGGACATAGGATTTCTAAAAATGGCATTGAAGTTGATAGGGCTAAAGTAGAAGTGATTGCAAAAATTCCACCTCCTTATAATTTAAAAACTTTGAGAAGTTTTCTGGGACATGCTGGATTCTATCGAAAGTTTATAAAGGAATTTTCTAAAATTGCATTGCCTCTATTTAAACTACTGTGTAAAGATGCCGAGTTTGATTTTACTGACGAGTGTATTGAGGCGTTCAATAGGATCAAGGAAGCATTGGTGACTGCACCAATTATTCAGCCACCTGACTGGAGTTTACCATTTGAGATCATGAGCGATGCTAGTGACTTTGCTGTTGGAGCAGTATTGGGTCAACGAAAGGATAAGAAGCTTCATGTCATTTATTATGCTAGTCAGGCTTTAAATTCTGCACAAAGAAATTATGCCACCACTGAAAAAGAACTATTATCTGTTGTGTATGCATGTGAAAAGTTTAGACCATATCTGATTGGCTCTAAGACTGTAGTTTACACTGATCATGCTGCTATTAAATATCTATTTGCAAAGAAAGATGCTAAACCACGATTAATTAGATGGGTATTATTGTTACAGGAATTTGATTTAGAGATTAAAGATAGAAAAGGAGATGAAAATCCTGTAGCTGATCATCTATCTAGACTGGAGCATGAAAAAGGGGAAGAGAAATTAATAAATGATGCATTTCCTGATGAAAATTTGTATTTCATAAATAATATTTCCTCTGATCCATGGTTTGCTGATTTTGTAAATTATTTAGCATGTGGTGTAATTCCTGATCATTTAAAATGGCATAGTCAAAAGCAAAAATTTAAAACTGATGCTAAATATTTTATTTGGGATGAACCTTATGTGTTTAGACTGTGTTCAGATCAAATCATAAGGAGATGCATCCCTGATGAGGATTTTGAAAAAGTTTTAAAGGCTTGCCACGAAGGACTTGGAGGAGGACATGTTGGACCTAATAGGACAGCTCATAAGGTACTTGAAGGTGGTTTATATTGGCCTAATATTTATCGTGATGCTAGATCATTTGTGCAAAAATGTGATGTATGTCAAAAGAGCTGGTAATATCACTAAAAGAGATGAAATGCCATTAAAAGAAATTATGCCTGTTGAGTTGTTTGATTTGTGGGGAATTGATTTTATGGGTCCATTTCCACCATCTAATGGGAAATTGTATATTCTTGTTGCTGTAGAATATGTATCAAAATGGGTAGAAGCTGAATCATGTGCTTTAAATGATGCTAAACAAGTGATTAAATTCTTGAAAAAGCAAATCTTTACTCGTTTTGGTGTGCCTAAAGCGATCATTAGTGATGGTGGATCTCATTTTGTCAATAGGGTTGTTAATCAATTGTTATCTAGATTTCATGTTCATCATATGATAACAACACCATATCATCCTCAAGCCAATGGTCAGGTAGAAGTCACTAATCGTGAGATTAAAAAGATTTTGGAAGCCACTGTAGGAAAATCTAGAAAAGATTGGACTTTTAAGTTAGATGAAGCATTGTGGGCTTATAGGACAGCATTTAAAACACCTATAGGTATGACTCCTTTTAAATTGGTTTATGGTAAACTTGTCACTTACCTTTTGAACTTGAGTTTAAATCACTTTGGGCTATGAAAAAGTTGAATTTTGAATTTAAAGAAGCTCAAGAAAAAAGGAAGGTAGATCTTACTGAATTAGAAGAAATTAGACGTCAGGCTTATGATAATGCTCTAATTTATAAGGAAAGAACAAAGCTTTATCATGATAAAATGTTTAGGCCTAAGGTGTTTGAAGCTGGTCAATTAGTGCTTTTATATAATTCTAGATTTAAGGTGTTTCCCGGTAAATTGAAGACAAAGTGGTCAGGGCTTTTAGGATTGTTAAAGTGTTGGATAATGGTGCAGTGGTTTTGAAAGCTGAAGATGAAAGAGAATTCACTGTAAATGGTCAAAGACTTAAACATTATTTTGGAGATGAAGTTAAATTCATCGAACAAATTAATGTTAAGCTTTTGGTTATTTAAATCTGCTTATTGAAGTAATTGCATTGCATTTTTAATTATGTTAAGTTTTTATTAAGTAAACCTATAAAAACCAATAAAAAATATAAATGAAATAAAAAAGACAAAAATATTTTACATTTTGTTGTTATGTGCTTTTATTTGCTTTATTGTTCTTGTTTAATTTGGTTTAAATTTTGCTTTAAGTTTAATTATGTTGTTCGGATTTTAAGTTATTTTAATTGCATGTGTTTGAATAAATTGAGCAGGACATTGTTAATGAATTGGAATAAGTAGCAAAATATTGATGTAATGATAGAATTGTGTGTGCTTGGCAATTGATCTTAACATGTGTAAGTTGACTTGGTTAAGAAGTGAGGAAGGGAATCTGTATGGATTGATCGGTTTAATTGAGGAAAACTATGACCCGGGAGGGAAGGAGGCTATATATGCTAAATCTGACTTGCTAATCTTAGGGAGTGAATTGACTATCATTGTGGTTGAATTTGAGCTGAAATTCGAGTGTCACAGACTCAGATTAGGCGCCACACCTTCATGATGGCGCCTAAAATCAAGCTCAGGCGCCACAATATGCGCCAACTTCTATCTTAAAAATGTCTGGAGTCAGTTTATGCGCCACGCACACTGTGTGGCGCCTAAAAGTGCTCCCGAGCGCCACAAAAGTGCCGCATCCAGCCTTAGAAAATTTTCCAAATTTTCCATGCGCCGCACAGCCTGTGCGGCGCCTAAAACGCCGCTGATGCGCCACAAATGGCGCCGACCCGGCGGGTCTGGGCACCAGACCCGGTTTAGACACGGGATTTTAATCCCAAAATCTTTTCTTTCCCTCATCCGATCGACAACTTTCTCCTTCCCCTCTTCACAACCGAGCGCCACCACAAGCACCACCACGCGCCACTCCACTGAAAATTCTTCCAATTCTTGTTTCTTCCCATCAATTCTCATCTACATTGTCAATTCTCATTCCAAAAACCCCAATTTTTGTTTGTTTAATCAAATTAGGGCTCAAGAACCCTAGTTCTTCCAACTTTGGGGATTCTTCTTCAAAGTGTGCTAAAGCTTCAATTTATGTAAGAATGGCTATCCCAATTCAAATTTTATCAATTTCTAGTGTTTTGGAATACATTAGTTTTGGTATTGGTGTTGTTGCTCAAATTTTGGGTATTGTTAGAATTTGGGATTAAACTTGTTTTTAATTGTCTAAATCTTAGTTTGAACATGAACAAATGTTGTGGAACATGGATTTTATGCATAAGGTAGAAATTTTTGGATTAAATTTTTTAAGTTTGAATTTTTATAAATCTAAAATCTGAAAATTACTTTAAATTAATTAAAATGGCATTTTTGATTAATATAATGGATGAAACATCACTAGAACATGTCATTTTAGTTATATTAAAAATATAAGGTTATTTTCATGTCAAAAATTCCATGTTTTTCATAATGTGAGTCAATTGGAGCATGTTTTGATAAAAACTCTTTTACTTATGATGTAGTTAATTAAAATAGGTTAATTTATCATATAAATAACTTGGAATGAGTTTAAATATTAATTTAAACCATTTATAATGAATTAGTTTAATATTTTAGGCTATTTTTATTTATTAAATCTGGAAATTTAATAAAATAAGGAGTTTTTATTAAAAATGCATGCTTTAACATGAATTCTCAGCTCTGGAATAAAATGGATGTTATGTTTAAACAAAGTTTAGGATTCATAACTTTTAAAATGCAACATTTTGGTCATTGAGTCATTTAAATCCCACATTCTAGGTTGATGTATATGTTTGATTTATACTTAACACTTAAGTTAAACCTTTGGTTTAAACTTAAGTGTGAGGATGGGAGGCAATGCATATATATGATACTAACCCAAAGTTTTTGTACAACCAGGTACTGAAATAATGTATAATCCTCCAAACCTCCCTAAGAAATCGGGTTATAGGTATATACCCATGCCCGAGGGAAGGATGGGGATTTATGATCCACAGTCACCGGATAGCATTCCTACTCCTATTCCTGATTAGCATATTTTTGAACATCGCAGACTCCGTACGAAAAATCTGAGACAGATGGATCCACCACAGGGCTCAGGAGGTGCTTCCAAGTCCAAGGGACTTCTCTTCTATTTCAGGAAGAGTAAGTCCAAGAGTGCTGCTTCTTCGAGGTATACTACTGCACCCGCTGATGATCAGCAGGAGGTCAATCAGCCTGATCAGCCCATTCAGCCTGAGGCATCGGACCATTCTCAGGCATCCACTAGAGCTGCTAGGGGGAAGGCACCGGCCACTAGTTCCACTTCCTCTCGACCTAGGAGAGGGAGATCTGCTGCATTAGTTATTCAGGAGCCTGTTCCTGAGGCTGTGGGTGAGGAGGAAGATGATGTTGAGGTTGATCAGGAGGAGCAGGAGGAGCAACCGGCAAGGGGGGGGGGGGGGGGCAAAAAAGGCAAGATCCCAGAGCTTATGTCCCTGATCTGTTGTATGTCAAGGAGGACATATTTGATGCCACCATATTCAGGAGTGCCAGGGCATATGATCTGTACAAAAGATTTCACAAGTAGAGGATCATTGCAGATAGAGGCTTCTCAGAGAGAGACTTACAGCACCCCTTGGTTCGAGATGCTATTAGATCCAGGGGTTGGGAGAGATTTGTGCGACACCCAGCTGGATCATACTCCTGGGAGCTGACTAGGCTATTTCTAGCCAATGCTGAGGAGGAAGATTCATGGATATTTGGAGTCAGAGTTCCCATCACTCCACAACACATCAACCAATTGTTTGGAGTAGTGGATGTACCCAATGGCAGAGACTTCTGGGAACCGGTGATGAGAGCGGATGACAGAAAAGATTTTGAGAAAATGGTGCTAATGTCTATGTTTGAGGGCCAGGAGGACATCCTCACTTATCATGATGATGACATGAGTAGGCTACATGGGCCTGACATGGATGCTTGTAACACCCGAGAAAAACAAATTCAAATTGTTTTGAACTACGTCATGACTTGATCCCTTCACAGGGTACGTAGGCAGCTTGGAAATCAAAATTCTAAGTTCAGTCACAAAATACATCACAAATAAATCACAAAAACGTTAGGAGGAATTGGAACTAATTTAACTCGACTAATTATGGCACGGAAATGTTACGAGCGTTAAACCCGAATTCGTAACAAATTTAAGGTAAAGATTTCGAACCGGAAACGACCCGAGGAGTCGAGCCAACACGTAGAGGATAGAAAACCAATAGAGAAAAGAAGAAAAGACCCGGCGGACCACGCGGACCGCCGAACCGGCCGGTCCGGCCGCCACACGCTCGCAGCGCGCCGCCGCGCGGAAGAAGGAGACGCGTCCCAGGATTGGTCACGCATGCTCCGCGTGGACATCCCTGTACGTGCGCGTCACCACCGCGCCAGAGATGCAGGAGGTGTAAACTTTCATTCCATGGCGATTTTCTTGCCTAAATTATGATTGCCTTCGATGGTAAGCGGATCCCAGCCTTGGGAAGGGCTTAAGAACAGATAGGGACGCCCTCACACCCATTTACACAGAAAACACAAGTCCCTACACTCTCATTCTTCCTCTCCAAGCTAAAATCTCTTCGACACCACTTTCCGGCGACGACGAGGCAAACAGGACTAAGCCTCTGCTTCCTAGACCTTTGGTAAGTCATGGTATAGTGTTTAGTTCGTCCATAAACCTTAAAAACTCGAAATCTAACATCCTTTCCTTTGCTACGATTTCATGTCGGGGGATGAACAAAAAGCGATCGGAGAAGTTGGCCGTTCGTCGCGACCTTAGGACATCCGGAAATCCCTTACAATGACCCTATTCTCTAACTAAGTAAGCTAAGACCTTACTCTTCAATTTTTGTGGTTTATTGTCATTTAAAACTTAAGATCTAGACACGTAACTAAAATCGGTTTTTAAAAACCCTATTTTCGTCCAATTTTAGAAGCTCGCCTAAAACCCGACCTTCGGGAATTCAAACCAAAAACTTTTCAACATAGATTTTGTTCATAAGACTCTAATATACCTTGTGTCCAAATTTCAGCCATTGACATAAAGATTTGATATCCCAAATCGTACTGTAAAGTTTCTGTAATAAAACCGAACGTTTGAATTCTGGACAGATTTCTTGACTCAACTTGATGCATATTTTTCGCCCGTTTTAAATCGATTCAACTTTGCATTTCTGAACAAAAGTTGTAGATAATTGTGTTTAGATTATGCATATAAAATTTCATGAATTTTGGATTTCATTTGATATGTCAAAACGGACGATTTCAGAACCTGTTCTAAACCAATTTTTGAGTCCGCGCGTATGCAGCGTTTTGGTGTCGACTTTTGAACATTTAATTTCATTATTTCCAAAATCTTAAAACATGAAAGTTGTTCATTAAGGTGTTATGTACATCCTGTAAAAATTTCGGACCAATTGGATTTGAAATGAATTTTTAATCGGCGTAGCACGTAACTGTGTCGGAATCAGTCTTCTGGACAGAAATCTTCTTTTGCAATAAACTCAAAATTTGACACAATTCAAATCCTTATTTCCAAAAACTTTGAACATGAAAATTGTTCGTATGTGTGTTCTTGAGCTACTATGTAAATTTCAGAATTTTTGGTTTAAAGATGAATTTTTAATTAAGAAAGGCGTAAACTGTGTCGAATCGGATTTTTCGAACTTGAGAAAACTCGAACTACGAAACGAGATATCGAATATTTTGTAACATTGAGATATGAACTTTCGAAAAATCCCGTTCATTAGGCTGATCCGATCTTCATGCTATCATTATCTTTGAGACTGCCTCGTCAGTGGTCTCCTTACTATCTGAGATTGTCTCGTTAGTGATCTCGCGCGCTGTGTTATTTGGATCGCCTCGTTGGTGGTCCTACTATCTTTGAGACTGCCTCGTTAGTGGTCTCCCATTTATTTTAACTGCCTCGTTAGTGGTCCTACGATTTGAGATTGCCTCGTTAGTGATCTCCCCTGTATGGTGTCCTCTTCTTAGTTTGCGGGATAAAATATAAAAGACTTGCGTGAGTGTTTAATTATGCTTAAATTTTATTTACCATGTTTTTAAATTATGCTTCTAAATCATGTTCTTAAATTATGCTTTTAAATTACGCTTTGAAATTGAGTCCTTTAATTATGTATTCTCGTCTTGAATAAATAAATCATGTTCTTCCACTGCGAGTAAACTATGAATTTTAAATTAATGCATGAAAAGTGTAATTTTAATTAAACGCATGTAACCCCTTAAATTGTTTAGTTAGGGATTAACTTACTCGGTATATTTTTATACTGATAAACCGTTGTCATTTTTCTTTTACAGAGTATGTCGAGTGACGCATGCACATGCACTTGGGAGGAAACATTTATGAACAATTTTAATTACTGCATCATACTACTGTTTTACCGGGCCTGTTGAACCCGAGGTTTCGCCGTGTTGGCCGTGATTTCTTTTCCGCTGCATTTACTCTATCTCGTGCATGGATGATTATTACTTCCGTATTTTGAATTAAGTATTATTAATTTCCGGACTGAATATTGAAATGTTTTTAAATCTTTTACGTACCCATGAGCTTTGCATTTCCTTAGTGAGCTCGGGAAGCCGTGTCTTTCTAGGGAGATGTGGCGGTGACATCCCGGCCCGGGTTATCAAATCCGGGGTGTTACAAGTTGGTATCAGAGCCCGGAAAATTTTAAAGCTACTACTATTATTTTAAACCATTTTTTTAAAACCAAACATTATTTTTAAATTTATTATTTTTGACTACTAGTATTATTTTTAACCCAAAAGTTTATTTTTACGTAGCCCAATATCTTAGCCAAAGAAATATTAAATTTTTTTGTCCACTATAGAGGCCCAACTTTTATTCCTGCCCATGTAGTAGATTTATTTTAAATACATGGATAAATTAAATTTTTAATGGGGAAAGGGACTTGCACTTGCATATTGCATATGCATATTTCATATAGATTTAAATTTCTGTATATTTTAACTTTGCTTGAAATATGTCTAACTCTAACCTCCCTTGTTGACATTAGATGGCCGAACCCAACGCGAACATGATCAATCTGATGATGAAACTGACCAACGCATACCTCGAGTCCCAACAGCACATCAATCACTTCAAGGCTCGAGTAGGGCAACTAGAGGGCAACGTGGCCCATTTGGGACATCTTAGGGAAGCTGACCATCATGAAATAACCCAACTCAAGGCCCAAGTCGCCGAACTCCAAACCCAAGTGGTTGCACATCAAAACAAGGATAACGAACTGATGATGCAAGTAGGACACTTAGAAGCGGAGCTGCTAAGCCTAGAGGCTGACGTATTTCCTCTGAGCCTCGAGCCTGTTGGGACCCCTACCCCGATTGACGTATCCAGCGAGGAGGACGATCCCATCGGAGAGGCACCTACCTATTCACTCTAGACTTAGAGAGTCTTCCCGATGCACTATTATTATTAGATTTCTGTTTCAAATGCTTGTAACCCAAATAAAGGCTTCCCTTGAGTAATAAATATACAAGCACTTATTTTACACAAGTATATTTAAATTATCCCTCACGTTTATTTAAATTATTTTCCTTCAATTACCTTGTTAAAACTCAATCAAATAGAACAACAGGGTAATGATAAATAAACAACACAAATATGTATAACATTATTATAAATAAATAAATAAGGGTACATCCAACCCCAAACCCTGGAAACCCTAAACCCAAAAAAATAAAAATAAAACGACAAGTAGTGAACAACCCCAACGACAACAAACAGTACACTAAGTTCCAACAACCTCTACTAACAGGTTCCAATAGATTGATACCTTTTAATACCATTCTTTATTTAATAAAAATTTTCCTTACAAGCAACTATTTATTTAATATATATCTATTTAAATTTTACCCTGTATACCTTATCACATTATTTTACCTAATTTCCTTGAAGCGGCTCAGTCCCACAACGATGCAAGTATTGTTGGGCAACCCACACACATATAGATGCGATAAGGAGGTAACAATGAATCCAGAACATCTCGAACCATAAACTAAGGCAGAACAATTAAACCGTGTTTCTAAGCAGCAACAAACAACTAACGCAAGTCAAACACGTAACTAGGCAATAACACAACGGAAATATAAACTATGAATCCCAGTCAGCAGAAACATCCTCATAAGGAGGAAACTAAACAAAATACGTCTTACACGAAACCTAAATGAAAATGCGAATACGAAAAAAAAAACATCACTGATCGGGAGGCGGGAACTGCCGACGCATGTAGTCATCCATCTGCTGCACATAGGCATACATGTCGGACATAGTGGCCTGTTGCTGAGCCTGCCTCGTAGCAAATGAGTCCATACGGGCCTGGTAGAAGTCGAATCTAGCCTCTAAGGCGTCATAACGAGCCTGCCCAGCTGCAAACTCGACATCCATACCGACCCGCATCTCCTCCATCATCTGCAGCATCTGAGTCATCTCCTGGCCCTGAGGCGCCACTGCAGGAGGTGGAACTATTGGAGGAGGGGGTGGCTGCTCCGGAGGTACAACTAGAATCAAGCCGCCATCATCAGACTGCGGGCGAAGTACAGCCCGAGGAACTCCACGACGTAAGGCGCTACGCCGGGCAGCGTAAGTCGGGATACGGTAGCAACCACCCGCTGCTAACTCGTACGGATCTGTCTCCGGTGTCGTGCGAATCCCCTGCGCCGCGCACAAGCCACAAATGAGGTGAATATGGGGAATCACCCTATTCCCTCGTCCTCTCCGCATACCCCTCAAGTTGTCCTCGATACAAGCTCCCACATTCACCCTACCGCCTCGCGCGATAAAACAAATGGTCTCATAGAAGTGATCCAGGACGATATGGCTTTGGGTAACCGGCAGGACGCGCCCTAACCATATCTGGGTGAGCTCTCGCCAAGGGGAGTCCATCGTCGTCAAACGCAGCTCATGATCGTGCTCGAGCTGAGGAGCCACCACGGTGCATAAGACATCCCACGCAGGAGCAAGAACACGGCCCTCAGGCTGTGGGCGGAATGCGCCATCGTCAGACAAACCGAAATAGACATTGATCGCCCGAGCACTAAATTCGAGATAGCGACCACGAACCCATACTCGAGATAAGTCGTCACCCTCCCCAAGACCGCCAATGTTGGCGATAACCTCCATAGCCAGATAACCGGAGGCAACGCCCTCGGGATGACGCGCAAGTCCAGTCCACTGCAAGTACTTCAAGACCGCACTGACCCTATCATCGCCCAAATGATCAGGATATATGCCTCTCTCGGGGACAGAAGCCCTGTTTCGACGAAGCTCGTCGAAATAAAAGTCCTGGGCGGCCCTCGTCCTAAAACGAAACCTGTCATGCCGGTGAGGACGCACCTCGTCAGGGAGACCCCTGAGTCTCGAGCCCCGCTGCTCCTCGTCCTCCTCGGACTCGCTCTCATCAGAATCAGGCGTCACCGGAGCGGCAGTGCTAGGGCCAGCCTCATCACGCTGAGTAGCCCGTCTCTTGGCCCTCGGAGGACACATGAGAGACGCCAAAACAACCCACAAAAAGAGCAACATCCTGCAAATTATCCAATACCAATTATAAGACTAAATTCCACACAAAACTCAAGCAGAAATACGCAAGGGACATCAATATAGACTCCCAACGTGAGTATTCCATAAGAACATCAAATCCTATCGTTCGCTAAGACAAACCGGAAGGTAATCTAGACAAAGGATATGCTCAAACTAATTCCAAACCCTTTGTGGCATTTCGTCGAACACGTCATGTGCACAATAAACCAAATTCTAAGTTACTAACAAACACATGGAAGTTGCCCACAAAACGAAACGATCGCTCAAATAACAACTCATCATTTCCGTACGGCACCAAACAACAAAAAAATGAGCTAATAATCACACCCCAATACCAACCAAAAATAAAAAACTTCATAGTCTTCCTAAAGATTTAAATCCAACAAGAATTTGCCAAAAACATAAACACATTGTGGCATAAACACAAGAAAGGAAACAAGAGTAACATCAATTATCACATATACCCGCTAATTTGCACAAATCAAGCCTAAAAATAACAAACCCCCAATTTTTGTACATAAACCCTAATTCCTAAATCCCTTCACAAATCAAGTCATTCAAAGCATAAAAATCGAAATTGATAACTAAAAGTAGCTGGTGCATACCTTACAAATCAAAATCAAAGCCGGCACCGGGAAAAGTTGGGAACAAGAGGGCGAATTTGAGAGAAAATGTGAAGTGGTCTCGGATGGGAAATGGGGGAAGTGGCTCGCGCGGAGCGCGAGCCCTATTTTTTTCGAACTGATGCGCCCGCGCGGTCGCCGCGCGCTGAGGCCTCATACCGCGCGGACACCGCGCGGGTCACGGAAGAGGTTTTATTTTTTTCAATTTTGCTTAATCTCTTTTACTTTACACCACTCACTTAACCCGAGCGTACTTTGATAATGAGGTACAACGACATGGAGTATCACTCGACATCATTCCTGACAAAGACAGTAGAATTGCCTCGCATTTTCTTTTTGCAAGGCTACAGAAAACCCTCGGGACGAAAATACATAGGACCATATGAAATCCTGGAAAGAGTGGGAATTCTCGCATATCGGCTAACGTTACCACCACAATTTGCTTGTGTTCACGATGTGTTCCACGTCTCCTAATTGAAGAAGTATGTGCACGATCCGACCCATGTGCTCCAACCGGAAGAAATTGAATTTGAGAATGACTTGAGTTACGAGGAAGTTCCGGTGCGAATACTTGACACGAAGGAGAGGGTAACGGGGAATAAGACCGTGAGGATGGTCAAGGTCCTTTGGTCTAACCACGAGACGGAGACGGCGACGTGGGAATTGGAAGCCGACATGAAACAACGTTACCCTACCCTCTTCCAAGCTGAACCGACCAAAGTTATGGGGACATAACTGTATTCTTAAGGGGGGGATGATGTAACACCCGAGAAAAACAAATTCAAATTGTTTTGAACTACGTCATGACTTGATCCCTTCACAGGGTAAGTAGGCAGCTTGGAAATCTAAATTCTAAGTTCAGTCACAAAATAAATCACAAAATAAATCAAAAAACGTTAGGAGGAATTGGAACTAATTTAACTAGACTAATTATGGCACGGAAATGTTACGAGCGTTAAACCCGAACTCGTAACAAATTTAAGGTAAAGATTTCGAACCGGAAACGACCCGAGGAGTCGAGCCAACACGTAGAGGATAGAAAACCGATAGAGAAAAGAAGAAAAGACCCAACGGACCACGCGGACCGCCGAACCGGCCGGTCCGGCCACCACGCGCTCGCCGCGCGGAAGAAGGAGACGCGTCCCAAGACTGGTCGCGTGTGCTCCGCGCGGATATCCCTGTACGTGCACGTCACCACCGCGCCAGAGGTGCAGGAGGTGTAAACTTTCCTTCCATGGCGATTTTCTTGCCTAAATTATGATTCCCTTCGATGGTAAACGGATCCCAGCCTTGGGAAGGGCTTAAGAACAGATAGGGACGCCCTCACACCCATTTACACAGAAAACACAAGTCCTTACACTCTCATTCTTCCTCTCCAAGCCAAAATCTCTTCGACACCACTTTCCGGCGAGTATTCCGGCGACGACGAGGCAAACGGGACTAAGGCTCTGCTTCCAAGACCTTTGGTAAGTCATGGTATAGTGTTTAGTTCGTCCATAAACCTTAAAAACTCGAAATCTAACATCCTTTCCTTTGCTACGATTTCACGTCGGGGGACGAACAAAAAGCGTTCGGAGAAGTTGGCCGTTCATCGCGACCTTAGGACATCCGGAAATCACTTACAGCGACCCTATTCTTTAACTAAGTAAGTTAAGACCTTACTCTTCAATTTTTGTGGTTTATTGTCGTTTAAAACTTAAGATCTAGACACGTAACTAAAATCGGTTTTTAAAAACCCTATTTTCGTCCAATTTTAGAAACTCGCCTAAAACCCGACCTTCGGGAATTCAAACCAAAAACTTTTCAACATAGATTTTGTTCATAAGACTCTAATCTACCTTGTGTCCAAATTCAGCCATTGACATAAAGATTTGCTATCCCAAATCGTACCGTAAAATTTCTGTAATAAAACCGAACATTTGAATTCTGGACAGATTTCTTGACTCGAGTTGATGCATATTTTTCACCCATTTTTAGATCGATTCTGTAACACCCCGGATTTGATAACCCAGGCCGGGATGTCACCGCCACACCTCCCTAGCAAGACACGGTTTCTCCGAGCTTGCTAAAGAGATGCAAGGCTATGGTTTTTCAGAATTTAAATCATTCAAACAGCCCGTTGTAATATAATTTAAAAATAATAATATCAAAGTTGCAGCGGAATGTAATATTTACATATATATAATTGTAATGCAGCGGAAATTTAAATACTGGGCCAACATGGCCAAAACACGGGTTAAACAGGCCCGTTCATGCAAGTTGTAATTAAATGCCGGAATTTAAAATAGAGTTTTTCCCGAATGTTCCCATGTATGCATATGATGATGCATAATCCTCATACTCTGAAAGAAAAAGGGGAAATGTGGTTTGGTCAGCAAAAACGTGCTGAGTAAGTCAACACCTAATATGATCAAGGGGTTTCAAAGCCTTTATTTAAATTTAATAAAAACATGCTTGTAGGTAATTCACAATTTGAGTTAATCATCCTCTAATAAGTAAATGGCATAATTTAACACAAGAATTTCACGTGATCATGATTCAAATTACATGGTAAATTAATTGCAAGGCATAATTTAAAGGTATAACTTAAATAAGGAAAACATTCACGTCTTAAAAATTTTCCCGTTACTTCACGATTAGGTATTTCAGGATTTTCATTCTTTCACTTTTGTTCAGTATGATTCTATATGATTTGATCTTGGGGAATCGAACCCGCAAGAGTTTAAACGTATCCTAGGGAATTGAACCCGTAGGAATTAACACACGTCCTGGGGAATCGAACCCGCACGAAAACAAACGATCGCCCTTGGGGAATCGAACCCGCAAGAACTCAAATACATCCTAGGGAATTGAACCCATAGGAATCAACACACATCCTAGGGAATCGAACCCGCAGGAAAACAAACGATCGCCCTTGGGGAATCGAACCCGCAAGAACTCAAATACATCCTAGGGAATTGAACCCGTAGGAATCAACACACATCCTGGGGAATCGAACCCGCAGGAAAACATACGCCTTGGGGAATCGAACCCGCAAGGTAAGGACAAGTTTTGCAAAATTTCACAAGTTTATCGTGCAAGTATCTAACGTCCATTATAGGCACGCCAAGAAGGCTAGAGGGGCACCCTGCAGGGCACTCGCCCTCCACCAAAGTATCCTAATAACATTTCGATTTAGTATAACGGGATTTTTCAAAAGTATGGATGTATCATATTTCAAGTCTTCGGCCGTTTGTTTCGAAATTTCAAAATCCCTCGATTTAAAAGTCGTTTGGCGTCACAGTTTACGCCTTTTTAATTTAAAAATTCATTTCAAGTCCGAAAAATCTGAAATTTTCACAGTATATAAAAAACATCCTAACGAACAACTTTCGTGTTTTAACTTTTTCGAAATAAGTTGAGGAAACATGTCAAAAATCGAGTTTGTTTCGCAAGCAGTGTTCTGTCCGGATTCAGGTTTGGCACAATTCAAAGATTCAACATTTTCACATAACAAATGGACTCCAAAAGTTCTGAAATTTTACACACATATACTAGACATGATTATCTACGACTTTCATTTAGATTGCAAAGATCAAATCGGACTACAAAATATACAAAGAGGCTCACTAATTTCGGACATGTTCATAGGCAGATTCCAAACACGTTTTGTCAAAACAGTTTCTTTTCGATGCGATTTGAAATAGCAAACGTTAACGAAAATGTCTGAAATTTTTACACAACCTAGATCTATGTGTTAGAATTAAAAGTCTAGTTTAGAGTTTTTCGGTTTGAACTCTCAAAATAGGAGTTTTGGTTCGATTTCAAATCTGTCCCAGTTTCAAGTTCGAATCTCAAGGCAGGTTGATTCTCAGCCGTTTTCGGATATCAAAACGCAATGAAAAATTATGAAAAGTTTACACGAACTAGATCTATGTCTTAGGAACGTTTTTCATGTTTTAAGTTTTTCCGTTTGAGCAGGTTTAAGGGTTCGAAAAATTCACACAAAATTGTTGCGCCGAGGGTTTTTCGTGTTGACAGATTTTAGAGTTATTGAATCCATATGTTTTGTTGCATTTTAAGTCACCCAAAACCAAGTAAGTATTAACTTACAGTGGGGATGATGTCTAGGAGGTCACGGGGTCGTCCGGAATCCACGGGACGTCACGAGCAAGTTTCCTCAAGTCGATTTCCTCTTCCAACGTCCACGAACCGAATCCGAAAGCAAAAGTCTAGGGTTAGATCGGATTTTCGCACTCGAAAACTTAAACAAAAACCTATGGACGACTTACCACAATCTGGAATACTAAGATGTTGTTCTCCACACCTCCTTCGTCGATTCCCGTCGCCGGAAAGTGATCGGAAAGTCGTCGGAAAGTGAAGAACTTGTGTTTTCGGTTTTTGGGAGAGTTTTGGATGATGGATGAGTTTGAGAGGCTGAGAATGGAGTGGAATTCTATCAATGATCGTCCTATAGGCCTTTCCCCTGACTGGGATTGGGTTTCCAAAGTCGGGGGGTCGAAATATGGCAAGAAATCCCCGAAATCGCGCGAATGGCAGCTGCTGTCTTGGTGGCGCGGGGTTGGCGCGGTTTTTAGCCAAAAACCACCCGGAGGGCGTGCGGCCTGGTCTGGGCCGTGCGTCCGGGCTGGGCCGTGCGATCCCGTCGGGCCTTTTCTCCTCTCTTTCGGGCTTCTGTCCTCCTACGTTTTCGGGCTCGATTTTTCGGGTCATTCTCGGATCATAAATTCCTATCTTAAATTTATCTCGACTCAAATGAATTTCATGTTTGAAATCTTAAGTCCGTCGGTCTCGGGTTCGTCGGCTTCCAATTCGTCGTCTTTTGACTCCCGTGCAATAACTTGTGTAATTAAATTTCTTCCGACTTCACGGGTTCTTGGAATTAGAATTATTTTCCTTCTTGAATTTAATTCCATTTATTTTGACTGAATTCATGGAATGTCTTCGGGCTTCCTTTCCCTCTTTTATTCCATTTTGAATTTTGAATCTATCGGCGTTTCATTTCCGAGCAATAATTTATTGTGATAAATTATTTTCTTCTTCTCGGAGATATTTCGACATTGATCGGAATAAATTTTATTCCTTTGGACGTTGATAAAAATCTGGGGTATTACAGTCGACCCCCCTTAAGAATCAACTTCGTCCTCGAAGTTGTGTTTCGGCTTTTCTCGCGCTAAGAGTTAGGGTCCTTTTTGTTTATTTTATTATTTTGCGATATTGTGTTATTGAATTATTGTTCGATCGTTGATTGTTTGTTGTTTGATTATTGTTTGACTGAACCCAGAAATGAAATTTCCGAGTTGCCTACGTACCCTGTGAAGGGATCAAGCCATGACGTAGTTCAAAACAAATTTGAATTTGTTTATGTATTGATTTGGGGATACAAAATATTCGGGTTGTTACATCCTCCCCCCCTTAAGATTACAGTTATGTCCCCATAACTGTTGTTGGATCGGTTTGACTCAGGGTTGGGTAACGTCGTATACAATCATTTCTCACTGAGCTAGAAAGTCCGCTTGGTCTACAGCATTCCATCGTCCTACCACTCTTCCTTGATCTCCTTGTTGAGGGTTTGCCAAATCTAGCCTTCTCTCAATCATCTCCGCACGAACATTGCATTCTCTAATCATGTGGTCTTCTCCACCACATCTATAACAAGTCCCGCGTCTTGGGCATTCGCGCACCAGATGGGCTTGGTGGCACTGCGGGCAACGTGGTATGGTTGTACGACGTATGCCATTTCTCCCATTATTGAAACCTTTATTCTTATTCTCCTTTGGCTCATTGATCCCAGCTTGACCATTGTTCCTCCAAAAATTGTCATTGTTATTGTTTCGATTCTTTGTCTCAAATTCTTGTGAGTCCTTGCTCGACTCCCCATTTCCTTTACGCTTCAGTTGCTGGATTCGAGCAATTCCTACAGCGCGATCATATATCGTCTGTAGGTTTGTGAATTGTCCTACTGCAAGTATCTCCCGGATACTAAGGTTCAGACCCATCTCGAATTTCTGAGCCTTGTCAGAATCGGTTGGTACTATCCTCGTAGCAAATCGTACTAGCTCCTTGAATTTGGTGTAGTACTCTTGCACTGTTTGTGCACCTTGCTTCAGGTTGATGAATTCCTCGTATTTCGCAGTCTTGGTGCTCAGTGGGTAGAATCTTTCTCTCAAGGCTTCCTTAAGTCCTTCCCAAGTGTAGGCTTCTTCGTCTTCCTCTGAATTCGCTTGACGGTTTTGCCACCACTCATCGGCTTCCCCTCCTAAGTAGTAGGTCGCCACGTATATCTTCTCCTCGTCAGGGCATTTAATAGCATCCAAAAGTTTATCAAAGGTACGGATCCACCCCTCTAGTTTGGCGGGATCCTCTTGCCCATCATAGTGTGGCGGGTTGTAGGGGTTTACCAATGCCAAGTAGTTGACTTGGGCTACTGGTGGGAGTACTGCTGCTTGTGCTCTATGCACCTCAGCATTTCCTAATGCCACAAGGACCTCCTCCATAGTCCTTAGACGTTCTTCCATGTTGTTGGGTATAGAAGGCGCTCGATCTCCTACGTTCGGAGGGACCTCATTGTTGTTAGGTGCGTTTGGGAGGTCAGTGTCAGTGTCGTTTGGGCTTACCTTCCTCAGTTTTCTTTTAGGTGCCATTTTCTGTTATTAAGCGCGCGAAGATGAGTTTCTAAGTGATCAAGATCTAGGACTAAGGCAAAGTTTAGTCTCAAGTTAGCGCTTCTAAGTCAAGACTCAAGGTCAAGTCGAACATTAGAGTGAGAAGGTTATGTATCACAAACGATTCACATAAAAAGGTTAGCACAAATATTTATGTATGCATATGCATATGTAATCCCCCCAATAAAAATTTAATGCATGCATTTATTTATCCATGGGTTTTAAAAATAAATTTATTCCATGGATAGATTAAAATAAGGATAAAAGGTTTGAGCCAACATAGTAATTAAATATTGGGCTAAAGATTTGGGCTAGGAAAAATAAATTTTGGGCTAAAAAGGTTTGGGATTTAAAATAATAAATTTGGGCTAAAAGTTAAGGCTTAGAAAAAAAATTTGGGCTCAACAATGTTAGTTTAAAAATAATAATGGATTTTTAAATATAATACTAGTTTAAAAATAATACTCGTAATAGTTTAAAAATAATAATACTAGTTTTAAAAATAGTCCGGGCTCTGATACCACTTTGTAACACCCCGGATTTGATAACCCAGGCCGGGATGTCACCGCCACACCTCCCTAGCAAGACACGGTTTCTCCGAGCTTGCTAAAGAGATGCAAGGCTATGGTTTTTCAGAATTTAAATCATTCAAACAGCCCGTTGTAATATAATTTAAAAATAATAATATCAAAGTTGCAGCGGAATGTAATATTTACATATATATAATTGTTATGCAGCGGAAATTTAAATACTGGGCCAACATGGCCAAAACACGGGTTAAACGCCCGTTCATGCAAGTTGTAATTAAATGCCGGAATTTAAAATAGAGTTTTTCCCGAATGTTCCCATGTATGCATATGATGATGCATAATCCTCATACTCTGAAAGAAAAAGGGGAAATGTGGTTTGGTCAGCAAAAACGTGCTGAGTAAGTCAACACCTAATATGATCAAGGGGTTTCAAAGCCTTTATTTAAATTTAATAAAAACATGCTTGTAGGTAATTCAGAATTTGAGTTAATCATCCTCTAATAAATAAATGGCATAATTTAACACAAGAATTTCACGTGATCATGATTCAAATTACATGGTAAATTAATTGCAAGGCATAATTTAAAGGTATAACTTAAATAAGAAAAACATTCACGTCTTAAAAATTTTCCCGTTACTTCACGATTAGGTATTTCAGGATTTTCATTCTTTCACTTTTGTTCAGTATGATACTATATGATTTGATCTTGGGGAATCGAACCCGCAAGAGTTTAAACGTATCCTAGGGAATTGAACCCGTAGGAATTAACACACGTCCTGGGGAATCGAACCCGCAGGAAAACAAACGATCGCCCTTGGGGAATCGAACCCGCAAGAACTCAAATACATCCTAGGGAATTGAACCCATAGGAATCAACATACATCCTGGGGAATCGAACCCGCAGGAAAACAAACGATCGCCCTTGGGGAATCGAACCCGTAAGAACTCAAATACATCCTAGGGAATTGAACCCATAGGAATCAACACACATCCTGGGGAATCGAACCCGCAGGAAAACATACAATCGCCCTTGGGGAATCGAACCCGCAAGAACTCAAATACATCCTAGGGAATTGAACTCGTAGGAATCAACACACATCCTGGGGAATCGAACCCGCAGGAAAACATACGCCTTGGGGAATCGAACCCGCAAGGTAAGGACAAGTTTTGCAAAATTTCACAAGTTTTTCATGCAAGTATCTAACGTCCATTATAGGCACGCCAAGAAGGCTAGAGGGGCACCCTGCAGGGCACTCGCCCTCCACCAAAGTATCCTAATAACATTTCGATTTAGTATAACGGGATTTTTCAAAAGTATAGATGTATCGTATTTCAAGTCTTCGGCCGTTTGTTTCGAAATTTCAAAATCTCTCGATTTAAAAGTCGTTTGGCGTCACAGTTTACGCCTTTTTAATTTAAAAATTCATTTCAAGTCAGAAAAATCTGAAATTTTCACAGTATATCAAAAACATCCTAACGAACAACTTTCGTGTTTTAACTTTTTCGAAATAAGTTGAGGAAACATGTCAAAAATCGAGTTTGTTTCGCAAGCAGTGTTCTGTCCGGATTCAGGTTTGGCACAATTCAAAGATTCGACATTTTCACATAACAAATGGACTCCAAAAGTTCTGAAATTTTACATACATATACTAGACATGATTATCTACGATTTTCATTTAGATTGCAAAGATCAAATCGGACTACAAAATATAGAAAGAGGCTCACTAAGTTCGGACATGTTCATAGGCAGATTCCAAACACGTTTTGTCAAAACAGTTTCTTCTCGATGCGATTTGAAATAGAAAACGTTAACGAAAATGTCTGAAATATTTACACAACCTAGATTTATGTGTTAGGATTAAAAGTCTAGTTTAGAGTTTTTCGGTTTGAACTCTCGAAATAGGGGTTTTGGTTCGATTTCAAATCTGTCCCAGTTTCAAGTTCGAATCTCAAGGCAGGTTGGTTCTCGGCCGTTTTTGGATAGCAAAACGCAATGAAAAATTATGAAAATTTTACACGAACTAGATCTATGTCTTAGGAACGTTTTTCATGTTTTAAGTTTTTCCGTTTGAGCAGGTTTAAGGGTTCGAAAAATTCACACAAAATTGTTGCGGCGAGGGTTTTTCGTGTTGACAGATTTTAGAGTTATTGAATCCATATGTTTGGTTGCATTTTAAGTCACCCAAAACCAAGTAAGTATTAACTTACAGTGGGGATGATGTCTAGGAGGTCACGGGGTCGTCCGGAATCCACGGGACGTCACGAGCAAGTTTCCTCAAGTCGATTTCCTCTTCCAACGTCCACGAACCGAATCCGAAAGCAAAAGTCTAGGGTTAGATCGGATTTTCGCACTCGAAAACTTAAACAAAAACCTATGAACGACTTACCACAATCTGGAATACTAAGATGTTGTTCTCCACACCTCCTTCGTCGATTCCCGTCGCCGGAAAGTGATCGGAAAGTCGTCGGAAAGTGAAGAACTTGTGTTTTCGGTTTTGGGAGAGTTTTGGATGATGGATGAGTTTGAGAGGCTGAGAATGGAGTGGAATTCTATCAATGATCGTCCTATAGGCCTTTCCCCCGACTGGATTGGGTTTCCAAAGTCGGGGGGTCGAAATATGGCAAGAAATCCCCGAAATCGCGCGAATGGCAGCTGCTGTCTTGGTGGCGCGGGGTTGGCGCGGTTTTTAGCCAAAAACCGCCCGGAGGGCGCGCGGCCTGGTCTGGGCCGTGCGTCCGGGCTGGGCCGTGCGATCCCGTCGGGCCTTTTCTCCTCTCTTTCGGACTTCTGTCCTCCTACGTTTTCGGGCTCGATTTTTCGGGTCATTCTCGGATCATAAATTCCTATCTTAAATTTATCTCGACTCAAATGAATTTCATGTTTGAAATCTTAAGTCCGTCGGTCTCGGGTTCGTCGGCTTCCAATTCGTCGTCTTTTGACTCCCGTGCAATAACTTGTGTAATTAAATTTCTTCCGACTTCACGGGTTCTTGGAATTAGAATTATTTTCCTTCTTGAATTTAATTCCAATTATTTTGACTCAATTCATGGAATGTCTTCGGGCTTCCTTTTCCTCTTTTATTCCATTTTGAATTTTGAATCTATCGGCGTTTCATTTCCGAGCAATAATTTATTGTGATAAATTATTTTCTTCTTCTCGGAGATATTTCGACATTGATCGGAATAAATTTTATTCCTTTGGACGTTGATAAAAATCTGGGGTATTACAGATTCAACTTTGCATTTCTAAACAAAAGTTGTAGATAATTGTGTCTCGATTATGCATATAAAATTTCATGAATTTTGGAGTTCATTTGATATGTCTAAACGGACGATTTCAGAACCTGTTCTAAACCAATTTTTGAGTCCGCGCGTCTGGAACGTTTTGGTGTCGACTTTTGAACATCTAAAATTCATTATTTCCAAAATCTTAAAACATGAAAGTTTTATGTACATCCTGTAAAAATTTCGGACCAATTGGATTTGAAATGAATTTTTAATCGGCGTCGCACGTAACTGTGTCGGAATCAGTCTTTTGGACAAAAATCTTCTTTTGCAAAGAACTCGAAATTTGACTCACTTTGAGACCTTATTCCTAAAACTTAAAACATGAAAATTGTTTGTATGTGTGTTCTTGAGCTACTGTGTAAATTTCAGAATTTTTGGTTTAAAGATGAATTTTTATTTAAGAAAGGCGTAAACTGTGTCGAATTGGATTTTTCGAACTTGAGAAAACTCGAACTACGAAACGCGATATCGAATATTTTGTAACATTGAAATATGAACTTTCGAAAAATCCCGTTCACTAAGCTGAGCCGATCTTCATGCTATCATTATCTTTGAGACTGCCTCGTTAGTGGTCTCCTTACTATCTGAGATTGCCTCGTTAGTGATCTCGCGCGCTGTGTTATTTGGATCGCCTCGTTAGTGGTCCTACTATTTTTGAGACTGCCTCGTTAGTGGTCTCCCATTTATTTGGACTGCCTCGTTAGTGGTCCTACGATTTGAGATTGGCTCGTTAGTGATCTCCCCGGTATGGTGTCCTCTTCTTAGTTTGCGGGATAAAATATAAAAGACTTGCGTGAGTGTTTAATTATGCTTAAATTTTATTTACCATGTTTTTAAATTATGCTTCTAAATCACGTTCTTAAATTATGCTTTTAAATTACGCTTTGAAATTGAGTCCTTTAATTATGTATTCTCGTCTTGAATAAATAAATCATGTTCTTCCGCTGCGAGTAAACTATGAATTTTAAATTAATGCATGAAAAGTGTAATTTTAATTAAACGCATGTAACCCCTTAAATTGTTTAGTTAGGGATTAACTTATTCGGTATATTTTTATACTGATAAACCGTTGTCATTTTTCTTTTACAGAGTATGTCGAGTGACGCATGCACATGCACTTGGGGGGGAAACATTTATGAACATTTTTAATTACTGCATCATACTACTGTTTTACCGGGCCTGTTGAACCCGAGGTTTGGCCGGGTTGGCCGTGATTTCTTTTCCGCTGCATTTACTCTATCTCGTGCATGGATGATTATTACTTCCGTATTTTGAATTAAGTATTATTAATTTCCGGACTCAATATTGAAATGTTTTTAAATCTTTTACGTACCCATAAGCCTTGCATTTCCTTAGTGAGCTCGGGAAGCCATGCCTTGCTAGGGAGATGTGGCGGTGACATCCCGGCCTGGGTTATCAAATCCGGGGTGTTACAATGCTCCTATGTACCAGCTCCTCATGTTTTATAGATCGAGATTGAGTCCTTCGACTCACACTTCTGGACCCACTGCCCTTGACTTATACGTACCATATTGCATCAATATGGGGAGCCCGATTAATATGGGAGAGCTTGTATCACATGAGCTGAGACAGACACCGGGGGTGTCTAAGAGGTCAGCCCTTATGTTCCCTAGTTTGATGTGGCTTCTTTGTCCTCAAACAGGAGTGAACATGGGGCAGTTTGATAGAGATTGGAGAATGAGGCCTCCGATTCCATTTGGGAAGAAGAACTTCAAGTTGCCTGGCATAAGATGCCGACTTATGATACTTCCCAGAGAGTTGCCTAGGCAGTCGCCACCACCTGCACCATCACAGGGCAGCCAGGAGCATTCTGAGGCTCCTTCACAGTCCACCCGGCGTACACGAGGTGGTAGAGGCAGAGGTAGAGGGCGAGGCAGAGCTCAGCCACAATAGTCACAGCAGTATCAGGGAGAGCATGATTGGGCTAGGGCATTGCGGATTGACCAGCAGACAATGATGACCAACCAGCAAAATTGAATGAACACCATGGATGAGCATATGAGGTTGGTAGCTCAGAGGCAACATTTTTTGAGCGATCAGATTGCAAAGAATGCACGAGCTCAGGCCTACCACGCAGCCCGACCGGAGTACTTCATGTCCCAGAGCTTAGGACAGAGATATGTCGCTCCTCAGACACCTTCTGAGGACGATGATGATGAGGACTATGTAGGCTCTGGAGATGGTGGCGAGGATGGAGATGATGATGATGCTGAGGATGCTGATGCTGGAGATGGATCTGAGGAGGTAGGAGACAATGAGGATGACGAAGATGAGGATTCTGACTGATTATGAGTGATAGATAGGCTTGTGGTCGTTATAGATGATATGTATTGATAGGCCTATGTATTTGACTCCATTTTCATTTTGCTACATTTTAGTAATTTTTCATTCGGTGACAAAATTATATTGTCCTAAACTCTATTCATGTTATTTTGTTATTCTAAATATGTCAATGGCGTTACTTTAGTTGTTTTGGTTTTAAGAAGCATTAAATAATTTATATTTAGCTTATACGGTTTTTAGTTGCTTTTAAATTCAATAAAGTAGCTCTTACCAATAGCATGTTAGATTGAGTTGTTTTGAACTGTTAAAAAGATCAATGAAGTGTATTTGGACTTGATTGAGGTGTGGAAGAAGTGAAATTGGTGTTGTTGAGTGATTTGGAGATGCTGGACATCAAGGGGATGAACTTAGGAAAAACACATTCTGCCCGAATTTGGCACAGAATGCGCCACATGTGCTTGGTGGCGCCTAAAATCTTCCAGCGCCACTTCTGGCGCCTGGAAACTTAGAAATTTTTCTAAGTTTTTCCAGAATGCGCCGCATGTGCTTGGCGGCGCCTAAATCTGCTCCGAAGCGCCACTTTCGGCGCCGCAAAATAGGAATTTTTCCAAGTTTGCTTCAGGATGCGCCGCATCAACTGTGCGGCGCCTAAAACCCCTCTTCAGCGCCACTTTTGGCGCCGCGGATTTATTTTAAATTTTATTTTATTTTTAATATGCGCCACACTCACTGTGTGACGCCTAAATTGGCCTCCAAGCGCCACTTTCGGCGCCACCGACGCGAATTTTCGAAAAATCCGCGAATCCAAAAGATTCAAATCATATCTAATCGATTTTTGGGATCATAAACAACATTATACTGACTCCAAATAGTATGTTTAGTGTATATTTGGATCTAGATTAAATCAATCACTCCATATCTCAACAAAATCAAGATTTCACTCTCTTTAAAAAGGAGGAGACCGATCGGTCATCGCTGTATTCCACCAAATCTGTCAATTCTCTTCTCTTTCAGTTTAATTAGCTTTCTAATATCAATTCCTTCTTCCCAAATTCTGCCATCATGAGATCGAAGAGAAAAAATAACCAGAAAAACAATGTTGGAAAGAAACAGAAAGCCACAGAGCCTGCCCCATCACAGCCACTTGTTATTAGGGAACCTGATCCGGAGCCGACTGCTGTGGGTGCTGAAGATACGTTCGTAAATGACTTGGTGGCTGCTGATTCGGTGGATGGAAAGGAAGTTCCCTTTTATTCTGCTCAACAAGAAGAGGATGATCCACATCAAGTGGAAGATGATGCTGAATGTAACACCCCGGTTTTTGGTCACCCAGGTCGGGATGTCACCGCCACACCTCCCTAGCAAGACACGGTTTCTCCGAGCTTACTAAAGAGATGCAAGACTATGGTTTTTCAGAATTTAAAATATTCAAACAGCCCATTCATATATAATTTAAAAAAAATAATACATGAAAGTTGCAGCGGAAAATAATATTTACATATATAATGCAGCGGAATATAAAAATAGGGCCAACATGGCCTAATCACGGGTTAAACAGGCCCGTTCATGCAATGTCTAGTCTAAAACAAAATTTAAGAATAAACATTCCCATTAATGCATATGATGATGCATATCTTCAGCTCTGAAAGAAACAGGGGAAAAAGTATGGTTTGGTCAGCAAAGATTTGCTGAGTAAGTTAACACAGACATGATTATGAGGTTTCAAAGCCTTTAATTAGATTTAAAGAAAACATGTTCATACAAGACATGATTTAATCTTATCCATCTAATAATAATTTAATTGCATAATTCAAAAGACAAGGATTTCCATAAGATCATAATTCAACAACATGATAAAATAATCGCAAGATATAATTCAAAGGCATAATTTAAATAGGGAAAATATTCAAGTATTTCAGGATTTCATTCTTCCACTTTTGTTCAATATGATCTAGTATAGTTCGCCCTTGGGGAATCGAACCCGCAAGAACTCAAATACATCATAGGGAATCGAACCCATAGGAATCAACACATATCCTGGGGAATCGAACCCGCAGGAAGACATACAATCGCCCTTGGGGAATCGAACCCGCAAGAACTCACATACACCCTGGGGAATCGACCCGCAAGGTTTGACACGGACATCCTGGGGAATCGAACCCGCAGGAAAACATACACCCTGGGGAATCGAACCCGCAAGGCTTGACACGGACATCCTGGGGAATCGAACCCGCATGGACACAGACGCCCTTGAGGAATCGAACCCGCAAGGTCAAACAATTTTCGCAAATTTCACAAGTTTCAACAAGATTTCAAGATTTGACTCGGTCAACCACAGTTCACTTCAAAATTTATTAAAAATCGATTTTAAATTCAAAAATTCTGAAATTTGACTAGTGACTCGAAAACACATAGATGAACAAGTTTCATGTTTTACGTTTTTCAATCCGAGATACGGAAGTAGGTGAAAAACGTCAATCTTTAACAGGGTGATAATCTGTCCGAGTTTCTACGCATCAGTTTCAAGATTTCAAGATCTACCAGAGCAAGCTAACTCCAAATTTGATGAAATTTTACAGGGTGATTCTTAAGACGAGTATCTACAACTTTTATTTAGAACGCAAAGCCTAATTCTCATCGGATCAGAGGTTAATCTTTAGCTCAAGTTCGAAACTAATTTCTGTCAAGGTTCTTGATTTCGGTACGAACGCAGATCAGATCGGCTCAGGTTCGGAGGTCCAAATCTCAACGCAAAATTCTAAAACTTTACAGGGATGTTCTAAACTCATAGATCTACAATTTTTATTTTCAACATCAATCCTAGATCGGACTAGAACTAAGGTAAAAATCACCAACAAGTTCGAACTAGAGTTCTGTCACGAATTCCAAGATCCAGATTTGATGCAGTTCGGTTTCGAGTGGATTTCATATATCAAATCTTCATGAAAAATTCTGAAACTTTTACAGTAGATAGATCTAAGCCTTAGGAACGTTTTTTGTGTTTTAAGTTTTACCGTTCGAGAATTTTAAAGGTTCAGAAAAATTCGACAAAACTGTTGCGCCGGTAGAAATCACAAGATGACAGATCTTTGAAAGATTCGATTAAACTTTTAGTTTTCGTGTTTTAATTACTTCCAAAACCATGTAAGTGTTAACTTAAAAGATTTGTAGATGTCCGGGATCGTCTATTTCGAAGGCGTGGCTTCCCGTCCACCGTTTATCCTCTTGATTCGTCGGGTTCTTCGTTCTCGATCCGGATCGGGGTGTAGGATGGAAAAAGGATGAAGTTAGGATTCGTTTTCGAATCAAGAATGGAAAGAGGAATAGATTGGATCTTACCAAGACGATAAAAGACCCCAAATTCGTCCAAGTCAGTCCCTCCTCTCGGTGTTGTGCCTCCGACGACTCAGGAATTAGAGTTTTATGTGTAGAGAGATTTCGTAGGGTTTTGTAAAATGTTTGGGGCTGATTAGGATGGTTATTTAAGATGGAAAGGACCTAAAGGTCGTCCAAAGGCAGCCCTAGGATGTCTTGAGTCGCAAGGTGTTCAACCGAAGTCGGAAAATCCGGATTCGGGCGAGTAAATCTCGCACGGGGCGTTTCTGCCAGTTGGCGCGATCGTGGCACGGTCCCAAGCCAACAACCGCGCGGCCAGCGCGCCACTCACGCCTGGACTCCGGTCCGGGCGGGTCGTGCGATCCGTCGCGCTTTTCCTCCTCTCTTTCGGACTTCTATCCCTCTATGTTCTCGGATTCGGATTTCCGGGATATCTTCGGACTCCTATTTCCTATCGTCATTTTATTCAGGTCTAAGTTTACATGTGGACTTGAGTTATTGAGTCCATCGATGTTGGGTTCACGTGTGACCATTTATTTGATTAAATTGTCTTCGACTTCCCGGGTTCTCGAAATCCTGATTCCTTTTTAATTTAAATTCCATTTCTCATCTCTTATGATTCCTTATCTATTCATCATGTTTGTTTATTTATTATTTTTATTTATTTATTTTATGTTGCAAAATTCTCGGATATTACACTGAATCTCCGGAGGAAGTTTCACCGGAGGGTCCACGTGGTTCTTAAACCAAAAGAAAGAGTCATAATAGAAAGGATGATACACCCCCTCTAGAGGAACTAACCGGAGACACTTTTAATCCGGCGATCTTTATAAATCAGCAGGCCTATTCTTATTATCAAAGAATGGTGAAAAGATGGATTATCCAAGACAAGGGATTCACTGAAGATCATATGGAGCGAGTTCTAGTTCATGATGCTTTGATGAGTCGAGGATGGATGAAGTTTGCTGAGCATCCAACCGGAATTTACTCATGAGAGCTTACCAGACAATTCTTATGCAATTCCTGATATGAGCATTTTACTTCATGGATTAGGGGAGTGCCCGTACCATATGGTCCTGCCATAATTAATGAGATTTATGGAACTAAGGATGTCTCTTGTCCGGCTACAAAGAAGAAAAATTTCCATGAGCCTATTTATGAAGAGAAAGGAGGACCGGAATTGGAGAAAAGGATCTTAAAGGAGATGTTTGGGAAGCAAAGGAAAGTTGCCTACATAGGGGAGAAAAAAGAGAGAGTTGTTGCCACTTTGATGGATGCACCGCTATATCAGATCTACTTGCTCTATAAGGATAAGGTTTTCCCTACTTCACACACGTCACAGCCTACTGCTGAGGAGTTATACTTTGTGTATTGTGTAAAGGAGGGGTTGCCTATTGATGTTGGATAGATGATAGCACATGAGCTGGATGGCATTGCATCTGATGCTGCAAGGACTGTACTTGGATTCCCTGCACTTATTTGGGCACTTTGTGAGAGAGCTGGAGTAGATATGAAGGCCTATGCTCATGATTTGAAACCAAAGCCTCCTATCTCTTTCAAGAATTTCTATACCAAGCCTGGAGTAAGATGTGCAGAGCTTGCTTACCCTACTTCACCTCGTGAAGCACCCACTCATCATCCTGATATACCAAGTACATCTGGTACTAGGGCAGAGCCTGCAGAAATTGCAATTAATAGAATGACTTATGAGATTCATCAGCTTAGAGCCGAGATGAAGAGGAAGGAGGATAGTATACAGACACAGCTTGCACGACTTTCTTCCAGACTTGAGTATTTCATGTCTGAAAGTTTAGGCGATCGATATGCCCCTCCTATTGATTCGAGCTCTAAAGATGGTGATGAAGATCCTGGGGAAGATGAAGTAGATGATTCAGATAGATCTTTAGAAATCTAGATTTTTGATTAGATAGGATTGCTCCCTTTTTGATTTAATTTGTAATAATTAGAATAATTTTGGTAATATTTTGCTTATTTTAATTAGCATCTTTATGTAATAGTTGCTAGAACTTGTGGTATTTTGCTTTTGGTAAGTTTATGAAATTTAATATTTTATTTAAATCTGTCCACTTTTATTTAATTAATAAAAAGAGTTAACAAAAATTAAAAATCTGAAATTTAAAAATTAAAATAATAAAAATCTGAATTTAAATAAATTATGGATGGAATTTAATTATTTTAATTCATAAATTACCATGTGTTCTGACGATTATCTTTTGTATGAGCAAATACCATATAAATATATGAAGAAGCAGGATATGCCATGAAGAAGCAAGCAAAAAGGGGACATCCAAGATGGTGAAAGAATTTCTAAGATCTAAACATTCCAGGTGTGATCTTTTCATGTTATATGTTATCAATTTGCATGAAGTATGTGGTAAGAGCTTGATTTAATTTTATTTTACTATCTACTATGTTTCGAATAAAATGGTACATGCATGATAAAGGCATGTTAATTATTTTAAATTTAAATTGTGTTTTCCCAGTTGTGCTATTATCTAGAGATTATCACATCATTGCCAATCTGGAGAAAATCCAAATAAATCTAAATGTTCTGCTTTAATCCGATTTTACAACTTAATGAGTATTAGGTTTCTTAGTTTAAAGTCCTAGACTTTGTTAAATTGTTATGCAAGTTGTTTGAGCTATTGGTGACAATTCTATTTACCTTGCAAAAAATTATTTGATTAATTAGACTAGTTATTTAATATGTGGAGAGTTATCATTATTTATAAATAAATATGCTCGTTCTAAGTCTTTTTAAATGCTTAATTAAAATAAAGTCAGAGTGAAACCCCTATTGTAATACCTGGGAATTTTGCGACATAACATGAATAAATAAATAAATAAATAAATAAATACATAAAAAATAAATAAATAAAATAAATAAATAAACATGATAAATAGATAAAGAATCATAAGAGATGAGAAATGAAATTTAAATTAAAAAGGAATCAAAATATCCAATAACCCGTGAAGTCTAAAATAATTTAATTAAATAAATTATTGCACGGGAACCAAATATAGATGGACTTAATATTTCGAACCCATCATTAATTTGAGATCCCAAATAAATTTAAAATAGGATTTAAAGTCCAAGAGATAGCCCAAGAAAATAGAAGAAGAAAAGGCCCAAAGAGAAGACAAAGGCCCAAAAGGAAGGAGGAAGAGGAAAGACCGAAAGGATAGCACGGCCCGGCCTAGGACAAAGCCCATTCCGGGTCCGCGCGGGGTTTCCACAAACCCCACGCCAACCCCGCGACACTCGACAGAAACGCCCGTTGCGAGATTCACTCGCCCGAATCCGGATTTTTCGACTTCGGTTGCCCACCTTGCGGCTCAAGACATCCTAGGGCGGCCTTTGGACGTCCTTTAGGTCCTTTACATCTATAAATAACCATCTTAATCAATCCCGAACACTTTTAAAACCCTACAAAATCTCTCTACATATTAAACCCTAATTCCGGAGTCGTCGGAGACACGGAGGCAAGAGAGGAGGCTGTCTTGGACGAATTTTGGGGTCTTCAATCATCGTGAGCGAAGAACCCGACGGAATCGAGGAGATAAACGGTGGACTGGAAGCCACGCCCCCGAATCGACGAGCCGGGACAACCGTGAATCTGTAAGTTAATACTTACATGGGTTGGGAGAATTAAAATTCATTTGATCTAAAGATTTGAATCAAGAACGTAAAATCTGTCACAACTAAAATCCTTACGGCGCAGCGTTTTTGCACGATTTTTTCGAACCCTTAAAACTGTTCAAAAGAGAAAACTTAAAACAAGAAAAACGTTCCTAAGACATAGATCTAGCTTCTGTAAAAAGTTCATAATTTTTCATCGTGTTTTGATATCCGAAAACGACCGCAAATGAACCTGCCTTCGATTTAGATCTTGAAACGGTGATTGATTCTTAGCCTGAACTTGAGGTTGATTTTTACCTTAGATCTAGACCGATTTAGGATTGGTGTTAAACATAAGAGTTGTAGATCTACACGTTAAGAACACCTCCGTAAATTTTTGGAATTTTTTGTTGAGGTTTGATATCGGAATTCGACTCCAAACCGAACTGTTCTAAATTTAGATCTTGAAATCTTGACAGATTCTTGGCCCGAACTTGATGGCGTTTTTTGACAATAGATATAGGATGAATTAGATCTTTTGTTGAACATGAAACTTGTAGATATATGTCTTAAACATCTCCCTGTAAAATTTCATCAAATTTGGAGTTAGTTTGCTATGGTAGATCTCAAAATTTAGGAACTGCTGGCGTAAAGATTTGGACAAATTTGTAACCTGTTAGAAATTGACAGTTTTCACTTACTTCCGTATCTCGGATCAAAAAATGTAAAACATGAAACTTGTTTATCTCTGTGTTTTCGAGTCACCGGTCAAATTTCAGAGTTTTTGGGCTTAAACTCGATTTTTAATGAATTTTGAAGTGAACGGTGGTTGACCGAGTTAAATCTTGAAATCTTGTTAAACGGTGAAATTAGGTTTAAACCATTTGGAATTCGTTTGAAATAAAATACACATGAAATATAATGCTTGCCGAAAGGCAATTGAGATATACTGCTTGCCGAAAGGCAATTGACATATAAAGCTTGCCGAGAGGCAATTGATAAATAAAGCTTGTCGAATAGCAATGGAGATATGAACATGAGACTTGAGACATGAAACTAGAAGACTCGAAAGTTGTTCCTTTTGGATTATGCTTTGAAATTATGTCCTACTATTATATTGCTTTGCAAGTTATATTTATGGTTTTATGAAATCCCTGTCTTTTAAATTATGTAAATAAATTGTTATTAGATAAATGAATTAAATTATGGGTGTTATGCACATGTTTTCTTTAAATTTAATTAAAGGCTTTGAAACCCCATAATCATGTATGTGTTAATTTACTCAGCAAGTTTTTGCTGACCAAACCATATTGTTTCCATTTTTCTTTCAGAGCTGAAGAATATGCATCATCATATGCATACATGGGAATTTTGGGGAACACTTTATTCTTAAATTTTGCTTTAGACTAGAACTTGCATGAACGGGTCTGTTTAACCCGTGATTAGGCCATGTTGTCCCTATTTTTATATTCCGCTGCATTATATACGTAGATATTATTTTCCGCTGCAACTGTAATGACATTATTTTTAAATTATATATGAATGGGCTGTTTGAATGTTTTAAATTCTGAGAAACCATAGCCTTGCATCTCTTTAGTGAGCTCGAAGAAACCGTGTCTTGCTAGAGAGGTGTGGCGGTGACATTCCGAGCTGGGTGACCATGAACCGGGGTGTTACAGAGTGGTATGAGAGCCCGGATATTTTTAAATTATTATTTTTAAACCCTTATTATTCTTAAACTATTATGTAATACCCGGGGTTTTTACAACGCCCAAAGAAACGAAATAAAATTTATTTCCGAGAAGAAAATAATTTATTACAATGAATTATTGCTCGGAAATGGCGTGACCGATAAATTCAAAGAATTCGAACCCAAATTTTGGTCAAGTCGAAATGGAATGAAAGAGGGAAAGGAAGCCCGAAGATATTCCATCGATTAATCCCAAAAGAATTGGAATTAAATTCAAGAAGGAAAAGAATTTTAATTCCAAGAACCCGTGAAGTCGGAAATAATTTAATTAGATAAATTATTGCACGGGAGCCACAGGACGACGAATTCAAGCCGACGGATTCGAACTCGACGAATTCTTGATTTCAAATATGAAATTCATTGGAGTCAAAATAAAATTCAGAAAGGAATCGTAACCCCAGAAATGACCCGAAAAGTCGAACCGAAAACGTAGGGGATAGAAACCCGATCGAGAAAAGAAGGAAAGACCCGACGGAGCAAGCGAACCGCCGAACCGGCCGGTCCGGCCGGCCCGCGCTGCCCGCGCGCCGCCGCGCGGCCACCGCGCGGCCAAGGGCGTCGCGCCTCCAGGCTGGTCGCGCGTGCTCCGCGCGCACAAAAGCTTGGGTGCGCGCCACCAGCGCGCCAGAGGTGCTGAAAGTGTAAACTTTCCTTCCATGGCGATTTTCTTGCCAAAAATCCGACCTCAATCAATGGCAAGTCGATCACAACAATGGGGAAGGGCATAAGATCAGATTTGGGGCGCCCCTCCCCATAATTCTCAGAAAACCTAACCCTAAACACCTCCAATACTCCTCTCCAAGTCGAAACCTCTTCGAACTCACTTTCCGGCAAGTATTCCGGCGACGGCAAGGCGAAAGGAACCAAGCCCTGCCCTCTAGACTCTTGGTAAGCTATTGTACAAAGTTTCAATTCGTCCATAGATCTCAGAAACTCATATTCTAACCCTTTTTCCTTACCACGATTTCCCGTCGGAAAACGAACAAAAAGCGATCGGAGAAGTTGGCCGTTCGTCGTGACCCTAGGACGTCCGGAAACCCAATCCAGCGACCCTATCATCACTCTAAGTAAGTTAACACCTTACTCACAAATTTTTGCGGTTGTTTGTTGTTTAAATCTCGAGATATAGGCTTGTAACAAAAATCGGTTTTCAAAAACCCTATTTTCGTCCAATTTTAAAGACTCGCCAAAAACTCGACCTTCGGGAATTCAAACCGAAAACTTTTCAACATAAAAGTTGTTCCTAACACCTTTATCTATCTTGTGTCCAAATTTCAGCCATTGACATTAAGTTTTGCTATCCCAATTTTCGCCATGAACTTTCTGTATCAAACCGAACGATTCAAATCTGTGACAGATTCCTTCATTCAACTTGATGCATGTTTTTCACCCATTTTTCGAATGATTTAACTTTGCATTTCTAAACAAAAGTTGTAGATAATTGTGTTTAGATTATGCCTACAAAATTTCACGAATTTTGGTGTTCATTTGATATGTCAAACGGCCAAGTTTTTAGAACTGTTTTGAATTCGTTTTAAGGGCCATGAGTATGCAGTGAGTTGCACACGATTTTTGAGTACCAAGAATTCATTATTTCCAAAAACTTAAAACATGAAAGTTGTTCCTTAATGTGTCGTGTAGTTACTGTAAAAATTTCACATCGATTGGTTTTGAAATGAATTTTTAATCGGCATTACACGAACCTGTGACGACAACAGTTTTTAAGACGTAAATTATTCTTTGCAATAAACTCAAATTTTAACTCACTTCGGAACCTTATTTCCAAAAACTTAAAACATGAAAGTTGTTCGTGTGTGTGTTTTTGAATTACTGGCCAAGTTTCAGAATTTTTGGAGGAAAAACGAATTTTAAATTAAGAAAGGCGTAAACTGCCTCGAATAGGATTTTTCGAACTTGAGAAAACTCGAACTATGAAAACGCTATATCGATCATTTGATAACTTTGAGATACGAACTTTCGAAAAATCCCGTTCACTAGGCTGAGCCGATCTTCATACTATCTTTTGAGACTGCCTCGTTAGTGGTCTCCCTTTATTTGGACTGCCTCGTTAGTGGTCCTACGATTATTGAGACTGCCTCGTTAGTGGTCTCCTTACTATGCCAAAACGGCAGTTGTGCACATGGCCTGCCAAATCGGCAGTGGGAAATACACGGCCTGCCCGAGTGGTAGTGAAACCGTTTGAAAGGCCTGTCAAATGACAGTTGATATACATGCCTGTCAAATTGACGGTAGATACACATGGCTAGCCAAAACGGCAGTCAATACTGATATGGCTGCGGCCGCCGGTTCACCGGCTAACTGATCATGATTTTGAGATTGCCTCATTAGTGATCTCCCTTGTGTGGTGTCCTCTTCTTAGTTTACGGGATGAAAAGTAAAAGACTTGTGTGAGTGTTTCATTATGCTTAAATCGTATTTATCATGTCTTTAATTATGTATTTAAAATTTATGCATCTTAAATTATGCTTTAAATTACGCTTTTAAAATTAAGTCCTTTAATCATGTTTTTCCGCCGCTAATAACTCATGTATTTCTAAATTCTCGTACGGTAAGCGAAATCTTTAGTTTAAACACCTGTAACCCCTTTTATTTGTTAGTTAGGGATTAACTTACTCAGTATTTTATATACTGATAAAACCCGTTGTCCATTTTTCCATTACAGAGTACGGAGCATGACCATGCATCGGGGGATTACTTTGGGCATTTAATTATTTGTTTTACATGACGTGCATACGGGCTTGTTAACCCGAGTCTTGGCCATGTCGGCCCTGTATTTTAATTCCGCTGCAACTTATTATTTTTATCATGTATGGATGATATTACATTATTAATTTTAAGTAATTCCGGACTTGCTTTTAAAACATTTTCCAACGCTCATAGCCTTGCATCTCTTTAGCAAGCTCGGAGAAACCGTGTCTTGCTAGGGAGGTGCGGCGGTGACACCTCGGCCAGAGCCCGGAAATATTTTTAAATTATTATTATTTCTGGCCAATATAGAGGCCCAAGGATTTTTAAACAAATATTAATATTATTTTAAAATTTTTAAGTACCATTATTATTATTTAAATTTTAAGTTTTATTTCCATGGAACAAAATTTATTTTAAACCCATGGAAAATATTTACATATGCATAGAAATTTTTCCAACAAGTTTTTAAAGTCACGAAAATATTTTTCGGGGTTGGGGTAGCATTGTATAAAGCATACATGCATTCGCATACATACATACATGAATATCGCGCTAATTTTTTTTTTTTTTTATGTGAATTAACAGTGTCAAAACTCTTACCTTCAAAATTGGTCATGACATTGACTTAGAAGCGTTTGCTTTAAACTAATTCTGCCTCAGTCTTATAATTTGATCACCTAAGTTTAGCATTCTCCTATCTGTTACCTCTTTCCAATCCTACCTTATAGATTTTCTTGAACGCTAACTTGCCTTAGATTAGAAACTCATCTTCACGTGTGTTGATAACAGAGAATGGCACCTAAGGGAAAATCGAGAAAGGAAATCCCAAATAACACTAACACTGACCTCCCCAACACACCGAACAATAATGAGATCCCTCAGAACATAGAAGGGCGAGTGCCTCATGTTCCCAACAATATGGATGGGCGTCTAAGGACTGTCGAGGAAGTTCTCGTAGTATTAGGAAATGCTGAAGTGCAACGTGCACAAGCGGGTGTACCACCACCGGTAACCCGGGTCAACTACTTAGCCTTGGTAAACCCTTACCAACCACCCCACTACGCCGGCGAAGAGGACCCGGCTCAGCTAGAGGAATGGATACGGACGTTCGACAAGCTGTTGAACGCCGTAAAGTGTCCCGACGGGGAAAAGGTTCACGTAGCTTCATACTACCTAGGAGGCGAGGCGGATGATTGGTGGCAAGTCACCCAAGGGAAACGTGCAGAGTGCGACGAGCCCTACACATGGTCAGAATTCACGGATCTGCTTAGGGATCATTTTTATCCCATGAGCATGAAGGCTGCTATGTATGAGGAATTTCTGACACTGAGGCAAGGAGGAAAGACGGTCCAAGAATACTATAACCGTTTCAAGGAGTTGGTGCGGTTCGCGCCGAGACTGGTGCCAACTGATGTAGAGAAGGCACAGAAGTTCGAGACGGGACTGAACTTATCTATTAGAGAGGTGATCACGGGCGAGCACTATCTTGACCTACAAGCTGTGTATGATCGTGCAGTAGCGGTTGCACGAGTTCAAGGACTGAAACAGAAACCGGTAGGTGGGACTAAGCAAGGACCACAAGGACGATACAGGAGGAATAAGGACCATTCCCGTAGAAACTTGGACCGACCACATCAAAACGACAATGGACGAAACAAGGGGATAGTCTTCAACCATGGCGACTATGCGCCACCATGTCCAAAGTGTGGTAAACCACACTATGCGAGAGGATGCACTCAGCCTGGAGCATGCCTTCGGTGCGGTCGACATGGTCATCGGCTGCGTGACTGCCGGACGCGAATAGAAAATATAAACAAGAGGGAGGACGTGACCACTCGGCCCAAGTAACCGTAAGAAGTTTTCAAGCATCGACAAACTACATTTATTTTTGAGTACGACTCTAAGAATTGTATCCAATCAAAAATAAATGAATTCAAATTGTTTTGAACTACGTTATGACTTGATCCCTTCACGGGGTACGTAGGCAGCTTGGAAATCTAAATTCCGGGTTCAGTCAAATAATAGCAAACAACAACACACATTAATACAATCACGCAACCAAACAATGTCCGAGCTCGTGAGGAGCTAACGCCCAACTTCGAGGACGAAGTTGATTCCTAAGGGGGAGAGGATGTAACACCCGAGAAATTTAATTCACGTTCAAAGGAATGGAATAAATTTCTTGTGGAAGACGTTTATCCTTAAGGAAAGTAGATGGAAATACCCCAACATTAAATTGAGCCCAAAAGAAAGCGAGGGCGCAACTTCGGGGACGAAGTTGATTCTTAAGGGGGGTAGACTGTAATACCCGGGGTTTTTACAACGCCCAAAGAAACGAAATAAAATTTATTTCCGAGAAGAAAATAATTTATTACAATGAATTATTGCTCGGAAATGGCGTGACCGATAAATTCAAAGAATTCGAACCCAAATTTTGGTCAAGTCGAAATGGAATGAAAGAGGGAAAGGAAGCCCGAAGATATTCCATCGATTAATCCCAAAAGAATTGGAATTAAATTCAAGAAGGAAAAGAATTTTAATTCCAAGAACCCGTGAAGTCGGAAATAATTTAATTAGATAAATTATTGCACGGGAGCCACAGGACGACGAATTCAAGCCGACGGATTCGAACTCGACGAATTCTTGATTTCAAATATGAAATTCATTGGAGTCAAAATAAAATTCAGAAAGGAATCGTAACCCCAGAAATGACCCGAAAAGTCGAACCGAAAACGTAGGGGATAGAAACCCGATCGAGAAAAGAAGGAAAGACCCGACGGAGCAAGCGAACCGCCGAACCGGCCGGTCCGGCCGGCCCGCGCTGCCCGCGCGCCGCCGCGCGGCCACCGCGCGGCCAAGGGCGTCGCGCCTCCAGGCTGGTCGCGCGTGCTCCGCGCGCACAAAAGCTTGGGTGCGCGCCACCAGCGCGCCAGAGGTGCTGAAAGTGTAAACTTTCCTTCCATGGCGATTTTCTTGCCAAAAATCCGACCTCAATCAATGGCAAGTCGATCACAACAATGGGGAAGGGCATAAGATCAGATTTGGGGCGCCCCTCCCCATAATTCTCAGAAAACCTAACCCTAAACACCTCCAATACTCCTCTCCAAGTCGAAACCTCTTCGAACTCACTTTCCGGCAAGTATTCCGGCGACGGCAAGGCGAAAGGAACCAAGCCCTGCCCTCTAGACTCTTGGTAAGCTATTGTACAAAGTTTCAATTCGTCCATAGATCTCAGAAACTCATATTCTAACCCTTTTTCCTTACCACGATTTCCCGTCGGAAAACGAACAAAAAGCGATCGGAGAAGTTGGCCGTTCGTCGTGACCCTAGGACGTCCGGAAACCCAATCCAGCGACCCTATCATCACTCTAAGTAAGTTAACACCTTACTCACAAATTTTTGCGGTTGTTTGTTGTTTAAATCTCGAGATATAGGCTTGTAACAAAAATCGGTTTTCAAAAACCCTATTTTCGTCCAATTTTAAAGACTCGCCAAAAACTCGACCTTCGGGAATTCAAACCGAAAACTTTTCAACATAAAAGTTGTTCCTAACACCTTTATCTATCTTGTGTCCAAATTTCAGCCATTGACATTAAGTTTTGCTATCCCAATTTTCGCCATGAACTTTCTGTATCAAACCGAACGATTCAAATCTGTGACAGATTCCTTCATTCAACTTGATGCATGTTTTTCACCCATTTTTCGAATGATTTAACTTTGCATTTCTAAACAAAAGTTGTAGATAATTGTGTTTAGATTATGCCTACAAAATTTCACGAATTTTGGTGTTCATTTGATATGTCAAACGGCCAAGTTTTTAGAACTGTTTTGAATTCGTTTTAAGGGCCATGAGTATGCAGTGAGTTGCACACGATTTTTGAGTACCAAGAATTCATTATTTCCAAAAACTTAAAACATGAAAGTTGTTCCTTAATGTGTCGTGTAGTTACTGTAAAAATTTCACATCGATTGGTTTTGAAATGAATTTTTAATCGGCGTTACACGAACCTGTGACGACAACAGTTTTTAAGACGTAAATTATTCTTTGCAATAAACTCAAATTTTAACTCACTTCGGAACCTTATTTCCAAAAACTTAAAACATGAAAGTTGTTCGTGTGTGTGTTTTTGAATTACTGGCCAAGTTTCAGAATTTTTGGAGGAAAAACGAATTTTAAATTAAGAAAGGCGTAAACTGCCTCGAATAGGATTTTTCGAACTTGAGAAAACTCGAACTATGAAAACGCTATATCGATCATTTGATAACTTTGAGATACGAACTTTCGAAAAATCCCGTTCACTAGGCTGAGCCGATCTTCATACTATCTTTTGAGACTGCCTCGTTAGTGGTCTCCCTTTATTTGGACTGCCTCGTAGTGGTCCTACGATTATTGAGACTGCCTCGTTAGTGGTCTCCTTACTATGCCAAAACGGCAGTTGTGCACATGGCCTGCCAAATCGGCAGTGGGAAATACACGGCCTGCCCGAGTGGTAGTGAAACCGTTTGAAAGGCCTGTCAAATGACAGTTGATATACATGCCTGTCAAATTGACGGTAGATACACATGGCTAGCCAAAATGGCAGTCAATACTGATATGGCTGCGGCCGCCGGTTCACCGGCTAACTGATCATGATTTTGAGATTGCCTCATTAGTGATCTCCCTTGTGTGGTGTCCTCTTCTTAGTTTACGGGATGAAAAGTAAAAGACTTGTGTGAGTGTTTCATTATGCTTAAATCGTATTTATCATGTCTTTAATTATGTATTTAAAATTTATGCATCTTAAATTATGCTTTAAATTACGCTTTTAAAATTAAGTCCTTTAATCATGTTTTTCCGCCGCTAATAACTCATGTATTTCTAAATTCTCGTACGGTAAGCGAAATCTTTAGTTTAAACACCTGTAACCCCTTTTATTTGTTAGTTAGGGATTAACTTACTCAGTATTTTATATACTGATAAAACCCGTTGTCCATTTTTCCATTACAGAGTACGGAGCATGACCATGCATCGGGGGATTACTTTGGGCATTTAATTATTTGTTTTACATGACGTGCATACGGGCTTGTTAACCCGAGTCTTGGCCATGTCGGCCCTGTATTTTAATTCCGCTGCAACTTATTATTTTTATCATGTATGGATGATATTACATTATTAATTTTAAGTAATTCCGGACTTGCTTTTAAAACATTTTCCAACGCTCATAGCCTTGCATCTCTTTAGCAAGCTCGGAGAAACCGTGTCTTGCTAGGGAGGTGCGGCGGTGACACCTCGGCCTGGGTTATCAAATCCGGGGTGTTACATATTATTTTTAAACCAATATTATTTTTAAACTATTACCAATATTATTATTTTTAAGTATACACTATTATTTTTAAAGGTACTACCTTATAAAGAGCCGAAATTATTATTTTTTTAAATTTCCTAGCCCAAATTATTTTTAGCCCAAATTTCTTTGAACACAAATGCTATTTATTTTTGGCCCAATATAGAGGTCCAAGGATTTTAACTATTATTCTAAATTTTAAAGCGTTATTTCCATGGAATAAATTTTTATTTTAAAACCCATGGAAAATAGGAAAAATATATATACATATACAGTGCATAAATTATTTTTGGAGGAATTATCATTTGCATACATACGTACATGAATATTTGTACTAACCTTTTTTCTAAGTGAGTTATCTCTGTTAGATAGCATTCTCACTTTAATATTCGGCTTGACTCTGACTTAGAAGCGCTACCGTGCCCATATCAAGTCTTTGCCTTTATCATTCCCATCAGGTAGATCTTTACTAGTATGTTATATATTGACTTATCAAGAAACCTAGTATTGAATATGTGGGTTGAGTACCCATTTGGATTTAAGATGAAGTTGGATAAAAATCTGGATTGAGAGAAATATTCTGTGATGATTTTTGGAAATTAAGGAATGATCATTGGACTTAGTTGAGGCGACACTATCCGAACCTTTTAAGATCAATTTATAGGCAGTTATGGGGACATAACTGAAGCCCTAAGGGAGAGAGGATGTGATACCCCATAAGAAGTCGTCACGCTTCGAGATAAAAATTTAATTTTTAGGACCTCAATACTTTTATGCGTGAAACTGCGGATCTATGTTGGATTGACGCAATGAGAATAATTATATTCTTGGTGTTACCATTCCGAGTATGACACAACTTCGAGGACGAAGTTGATTTCTAAGGAGGGTAGAATGTAATACCCGAGAGTCAACTTCGGGGACGAAGTTTATTCTTAAGGAGGGTAGACTGTAATACCTGGGAATTTTGCGACATAACATAAATAAATAAATAAATAAATAAATAAATAAATACATAAACAATAAATAAATATAATAAATAAATAAACATGATAAATAGATAAAGAATCATAAGAGATGAGAAATGAAATTTAAATTAAAAAGGAATCAAAATATCCAAGAACCCGTGAAGTCTAAAATAATTTAATTAAATAAATTATTGCACGGGAACCAAATATAGATGGAGTTAATATTTCGAACCCAAAATTAATTTGAGATCCCAAATAAATTTAAAATAGGATTTAAAGTCCAAGAGATAGCCCAAGAAAATAGAAGAAGAAAAAGCCCAAAGAGAAGACAAAGGCCCAAAAGGAAGGAGGAAGAGGAAAGGCCCAAAGGATAGCACGACCCGGCCTAGGACAAAGCCCATTCCGGGTCCGCGCGGGGTTTCCACAAACCCCACGCCAACCCCGCGCCACTCGACAGAAACGCCCGTTGCGAGATTCACTCATCCGAATCCGGATTTTTCGACTTCGGTTGCCCACCTTGCGGCTCAAGACATCCTAGGGCGGCCTTTGGACGTCCTTTAGGTCATTTACATCTATAAATAACCATCTTAATCAATCCCGAACACTTTTAAAACCCTACAAAATCTCTCTACACATTAAACCCTAATTCCGGAGTCGTCGGAGACACGAAGGCAAGAGAGGAGGCTGTCTTGGACGAATTTTGAGGTCTTCAATCATCGTGAGCGAAGAACCCGACGGAATCGAGGAGATAAATGGTGGACTGGAAGCCACGCCTCCGAATCAACGAGCCGGGACAACCGTGAATCTTATAAGTTAATACTTACATGGTTTGGGAGAATTAAAATTCATTTGATCTAAAGATTTGAATCAAGAACGTAAAATCTGTCACAACTAAAATCCTTACGGCGCAACGGTTTTGCACGATTTTACCGAACCCTTAAAACTGTTCAAAAGAGAAAACTTAAAACACAAAAAACGTTCCTAAGACGTAGATCTAGCTTTTGTAAAAATTTCATAATTTTTCATCGTGTTTTGATATCCAAAAACAACCGCAAACGAACCTGCCTTCGATTTAGATCTTGAAACGGTGATTGATTCTTAGCCCGAACTTGAGGTTGATTTTTACCTTAGATCTAGACCGATTTAGGATTGGTGTTAAACATAAGAGTTGTAGATCTATACGTTAAGAACACCTCCGTAAATTTTTGGAATTTTTCGTTGAGTTTGATATCGGAATTCGACTCCAAACCGAACTGTTCTAAATTTAGATCTTGAAATCTTGACAGATTCTTGGCCCGAACTTGATGGTGTTTTTTTAAAAATAGATATAGGATGACTTAGATCTTTTGTTGAACATGAAACTTGTAGATATATGTCTTAAGCATCTCTCTGTAAAATTTCATCAAAGTTGGAGTTAGTTTGCTATGGTAGATCTCGAAATTTAGGAACTGCTGGCGTAAAGATTCGGACAGATTTGTAACCTGTTAGAAATTGACGTTTTTCACTTACTTTCGTATCTCGGATAAAAAAACTTAAAACATGAAACTTGTTCATCTCTGTGTTTTTGAGTCACCGGTCAAATTTCAGATTTTTTGGACTTAAACTCGATTTTTAATGAATTTTGAAGTGAACTGTGGTTGACTGAGTCAAATCTTGAAAATCTTGTTAAACGGTGAAATTAGCCTTTAAGGTTTAAACGATTGGGAATTCGTTTGAAATAAAATACTCATGAAATATAATGCTTGCCGAAAGACAATTGAGATATACTGCTTGCCGAAAGGCAATTGAAATATAATGCTTGCCGAAAGGCAATTGAGATATACTGCTTGCCGAAAGGCAATTGATATATAAAGCTTGCCGAGAGGCAATTGATAAATAAAGCTTGTCGAATAGCAATTGAGATATGAACATGAGACTTGAGACATGAAACTAGAAGACTCGAAAATTGTTCCTTCTGGATTATGCTTTTAAATTATGTCCTACAATTATATTGCTTTGCAAGTTATATTTATGGTTTTATGAAATCCCTGTCTTTTAAATTATGTAAATAAATTGTTATTAGATAAATGAATTAAATTATGCACATGTTTTCTTTAAATTTAATTAAAGGCTTTGAAACCCCATAATCATGTATGTGTTAACTTACTCAGCAAGTTTTTGCTGACCAAACCATATTGTTTCCTTTTTTCTTTTAGAGCTGAAGAATATGCATCATCATATGCATACATGAGAATTTTGGGGAACACTTTATTCTTAAATTTTGCTTTAGACTAGAACTTGCATGAACGGGCCTGTTTAACCCGTGATTAGGCCATGTTGGCCCTATTTTTATATTCCGCTGCATTATATACGTAGATATTATTTTCCACTGCAACTGTAATGACATTATTTTTAAATTATATATGAATGGGCTGTTTGAATATTTTAAATTCTGAGAAACCATAGCCTTGCATCTCTTTAGTGAGCTCGGAGAAACCGTGTCTTGCTAGAGAGGTGTGGCGGTGACATCCCGACCTGGGTGACCAAAAACCGGGGTGTTACACCTATATTCGAAAAAAAAATGGTACTCAAATCTTGCAAACAGAAAAAGAAAAAAATATTGAAGAATGCAAAATCAAAAAAAAAAAGAAGAATAAAATATTAAAAAGGGGGATTCAATAAAAATTCATAAACTCTTGACTGGATGACTGGCACATATTCGGTGACATGAGTAGCTTTTGGAATTCAACCGTCTACAACTCAGCCAAAGTGTCTAGAATATAGTGAAACCTAGCCATGGATTGAGCATATTTAAAGACTGGAATAGAAAAGCATATTTACATTATTCACTTTCCCATATTAAGTGCTATGTATAATTAATCTGTTTTCTGATATTGTAAGTGCTTTGGGTATCTGGTTCTAATAGCTGATGCATATCAATTTGCCTAGTTCTAGTACATTAAACTTTGAACTCTTCCAGCTCATTGTGTTGTTGAAATCTATGATTTAGTAGAACTATAGAGACTTTATCTTTATTATCTTGATTGGCAAGTTGATGTGTTAATTGATCTCATTGCTCAAGGGACGAGCAATATTGAAGTGTGAGGATGTTGATGCACCCTGTGAAACCACATTTAAATGAGCTTAATTTGTGTTAAAAAGAACCTAAATTGCATGCATGTGACCCTATTTTACTGCTTTTTAGTTTATATTTCATGTGGTTTGTAAATATTAATATGACTGGTTAAATTGAGCTTATCCGAGTCCAATTTACCTTGTTTTTATGCTTAATAATAAGACTTTGGCAATTCTAATACATTGCAATGATGTTTCAGGCATTAAAATGATGAAAGAAGATGTTCGGAGGACAAAGGATGTCAAATTCGGAATTTTCAACACTGGATTGTGCCCAGGATGCGCCACATAGGCATGACGGCGCCTAAAATCATGCTCAAGCGCTACATCAGGCGCCGCATCAACACTTAGGAAAATTTCGGATGGAAAAAGCTTCAGGATGCGCCGCACGTGCTTGGTGGCGCATAAAATGCCCTTCAGGCACCACAAAATGCGCCGCGGACTAAATTTTAGGAAATTGTCAGAATGCACCGCACCTTCTTGGCGGCGCCGAAAAACACCCTGGAGCGCCACAAAATGCGCCGCTATAAAAAATTCGGAAAATCTTCGTATGCGCCGCAGCTCCTTGGTGGCGCCTAAAACCTCTTCCAAGCGCCACTTTATGCGCCACAGTCGCGGTTGGGCAGTTTTCTAACCTCCCGAACTCGGTTTTAAATGTCTTTTTTCACCATTCTTCATCATCCAGACTCATATTCATCGACTAAGAACATTCTGAAACATCTGAAAATGGGAGAAGAAGGCCGGAAACACAGAATCAAGCCGTAGGAATTGGACAGGATGCCATTCTGATCGAGTTCTTCCTATCATAGGTGTTGCCTTTCTTTTTCTTGCTTTGTAATGTTATGAAATTGCCTCTAAATGTAATCTACTATTATGTTTCGAATTTGTAGACAGATTTCTATAATGTTCGTGTTAGGAGTGATCTAGAACGGGAGTTCAGAATCACTTTTGAAGTATGAATTCATCTTTTATGGAAGTAAATGAATTGATCGATATTTCTGTGTTAAATTTGGATTAATCTGTAATGATGTTAGAATCTGTATTAGGATTGCTAAGCTGTTGCACAAGTTTGATCGATGATTCTGTGTTTCTTTTATTCTGATGTGTACAACATTAATCCGCTAAATTCTGGATTGATCGATCATACTGTAATTTCTACTTTTAGTAATCTGAAAATAATCCAGATCTGTCTGCATCTTAAAATTAGTAATATAATCCAATTTACCATGTTTTATCATTATTTTACCACAACTGTTAAATTATTTACACTATTCTGCATAATTGAATGTTAGAATCTAATCTAGTGATTTCTGCTTTGCTAAATCGGGAGATAAAAAGTAGAATTAATATTTTATTACCGGAATTGGGAATAAATTACATTAAAAAGGGATTCTGGCATGTGCACAATGATTTGGGAAATGAAAAGTGTCTTTTAATTGCTATAGGAAAATTTGTATGCTTGGGAAAGACTCAAATTTAGGCCTAGAATAATGATTGCAGAATGTTAGATAATTTAATCACCTTCCATGAAATCCGTTTAAGCATAACTTGAACTGCAGAAGATTACAGTATTTTTAATCTTTATAAAATAATTAATTTTAATAAATTGATCTTTTAAGACATTGGAAAATGCTAAATCAATATGCAATTTCTATTTTATATAAAGATGACAATATTTAAAATATTACAAGCATCTCCCATTTATATTTTTATTAATTAAAATTTTAACTTGCTTTATTTTAAATTTAAGGTCACTATTTTTAATTTAATCATCATTAGAATTAATCAAACTCTTTTAAAATATATAAAATATTATTAATGAACTTAATCTCGCGACTGGGGTCCCAAGGTCCGGATAAGTATTTTCTCTCTCTTTTCTCTTTCCTCTCTCTTTTCCTCTTGGGTTTTGTTTCTGTTTCCATCTCTCAATTTCGTCTGCTTCCTTTTCGTCCATGGTTTCCATTTCTTCATTTCGTCCATGCCTTCCATTTCGTCCCATTTACAATTTGTCCACAGATTGCATTTTTTTTTGTCCACATCTTCAGCTCGTCATTTTCGTCCTTGGCTTTAATTTTCGTTCATGACTTCAGCTTTGAGATTGGGCAAGTGGAGATGAGCGATTTTTGTCGGAGCAGGAGAGCAGCTGTGACGGGATGAACAGATCTGAGAGGGGAGGACGATGAGGCTTCGCCGGAGACTATGAACTTGGCCGGAAATGATGATGGGGATTGGGGCTGTGCTTGCCGGAACCTCTTGGTGAACGGGCGATGGCGTAATGGTGGAGATGGAGGTGGTGTCGGATCTGGAATTGGGGCCGAAATGGGGAGCTTCGCCAGAAATGGTGCAGGCGACCGGAGGAGAAGAAAACGCCCGCACGAGAGCTGAAAACGGGCGCCGGCAGGGAGGCGGTCGGAGTTGGAGTAGGAAGGTGCTGGAGGCGAGAGGGGGCTGCCGGCTGCTGGAGGTTGAAGCCGCTGTTTGTGTGTTCGCCGGAAATGGAGGTCGGAAGGGATGAGGATGGCCGCAGAGGCGACGGACAGAGATGTGTGGTGACCGGAGTTGAGCCGCGGGATGAAGATGGAGGTGGTCGGCGGTTATTGGGGCTGTGGATGAACAGGGGTAGTCGGAGGAGATGAAGACAGCGACGGCGGCCGTGATAGCCGGACTGGAGCAGGCGTGGCATGGATGCCGGAACAGTGCTTGCCTTAATACTAGAAGGCCCATGCTCAAGGCAGAGAGCCAAAAGATTCACAACTCAGATTGCACGAATGCTCGAGGAAGAAGAGATCAACAATGAGCATGAACCGGGATCAATCAACATGAAGAGCATGTTAATGATCCAGTTCCAAAGGCAACCGGAAGAAGGCCTGGAATCCACCCAGATGGATCCGGAAACCCAAGACTAATCACGTGCTGAAGAAAGACCTCATTTGTAAGTACGGGAACCAAACAACATAATGGAGGAAACATGAGAAAGAGATCAAGAGTTGCCGGACTTAGTTTTTAATTTATTTTGTGTTTGCCTTTTTTTATGTGATGTGGCACTAGTAGTCAACCTTGTACTAATGTAATGTGGGGGCCTATATATGATCTTCCCACCCTTTGTATTCTCACTTTTGGAATATCAAACTTTGCAAGTAAGCAATTTCACTCCCGAAGTCACCCGAGAGCATTGCTCTCAACCTTTGTGAACTTGGCCTTTGGCTAATCTCACTCATTCAAGGTCTTGAAGCTACTTGAATGGAATCAACCAAGCATGCACTTGAAGGAGGAGCTTTGTTTCACATTTAGTGTGTCTCCGTGCTCGAGTTCGGGTCCCCTTGTTTGGTAGCTTCTCTTATCACCATTGTCATCTTCATCTTGATCTCCATGTTCATCTTCGTAAGCTTCCATTTTCCATTCATATATTGTTTCTAATGTTCGATCCATGGCATATTCTGATATTTTGGTATCAGAGCTTGCATTAGAACAATATTGTTGGTCTATCTTCCATAATAACTCAAAAATCTCAAAATCAAAATAGGGCAGAATCTGTTTGTGTGTTTTCTGGACTCTTACTTTTGTTATTTCTGAAATCTGATTAGATATTTGGAATCCTCTCGTCGAGTAGATGAATTTTCATATCTCGTTTACTCAAATCAGAGTTCGGATAACAAAGTTATGCTAGTTTGAAGTTCTTGTGTGTTGTTGTTCAAAAATCCGAAAAATACCTATATTTTGCTCTTTGATCTTGTCTTCTGCGTGTTTATGTGTTAGTTTTCTCTTGTTTGATTTCTCATATGTGTATGTGTTGCATGTGTTATTGTGTTTATGTCTTTAATTGGATATTTGCACCCGAAAATTCCAAAATGAGTGTTTGAGTGTTCTTGAGAGCTTCAAGTGATATTCATCTTGTTCATGAGATCTTCAAAATATTTCATGAGCAAGGATACTCGATCCAAAATTGCCAAATCTCCCGTGTGTTTGTAAAGGTTTGGTAAACTTCATCATTTGGTCTACCAAAGTAGGTAATCATCACAAATTTTGATTGAAAGGGGCGCACTACTTTATGGCTAAAGTCTTGAGATTTGATTGAGTGTTTGGATGCCCAAAAGTCTCAAAAAAGTCGGCTGAAAGTAAAGGGGATTTGATAAGAAAATATTTGATTTGTCTCACTCACGTGCCTTTCACCAACTTTGTCAAATTTTGTATGCTCCCACACTCTCACTCACGTACCCCTATCCAAGTTGAAGGAAAATTGAGCATGTGTTGCGGCTAAAAGGAAAAGGAAGTCAACAATATCATTCCAAGCCGTGGGCCTCGCCAGCCTTCCCTTATTTATTTCAAAGGTGTGTACGTACCCAATTTGTGAGAAACTAATTTGATAAGTGGGACCCACAGTAGCTCCTATTTGCTTAATATATTACTTATTTTTTTTTTTAAAAAAAAAGAGAAAAGTGACGTCCAAGTCACAATTTGGGAGAGACTTTTGTCAATTGTGGACCCGACCCATAACTTCATCTTAATTTCCTATCTTTCACCTACATCTTGGGAATTTAGAGATCTTTCTGTGTGTGTAGTAAATACTTGGGTGTGCGAATAGTATTTGGGAGTCGAGTGTAGTGAGCTTCCAGTTTTTATATTTTGGTGAGTTCACTTTTATATGTGAGGACTTGGAATTTATTGCACTGCATTTACCGATTAAAACCGTGAACATAATTTCTGTGCTTGCATTTCACATATTCCAACGGTTATTTGATCGAGTCGAACAGTACATATTGTTTCATGTTCTGTGCGTACATACACTCTACCTTCTACTTGTGCACTTGGTTGAATATATTTGAGTAAGTTTTATGGACTTTAATTTGTGGTTAAACCAAAGGACTTAATTAACGTGGTTGAGAGATTGAGTGTTAAGTGTAAGGTTTACTCTTCATATTTTCTATTTGTTTTCACTAACTGCATATACATATAGTTTCTAGTGTCTAAATATGGCAGATGCATCCACTGAGACCGATGACATCAAGGCTTTGATGCAGAGTTTCATGAATCAAATGAACATAAAGTTGGAGCAAATGGCTAATCGGAACAAGGAGACTGCACAAAATTTGGATGATAAAATGGATCATATTGCCATTACTATTGATGGAAAGTTAGCAGCTCATGCCGAAGCAGTTCAAAGTCGTGTCATGCGTGCAGTTGAAAGAATGTTTGAGGAAGAATTTGACAAACACCCTGAGCTAGCATACAGCCCCAAGGGACAAAGCAGTGCAATGAATCATCAAGAGGCAGTGACTTATGCCGAGGAAGAATTGGAGGCTCGCGAGCAAGAAGCCGAGCAAATTGATAGAAGGCGAGGACCACCAATTATGCGAGCTCCGTTCCGGAATCCACCAATTATGAGGAACCCTCCACCTCCACGAGCTCCGATTCGAAACCCCTTTGGACACCCGATTCCTGATCAACCCCGAAGGAATGACAATGAAGACCAACGAGGTCAACAAAATTTAGGGATGACCGGATAGATCTAGATTTGAGGAGTGTCAAGTTCACCATCCCCACATTCAGGGGAACTCATGATCCAAACGAGTTCATTGAATGGAAGGATGCGATCGAGCTCATCCATGACTGCTAACAATACTCTGAACTCACAAAGGTCCAGCTAGCTGTTTGTGAATTTAGGGATTACGCTTTGACATGGTGGCACAAGACAGCAAGGGACATTCGACGACATGGCTATGCACCTATCGACACTTGGGATGCATTGATCAGAATCATGGAGAAAAGGTTCATACCTAGTAACTATCACAGTGATCTATATTTGAAAATGTAATTTTGTGTCCAGGGAAACAGATCGGTTGATGATTACTACAAGGAATTGGAAATGTCATTGATGAGATGCCAAGTCGAAGAAGATGAGATATTGTTGATTCAAGATTCAAACGAGGCTTGAGGCAAGAAATTCTTGATGAAGTGAAGCTGAGAAAGTACAATGATTTGAAGGACTTGATTGATCTTGCTGTTGGAATTGAGGTCCAATAAAAGAGGAAAGCTAGCAGATCTACTATTGGGTCTAGTGCAAACAAGCCGTGGTTGACTAAGCAATGGCAAGGTAAGAACAAGCAACCACCACCAGTGAGGGATGAGAGACCGAATAGGCCAAGAGGATTTGAGATGGCCAATGATTTTAAGGATTACCGAAGGGATGATAGAGGTAAGGCACCAGAAGTTGATCGACCAAGGCCAGCTAGGGACAAGAAGGATGTCACTTGTTTTAAATGTCAACGACGAGGTCATTATGCTACTGAGTGACCAAATCTGAGACGGATTGCCTTGTTGGATTCTGGAGAAGAAAGAGAAGTTGTTATTCTTGAAACCGGGGCATTGCACATTATTGAGTCTGAGTACGAAGATAACCCCAATCAATATGAAGATAATGGCAATCCAGGCCTTGAAATTGTTGAAGAGGGAGAAGAAGAAGTAAATGTTCTAGTGGCCATGCGAGCACTCAATGCGGAAAGAAGTGAAGAGCCAAACGACAATGAACAAAGGGAGAATTTATTTCATTGTCATTGTAAAATTTTGGGTAATGATGCCACTATAATTGTAGATAATGGTAGTTATACTAATGTTGTGAGTACTTACACTGTGTGCAGGTTACAACTTCCTGTAGAGGAACACAAGAAGCCGTACACACTACATTGGATGAACGCAAGTGGCAAGACCAAAGTGAACCAGCAAGCCCGAGTACCCATCACCATAGGCTCATATTTTGAAAACGTTCTATGCGATGTGGTACCAATGAATGCATGTCATGTACTTTTAGGGCGACCCTGGATGTCCGACAATGATGTCACATATCGAGGACGAGCCAATTCATTGTCTTTCAAATTCGGCCAAAAGTCCTATATTTTGAGGCCATTGTCCTTGAGCACAGTGAAGCGAGATCAGGCTAGGTTGCTAGAGAACATCAAGAAGGAAGAAGCAAATTTCAAGGCGAGGACTGCGGGAAAGGCCAAAATCGACCAATCTAGTGGTACCGCATCTACCTCTACGGCAACACCAAGCCTAATGCTGACAAGAAAAGAATTCCAACAGGCCATTCAAGACACTGAATATTCAGGTTACTGTTTCTTAGCTGTTGTTAAACCTGTTAATTCTGAATTTGAGAACGATAATACTGCACCTAATTTGCCTACTGAATTTTCTAGGATGCTCGAGAAGAACACGGATGTCTTCCTGGAAGAGTACCTGCTGGATTGCCTCCACTTCGAGGAGTGGAGCATCGAATTGATTTTATGCCAGGAGCATCCATCCCAAACAGGCCAGCATACCGCATGAACCCAGATGAAACTAAGGAAGTACAACGCCAAGTCCAAGATCTTTTAGACAAGGGCTGGGTTCGGGAGAGTCTGTCTCCGTGTGCTGTGCCAGTACGATTAGTGCAAAAGAAGAATGGAGAATGGCGTATGTGCGTAGATCGTCGAGCTGTCAATGCGATAACCATAAAATATCGGCACCCCATTCTGAGGCTTGATGATATGCTTGATGAAATTGGAGGAGCAATGATCTTTACCAAGATTGATCTCAAAAGCGGCTATCACCAGATTCGCATGCAACCTGGTGACGAATGGAAGAAGGCCTTCAAAACCAAGTTTGGTTTATATGAATGACACGTTATGCCATTCAGACCGACGAATGCTTCCTCCACTTTTATGCGACTGATGAATGAGACCTTGAGAAAGTTTATCGGGAGATTTGTTGTAGTTTATTTTGATGATATCTTAATCTATAGTTACAACGAATCTGATCATATTTCTCACGTGCAACAGGTTTACAAGCTGCGGGAAGTCCAACTGTACGCCAACTATGAAAAGTGCACATTCCATGTTCCCGAAGTAACTTTCTTGGGATTCATTGTTGGGAAAGAAGGACTGAAAGTGGACGATTCGAAGATCAAAGCCATTTCTGAGTGGAAGCCGCCAGCTAATGTGCCAGAAGTTAGAAGTTTTCTGGGGCTTTGCAGTTTCTTCCGTCGTTTGGTACCACAGTTTAACATCATTACTGCCCTGCTTACATCTTTGCTAAAGAAGGGCTTACAGTACAAGTGGGGAGCAAAGGAGCAGAAAGCCTTCAAGGAGTTAAAGGACAAGCTCACGCACGCACCAATTCTTGCACTTCCAGATTTTGAAGTACCTTTTGAAATTGAGTGTAATGCATCTGGAACAGGTATGGGAGCTGTCTTACTACAGAATGGGAAAGCTGTTGCCTATCATAGTGAAAAGTTCAGCGAAGCACAATTGAATTATTCAACGTATGATAAGGAATTATATACTGTGGTCCGAGCACTAAAAACTTGGCAACACTATCTCCGAGGCCGAGAGTTCATAATCCATACTGATCATGAGACGCTGAAACACATCAAGGCTCAGGGCCAGTTGAGCAAAAGACATGCTCGCTGGAGCACTTTCATAAAAACATTTCCCTATGTGATCAAGTACAAGAAGGGCAAGGATAATGTGGTGGCCGATGCACTTTCAAGACGCATGGCGTTATCTTCTATTGCAGCCACACATTTGATTGGTTTTGAGCATATAAAGGGTTTATATGCAACTGATCCTGATTTTGGAGAAGTCTATGCCAAAACCGAAAAGCATGGATTCAAGGAGTACAGTCAATAAGTTGTGCATTCCAAGAGGATCCATTCGGGAGTTCTTAATTCGAGAGGCCCATAATGGAGACTTGATGGGGCAATTTGGAAAGCATGCTATCGTAGGGGTTCTGAGTGAAAAGTTCTACTGGCCGAGGCTACCAAAGAATGTGGAGGATTTCATTGCTAAGTGCTTAGTTTGTCTGAAGGCTAAGTCAACAGTTAAACCACATGGGTTGTATCAACCTTTGCCGATTCCAGAAGGGCCCTGGGTAGATCTGTCGATGGACTTTGTTATGGGTTTACCAAGGACTGCGAGAGCCAAAGACTCCATTTTTGTTGTGGTGGATCGATTCTCCAAGATGGCTCATTTTATCCCCTGTAACAAAACCAATGATGCTCACCATGTGGCTAAGTTGTTTTTCAAAGAGGTGGTGCGTCTACATGGAGTCCCTAAGACCATTGTTCCTGATCGCGATGTGAAGTTTGTTAGTTCTTTCTGGAGATCACTTTGGAGAGAAATTGGGACTAAGTTGATGTTTTCCACTTCCTATCATCCCCAGACCGATGGACAAACGGAAGCTGTAAACAGGGTGTTAGGAAATCTTTTGCGAATCATCACATCTTCAAGATACAAAAGTTGGGACGAGTGCCTCCCTTATATTGAATTCGCATACAACCGCCATGTGCATAGCACGACAGGTAAGTCTCCGTTTGAGGTTGTATATGGATTTAACCCACTGACCTCTCTTGATTTGCTGCCATTGCCTAGCAGTGAGCATTTAAATGTTAATGGCAGGGACCAAGCATGAGCAATTAAGGACTTACACAAGGATGTGAATGATAGCCTTGTGAAAGGAGCCGAGATATACGCCAAATACACCAATCGAGGAAGTTAAAGACTGCTACTGAAGCCTGGTGATTGGGTTTGGCTACACATGAGGAAAGAAAGATTCCCAGCTGCAAGACACAACAAACTTTCCCCTCGAGGAGATGGACCATTTAGAGTGTTGAAGCGGATTAATGATAATGAATATGAAATTGAATTACCTTCTGAATATACCATTAATCCTGTATTTAATGTTGCGGATCATTCACTCTATGAACGGGACGAGGAGTTGGATGCTAGTCAGTTGATGGATCAACCTCCCCAAGGGGGTGGGGATGGCATGGATGCCGGAACAGTGCTTGCCTTAATACCAGAAGGCCCATGCTCAAGGCAGAGAGCCAAAAGATTCACAACTCAGATTGCACGAATGCTCGAGGAGGAAGAGATCAACAATGATCGTGAACCGGGATCAATCAGCATGAAGAGCATGTTAATGATCCAGTTCCAAAGGCAACTGGAAGAAGGCCCGGAATCCACCCAGATGGATCCGGAAACCCAAGACTGATCACGTGTTGAAGAAAGACCTCATATGTAAGTACGAGAACCAAACAACATAATGGAGGAAACACGAGAAAGAGATCAAGAGTTGTCGGACTTAGTTTTTAATTTATTTTGTGTTTGCTTTTTTATGTGATGTGGCACTAATAGCCAACCTTGTACTAATGTAATGTGGGGGCCTATATACATGACCTTCCCACCCTTTGTATTCTCACTTTTGGAATATCAAACTTTGCAAGTAAGCAATTTCACTCCCGAAGTCACCCGAGAGCATTGCTCTCAACCTTTGTGAACTTGGCCTTTGGCTAATCTCACTCATTCAAGGTCTTGAAGCTACTTGAATGGAATCAACCAAGCATGCACTTTGTTGGGAACCAATTTTGAGCAAATGTGTTCACAACAATATCTGGACTACTTTGTTGAACCAACCCCGACAGCATTCGACAAAATATTTAAAGGAAGAGATGCTGGCGAATCTGCTCGAGATTACTCTCCAACGGCTAGCTGATTCCTTGCCCGGATCGTGCTCAAGAAGTTTGGAAACAAAGATCTCCTAATCTGGGCAACTCCATTCAAGGAAAGGGTTAATTATGGCAACAAAATCCTACCTTGAATGGAGAGATGTTTTTCTCTCTTGAAATATGTCGGCCAAGGGTGGTGGAGCTCACGACTTGAATTAGTCATTCTCTCCCTTGTGCTATTGGAAGAATTGTAAGAGAAAAACACATTCCTTCCGTGTTCGTGAATTTATCATTTCGAAGGAAGACATACGATCAACACTTCCTCGAGTGAATTGATCGAGAGTGTGCCACAGTGTTCTTTGGAGTCGACGGATTCAATCAAGGCTTTCGAGGAGTCGTCAAACTCAAGTGCTTAAACGAAATATTCTTGAAGGAGGGTCGCCAATAGGTTTCGACCAAAGGTAACTTGAAGGGGAGCCTTCAAGAAATTGGAGCAAGGTCGGGGAGATCTTTACCAAAACAAGGGAGTGTTTTGGTCCCACAATTCAACCGCTTAGAGATTGGAGTTGGGCAAGTTAAATCACTATTGTTTAGATCGAGGATCAAGTTGAAACAATTAGTGAACCTCCTGGATTGGTATCCCCCAGATGTAGGCTTGTGCCGAACTTGGTCAACAAACCTTGAGTTCGTTACTTTAATAGTTTATTTATTTTCCGCTGCATAATATCTTAAAACTGTTTAACGTGTCCACGAAAGGTGTTTGAACTTGTTTTCAGGACCAGTTCTTTGGTTATCCACGCTAACGGACCTAACAATTGGTATCAGAGCCACACGCTCTACAAGCGAGATCCAGTCATAAAGTTGGATAACCAAGGTGGTTCAGTAACCAGACCCCCATTGCTCGATGGATCAAACTATGCCTATTGGAAAGATCAAATGGAGGCATTTCTCATCGCTCTAGATGAAGGAGCTTGGGATGCAGTAGAAACTCAATACCATCCTCCAGTAGAAGAAAAAGATGGTGTGAAAACCCTCAAACCGAGGAGTGAATGGACTGCAACCGAGAAACTTGCTGCATCAAAGAACTCCAAAGCATTGAATGCGATTCACAATGCTCTTACAAAGGATTGATACAGACTTATTGCTGGATGCAAGATTGCATACGACGTTTGGACTACTTTAGCCAATACCTACGAGGGTATGGCTCCGGTAAAGAAATCAAGAATCATTACACTTGATGCTCAATTTCATAAGATTACTATGGATGATAATGAAACTGTTGGCCAATATATTGGTCGTATTCGTGATCTAACCAACCAAGCCCTTCAGCTTGGCAAAGTGTATTCTCAACAGGATATTGTAGGTAAAATCATTTGGATGCTTCCAGAAAGGTTCAATGCAAAAGTGGCTGCACTTGAACTATACAAAGACTTTGATAAATTGCAGGTTGATGAACTGATGAGAATCCTACAATCATGGGAAATGGATCACTGCCCTATGGGTAAAAACAAACCAGTAGCATTCAAATCTATGACCAAGGATATGGATGACTCTTCCATAGAAGATCTTGATTACTACAATGATGAAGAAGAATTGGCCATGCTGTCCAAAAGGCTGAATCAGATCCTAAAAAACCGAAGATCCAGATTCAACTCTTCCATGAAGAAGGATGCCGGGACATCTAATTCCAAACCTACTCCGAAAGGCTCTAAGTCGTTCGACAGAAACAGATCCAAACCATCTAAGACTGAGGATGACAAAGAAATCATCTGTTTTGACTGTGGCGGAAGAGGTCATATCAAAAAGGACACTGCCAATCTTCGACCGAAGGAGTCAAACAAATCATACCAAGTAACATTCAGTGACTCCGAAGATGAGAAGGAGTCCAGTGAAAATGGTCCAGACTATGGAGTAGCATTCGTTGGGACGTGGGATTCAGACAGTGATGATGAAAACGATGCAGGTATCAGTACTAACACAGTCAATATGGTTTCTTCTAACATGGTGCATTCTTCTGTCAGGGAACAGGATAAGGGTACCAGCAAACTCAACGATCTCTATGAAGAAACGTTCGAGAAATTGGAATATCCATTGCTGAGTCAGTAGAACTGCAAGTCGAGAATGGAAACTTACAGGAACATATCAAGGGTCTCGAAAACAGAAATCAGGAACTTGAAAAGATGTTCAAAGAACTGTCTGAACAGGTTGATGAACTACTTGAGAAAAATGCAGAACTCCAGAAAGATAATGATGACCTAGAAGTGGAAAAGAATGACTACAAACTCTGGTACTACAGTATGCTTGGCAAGAAAGATGCTCTTCATACCGAACTGACTGAAGTTCAAGAAAAGCTTGCCAAGGCCGAAGACACTCTTGCTGCATTGAACAAAGGAAAAGCAAAACTAGATGATGTCATTGCCATGGGGAGACCAAGCAGTAACAAACAAGGCTTAGGTTTTCAAGCTTCAACCTCAAAAGGGGGTGAATAAAAGCAAATTTGTATCCGGAGGAATGCTGAGTGAACACCAGACTACCAAGAAAGTTCTTCAACATACAAAAAGAAACAAATGGACGAGAAGACCTCCTCCTGCCATTCCACTCAGATGTGATTATTGCAAACTTGAAGGCCACAAAACTAAAAATTGTGCAATCATTTTGAGAGACCTACAAGCAGGAAAACCTATCATCTGGCCAAACGATAAAATCAAGATGAAGCCGATCTCCATCAAATGCGAATGGGTTCCTAAAGTTCAAAACAGATGCCATGTTGCCTTCTTATCACATAAGAAGAAATCTAAGGACACAGTATGGTGCTTTGATAGTGGATGCTCCAAGCACATGACCGGTGAAAGGAACTTGCTCAAACATTACAAGGAAATTGATGGAGGATTTGTTGTATTTGGAGATGGTAAAAAGGCTGCCCTGGTTGGACAAAGAACCATTGAGAACAACGGCTCACGAGAACTATCTCTAGTGTTCTTTGTTGATGGACTTCAAGCAAACTTGATTAGCATCAGTCAATTGTGTGATGAGGATCTTGTGGTGCAGTTCACCAAGAAAGATTGTCGAGTGCTCAACCAAAATCAAGAATGCATCATGAGAGGTTTGCGCTCTAAAAATAATTGTTATCATCTTGTTCAAACAAGCAATTTTTGCTCAGTTGCAGGTGAAAACCACATCATACTATGGCATGAAAAGCTTGGGCATCTCAACTTGAAAGATCTGATCAGACTCAGTAGAACCAAAGCAGTCAAAGGTCTTCATCACTTCAAAAACTCCAACGTGGAGTTCTGTGACGAATGTGCCAAGAACAAACAACATATAAGTTCACACAAGCTGTCTGAACACGTCGGATCGACTAAATATCTTGACCTACTGCACATGGATCTTATTGGTCCTACTGAGGTTGAAAGCTTGGGAGGTAAAAGATATATTTTTGTATGCATTGACGATTATTCTAGATATACTTGGGTAGACTTTCTCTGGGAAAAAGGTGATGCTTTCAAAGCCTTTGAAAAATTATGCAACCGCCTTATGACTGAGAAAGATACCAAAGTGAAAAGGATTCGAAGTGATCATGGACGAGAATTTGAAAACCAATCCTTTGAAGAATATTGCAGGCTCATGGAATCAAGCATGAGTTCTCGGCACTAAAGACTCCTCAACAAAATAGAGTAGTTGAAAGGAAAAATCGCACCCTGCAAGAAATGTCAAGGGTCATGCTAAATGCCAAAAATGTTGCTGAGTTCTTATGGGCTAAGGCTATCAACACTGCATGCTATACCATAAATCGGGTCTACTTGAGACCTAACTCCCTCATGACTCCATATGAGATATGGAACGGTAAAAAGACATCTATCACTTACTTTCATATCTTTGGTAGCAAATGTTTTGTCTTAAATGACAGGGAACATATGGGAAAATTTCAAGAAAAGAGTCATGAAGGAGTGTTTGTGGGATACTCTATCACAAGCAGAGCATACAGGATATACATTCCAAAGAGCAGGAAAGTTCTTGAGTCCACAAATGTTGCCATAGAAGATGTCTCATGCAAAGATCCTGTCCATCTAAATGATGATGAAATCCCATCAACATTACCTAGCAGTCAGAATTCAAGTCAGAACAATGTTGAACTAATCACCTCTGGTGAAGAGTCCACGGAAGCAGTCCAAACTCCCAGGCTGGACACCTTGTCTCTTGACTCTGAGCCCCAGAAAGACCTCAACGGACGCATTCACAAACATCATGACCCTGAAGATATAATAGGTGATGTCAATGAAAAGAGGAAAACTGGGGGGAAGAAGATCGACTTCAAAGAACTAGCTGGCTTGCACTGCTATACATCCAAGATCGAACCATCCAAAGTGGAAGAGGCTCTCCAGGATGAGCATTGGATAAATGCCATGCAGGATGAATTACTTCAGTTCAAAAGAAATGAAGTATGGACTCTTGTTGAAAGACCCAAAGACAAGAATATTATCGGTACCAAGTGGATCTTTCGCAACAAAAGTGATGAAAAAGGAAACATCACAAGAAACAAGGCACGTCTAGTTGCTCAAGGCTACACTCAAGTTGAAGGAATGGACTTCAGTGAGACGCTTGCCCCCATAGCTAGACTTGAAGCAGTTCGACTCCTATTATCCATTGCATGCTCATTAGGGTTCAAGCTTTATCAAATGGATGTCAAGAGTGCTTTCCTAAATGGATGGCTCAACGAAGAAGTGTACGTGGAACAGCCAAAAGGATTCGAGGATCCTTATCATCCACAACATGTCTATAAGCTCAATAAAGAACTGTACAGCTTGAAACAAGCTCTCGAAGTACCTGCTTGAACATGGATTTGAAAGAGGAAGTCTTGACAAAACCTTGTTCATCAAAAGAGAAAGCAAAGGAATCCTAATTGCTCAAGTCTATGTAGATGACATAGTCTTTGGATCAACACATCATGTGCTCAAGGACAACTTCATCGAAATCATGGGTAAGGAGTTCGAAATGAGCATGGTTGGGGAACTAACTTATTTTCTTGGCTTGCAGGTCACACAAAAGAAAGATGGCATATTTCTGAGCCAAACCAAGTATGCTCGGAACATAGTCAAAAAGTTTGGCATGGAGTCCAGCAAACCTGCCCGAACGCCTATTGGGACTAATGACAAACTGAGCAAAGATCCCGGTGGTCAAAGTGTGGATCAGAAACTGTATCAAAGCATTATAGGAAGCCTACTTTATCTGGCAGCAAGTAGACCAGACATAAACTATGCAGTTGGTGTTTGTGCTCGCTATCAAGCCGATCCCAGAGAATCTTACCTGAAAGCAGTCAAAAGAGTGATCAAATATGTTTCAGGGACAAGTGATCTTGGTATATGGTATTCTGATAATGGCCAGAAATGTCCATTATTTCCAATCCATTTCCGTGTCTGAAATGGGCAGTTGATCGCATTCCGGTCTTATATTAAGTAAGAAAGCAGTTGAATTGGACTGATTTATGCATATTGTAAAAATAATAAGCTGGTATGAAAAATTCATGAATATGTAATTTTATTACACATTTATATGAGAAAAATCCAAAAACATGAGAAAAAGAAAAAGAAAAGAAAAAGGAACGGAAAAGATGGAAAAACAAAATGAAATTTCACAAAAATGCATGTTTATAGGGTTGACGCCAAGTCCTCTACGACGCCAATGTTCCGCGTCATGAGAGGAGAGATCTGCGTCATGGGCCAGGAACAAAAGACCAAAACGGGAACCACCCTTTGACGTCAAACAGAAAGCATGACGCCAAAGGATTGCGTCATGGGTGGAGTTCCGAGTCATTGAAGACAACCCAGAAGGCTTGATGCAAACCAACCTTTGACGTCAAGCAGGCTTTGCACCTTTGACGTCAAAGGTTCTACGTCATAGACCGAGTTCCACGTCGTAGGCTGCCAAGTTAGGGACATCCAAGTGTTTTCGAGCTGGAGTCCTATGACGTCGAACAACCTTTGACGTCAACCTTCTGTGTCATCAGTAGGAGTTCCGCGTCATGCGAGGTTTGACGTCAAGCATGTTCCATGACATGCATGAAGCGTGTTCCACGTCAATAAGGCCCATGGCCCTAGGGTTTTGTGCCTATAAATAGGGCACAATCCCAAGGTGCTCAGGGTTACACATTACTTACTCCTGAAGGCAAGCTTTGGAGCTGATTCTCTTAGGTAGTCTTAGTTAGGTTTAATTTTTTTTTTATTATTTAATTTTTGTTCATAGCTTAGTTTAATTTCTGCCTTCTTCCTTTTTATGTTAGCTTAGAAATAGCATTAGATAGCCAGTTTTATACTTTTTATTTTGTTTGAACCTTGTCATTTTTGGTTTATGGTTTGAAACACCCATTAATGGTGTGATCAAACCCATTTTTATGAAAAATGGGATTGAATCCTCTCTAATATCCCACAAAACATGAAATGGATATTCTAATCCATGGATTTTACTTGGTTTCTTTTTATTTTGGCCATTTGGTCTTTATTTACTTTTATTTCATTAATTGTCCCATGTATGATTGATTAATGTCTGGATTTATGTTTAGAAGCATGAGTATAGGCTGTGGGTGCGATTTGGGCTTGCTGGTTTAGTTTAGGTTTTTCTTTATTTTTCATTTTAGAGTTTAGATGCACTTTGGTTTTGTTTATTTTTAGCACGATCGGACCGTTAAGCTTAGAAAATGCCTATAAACTGTATTTTCTACATTTTCCTTCATTCATGGTACATTCTGGAAAAGCTTTGACATCATAGGGCGGTTGGCGTCATAAGTGTTTCTGGCCTTAAATTCATTTGCATGCTGGAAGTGCTATGACGCCAACCACCCTTTGACGTCAACCAGGTTGAGGTCATAGGTTGTGATGTTGGTTGGCGTCATACTGCACCCTACCCACCCAACCTGTTTGAGGTCTAGGGCTTTGCGTCAAAAGTGACCCCACCCAACCTGTTCGACGCCAACCCCATGACGCAATCCTAGGATCACGTCATGAGGTTGGTTGGCGTCATACTGCACCCTAATTCATTCAAAATTCTTATCTTACTATCTGTAACCCATCATTATGTTGCATCACTCACATTTTAACCCCACGGGTTAAGATGTAATACCTAGATTGCAACATAAGGCGTTATGCTGCCAAAATTTTCATTCTCCATTTCCTCAATTAATTGAACCTTTGCATCAATAATTAAAGATCAAGATTAGCAATAATTAAGGTCAATGATTATTTGGTGTGAGGAATTTTGTTCAATTCATCATTAAAAGATTTTTGTACAACATTCATTTAATCTAAACAAATAATCTGGACTGTAATTAATTAATTATGGAAAGATAGATTATTTAGGTTAATTAATATTTATGGATCCAAATCCGTAATTCTTGCATGAGAAACCAATGTCTCTCATGCAAGATGATTTTTATTATTCTTCTCTTTTATTTTTCACTTTATTTTGGTCTTTGTGTTGTCATTGTGTGAAATGAACAGTGAGAAATATACAGAATAATGTTGGCGAACGGTCCTTTCATCGGGAAATGAAGTAGCCCGTAGTCTGTGTGTTAATTACTGTTCATTATTTTGCATGGTCTGGACAGTGATTTATGAGGTCAGGCGAACGGTCCTTTTATTGGGAAATGAAGTAGCCACTTAGCCAGTTTCTGTCAGATACAGTTTCATTTTCGTATTTTATTTTCAAACCCAAATCTTGAGCTGTTCCAACACTAAATGACATAGGTCAATGTCATTTATGTAATTCAGACAACAAGAGAGCATGTAGGTTTTTATTCCCTTTCAAAGGCAGTAATGATCTGACTGACAGCGACCACTGCCAGTCTAAGATCAAATTGCTGTCTCAATTCACTTCATCCGAATGATAAAGGGTTGGATCACAGTCAACTGCAGTCCATTTCCCTTAGTTATTCTGCCACTCTTTAGTATCAGACTAATTCATTCTGTGTTCCAAGTTCTATCTAGGCCCGCCATTATATTTTGGGTCAATTAATTTTACACCTTCCATATAACCTTATGCATGATATTATTATGTAATTATTGTGGTCTTTAATATTTTGGGATCCTTCCCTTGGACATTAGAAGTCTAGATTTAAACAGATATCACATATTAAATTTCTTACAAAAATTCATCTATAAAATCCGGATCTAAGTAAGGGATAAATTCCTCAATTGTGTCTAGCTCATATTCTGTCAAGGGTTAAATTTTGGGAAATCAGAAGCAGAGTCAGCGATTAGGTCTCATCTAGACTGAAATGGTCTGTGTTCTTATTGAGAGTCTAGTACCTGTTTAGGGAATGGTTTTCAAATCTTTTATTCTCCAAAATTGCTTTGTATTGGGAATTTAGTCTTAACTGTCACACTGAGATGGGATCCACTTGGATTCAAATACAGTGTGATAGATAATTCTATAGGAACAATACGTAGGCCTTGGTTATTTTCTAAGATAGGGTTGAGTTCCTTTCAACTGATATCCTCTTCTGCCAAAGCCTATTTTTGAGTCCTGAGTGAGTGCATCCAGAATGAACTGAATTATTAGTTCATTTCATCAGTTTGTATCTCACAACCACCCAGAGGGAAGTGAACACTGCGAGCGGTTCACTGAGAGCCGGGAATTCTTGATCCACATTCGGTCATCCTGATTGGGGGCTCTCTTTTACTACCGGTACGAAGCTTTTGAAACTTCCGAGTGATAGGATTTTAAATGCTTTCTTCAATGCTTTCCTTACCGCTTTCTTTTAAATGCTTTTATAGAGGTCACTCGGAAGCATCGCCAGATCTTCTAACTGCTACTAGGATTGAGAGTTAAGGGATAGTTCAGGCTTATTTTTAGACTTTGGGTGTGACATGGGGGAATGATAGCAGTACTTGGCATTTCAACTAATGATTTGTCGGGTGTTATTTGTCCACCACAGATGAAATAACATACCCTGGCCAGGGCAGTTATGAATCTGTGGTATCTTAGAATTTGTGGTCTTAAGAACATGTAAACTCATACTGTAAGTACCTGTCTGTTAAAGGGAACATAGTACTGAGAGTATGAGAACTAGCTATCTGACAGAATTATCCCAAACAAAGATCTGTGCATTAAAAATGGAAGTTTAATTATGCTTTACCTGAATCTTGTCCAATCTTTTCTTTTCTCCCTGACCCTTCTGTCATCATTTTGAATCAGCTTCATAGCTAGTACAGCTTAGACTTACAGCTTCCTTAGAATAATTTTATTGCTTCCATAGGGTAAATGTACCTGCTTTTTAGACCTAATCTTAATCGCTTCTTAGCATAAACTTATCCGCTTTCTAGAATAGAATTAATGTGCTTTGTAGAATAGTTTAAACTGCTTTCATAGTTTAGATTAAATTCAGTAAAGTAGTTGATAGTCAACTTCTCAAACTGATTAGAGCAATACGAGTGGAAAATCTTGTAAAATGGCGTGGGACCTGCTTCCATCCCACATCCTCCAGTGAACGATCCGGACTTACCTACAAATTATTGCAATTTTTGACACCGTGCGCTTTCGGGCCACAGCTTCTTAACATGAGTAATAAAAACGTGACAACCTATACATATATCCTTAATCCCATTTCCATCTTCATAAATTGGTTTCATTAAATAAAACGTAAACCAAGAGATTATTTCATAATATTATTTCGAAAATACTCGTGTGGGAAATTGTCAAAAGTTTCATGATGCCGTTGCCGGGAAGGATGCAACACCGTTTTATTAGAGAATTACATTCCTGATTGCTCATAGATTAGCTTATACATATAAATATATCTTATTCACCGAACCATTTCTAACTTGGGGATTGTACAGGTATTGTCATTGCTGAAACCGCTGTTTATGCAACGAAGAAAGGAAACTCCCGCCAAGATCCCGTTTAACGCAGAAATTGAAAGAACAACTCGACGTTTCTCTCCGAGCACTAGTAGTGATATTTCAGATATGGCAAACCCTGACATCCCACCCATCATACCACCAAACCCACCACTCCAGCATATCCAAGAGGATCCCGAAGACATGAATGACGAGAATTTGGACGATCCCCCTCCTTAGGTCATTCAGGGAGGCGGGAACGCACAAAACCTCGGCCAGCAACCCGTCGAGATTCCTCCCAACAACCAAAATAAGCAACACCTTCATAACTAAAACCTCCCTAATAACCCAAATTTTCAGAACCCTCAGTATCACAATCCCAAGTTTAACCAAAAACAGTTTCCTCCCAATCCGAATGATCCCAATGATCCCAGTAATTACTATCAGAATTACAACCAGCAGCCTCAGAACAATATTGAATGATGATAATGCAGAAACCCCTCCCCGTGGTCTGTGTGTTGTAGGTACTACAGGGAAAATGGAGCTCGAAAAGCTGAAGGACCAGGTTGCAGTGCTAGCATTGAATCAAGAAGCAGGCAGTTCCACACAAGTACAGTCCTCGGACGCAACTTGTGGCCTTTGTCAGGGACCACATCACACTGATGCCTGCCAACTAGAGGGTTTCTTAACCGTCACCCTAACCTGTCCTACTCAAACAACAACGCTTTAAATGCACACATGTTAACCCAGCCAGCCCAGTTTACTCAGCCACAAAATTTCCAACAAAACCAAAAGTTCCATCGCATGCCTCAAAATTTCCAGAATCCCAACTTCCAGCCCCAAATACAGCAGAGACCTAATCAAAACTAGAATTTCCAAAACCAACAGAATTTTCAGGGCTAGCAGCAGTTCAATCCCAATCCCAACCAAAACCAGAACCAGAATTGGAAACAAAACCAGCAAAAACCACCTTCCAGATTGGAGACCCTCATGACTGATTTCATTACCAGTCAGAAGGAAATCAATAATCAGTTGCAGGCCTCCATTCGAAACGTGGAGACTCAGGTCACACAAATGGCCAAAGAGATGTAAAAATGGGACCAGGGAGCACTGCCCAGCACTGCTGAGAAAAACCCTCAGTGTAAAGCCATCACACTGAAATCTGGTAAAGTTTTGGAGGGACCAAAAAGCAAGGAGAAACTGGGAAAAGAACAGGAACTGGGAGATGATATTGAGGAGAATGAAAATGATGCTGAAAAAGAGACGGCCCACTTGTAGACTGAAGCTGCAGCAGACAAGGTTGGAAATGGTAAAGGTGAAGGTACAATTTCTGACCTTTCACCACAAAAAACTTTTGATAATAAAAAGTTCATGCCGAGGGTTCCGTACCCAGCAAGGTTGAAAACTAAGGAACAAGACCTTAAGTTTGAGAAATTTCTGAAAAGACTGCAAGAAGTCAAGATTACCATACCTTTGATTGAAATGATCTCTGATATGCCAACCTATGCTAAGTTCTTAAAAGAAATGATTTCAGGAAAAAGAAAGGTTGAGCAAGAAGAATTGGTGGTACTCAACAGTACCTGCAGTGCAATCATTCAGAGGAAACTGCCTGAGAAGAAGGAAGACCCTGGCTGCTACACCCTACCGATCCGGATTGGCCAAGTCAGTGCTGGAAAAGGGCTTTGTGATCTCGGATCAAGTATCAATGTCATGCCATTGGCCATGGCAAGACGTCTCAAGCTTGGAACTGTGGAGCCAATAAAAATGAGGCTGCAGCTTGCAGACAGATCGATCACACAGCCAATCGGGATCCTGAAAGATGTCATAATTAGAGCAGGCAGCACCCTATTCCCGGTAAATTTCATTATTCTGGACATTGAGGAGGATTCTGACATGCCCCTCATCTTAGGAAGGCCGTTCTTGGCAACCGGCGGAGCACTCATTGACGCTAAATCTGGAAAAGTGACCCTCCGAGTAGATGGGGAGGAAGTTGTCTTCGACATGGCGAAATTGCAGAAATACCCAAATGACAGTTCTTGTTTTTCGTTTGATGATGTAATAGATAGGAGAGAGAGAGAGAGCTGGACTCTGAAACTGGGATTGTAATGATGATGGATGATGACTTTTCAAAGCAGGTACTGAAGCCTGCTGGCGTGGAGCACGAAGGATGCAGCGCCGTCCATTTCGCCGATCCCAAAACTGGGGATTTGGAGGAGTTTGACGGCGCCGATTTCCATGAAGACGCCAACCAAGGGGAGGCGGATCCTGTACTGACGAAGGGTCTCGAAGGTAAATCTGAATTTCCCCCATCTAATTCTCGAAAATTACTTCCTTCAGTGGAATGCCCACCAGAGCTTGAACTAAAAGTCTTACCGGAACATCTTAAGTACGCGTTTCTCGTAAAACATAAAAAGCTACCGGTAATTGTGTTAGCTAAGCTGACACAAGATCAAGAAAATGCTCTGGTGGGAGTACTTAAAAAACATGTGCGTGCAATCGGTTGGACCATTTCTGATATCAAAGGAATAACCCCTTCTGTTTGTATGCATAGGATTTGAATGGAGGAGAATTTCAAGCCTTCGTGCCAGCCCCAACGAAGATTGAACCCGTCCATGCAAGAAGTGGTAAGAAATGAAGTGATCAAGCTGTTAGATGCCGGTATTATATACCCGATTTCTGACAGCAAATGGGTCAGTCCTGTGCGGGTTGTTCCAAAGCGGGGTGGGATGTGCATCACCAAGAATGAACAAGGGGAGGAAATTGCCATACGGCCGGTCACCAGATGGAGAGTCTGCATAGACTACCGGAAGCTGAACGAGGCCACTCGCAAGGACCATTTCCCTTTACCTTTTATCGATCAAATGTTGGAACGGTTGGCAGGAAGGGAATTTTATTGTTTTCTGGATGGTTATTCAGGATACAATCAAATAGTGATCGCCAGTGAGGATCACGAAAAAACAACTTTCACATGCCCTTATGGCACTTTTGCCTATAGGCGCATGCCTTTTGGATTATGCAATGCACCAGCAACTTTTCAACGATGCATGATGTCTATATTTTCTGAATTTATCGAAAAATGCATAGAACTCTTCATGGATGACTTCTCTGTATATGGAGATACATTTGAAGAATGTTTGACCAATCTTGCTAAGATTTTAAAGAGATGTGAGGACACTAACTTGGTTTTAAACTGGGAAAAGTGCCATTTTATGGTCACTGAGGGCATAGTGTTAGGTCACGCCATCTCACGTGCAGGCATTGAGGTTGATCCGGCCAAGGTATCTGTTATTTTAAATCTCCCTCTCCCTAACTCAATAAAATCGGTTAGGAGCTTCTTAGGGCATGCCGGTTTTTACCGGAGATTCATTAAGAATTTCTCTAAAATTGCCAAGCCGCTCACTGACCTTCTTCGTAAAGAAAATTCTTTTATAATAAATGAAGCGTGTGTCCAAGCCTTTGACACGCTCAAAACGATGTTAGCTTCTGCTCCAATTGTGCAGCCACCCGATTGGTCACTGCCATTCGAGGTGATGTGTGATGCAAGTGGTCTTGCAGTGGGAGCAGTTTTAGGGCAACATAAGGATGGGAGACATTGCGTAATTCATTACGCAAGTCATGCCTTGAATGAGGCCCAAATAAACTACACCACTACAGAAAAAGAGATGTATGTTATAATCTTTGCGTTTGACAAGTTCAGACAGTATCTTATTGGTACAAAGACTATAGGATACACTGACCACAGTGCACTTAGTTACTTGTTCAGCAAGCAAGGCGCAAAGCCTCGTTTAATTAGGTGGGTGCTGTTGCTGCAAGAGTTTGACATCGTAATAAAGGATAGGCGAGGTCGAGATAATGGTGCTGCTGACCACTTATCTCGAATAGAAAATGATAAAAAAGAGCTAGCCGTCAATGAGGATTTCCCAGACGAACAGCTGTTCGCGTTACATCTGCATGACCAAGTGTGTCCATGGTTTTCCGACATTGCTAACTTTTTAGCATGTGGAATAACCCCACCATTCCAGCAAAAATACAAAAGGGCAAAATTCTTCAAAGAAGTAGTAAACTACTTTTGGGAAGATCCCTTCTTATGCAAACATTGCGCTGATTCGATGATCAGGCGATGTGTTACTGAAGCTGAGGCCTACCAAATCACCAAGAAATGTCACGAATCTGAATACGGAGGTCATCATGATCCCACTCGGACTGCCCACAAGGTACTCGAGTGTGGATTCTTTTGGCCTACTATTTATGAGGACTGCAAGGTGTTAGCTAAAGCGTGCAACAAATGCCAAAGATTAGGAAACATCTCCAAGAGGGATGAGATGCCTCAAAAGGGAATTCTTGCACTTGAGATTTTCGATGTATGGGGCATTGACTTCATGGGACCGTTTCCACCATCTGGTGGAAACTACTATATCTTGATGGCTGTCGATTACGTGTCCAAATGGGTCGAGGTGGTCGCGTTTCCAACCATTGATGGTAGCTAAGTCATAAAGTTCCTCAAGAACAACATTTTCAGTAGATTTGGCGTACCTAGGGTGGTAATGTCTTATGGAGGAACACACATTGTTAATAAAGCTTTTGAAACTTTAATGAGTAAAAATGGAATCCTCCATAAGATAGGCACGCATTATCATCCCCAAACCAGTGGGTCAAGTCGAGGTATCAAATCGCGAGATCAAACATATATTCGAAGCCGCAGTTGGGATAACCCGAAAGGACTGGGCACGTAAGCTCAATGATGCTCTATGGGCATACCGCACTGCATACAAGACCCCCATCGGGCTGTCTCCAAACAGGCTTATCTTCGGAAAAGCCTGTCACTTGCCCGTAGAGTTAGAGCATAAAGCTTACTGGGCCGTCAAAACGCTTAATTTTGACCCAAGAGTCGCTCAGGGCAAGCGCAAGTTGGACCTCAATGAAATTGAGGAAATACGAGCGCAAGCTTACAGAGCTCGCGGATTTATAAAGAGCGGACCTAGAAGTTACACAATCGCCGGATCAAGCCTAAGCATTTTTATGTTGGTCAAAATGTATTGCTATTCAATTCTAGGTTGAAGCTGTTCCCCGGGAAGCTGAAATCTAGATGGGATGGACCACATGAAGTGTTAGAGGTGTTTGAAAGTGGAGCCGTCAGGATCCGAACTTACAAGGGCAACATAGTGGTAAATGGGCACCGACTGAAGGAGTATCTCGGACAGTTCGAGCCTGAAAAGGAGATCCAACATGTGACGGAACCGGCTTATGAAAAATGAAAATGCAAAAAGAAGTCTAGCTGTAGACCATAATTCACAGCGCTTCCGGGAGGCAACCCGAGTTTATTTTATCTGTGATTTTATTTTGTTTTATTTAACCGTATCTCATTATCCAAAAATCACTTAAACATTTAGAGTACCAAGACTCTAAATGTGAGGATGTTGATATTTGGAGAAAAACTACTCCCTCCGTCCCACTTAAAATGTCTTGTTTCATTTATGCACACAATCCAATGCACATTTTCAATCGTTAATATCTCAAAATATGTACAACAAAAAATTATATAAAATATATATTATAAAACTACATGATTTTACGATTCTAACAAGACCCAACTCGACTATTTTTTTTCAAATATATACTGGCAATAACGTTGAGTCAAAGTTAAACAATGAACAGTGCCAAAAAGTCAAACAAGACAAGTATACTGGGACGGAGGAAGTAATATTTTTATCTGCTTGGTTTTGCAGGAATTTGAGGAACCAACAAAAAGAAAAATTAAAGCTGCAAAACAGGTTCCCGGTTGAATTAGTTCTACATCTAAATGAAATTATTCCCAGAAATTAAAGCAATTTAAAATCCGGAATAAATTTTATAAGAATGTAGGATTGATTCAACCTAATTTATGCAAATTAATAAATGTTGCAAATACTTAATTCTGTAAGCCCATAATCTGTTATAAATGAAAATACTGTGGACTAAAAGTTCTAGGTCTATAGTAATAAAGACTGGACCGAAACCCAATTGCACCCCGGGGCCCAGTCCACTATTTTTGAATTCAAAGGCCATGACGCGGAACCTAAGTGTTGACGCCAACCTTTGGCGTCAAACATTTGGTTGGCGTCATGGTCAGCATTCTAACCTGGATTGGAAGAATGACGCAAACCTTCTGCGTCAAAGGATGGTTGACGTCAAACCTCGACCCAGCTCTCATCTAATGACGCGGAACACCTGCCTATGACGCAAACCTTTGGCGTCATAGACAGTGTTCCACGTCAAACCTTCCCAAACCGCCTTATGACCCAAACCTTCAGGGATGACGCCAACCTTCGGCGTCATAACCCTTGTTTGACGTCAAAGTTCATCCAGCCCCCTCCACCTAATGACGCAGAACCCCTTGACGTCAAACCTTGTTTGGCGTCATACCTACGGGTTCCGCGTCATTCCTTCTCTCTCCATCAGTATTAAAACCCCTTTCGACCTTTCTTCTTCCCACATTGTCCAAACACTTAGCCGATTTCAAAACTCCCATTCCTCCTGAAACCCCTTTCACGAACAAGCAAGCACATTGTTCTTCGTGCTTTTTCGAACCAATTTCAAAGGAAACTCTGCTCGATTTTCAAGAGAACACCAATGGAACCTTCATCGTCATCTCCGAAGAAAGGCGAGCCCTGATAAGCGATATCTTGTCCGATTCTCGCGCACCCATTGCCCCTATTCTCGCGATTTTGGGGATTTTTGTGTTCTGGTTCTCGATAATGTGTAAATAGGTTTCCATGTGCTCTTTTCACTTAATTGGGTTTGATTTTGGGGATTGTATGCTTTGGGCATTCTATTTTGTCATTACTTGGGTGTTGGGGGTGTCGACCAAGCATGATTTAGAAGAATGGGGCGATGTTTTTGTTATTATGGAAGCATAAGTTGTTTGATTTTGATGGGCTTGCCGATTTTGAGAACCTAGGGCTGTTCAGTGACTTAGGCAGCATCAGCTAGGGTTTGGCAATGTTATGCTGCCATTGTTGGAATTTTGGAACTTTTAGGATTCATATGCTTGTTGTTCCTCCATAATGAGTTTTTGTGTTCACTGGTTAATCTTTCTGAGATTGTGATTAAGGCTTACCTTTGAAAATCCCAAACTCTATGAAACATGTGTGCTGTGAAGCTGATGAATATTTGAGATATTCTTGAATATCTTAATATTGTTGGTTTTCAGATAGTGATTCTGTAGTTTGAAGCATGATAATGTGTCTGATCCTATGTTTATTGTTATTGTCCAGATGAATTAATGAATTCGCATGCCAATATGATCATTAAATGCATATATCCATGTTTGGCATGGCTGTTTGTGGCGGCATGGCATGGAAACCCTGCACACCAACTCACTTTTTGCAATTCACTTTTTCACAAAAAGACAAAAATACTTGGTAGGAATTTTTGTTGACAAGTGTATTTTTGGTTTCCAATGGAACTGAAGTGTGGGTAAGATAGCAGTCTCTTTTGTCACCTATAACTGCTATCCTTTTATAAAACCAAAATGGGGCCACTCACACCCCACTTTTCATTAAATAAAACAGGTCAACATTTAAAATAAAAAAATAGTGTTTGCAAATCATTGGTAATGTTTTTAACTGTCCAAAACAGTCCAAGCAATCCGGGAATAGCAAATCCATCTCACCACGTCTCCAATGCACATTCCAAATTCGAGCTTTTATTCCATTCGTCTCATCTCATCCCATTTTCAACAAGTGCCTCGAGCTTGTTTAATAAAATTGAGAAAATCAAACATGTTTGGGCCCAATGGACCATTAAAAAGATATTTTAGGTCCAATGACCTAACCTTTTAACCAGTGTTATTTAAGTTTATAATCGTAAATATTGCCACTTATACCTCGTAATAAAATTCAAGAATAATCAAATAAATCACATTTCGAGCGAGGCTCAAAATGTGAGGATGTTGATTTTCTTTTTACTTGAAAGAGTTTATGAAAAATCTCATAAAAACTTGATTGGAATTAATACTCTCTATATTTTTCAGGAATGAGAAGGTTATTAAGTCAGCCATTGGGCCGCCTGACTGTACTCTGCAGCAGGCAGCAATAGAGGCTTCTACAAACAGAATTCAGATAAAGAAGATCAGGGACGCTTTGACAAGCGAATACAAGGTCCCGTTGGATCACAAAACCAACGCCGAACTGGAACTAATTGCACCAGCAGAGAGATCTACTGTTCTCACAACCATTGAACGGGACTTTTTCCACCACATGCTGAAATTTTGGAATCTAATGATGGACCATGCGCTGAATGACTCCATAATGACCCCAGCAGTCCACCTGGAACGGATTACACTGAAATTCCAAATACACAAAGCAACATGGGAGCGTCATTTAGAGAATGGAACAGTGGGAATAGCAATTTCGAATTACGACATACTCATCTCCGATCAGCCAATTAGACCCATAAGTGAGACTGCAGTTTGTGGAAAAGCCCTTGGATGTAAGCCGGGTACTGGGAAAGGGGCCATAATGATGCATGAAGCTTTCCCCTGCATTTGGAACCCGCACCTGTTTGATAACATGGGTACGGAGGAGCAAAGATGGGTGACCATTCAGGTCCGTAGGAGGCATAGTTACAACTTCTTTCACAAGTTGAAGAAAATAGAAGAGTATAATGCTGAAAGAGACTCAACTATGCTGAATAAATTCAAGGAAGAAATTAACGCTGCCCGACATGAATGGCATCAATTGACATATCTGTGGGGAAAGGGCAGAGGGCTGATCACGCAAGAACGATGGGATAAAGGACTGGTCTTGCTGGAACAGGATAATTTTGAGGCGATCTTTGTGAACAAACGATTCGGTCAGGTAGGGATAACTGAAAAAGGAACTGATGTGGATCCTGATTTTCCTGAGCACATCAGAATTCTGAGAGAAAAAATGATCTATGAGATAAAGCACAGGAACTGGTCAGTACTGAAAAAGGATGCAAAGCAGTATAGATTGATGACCAAGGCTGAGGCAGAAGAATATTTGAAATATGATCTGGCACAGGATATGTCCTACTTGAAGGAAGCCTTGGAAAGGGATATGGTGGGCGCCATGATGGAGCGTTATAGAACCTCATATCTCGAACTCCTTATGGAAATGGATAAAGAGGCCTTAGACTATGGAAATACCGGGAATAAGGCGAAGATCATGCACTATAACCACAAACTTAGAAGCCTAATCTGCAACCGGATCAAGGGAGCATGGGAATTGAAACTGGTAAGGATCACCAATCGGGGATTTATGAAAGATTATTTGAGATATGCACACAAGCAGTTTGGGACGCAAGTGGCAGAGGAAGCAGAGCCTAATATTCTAATCAACCAGTATACTGCTAGGGCATCTCCACCTCAAATTTTCACTCAACAAGAGCAAGAGCCGCAGCAGCAGCCTGAACCAAAGAATCGGCCAAAACAACCTGAGCCTAAGGATCAGCCGGTTATCCCTGAGAAAACTGAGCAAGTGCAAACTAGAAAAATGCTAGTTAAGTTAGCAGAAAAGGAAAAGAGTGGGCGGGTTCCGGAACAAAAAGTGGTAATCAAAGAGCCCGAGCCAACTGCTAAAAAGATAACTGAGCCAGCTAACCCTGCAGACAGAGGCAAAGGGGTAATGCCGCCACCACCTCCCAAGAAGAAAGATCAGATTGCTTTTGACGCTGAAATGGCCAGGAAAATGCAAGAAGAAGAAAATGCAACGGCGGGTATGCAAGAACAATCTGCTGAAGAGAGACCTGCCAATGAGGCCGAAATAAGGGCAAGGATTGAAAGAGAAGAAAAGGCGAGGCAAGAGTCCGAAATGAGGAAAAACATTCAGTTAACAAAGGATGAGGAAGCTGCCCAGAAGCTTGAGACTGAGCATGAGTCAAAGAAGGGAGCCGAAACTAAAGCAGTGGAGGAACCGACACGTGAAAAGATCATCTAGGTGAAAATTGAAAAGGGTGAAGAAATGGAGAAGCAGCGGCTGAACAGCATAAAGAAAAATCTGCCAATCCTAAGACAGTCCGAGACATTGATGATGATGAACTGCTAGTGCTAGATACAATGCCTGAAATTAGGCCATCCGCCAGAGAAGATCCTCATCTGTTTGCACACTTGACCCCTGAGCAAAGAGATGAAGGATTCAGAATATTCTTTGCATTAAAGAAGGATGATCCTCTTTACATGGAATACATAGCTGAAAAAGCAGAGCAAAGAAGAAGAATAGCGGAGAGACAAGTTAAGCAAGCTAAAGAAGGAGGCTCACAAGCATCAATTGATCCAGCTGCACTTGCCAGCATTCTGGAAGGTAGACCAGTCGAGCAGGCGATAGTGCCATTCTTTAAAGAAAATATCCGGGAAATTGTAAATGAAGCGGTGCATGAACAATCAAGTAGACGAGAGGAGGTATCAACTAACGTTGATGACCTTTACTACCCTATTATAGATTTTTATATTCCAGAATCTTGTGAACTCAATGTTGTAAACAATGTAATTATACAGGAGGCATCTGAAGGAAATATGGAGGTGGAGGGAACGCAGCAGAATGAGCCTGTGAGTGACGCAGAAATGAATGAGCCAATCAATCAAGATGATGACCTGACTAACTGGCATACCAGTGAAGATGAACCTCAGGAATCAATTGGATCAATCAAGCCAGTCGATTTCTGGGCGGAAACCGAGGTACGAACAAGAATGGGAATCCCAGCAACAGCACCCGGGAAGCAACAGATCACAGCAGCTGATGTCACAGCCAAATTCGACAGCACAGCAATATTGAATGTGTTATGGCATATGAACGGCTGCAGGAATACATCATACCCAACAAGGGGTTTGAAGCAAATGCCCAAACACATCCAACTGTTGATTTTTGGAGGACTCAACAAGGGTGGGGGGAATTCTTGCTACATCACGGGGAGCCGGGATATGTTGAGCTCACTCGAGAATTTTATGCAAACATCAATGTGGAGGAGAGAACAACCTGGGTTCGGGGACATACTATAGACTTTTCCCCACAGTACCTGAACAGGTTCCTCGGTACACCCGATCACCCCACTGAGATCCCGAAAGACGAACTTTTCTGCAAGCAAGGCAAAACTACAAGAAGAAATACCTACCGTGCCATCGCTAACAACCTAACTAAGAGGCCTACCACTGTAAACACCTTCCAAGCTTCAGAACTTAAGGTAGAATTCATGCCAACTTATGAATTCTTAATGGCAAGGATCAAGCCGAGTACACATCCACAAACTACTTCAGGCAGTATCTTGATGGGGATGGCGAAACTCTGGCATGGAATGAAACTGAATGCAGGGGAGCACATCTTCGAGGTCATCACCTCTAGGCTCCCAATGAAGCAAGCACTCTGCTGCCCTAATCTGATAAGAAGAATTTGTATTGATCAAGGCCTAGACATCGAGGTGTTTACAGGACAGAAAATAGTGGTTATGGACCCCCCATCCAAGTGCCGTACATGCTAAGCCAAGAAAGGATTCAATATGCACTTCCACCGCTGCCTGCTGATTCTGGAGTTCAGTCATCGCACATATCTGGTGATTCAGCACCATCTCGAGTTAGACCAGAAATACCACCTCCTGCCCCTAAGAGAAGAAGAAAAACAGCTAAGACTGGAGAGGGATCTTCCAGGGCTCGTACTGAAGTTCCACAAGTTGAACAGCCCGAGGGAGCAGAGCACCAAGTTGAAGAAGAAGAAGACATTCCTGCTCCAGCACCATCTCAACCTGCTCCAGCTCCATCTCAGTCTCCTACACGAAGCTAAAATGTTTCTCAGTTTCCTGCTGATTCCCAAGCACTTGAAATGATGAGCCAGATGAGCCAGTCTATGCTCCAAGGAATGAAATCTATGACTGATGTTATAATGTCAAGTCATGAGGAACAGCGAAAGAGGGCCGAAGAAGAACGCCAAGAGCGTAGAAGAGAAAAGGAGGAAAAGAGGAAAGAAAAGTTGGAGAAGGAGAGAAAGGATGAAGAATTCAAAAAGTTGATGTTGGAAAGGGAAGAGAGAATGCACAGAGAACGATAAGAAAGTGAAGAGCGAAACCGGAAAATGGTAGAATCACTCTTCCAGAGCCAAAATCAGATCCTGCAAGCTCTGCTAAAAAAGATTCCTGATGATGCCGGATCCTCCAAGAAATCGGATGAGAAGAAAGACGGAGATTCATGATCCAATCCTGATGAGCTTAATTGTAAACATCTTATAAGAGAATTTCTACCAATTGTGCAAGTTCAATTCTGATTGCATGAAATCTCTTGTAAATGATGTATTTACTGCTTTCAAAAGGAATTTTGCAGTCCAACAAAAATATTTTATTTTTCAAAAACAAAAAAGATGTCTGACAGTCCGAGATGAATAAGTGACTGTCAGGCCAAAAATATGTTGTTGACATACTTTGTATGTTAACAGTGCCTCTTTTACTGCTTTAAATTAAATAACCAGCAAAAAGCATGCATAAACCTGCTCTAAATTCACCTGTTGAATTTAGGCTTGTGGTTAAATTTTCAAACTTTTAAATTGGGATAATATAATGGAAAACATGCATGAAATGGATTTCTAAGGTTTTGAGCTATAAAAATTTAATGATGCGATCATCTTGTTGGGTAATAAATCTTCATGTTGAAAATCTTGATTGAAGTTGTTAGAATTAAGCTTCGATTAAATTTGAGAATATTGTGTGACATGAATCAATCCAACCTTGTGAGATTTGAGCCATGAGTCACTTTTACTCATTTAAATTCTTTGATGTGCGAATCAATTTGATTAAAGGAAACTAGAACTTGCAATTGAGACCGATTCAAGACCATGCTATATTACCAAAATGGAGCATATGATCGAGACACTTAGAAAAACCCAAATTTTGGCCTTCGTTTGAAATCTAAACCCAAAAATATTTTCCCTTTAGGATTAACCAATTTGAGCCGTAAGCCTAATTTTTCTTGAAACACACTATATTTCCCTAGCCTTATAAAAAGACCAAAATATTAAACCCAAGTGTGCAAGAATAAATTATATCAAGGCATTGTAATTTATGATCATCAATTCATCAATCGGTATTCAAAAAGCCGATCAAAAAAAAAGAAAAAGAAAAAGAAATATGTTGAATTCATTTCAACAAGAATAAAATTGCAATGACAAAGCAATTAAACATAGTCTAATGTCATGAAATAGAAAAAGAAAAGCAATAGAAAAAGAAAGAAATAATTGATAATCATAAATTCTATATAAAAATGCCAAGTTATGATAGAATAATCTCTTGCCACTTCTTAGCCCAATAATTTCCCTTTCCTACCAAATGTTACAACCGTATGCCCCATTATAACCCTTAAATAAGACCTAGGGATCTCGATTTGAAGAAATGAGCCGGTGGCGAGTTGGTCTAATTGCAAGCATATGGGACAATTTTGAATTTGATTTTGAGCATTCACGATTAAACCCCATTGAGAGTGAGTGAATTTTCCGATTCTCTTATATGTGAGGCTCTGTTTCATTCAAGCTGTTCATGTCATGCCTTAATTCTAATTTTTAATCTTTGAATTTTTCAAACATGATATTCATGAAGGGTTGACAATAATGTTTGATTTGTAGGCCCGATTTAGTGAGCGAGTATCATTTCATTAAACACTGCAATCAAGGGAATTTAATACTTGTAGTTTTTGGTTGTCTTATCCCAATCCAAAAAGAATGTAATTTATGAAGCCACGAAAATGAATTGAATATGCAGAGGCCGTGTTCCAAGGAACATTGACTCTGACTGCTCGGGGACGATCAGTATTAAATGTGAGGATGTTGATAATGTCCAGAAATGTCCATTATTTCCAATCCATTTCCGTGTCTGAAACGGGCAGTTGATCGCATTCCGGTCTTATATTAAGTAAGAAAGCAGTTGAATTGGACTGATTAATGCATAATTATAAAAATGATAAGCTGGTATGAAAAATTCATGAATATGTAATTTTATTACACATTTATGTGAGAAAAATTCAAAAACATGAGAAAAAGAAAAAGAAAAGAAAAAGGAACGGAAAAGATGGAAAAAGAAAATGAAATTCCACAAAAATGCATGTTTACAGGGTTGACGCCAAGTCCTCTACGACGCCAATGTTCCGCATCATGAGAGGAGAGATCTGCGTCGTGGGCCAGGAACAAAAGACCAAAACGGGAACCACCCTTTGACGTCAAACAGAAAGCATGACGCCAAAGGATTGCGTCATGGGTGGAGTTCCGAGTCATTGAAGACAACCCTGAAGGCTTAATTCAAACCAACCTTTGACGTCAAGCAGGTTTTGCACCTTTGACGTCAAAGGTTCCGCGTCATAGACCGAGTTCCACGTCGTAGGCTGCCAAGTTAGGGACATCCAAGTGTTTTCGAGCTGGAGTCCTATGACGCCGAACAACCTTTGACGTCAACCTTCCGTGTCATCAGTAGGAGTTCCGCGTCATGCGAGGTTTGACGTCAAGCATGTTCCATGACATGCATGAAGCGTGTTCCACGTCAATAAGGCCCATGGCCCTAGGGTTTTGTGCCTATAAATAGGGCACGATCCCAAGGTGCTCAGGGTTACACATTACTTACTCCTGAAGGCAAGCTTTGGAGCTGATTCTCTTAGGTAGTCTTAGTTAGGTTTAATTTTTTTTTTGTATTATTTAATTTCTATTCATAGCTTAGTTTAATTTCTGCCTTCTTCCTTTTTATGTTAGCTTAGAAATAGCATTAGATAGCCAGTTTTATACTTTTTATTTTGTTTGAACCTTGTCATTTTTGGTTAATGGTTTGAAACACCCATTAATGGTGTTATCAAACCCATTTTTATGAAAAATGGGATTCAATCCTCTCTAATATCCCACAAAACATGAAATGGGTATTCTAATCCATGGATTTTACTTGCTTTCTTTTTATTTTGGCCATTTGGTCTTTATTTACTTTTATTTCGTTAACTGTCCCATGTATGATTTATTAATGTTTGGATTTGTGTTTAGAAGCATGAGTATAGGTTGTGGGTGCGATATGGGCTTGCTGGTTTAGTTTAGGTTTTTCTTCATTTTTCATTTTATAGTTTAGATGCACTTTGGTTTTGTTTATTTTAGCATGATCGGACCGTTAAGCTTAGAAAATGCCTATAAACTGTATTTTCTACATTTTCCTTCATTCATGGTGCATTCTGGAAAAGCTTTGACGCCAACCACGTTGGGGTCATAGGGCAGGTTTGGCGTCATAAGTGTGTCTGGCCTTAAATTCATTTGCATGCTGGAAGTGCTATGACGCCAACCACCCTTTGACGTCAACCAGGTTGAGGTCATAGGGTGTGTTTGGCGTCATATGTGATTTTCGGCCAAAAATTTGTTCCATGTTGTGTTTCCCGTCATGGCCCCACGGGTCATGGCCCCACGGGTCATGACGCAATTCCCATGATCCATGACATGGAACCCCAATTTTTTTTGCATGTTATATTTATGTTCTTCATGACGCAGAACCCATGACGTGATCCTAGGATCACGTCATAATTTAGTGTTCCACGTCATGACCCTACCCAATTTCAAAAAAAAACTTCCAAGTCATGCATGACGCCAAACCCTTGTTTGACGCCAACCTTTGGCGTCATCTCTAGGGCTTTGCGTCATAAGAGAGATTATTTAGGTTAACGAATATTTATGGATCCAAATCCGTAATCCTTGCATGAGAAACCAATGTCTCTCATGCAAGATGATTTTTATTATTCTTCTCTTTTATTTTTCACTTTATTTTGGTCTTTGTGTAGTCATTGTGTGAAATGAACAGTGAGAAATATACAGAATAATGTTGGCGGACGGTCCCTTCACCGGGAAATGAAGTAGCCCGTAGTCTGGGTGTTAATTACTGTTCATTATTTTGCATGGTCTGGACAGTGATTGATGGGGTCAGGCGAACGGTCCTTTTATCGGGAAATGAAGTAGCTACTCAGCCAGTTTCTGTCAGATATAGTTTCATTTTCGTATTTTATTTTCAAACCCAAATCTCGAGCTGTTCCAACACTAAATGACATAGGTCAATGTCATTCATGTAATTAAGACAACAAGAGAGCATGTAGGTTTTTATTCCCTTTCACAGGCAGTAATGATCTAACTGACAGCGACCACTGCCGGTCTAAGATAAAATTGTTGTCTCAATTCACTTCATCCGAATGATAAAGGGTTGGATCACAGTCAACTGCAGTCCATTTCCCTTAGTTATTCTGCCACTCTTTAGTCTCAGACTAATTCATTCTGTGTTCCAAGTTCTGTCTAGGCCCGCCATTATATTTTGGGTCAATTAATTTTATGTAACACCCCAGATTTTTATCAACGTCCGAAGAAATAAAATTTATTCCGATCAATGTCGAAATATCTCCGAGAAGAAGAAAATAATTTATCACAATAAATTATTGCTCGGAAATGAAACGCCGATAGATTCAAAATTCAAAATGGAATAAAAGAGGGAAAGGAAGCCCGAAGACATTCCATGAATTGAGTCAAAATAATTGAAATTAAATTCAAGAAGAAAAATAATTCTAATTCCAAGAACCCGTGAAGTCGGAAGAAATTTAATTACACAAGTTATTGCACGGGAGTCAAAAGACGACGAATTGGAAGCCGACGAACCCGAGACCGACGGACTTAAGATTTCAAACATGAAATTCATTTGAGTCGAGATAATTTAAGATAAGAATTTATGATCCGAGAATGACCTGAAAAATCGAGCCCGAAAACGTAGGAGGACAGAAGTCCGAAAGAGAGGAGAAAAGGCCCGACGGGATCGCACGGCCCAGTCCGGACGCACGGCCCAGACCAGGCGGCGCGCCCTCCGGGCGGTTTTTGGCTAGAAACCGCGCCAACCCCGCGCCACCAACACAGCAGCTGCGGCATGACGCGTTTTGGCGATTTTCTTACCATATTTTCGTGTCCCGACTTTGGAAACTCAATCCCGGTTGATGGAAGGTGTATATGGTCGGTTTTGGAGGTCATATGGCTGATCATTTTCGAAACTCTAACCCTAGCAACCCCAAAAACACTCTCCAACTCTCTGTTCTTCCAACACCCGAAAACCACCCACTTCGAACATTCCGATCACTTTCCGGCGACGAAAACCGACGGAGGAGGCGTAGAACACAAGGTCTCTAGTACTCCAGATTGTGGTAAGTCATCCATAGGCTTTCGTTTAAGTTTTCGAGTCCGAAAATCCGATCTAACCCTAGATTTTACTTTCGATTTCGTTTCGGGGCCAACGGAGAGGAGAAGGAGTAATTGGGACATGTTCGTAGGAAGCGTAAGCGCCCCCATCGACCCAGCGACGTCCTAGACTTCATCCCCACTGTAAGTTAATACTTGGTTTTGGGTGACTTAAAATGCAACCAAACATTGAGATTCGTGTAAAATTTCATAATTTTTCATTGCGTTTTGATATCCGAAAACGGCCGAGAACCAACCTGCCTTGAGATTCGAACTTGAAACTGGGACAGATTTGAAATCGAACCAAAACCCTTATTTCGAGAGTTCAAACTGGAAAACTCTAAACTAGACTTTTAATCCTAACACATAAATCTAGGTTGTGTAAAAATTTCAGACATTTTCGTTAACGTTTGCTATTTCAAATCGCATCGAAAAGAAACTGTTTTGACAAAACGTGTTTGGAATCTGCCTATGAACATGTCTGAACTTAGTGAGCCTCTTTCTATATTTTGTAGTCCGATTTGATCTTTGCAATCTAAATGAAAGTCGTAGATAATCATGTCTAGTGTATGTGTGTAAAATTTCAGAACTTTTGGAGTCTATTTGTTATGTGAAAATGTCGAATCTTTGAATTGTGCCAAACCTGAATCCGGACAGAACACTGCTTGCGAAACAAACTCGATTTTTGACATGTTTCCTCAACTTATTTCGAAAAAGTTAAAACACAAAAGTTGTTCGTTAGGATGTTTTTGATATACTGTGAAAATTTCCGATTTTTCGGACTTGAAATGAATTTTTAAATTAAAATGGCGTAAACTGTGACGCCAAACGACTTTTAAATCGAGAGATTTTGAAATTTCGAAACAAACGGCCGAAGACTTGAAATACGATACATCCATACTTTTGAAAAATCCCGTTATACTAAATCGAAATGTTATTAGGATACTTTGGTGGAGGGCGAGTGCCCTGCAGGGTGCCCCTCTAGCCTTCTTGGCGTGCCTATAATGGACGTTAGATACTTGCATGAAAAACTTGTGAAATTTTGCAAAACTTGTCCTTACCTTGCGGGTTCGATTCCCCAAGGCGTATGTTTTCCTGCGGGTTCGATTCCCCAGGATGTGTGTTGATTCCTACGGGTTCAATTCCCTAGGATGTATTTGAGTTCTTGCGGGTTCGATTCCCCAAGGGCGATTGTATGTTTTCCTGCGGGTTCGATTCCCCAGGATGTGTGTTGATTCCTATGGGTTCAATTCCCTAGGATGTATTTGAGTTCTTGCGGGTTCGATTCCCCAAGGGCGATCGTTTGTTTTCCTGCGGGTTCGATTCCCCAGGATGTGTGTTGATTCCTATGGGTTCAATTCCCTAGGATGTATTTGAGTTCTTGCGGGTTCGATTCCCCAAGGGCGATCCTTTGTTTTCCTGCGGGTTCGATTCCCCAGGACGTGTGTTAATTCCTACGGGTTCAATTCCCTAGGATACGTTTAAACTCTTGCGGGTTCGATTCCCCAAGATCAAATCATATAGAATCATACTGAATAAAAGTGAAAGAATGAAAATCCTGAAATACCTAATCGTGAAGTAACGGGAAAATTTTTAGGACGTGAATGTTTTCCTTATTTAAGTTATACCTTTAAATTATGCCTTGCATTTAATTTACCATGTAATTTGAATCATGATCACGTGAAATTCTTGTGTTAAATTATGCCATTTATTTATTAGAGGGTGATTAACTCAAATTGTGAATTACCTACAAGTATGTTTCTATCAAATTTAAATAAAGGCTTTGAAACCCCTTGATCATATTAGGTGTTAACTTACTCAGCACGTTTTTGCTGACCAAACCACATTTCCCCTTTTTCTTTCAGAGTATGAGGATTATGCATCATCATATGCATACATGGGAACATTCGGGAAAAACTCTATTTTAAATTCCGGCATTTAATTACAACTTGCATGAACGGGCCTGTTTAACCCGTGTTTTGGCCATGTTGGCCCAGTATTTAAATTTCCGCTGCATTACAATTATATATATGTAAATATTACATTCCGCTGCAACTTTGATATTATTATTTTTAAATTATATTACAATGGGTTGTTTGAATGATTTAAATTCTGAAAAACCATAGCCTTGCATCTCTTTAGCAAGCTCGGAGAAACCGTGTCTTGTTAGGGAGGTGTGGCGGTGACATCCCGGCCTGGGTTATCAAATCTGGGGGTGTTACATTTTACACCTTCCATATAACCTTATGCATGATATTATTATGTAATTATTGTGGTCTTTAGTATTTTGGGATCCTTCCCTTGGACATTAGAAGTCTAGATTTAAACAGATATCGCATATTAAATTTCCAACAAAAATTCATCTATAAAATCCGGATCTAAGTAAGGGATAAATTCCTCAGTTGTGTCTAGCTCATATTCTGTCAAGGGTTAAATTTTGGGAAATCAGAAGCAGAGTCAGCGATTAGGTCTCATCTAGACTGAAAGGGTCTGTGTTCTTATTGAGAGTCTAGTACCTGTTTAGGGAATGGTTTCCAAATCTTTTATTCTCCAAAATTGCTTTGTGTTGGGAATTTAGTCTTAATAGTCACACCGAGATGGGATCTACTTGGATTCAAATACAGTGTGATAGATAATTCTAGAGGAACAATACGTAGGCCTTGGTTATTTTCTAAGATAGGGTTGAGTTCCTTTCAACTGCTATTCTCTTCTGCCAAAACCTATTTTTGAGTCCTGAGTGAGTGCATCCGGAATGAACTGAATTATTAGTTCATTTCATCAGTTTGTATCTCACAACCACCCGGAGGGAAGTGAACATTGCGAGCGGTTCACTGAGAGCCGGGCATTCTTGATCCACATCCGGTCATCCTGACCGGGGGCACTCATTTACTACTGGTACGAAGCTTTTGAAACTTCCGAGTGATAGGATTTTAAATGCTTTCTTCAATGCTTTCTTTACCACTTTCTTTTAAATTCTTTAATGGAGGTCACTCAGAAGCATCGCCATATCTTCTAACTGCTACTAGGATTGAGAGTTAAGAGATAGTTCAGGCTTATTTTTAGACTTTGGGTGTGACATGAGGGAATGATAGCAGTACTTGGCATTTCAACTAATGATTTGGCGGGTGTTGTTTGTCCACCACAGATGAAATAACATACCCTAGCCAGGGCAGTTATGAATCTGTGGTATCTTAGAATTTGTGGTCTTAAGAACATGTAAACTCATACTGTAAGTACCAGTGTAACACCCCGGATTTGATAACCCAGGCCGAGGTGTCACCGCCGCACCTCCCTAGCAAGACACGGTTTCTCCGAGCTTGCTAGAGAGATGCAAGGCTATGAGCGTTGGAAAATGTTTTAAAAGCAAGTCCGGAATTACTTAAAAATAATAATGTAATATCATCCATACATGATAAAAATAATAAGTTGCAGCGGAAATTAAAATACAGGGCCGACATGGCCAAGACTCGGGTTAACAAGCCCGTATGCACGTCATGCAAAACGAATAATTAAATGCCCAAAGTAATCCCCCGATGCATGATCATGCTCCGTACTCTGTAATGGAAAAATTGAACAACGGGTTTTATCAGTATATAAAATACTGAGTAAGTTAATCCCTAACTAACAAATAAAAGGGGTTACATGTGTTTAAACTAAAGATTTCGCTTACCATACGTAAAGTTAAAATACATAATTTATTTGCAGCGGAGAAACATGATTAAAGGACTTAATTTTAAAAGAGTAATTTAAAGCATGAATTAAGATGCATAAATTTTGAATACATAATTAAAGACATGATAAATACGATTTAAGCATAATGAAACACTCACACAAGTCTTTTACATTTCATCCCGTAGACTAAGAAGAGGACACCACACAAGGGAGATCACTAACGAGGCAATCTCAAAATCATGATCAGTTAGCCGGTGAACCGGCGGCCGCAGCCATATCAGTATTGACTGCCGTTTTGGCTAGCCATGTGTATCTACCGTCAATTTGACAGGCATGTATATCAACTGTCATTTGACAGGCCTTTCAAACGGTTTCACTACCACTCGGGCAGGCCGTGTATTTCCCACTGCCGATTTGGCAGGCCATGTGCACAACTGCCGTTTTGGCATATAAAGGAGACTACTAACGAGGCAGTCTCAAAAGATAGTAGGACCACTAACGAGGCAGTCCAAATAATTTGTATGAAGATCGGCTCAGCCTAGTGAACGGGATTTTTCGAAAGTTCGTATTTCAAAGTTATCAAATGATCGATATCGCGTTTTCATAGTTCGAGTTTTCTCAAGTTCGAAAAAATCCTATTCGAGGCAGTTTACGCCTTTCTTAATTTAAAATTCGTCTTTTCCCCAAAAATTCTGAAACTTTGCCAGTAATTCAAAATCACACACACGAACAACTTTCATGTTTTAAGTTTTTGGAAATAAGGTTCCAAAGTGAGTTGAAATTTGAGTTTATTGCAAAGATTAATTTATGTCTTGAAAACTGTTTCCGTCACAGGTTCGTGCAACGCCGATTAAAAATTCATTTCAAAACCAATCAATGTAAAATTTTTACAGTAACTACACGACACATTAAGGAACAACTTTCATGTTTTAAGTTTTTGGAAATAATGAATTCTTGGTACTCAAAAATCGTGTGTAACCCTCTGCACACTCATGGCCTTTAAAACGAATTCAAAACAGTTTCAAAAACTTGGCCGTTTGACATATCAAATGAACACCAAAATTCGTGAAATTTTGTAGGCATAATCTAGACACAATTATCTACAACTTTTGTTTAGGAATGCAAAGTTAAATCATTCGAAAAATGGGTGAAAAACATGCACCAAGTTGAATGAAGAAATCTGTCACAGTTTTAAACGGTTCGGTTCAATGCAGAAAGTTCATGGCGAAAATTGGGATAGCAAAACTTAATGTCAATGGCTGAAATTTGGACACAAGATAGATAAAGGTGTTAGGAACAACTTTTATGTTGAAAAGTTTTCGGATTGAATTCCCGAAGGTCGAGTTTTTGGCGAGTCTTTAAAATTGAACGAAAATAGGGTTTTTGAAAACCGATTTTTGTTATAAGCCTATATCTCGAAATTTAAACAACAAACAACCGCAAAAATTTGTGAGTAAGGTGTTAACTTACTTAGGATGATGATAGGGTCGCTGGATTGGGTTTCCGGATGTCCTAGGGTCACGACGAACGGCCAACTTCTCCGATCGCTTTTTGTTCGTTTTCCGACGGGAAATCGTAGTAAGGAAATAGTGTTAGAATTCGAGTTTCTGAGACTTATGGACGAATTGAAACTTTGTACAACAGCTTACCAAGAGTCTAGAGGGCAGGGATTGGTTCCTTTCGTCTTGCCGTCGCCGGAATACTTGCCGGAAAGTGAGTTCGGAGAGGTTTCGACTTGGAGAGGAGTTTTGGAGGTGTTTAGGGTTAGGTTTTCTGAGAGTGAGGGGGGGGGGCGCCCCAAATCTGATCTTATGCCCTTCCCCATTGGTGTGATCGACTTGCCATTGATGGAGGTCGGATTTTTGGCAAGAAAATCGCCATGGAAGGAAAGTTTACACCTCCTGCACCTCTGGCGCGCTGGTGGCGCGCACATAGGCCTTTGTGCGCGCGGAGCACGCGTGGTCTGCCCTGGAGTCGCGACTCCTCCGTCCGCGCGGTGGCCGCGCGGCGGCGCGCGGAGAGCGCGGGCCGGCCGGACCGGCCGGTTCGGCGGTCCGCGTGGTCCGTCGGGTCTTTTCTTCTTTTCTCGATCGGGTTTCTATCCCCTACGTTTTCGGTTCGACTTTTCGGGTCATTTCTGGGGTTACGATTCCTTTCTAAATTTTATTTTGGCTCCAATGAATTTCAAATTTGAAATCAAGAATTCGTCGAGTTCGAATCCGTCGGCTTGAATTCGTCGTCCTGTGGTTCCCGTGCAATAATTTATCTAATTAATTTATTTCCGACTTCACGGGTTTTTGGAATTAAAATTCTTTTCCTTCTTGAATTTAATTCCAATTCTTTTGGGATTAATCTATGGAATATCTTCGGGCTTCCTTTCCCTCTTTCATTCCATTTCGACTTGACCAAAATTTGGGTTCGAATTCTTTGAATTTATCGGTCACGCCATTTCTGATCAATAATTTATTGTAATAAATTATTTTCTTCTCGGAAATAAATTTTATTTCGTTTCTTTGGGCGTTGTAAAAACCCCGGGTATTACAGTCTACCCCCCTTAAGAATCAACTTCGTCCCCGAAGTTGCGCCCTCGCTTTCTTTTGGGCTCAATTTAATGTTGGGGTATTTCCATCTACTTTCCTTAAGGATAAACGTCTTCCACAAGAAATTTATTCCATTCCTTTGAACGTGAATTAAATTTCTCGGGTGTTACATCCTCTCCCCCTTAGGAATCAACTTCGTCCTCGAAGTTGGGCGTTAGCTCCTCACGAGCTCGGACATTGTTTGGTTGCGTGATTGTATTAATGTGTGTTGTTGTTTGCTATTATTTGACTGAACCCGGAATTTAGATTTCCAAGCTGCCTACGTACCCCGTGAAGGGATCAAGTCATAACGTAGTTCAAAACAATTTGAATTCATTTATTTTTGATTGGATACAATTCTTAGAGTCGTACTCAAAAATAAATGTAGTTTGTCGATGCTTGAAAACTTCTTACGGTTACTTGGGCCGAGTGGTCACGTCCTCTCTCTTGTTTATATTCTCTATTCGCGTCCGGCAGTCACGCAGCCGATGACCATGTCGACCGCACCGAAGGCATGCTCCAGGCTGAGGGCATCCTCTCGCATAGTGTGGTTTACCACACTTTGGACATGGTGGCGCATAGTCGCCATGGTTGAAGACTATCCCCTTGTTTCGTCCATTGTCGTTTTGATGTGGTCGGTCCAAGTTTCTACGGGAATGGTCCTTATTCCTCTTGTATCGTCCTTGTGGTCCTTGCTTAGTCCCACCTACCGGTTTCTGTTTCAGTCCTTGAACTCGTGCAACCGCTACTGCACGATCATACACAGCTTGTAGGTCAAGATAGTGCTCGCCCGTGATCACCTCTCTAATAGATAGGTTCAGTCCCGTCTCGAACTTCTGTGCCTTCTCTACATCAGTTGGCACCAGTCTCGGCGCGAACCGCACCAACTCCTTGAAACGGTTATAGTATTCTTGGACCGTTTTTCCTCCTTGCCTCAGTATCAGAAATTCCTCGTACATGGCAGCCTTCGTGCTCATGGGATAAAAATGATCCCTAAGCAGATCCGTGAATTTTGACCATGTGTAGGGCTCGTCGTACTCCGCCAGTTTCCCTTGGGTGGCTTGCCACCAATCGTCCGCCTCGCCTCCTAAGTAGTATGAGGCTACGTGAACCTTTTCCCCGTCGGGGCATCTTACGGCGTTCAACAGCTTATCGAACGTCCGTATCCATTCTTCTAGCCGAGCCGGGTCCTCCTCGCCGGAGTAGTGAGGTGGTTGGTAAGGGTTTACCAAGGCTAAATAGTTGACTCGGGTTACCGGTGGTGGTATACCCGCTTGTGCCCGTTGCACTTCAGCATTTCCTAATACTACGAGAACTTCCTCGACAGTCCTTAGACGCTCATCCATATTGTTGGGAACATGAGGCACTCGCCCTCCTACGTTAAGAGGGATCTCATTATTGTTCGGTGCGTTGGGGAGGTCAGCGTTAGTGTTGTTTGGTATTTCCTTTCTCGACTTTCCCTTAGGTGCCATTTTCTGTTATCAACGCACGTGAAAGTAAGCTTCTAATCTAAGGCACGTTAGCGTTCAAGAAAATCTGTAAGATAGGATTGGCAAGAGGTAATGTATGGAAGAATGCTAAAGTTAGGTGATCAAATTCTAGGACTAGGGCACAATTAGTCTTAAGCAAGCGCTCCTAAATAAAGGTCATGTCGGATTCTAAGATAAAAAAAAATTCAGCGCAAATATTAATGGATGTATGCAATGCAGTGCAATGTTATCCCAACCCCGAAAAATATTTTCGTGAATTTAAAAATTTGTTGGAAAAATTTCTATGCGCATGTAAATATTTCCCATGGGTTTCAAATAAATTTTGTTCCATGGAAACAAAACTTAAAATTTAAATAATAATAATGGTACTTAAAGACTTAAAAATAATATTAATATTTGTTTAAAAATCCTTGGGCCTCTATATTGGCCAGAAATAATAATAATTTAAAAATATTTCCGGGCTCTGATACCACTCTGTAACACCCCGGATTTGATAACCCAGGCCGAGGTGTCACCGCCGCACCTCCCTAGCAAGACACGGTTTCTCCGAGCTTGCTAGAGAGATGCAAGGCTATGAGCGTTGGAAAATGTTTTAAAAGCAAGTCCGGAATTACTTAAAAATAATAATGTAATATCATCCATACATGATAAAAATAATAAGTTGCAGCGGAAATTAAAATACAGGGCCGACATGGCCAAGACTCGGGTTAACAAGCCCGTATGCACGTCATGCAAAACGAATAATTAAATGCCCAAAGTAATCCCCCGATGCATGATCATGCTCCGTACTCTGTAATGGAAAAATTGAACAACGGGTTTTATCAGTATATAAAATACTGAGTAAGTTAATCCCTAACTAACAAATAAAAGGGGTTACATGTGTTTAAACTAAAGATTTCGCTTACCATACGTAAAGTTAAAATACATAATTTATTTGCAGCGGAGAAACATGATTAAAGGACTTAATTTTAAAAGAGTAATTTAAAGCATGAATTAAGATGCATAAATTTTGAATACATAATTAAAGACATGATAAATACGATTTAAGCATAATGAAACACTCACACAAGTCTTTTACATTTCATCCCGTAGACTAAGAAGAGGACACCACACAAGGGAGATCACTAACGAGGCAATCTCAAAATCATGATCAGTTAGCCGGTGAACCGGCGGCCGCAGCCATATCAGTATTGACTGCCGTTTTGGCTAGCCATGTGTATCTACCGTCAATTTGACAGGCATGTATATCAACTGTCATTTGACAGGCCTTTCAAACGGTTTCACTACCACTCGGGCAGGCCGTGTATTTCCCACTGCCGATTTGGCAGGCCATGTGCACAACTGCCGTTTTGGCATATAAAGGAGACTACTAACGAGGCAGTCTCAAAAGATAGTAGGACCACTAACGAGGCAGTCCAAATAATTTGTATGAAGATCGGCTCAGCCTAGTGAACGGGATTTTTCGAAAGTTCGTATTTCAAAGTTATCAAATGATCGATATCGCGTTTTCATAGTTCGAGTTTTCTCAAGTTCGAAAAAATCCTATTCGAGGCAGTTTACGCCTTTCTTAATTTAAAATTCGTCTTTTCCCCAAAAATTCTGAAACTTTGCCAGTAATTCAAAATCACACACACGAACAACTTTCATGTTTTAAGTTTTTGGAAATAAGGTTCCAAAGTGAGTTGAAATTTGAGTTTATTGCAAAGATTAATTTATGTCTTGAAAACTGTTTCCGTCACAGGTTCGTGCAACGCCGATTAAAAATTCATTTCAAAACCAATCAATGTAAAATTTTTACAGTAACTACACGACACATTAAGGAACAACTTTCATGTTTTAAGTTTTTGGAAATAATGAATTCTTGGTACTCAAAAATCGTGTGTAACCCTCTGCACACTCATGGCCTTTAAAACGAATTCAAAACAGTTTCAAAAACTTGGCCGTTTGACATATCAAATGAACACCAAAATTCGTGAAATTTTGTAGGCATAATCTAGACACAATTATCTACAACTTTTGTTTAGGAATGCAAAGTTAAATCATTCGAAAAATGGGTGAAAAACATGCACCAAGTTGAATGAAGAAATCTGTCACAGTTTTAAACGGTTCGGTTCAATGCAGAAAGTTCATGGCGAAAATTGGGATAGCAAAACTTAATGTCAATGGCTGAAATTTGGACACAAGATAGATAAAGGTGTTAGGAACAACTTTTATGTTGAAAAGTTTTCGGATTGAATTCCCGAAGGTCGAGTTTTTGGCGAGTCTTTAAAATTGGACGAAAATAGGGTTTTTGAAAACCGATTTTTGTTATAAGCCTATATCTCGAAATTTAAACAACAAACAACCGCAAAAATTTGTGAGTAAGGTGTTAACTTACTTAGGATGATGATAGGGTCGCTGGATTGGGTTTCCGGATGTCCTAGGGTCACGACGAACGGCCAACTTCTCCGATCGCTTTTTGTTCGTTTTCCGACGGGAAATCGTAGTAAGGAAATAGTGTTAGAATTCGAGTTTCTGAGACTTATGGACGAATTGAAACTTTGTACAACAGCTTACCAAGAGTCTAGAGGGCAGGGATTGGTTCCTTTCGTCTTGCCGTCGCCGGAATACTTGCCGGAAAGTGAGTTCGGAGAGGTTTCGACTTGGAGAGGAGTTTTGGAGGTGTTTAGGGTTAGGTTTTCTGAGAGTGAGGGGGAGGGGCGCCCCAAATCTGATCTTATGCCCTTCCCCATTGGTGTGATCGACTTGCCATTGATGGAGGTCGGATTTTTGGCAAGAAAATCGCCATGGAAGGAAAGTTTACACCTCCTGCACCTCTGGCGCGCTGGTGGCGCGCACATAGGCCTTTGTGCGCGCGGAGCACGCGTGGTCTGCCCTGGAGTCGCGACTCCTCCGTCCGCGCGGTGGCCGCGCGGCGGCGCGCGGAGAGCGCGGGCCGGCCGGACCGGCCGGTTCGGCGGTCCGCGTGGTCCGTCGGGTCTTTTCTTCTTTTCTCGATCGGGTTTCTATCCCCTACGTTTTCGGTTCGACTTTTCGGGTCATTTCTGGGGTTACGATTCCTTTCTAAATTTTATTTTGGCTCCAATGAATTTCAAATTTGAAATCAAGAATTCGTCGAGTTCGAATCCGTCGGCTTGAATTCGTCGTCCTGTGGTTCCCGTGCAATAATTTATCTAATTAATTTATTTCCGACTTCACGGGTTTTTGGAATTAAAATTCTTTTCCTTCTTGAATTTAATTCCAATTCTTTTGGGATTAATCTATGGAATATCTTCGGGCTTCCTTTCCCTCTTTCATTCCATTTCGACTTGACCAAAATTTGGGTTCGAATTCTTTGAATTTATCGGTCACGCCATTTCTGAGCAATAATTTATTGTAATAAATTATTTTCTTCTCGGAAATAAATTTTATTTCGTTTCTTTGGGCGTTGTAAAAACCCCGGGTATTACAACCAGTCTGTTAAAGGGAACATAGTACTGAGAGCATGAGAACTAGTTATCTGACAGAATTATCCCAAACAAAGATCTGTGCATTAAAACTGGAAGTTTAATTATGCTTTACCTGAATCTTGTCCAATCTTTATTCTTTTCTCCCTGACCCTTCCGTCATCATTTTGAATCAGCTTCATAGCTAGTACAGCTTAGAATTACAGCTTCTTTAGAATAATTTTATTGCTTCCATAGGGTAAATGTACCTGCTTTTTAGACCTAATCTTAATCGCTTCTTAGCATAAACTTATCCGCTTTCTAGAATAGAATTAATGTGCTTTGTAGAATAGTTTAAACTGCTTTCATAGTTTAGATTAAATTCAGTAAAGTAGTTGATAGTCAACTTCTCAAACAGATTAGAGCAATACAAGTGGAAAATCTTGTAAAATGGCGTGGGACCTGCTTCCATCGCACATCCTCCAGTGAACGATCCGGACTTACCTACAAATTATTGCAATTTTTGACACTGTGCGCTTTCGGGCCACAGTTTCTTAACAAGAGTAATAAAAACGTGACAACCTCTAAATATATCCTTAATCCCAACTCCATCTTCATAAATTGGTTTCATTAAATAAAACATAAACCAAGAGATTATTTGATTAATATTATTTCGAAAATACTTGTGTGGGAAATTGTCAAAAGTTTTATGTTCTAAAGAATCTAATCTTTCACTACTTGGTTATAGTGATGCCGATTGGGCAAGTGACGCAGACGATAGAAAGAGCACAACCGGAGGTTGCTTCTACATCGGAACCAACCTAGTCAGTTGGTATAGCAAGAAACAAAGCTCCATCTCACTCTCTACTGCCGAAGCTGAATACATTGCAGCTGGAAGTTGTTGTGCACAATTACTGTGGATGAAGCAAATGATGCTAGACTATGGAATCGATCAAGAAGTCCTCACCATTCTATGCGACAATATGAGTGCAATCAACATCTGAAAGAATCCTGTCCAAAATGGGCGAACCAAGCATATTGAGCTCCGACACCACTTTATTCGAGATCTTGTTGAAGAAGGAATTGTGTCCATCCAACATGTCGGAACTACTGAGCAACATGTGGATATTTTCACTAAGGCACTAGATTGAGAAAGATTCGAAAAATTGAGGAGAGATCTCGGATTATGCACGATCTCCTAATAATCCCGCAAATATTGGAATAAGTTTTATATTTTGTGCTATTTCCATATTCCTAATTTCCATATATTTTATTACCTTAAATATTCTATGTAATACTAATTATTTTGTTAAGAAAATATTACAGGATCATTAAACTAGGAATTCTTCCCACACAAGTTCAAAATTCAAAATCTTTGATGTGACACTCGGACGTGTCAAAGGAAGAGGCGGGAACGGTTATACGTACGCCACCATTAAAAAACGTGATCTTTACAGTTATGGGAAGTCGTGATCCTCCTTCCAAATTTGAATTTAGGGAAGTTTTTCTCTAAACTATCTCCATATCTCAAACGGATTGTGTTTCTTATTTTCGCCGATCTCTCTCTCTCTCCCTCAATACTCCTCTTATACTCTCCATAAAATCTATATAATCTCACTTGCTCTTGCCAAAAGAATTTTCCTTCAGCAACAATGGTGAGAACCCGAGGCAGTCAAAGCTCCAAATCCGAAGATCCAACTCCAACTTCATCAAAAGGGAGAAAGAAGGTCATCTCTCCGGAGGAGTCCAGCGCGAAAGGTCGAGCCAAAGCAGTCCAACAAGCAATTGTTGAGCAGACAGTCTCGGAGACACCTTCTCTAGTGGCTGTTCCATTTCATTCTTCTTCTCCATCCACTGCCGGAGAGAAGGTTACCACCGTAGCTGCTCAAGATCCTCTCGACATTCGAGCCGAAGTAGCCGGAGCCCAAAAGATGAAAGAAAAAGTTGTCTCTACCACCAAACCACGAGAGAAGGCCGTGGCTAGGAAGAACGCTTCAATAAGTGAGCGTGTTAAAGCGGACATTGCAAAGGCATTGCAACCTATAGAGGTGATTCTGGCCGAGCTTCCCTTGATGGGTGCAAGCAAAGATTCCAGAGCAGTCGTGCCTGCCAAAGTTGCAAGTCCTCTGCCAAAAGATGCACCAAAGGTGTCCACTGGAAAGTCCAAGAAGAAAACTCCAGCCAAGAAGGCTGTTGTGCAATCTGGTGCTGCATCTGAACCTGCTCCTGTCTCAACCACTGAGGAAAACCCCGCTGAACCTCAGCAAATCACCGCGTTTGCAACCCACACAGTCCATACAAGGTGTCTGAACCAGTTACTGAACAACCTGATGAAGAGGAACTGGATTCTGACTATGTGCTAGAGTCAGAGGATGAAAGCTCTGGAGATGAATCCATGATCGATATCAGCGATGACGAGAAAACTGATGCTGCTAATGAAATTACTGAGGAGATTGCCTGGACTGCCAGCCAGAAGAGGAAGGATGAACTAAGGAGAGAACCAGAAGCTACCGCCCCTGTGAAAGAACCTTCTCCTACTGAAGGTGAACAAGAAGTTGAAGAGGCCGGAGATTCATCCAGCTCTGAAGACGAAGGCAACAAAGAGTCTGAAGGAGACACCGAACACCCTCAAGACAATGACCTTGAACCCATTGAGGGGGAGAATTCCACTGAAGACAAGTCCAAAGAATTGGGTTCACAGGATACCCAAAGTGATGAAGATGAATCCGACCAAGAGAGTGAAGAAGAAGGATCATACGAGGAATCTGGAGAAGAAGAAGAGTCCGATCACATAGAAGTGGAGGAACCCCAGACTGAAACTCGAGAACCAACTCCTCCAGCAAGGAGTTCACCAAAGGAGTCCGAACCAAAGAAGCGGACTCGTTCAGAACCAGAAGGGTCTTCCAAAGCCACTGGATCCAAGAAGAGGAAGATTGTCGTATCATCATCTGAAGAACATGAAACAGAGATCATCGATGCAGGGAATGCCATATCCACTGACTTCTACTATGAAGTGTCCGAGCAATACTTCACAACTGTCCTGGAGAAGATGAAGGTGCACCCGGAGATTCGGTTTGCTGCTATCAGATATGAGGAGATGGGATGGCACAAATACTTGGAGGGAAGATCCTTACTTTTCTGGGGACCGGAGATCAAGCAATACAAAGGACAGCTAGTTAGGCATTACTATGCAAACCTGAGCGCAGAAGTCCTCAACACCAAGAGCCCCCGGTTTGAACTCAGTTATGCTCGAGGAGAGCTGTTCGAACTAAAAGCAAAGGCACTGAATCGATTCCTCCAGGTATCCCGAACATCTCTGAAGTCTGTTTATTCTCGTGGTGCCAAGTTCCCCATGAACACTATTGCTGAGACTATAACTGGAGTAGAAGGAAACCGCTTTCATGGCAAGGGGTTAAGTGCAGGCGTTCTGACACAAAGGTTTTCTCTCATTTATAAACTTTGTGCACATAATATCATGCCCACCGCTAACCATTCTGTTGTGTCCAAAAGCATGTGTAAGTTGTTGTTTGCCATAGATCAGAAATATGAGATCAAATATGGAGCCCTTGTGCTCGAACAAATGCTGGTTTTTGCGGGCAAAATCAAGAGGAAGTACAACACCACACTTCCCTTCCCAGGACTCATCTCTGAATACCTGCAGCATCTCCACATTCTTGGAGACAAGCATGACCGTCTTGATGACATAGCTGACTTCAAGCTATCTGCTACCCTGGTGAAAAAGAAGCCTGACTTGCCTGGACCAAGAGGAAGGATTCCTGCCAAAGATGCCTTCTTCTCCCTGCGTGAAGAGCTCACTGATCACATCAATCACTTGAAGGTCCTGGAAGCTCAAGCACATGCACGTGTTCAGGCTACTGAAAAGCTACTCAGACAGCTTCCTGATGTGTGGTCGGATGGCGAACAGGACATAGATACCAATCCAATGGAGGAATCTGAGGACTCGGATGCAGATTCCTCTCAAGAATCTGAATGATGTGTGCCCTTTTGGGCAAAATGTCCGCCAGAGGGGGAGTTAAGTTGATATAACCGTTGATCGGTTCCTCTGGCATGCAATACAACCAAGGAGGGGAGGAGTCTGCTGAAAAATTCTGCTGATAATGGGTAACATTTTTTTCATTCTGTTTGGACTACTTTTGTGAACTGTTTATGACTGTCATGACTGTTTTTGGATATTGATGCTATCTATTTATTGCCATGTGTCATTTTGATGTAAAGGCTCCTAGATTAATTTGATAGGACTCATTGTACGGAGCATTAGAATAGTTTGTCTTGACATAGGTATTATTGTAATTGGTGGTTGGGTGAATTGGGAAATATTTCTCTCTTTATGTTCTTGTGTAAAATGATTGGACATCAGTTTGATCAACTCATATATTGGCCCACATTCTGCCAAAAAGGGGGAGATTGTTGGGAACCAGTTTTGAGCAAATTTGTTCACAACCGATGTCTGGACTACTTTGTTGAACCAACCCCGACAGCATTCGACAAACTATTTAAAGGAAGAGATGCTGGCGAATCTGCTCGAGATTACTCTCCAACGGCTCGCTGATTCCTTACCCGGATCGTGCTCAAGAAGTTTGGAAACAAAGATCTACTAATCCGGGCAACTCCATTCTAAGGAAAAGGTTAATTTTGGCAACAAAATCCTACCTTGAATGGAGAGCTGTTTTTCTCTCTTGAAATACGCCGACCAAGGGTGGTGGAGCTCACGACTTGAATTACTCATTCTCTCACTTGTGCTATTGAAAGAATTGTAAGAGAAAAACACATTCCTTCCGTGTTTGTGAATTTATCATTTCGAAGGAAGACATACGATCAACACTTCCTCGGGTGAATTGATCGAGAGTGTGCCACAATGTTCTTGATTGGAGTCGACGGATTCGATCAAGGCTTTCGAGGAGTCGTCAAACTCAAGTGCTTAAATGAAATATTCTTGAAGGAGGGTGGCCAACAGGTTTCAACCAAGGGTAACTTGTAGGGGGGGCCTTCAAGGAATTGGAGCAAGGTCGGGGAGATCTTCACCAAAACAAGGGAGTGTTTTGGTCCCACAATTCAACCGCTTGGAGATTGGAGTTGGGCGAGTTAAATCACTATTGTTTAGATCGAGGATCAAGTTGAAACAATTAGTGAACCTCCTGGATTGGTATCCCCCAGATGTAGGCTTGTGCCGAACTGGGTCAACAAACCTTGAGTTCGTTACTTTAACAGTTTATTTATTTTCCGCTGCATAATATCTTAAAACTGTTTAACGTGTCCACGAAAGGTGTTTGAACTAGTTTTCAGGACCAGTTCTTCGGTTATCCACGCTAACGGACCTAACACACTTGAAGGAGGAGCTTTGTTTCACATTTAGTGTGTCTCCCTGCTCGAGTTCGGGTCCCCTTGTTTGGTAGCTTCTCTTATCACCATTGTCATCTTCATCTTCATCTCCATGTTCATCTTCGTAAGCTTCCATTTTCCATTCATATATTGTTTCTAATGTTCGATCCATGGCAAGGTGACTGATTGGAAGTGGTGGCCGGAGAAGATGAATTGAGCCGGAGGAGCTGCTGTATCATTTAATTTGAGAAATTGAATTGGGGAAGAAGATGGATAGGGGTGGGGCCCACCTGCATTACACCACTTTCTAATTAATTCAATTCATTCAATTTCTATTCTTTTTCCCTTTTTTTTCTTCGTTTCTTTTTTTTATAAATAAAAAAAATAAATACTAGTATATAAATATATGTACAAATAAATATAGCTATTGCTTCCAATTGATTATTTGGTTTGTGTTCCGTTTAATAGACCCGTGTTCCACCGAATAGATACCACCGAACCATAATCATCAAGTGTGGGATTTTTAATATTTTTCATCTTGTTTTTGGATTTTTAACACAAATTTAATAGAATAACAATATTTTTGTGTTTTGAATACCAGCTTATTATTATTACAAATATGCATATATCTGTCAAATTCAACTGCTTTCTTATTTAAATAAGATAGGAGTGCGATCAAATGCCCATGTTTAGACACGGAAATATATTGAAAATAATGGCCAATTTTGGCCATTATCATTTCCCAAAAAACATACAAAGGTGTGTGAAAGGGAGTATGCTCTCGGTTTGATCTTTTGTAAGAGAAATGGATTTCAGTGTCATTGCCGCACCCCTCACAGCACTACTTAAAAAGGATCTTCCCTGCAAGTGAGGGCCAATAGAACATAAGGCGTTTGAAAGTTTGGAACAGAAATTAACACATGCGCCGGTCTTTGTATTGCCAAATTTTGATCTCCCGTTTGAAATAGAATGTGATGCATCCGGAACGTGAATGGGAGCAGCGTTAATTCAAGAAGGTCGTCAGATAGCTTATCATGGTGAGAAGTTCTCTGGAGCATTATTAAACTATTCCACATATGATAAAGAATTGTTTGATGTGGTAAGATGTAATACCCGAGATTTTGTCGGCCTCCAAAGGAATAAAAATTAGTTTCTTAATCCGATCGAAGTCGAAATATCTCCGAGAAGAAGAAAATAATTTATCACAATAAATTATTGCTCGGAAATGAAACGCCGATAGATCCAAAAATTCAAAATGGAATAAAAGAGGGAAAGGAAGCCCGAAGACATTCCATGAATCGTGTCAAAAAATTGGAATTAAATTCAAGAAAGAAAAGAATTTTAATTCCAAGAACCGTGAAGTCGAAAATGATTTAAATAAATCAATCATTGCACAGGAATCGAAAAACGATAATTTAAAGCCGACGAATTCAAACTCGATGGACTCAAGATTTTGAATATGAAATTTATTATAGACGAAATAAATTTAAGATAGGAACCATGATCCGAGAATGACCCGAAAAATCGAGCTCGAAAACGTAGGAGGATAGAAGCCCAAAAGAGAGGAGAAAAGGCCCGACGGATCGCACGACCCGGCCCAGGCCGCAGCCCACGCGGGGTCCGCGCGTCTAGAGGAATACCGCACCGAGGCCGCGCTACTCAACAGGTTGCGATCATGTTTCGATTTTCGGCGATTTCTTACCTTATTTTCGACCCCCGACTTTGGAAACTCAATCCCGGTTGATGGAAGGTGTATATGGTCGGATTTAGAGGTCTTAGGACTCATTATTTTTGAGACTCTAATCCTAGCAGCCCCAAAAACACTCTCCAACTCTCCAAAGTTCTTCCAACACCCGAAATCACCAACTTCGAACTTTCCGATTACTTTCCGGCGATGAAAATCGACAGAGGAGGCGTGGAGAAAAAGATCTTTAGTATTCCAGATTGTGGTAAGTCGTTCATAGGTTTTTGTTTAAGTTTTCGAACCCGAAAATTCGATCTAACATTAGATTTCTTCTTTCGATTCGAATTCGTGGCCAAAGTTGGAAGCTTTGCGTTGACGAGCTCCGTTCGTGTCAAATCTTAGAGCCCGGACGACCCCAAGACAGTCTAGGACGAGATTCAAGTAAGATAATGCCTTACATATCAATATTGGTGGCTTTGAACCCTTAGAAATATTAGTTTTAATCCAAACACTAAAATCGGACATAAAAGATTCAATCTTTACACGTTTTTTGAGATTGGCCAAAAACCCCTATTTTGAAAATTCGAAACGAAAAACTCCGAACTAGAGATTCGTTCCTAAGATCTTAGTCTAGCTTGTGTTAAAATTTCATGCATTTTCATTAAGATTTGATATCCCAAGTCACGTCGAACATATTCTGTTGTGCATGAACTCTTTGAAAACTGTGACAGATTATGTGGCCGAACTTTATGTGCATTTTTCTATCATTTGTGGTTAAAACTAATCTTCGGTGAAAACATAAAAGTTGTAGATAAATGTCTTGAGAATATGCCTGTAAAATTTAGTGCATTTTCATCAATTTTTGAATAGTCAAATCCCGTTTTGAATACACTATTTCTGAGAAGAAAAAGTCGACAGATTTTAATTCCGAACATAGTGAATTATTCTGACTTGATCCGTAATGAATTAGCATAATTTGCCTCTAATAAAACATGTTTATTTTGGTGTCTTTTAAGTGACTATAAAATTTCATAAATTTTGGAGATCATTTGCTATATCAAAAACTCTTTTAAAAATCAGTGCGCTGTGTTAGAAAAGTTGGCAGATTTTATGTCTTGCAAAGATTGTGAAATTTCACTTGTTTCCTCACCTATTTTCGAAAAATGTAAAACATAAAAGTTGTTCGTTAACGTGTTTTTGAACTAATGTAGAAATTTCAAGGATATTGCCTTTGAAATGAATTTTTAAACTGAGAGGGCGTATGTAACACCCGAGAAAAACAAATTCAAATTGTTTTGAACTACGTCATGACTTGATCCCTTCATAGGGTACGTAGGCAGCTTGGAACTAAATTCTAAGTTCAGTCACAAATTAAATCACAAATTAAATCACAAAATAAATCACAAGATCAATCACAAAAACGTTAGGAGGAATTGGAACTAATTTAACTAGACTAATTAGGGCACGGAAATGTTACGAGCGTTAAGCCCGAACTCGTAACAAGTTTAAGGTAAAGATTTCGAACCGAAAACGACCCGAGGAGTCGAGCTAACACGTAGAGGGTAGAAAACCGACAGAGAAAAGAAGAAAAGACCCGACGAACCACGCGGACCGCCGAACCGGCCGGTCCGGCCGGCACGCGCTCGCCACGCACCGCCGCGCGGCCACCGCGCGGAAGGAGGCAACGCGCCCCAGGACTGGTCGCGCGTGCTCCGCGCGGGCAAAGCTCTATGTGCGCGCCACCACCGCGCCAGAGGTGCAGAAGGTGTAAACTTTCCTTCCATGGCGATTTTCTTGCCTAAATTAACATTCCCTTCGATGGTAAACGGATCCCAGCCTTGGGAAAGGCTTAAGAACAGATAGGGATGCCCTCACCCCCATTTACACAGAAAACAAAAGTCCCTACACTCTTATTCTTCCTCTCCAAGCCAAAATCTCTTCGACTCCACTTTCTGGCGAGTATTCCGGCGACGACGAGGCAAACGGGACAAAGCCTCTGCTTTCTAGACCTTTGGTAAGTCATGGTATAGTGTTTAGTTCATACATAAACCTTAAAAACTCGAAATCTAACATCCTTTCTTTTACTACGATTTCACGTCGGGGGACGAAGAAAAAGCGATCGGAGAAGTTGGCCGTTCGTCGCGACCTTAGGACATCTGGAAACCCCTTCCGATGACCCCACTCTCTAACTAAGTAAGTTAAGACCTTACTCTTCAATTTTTGTGGTTTATTGTCGTTTAAAACTTAAGATCTAGACACGTAACAAAAATCGGTTTTCAAAAACCCTATTTTCGTCCAATTTTATAAACTCGCCTAAAACTCGACCTTCGGGAATTCAAACCAAAAACTTTTCAACATAGATTTTGTTCATAAGACTCTAATCTACCTTGTGTCCAAATTTCAGCCATTGACATAAAGATTTGCTATCCCAAATCGCACCGTAAAGTTTCTGTGACAAAACCGAACGTTTGAAATCTGGACAGATTTATTGACTCGACTTGATGCATATTTTTCACCCATTTTTAGATCGATTCAACTTTGCATTTCTAAACAAAAGTTGTAGATAATTGTGTCTAGATTATGCATATAAAATTTCATGAATTTTGGAGTTCATTTAATATGTCAAACGGACGATTTTTAGAAACTGTTCTAAACCAACTTTGGAGTCCGCGCGTATGCAGCGTGTTGTGGTCGACTTTTGTACATCTAAAATTCATTATTTCCAAAATCTTAAAACATGAAAGTGTTCACTAAGTTGTTGTGCACATCCTGTAAAAATTTTGGACCAATTGGCTTTGAAATGAATTTTTAATCGGCGTCGCACGAAACTGTGTCGGAATTAGTCTTTTGGACAGAAATCATCTTTTGCAAAGAACTCAGAATTTTACTTACTTCGAAACCTTATTTTCGAAAACTTAAAACATGAAAGTTGTTCGTATGTGTGTTTTTGAGCTACTGTGTAAATTTCAGAATTTTTGGGTTAAAGATGAATTTTTAATTAAGAAAGGCGTAAACTGCGTCGAATCGGATTTTTCGAACTTGAGAAAACTCGAACTACGAAACGCGATATCGAATATTTTGGTAACATTGAAATACGAACTTTTGAAAAATCCTGTTCACTAGGCTGAGCCGATCTTCATGCTATCATTATCTTTGAGACTCCCTCGTTAGTGGTCTCCTTACTATCTGAGATTGCCTCGTTAGTGATCTCGCGCGCTGTGTTATTTGGATCGCCTCGTTAGTGGTCCTACTATCTTTGAGACTGCCTCGTTAGTGGTCTCCCATTTATTTGGACTGCCTCGTTAGTGGTCCTACGATTGAGATTGCCTCGTTAGTGATCTCCCCGGTATGGTGTCCTCTTCTTAGTTTGCGGGATAAAATATAAAAGACTTGTGTGAGTGTTTAATTATGCTTAAATCTTATTTACCATGTTTTTAAATTATGCCTCTAAATTACGTTCTGAAATTATGCTTTTAAATTACGCTGTAAAATTTAGTCCTTTAATTATGCATTTTCGTCTTGAATAAATTAATCATGTTCTTCCGCTGCGAGTAAATTATGATGTTTAAATTAAGGCATGAAAAGTGTAATTTTTAATTGAACACATGTAACCCCTTAAATTGTTTAGTTAGGGATTAACTTACTCGGTATATTTTTATACTGATAAACCGTTGTCATTTTTCTTTTACAGAGTATGTCGAGTGACGCATGCACATGCACTTGGGGGGAAACATTTATGAACATTTTTAATTTCTGCATCGTACTACTATTTTACCGGGTCTGTTAAACCCGAGGTTTGGCCGTGTTGGCCGTTATTACTTTTCCGCTGCATTTACTCTATTTCGCGCATGATGATTTTTACTTCCGTATTTTGAATCAAGTATTATTAATTTCCGGACTCAATGTTGAAATGTTTTTAAATCTTTTACGTACCCATAAGCCTTGCATTTCCTTAGTGAGCTCGGGAGCCGTGTCTTGCTAGGGAGATGTGGCGGTGACATCCCGGCCTGCGTTATCAAATCCGGAGTGTTACAAGTTGGTATCAGAGCCCGGAAAATTTTTAAAGCTACTACTATTATTTTAAACCATTATTTTAAAACCAATTATTATTTTTGACTGCTAGTATTATTTTTAACCCAAAAGCTTATTTTTACGTAGCCAATATTTTAGCCAAGGAAATATTAAATTTTTGGTCCGCTATTGAGGCCCAACTTTTATTCCTACCCATGTAGTAGATTTATTTTAAATACATGGACAAATTAAAATTTTTAATGGGGAAAGGGGGACTTGCACTTGCACGTTGCATATAGATTTAAAATCATGCATGACAAATCTTGCCTAAAACATATTCTAACTCTCACTTACCTTGTTGACATTAGATGGCCGAACCAAATGCAAACATGATCAACCTGATGGTAAAACTGATGAATGCGTACCTCGAGTCCCAACAGCATATCAATTATTTCAAGACGCGGGTAGGACAGTTGGAGGGTAACCTGGCCCATGTGGGTCATCTTAGGGAGACATACCATCACCACATAACCCAGCTGCAGGAGCAAGTCACACAGCTCCAAGCCCAAGTGGCCCAGCTCCAAGACAAGGGTGATGACTTGAGGAGCAAGTAGAGACCCTGGGCTGGGAATTGACTAACCTAGCCCAGGACGTGGATGGGGCGGTTCTTCAGAACCCGGGGCCTGCCCCCAATGTCGCCATACCCATCGATGTATCGAGCGATGAGGATAATCCCATCAAGGACGAGCCTACCCATTCGTTTTAGATCTAGTGATCCAGCTACGCACTATTAGTAGTATCTTTCCCTTTCCGTACTATTAGCAGCACTCCTATTTGCATTTCAAATGCTTGTAACCAATAAGAGTTTTTCTCTGGAGGAATAAAATTTCAAGCTTTTATCTTATATGCGAGGACATCTAAATTGTTCCTTACATTTTATTAAATTACTTTGATGAAACTCCATCGAATAAAGGAACAAAGTGAAAATAAATAAATAATATAAATACATATTATAGAGGTAACAATTAAACAAGGGTACCTCCAACCCCAAACCCTGAAAACCCTAAACCCTTAAAAAAACGAACAGGATACTGTTAAAAAAAAATTTCCTTACAAGCAGTTATTTATTTAAAATATATCCATTTAAAATTTTTCCCTGTAAACCTTATCACATTATCTCACCTAATTTCCTTGAAGCGGCTCAGTCCCACAACGATGCAAGTATTGTTGGGCAACCCACACACATATAGATGCGATAAGGAGGTAACAATGAATCCAGAACATCTCGAACCATAAACTAAGGCAGAACAATTAAACCGTGTTTCTAAACAGCAACAAACAACTAAAGCAAGTCAAACACGTAACTAGGCAATAACACAACGGAAATGTAAACTATGAATCCCAGTCAGCAGAAACATCCTCATAAGGAGGAAACCAAACAAAATACGTCTTATGCGAAACCTAGATGAAAATGCGAATACGAAAGAAAACATCATTGATCGGGAGGCGGGAACTGCCGATGCATGTAGTCGTCCATCTGCCGCACATAGGCATACATGTCGGACATAGTGGCCTGCTGCTGAGCCTGCCTCGTAGCAAATAAGTCCATACGGGCCTGGTAGAAGTCCAATCTAGCGTCTAAGGCGTCATAACGAGCCTGCCCAGCTGCAAACCCGGCATCCATACTGACCCGCATCTCCTGCATCATCTGCAGCATCTGAGCCATCTCCTGGCCCTGAGGCGCCACTGCAGGAGGTGGAACTACTGGAGGAGGGGGTGGCTGCTCCGGAGGTACGACTAGGATCAAGCCGCCATCATCAGGCTGCGGGCGAAGTACAGCCCGGGGAACTCCACGACGTAAGGCGCTATGCCGGGCAGCGTAAGTAAGGATACGGTAGCAACTACCCGCTACTAAATCGTACGGATCTGTCTCCGGTGCCGTGCGAATCCCCTGCGCCGCGCACAAGCCACAAATGAGGTGAATATGGGTAATCACCCTACTCCCTCGTCCTCTCCGCATACCCCTCAAGTTGTCCTCAGTACAAGCTCCCACATTCACCCTACCGCCTCGCGCGATAAAGCAAATGGTCTCATAGACGTGATCCAGGACGATATGGCTCCGGGTAATCGGCCGGACGCACCCTAACCATATCTGGGTGAGCTCTCGCCAAGGGGAGTCCATCGTCCTCAAACGCAGCTCATGATCGTGCTCGAGCTGAGGAGGCACCACGGTGCATAAGACATCCCACGCAGGAGCAAGAACACGGCCCTCAGGCTCTGGGCGGAATGCGCCATCATCAGGCAAACCGAAATAGACATTGATCGCCCGAGCACTGAAGTCGAGATAGCGACCACGAACCCATACTCGAGACAAGTCGTCACCCTCCCCAAGACCGCCAATGTTGGCGATAACCTCCATAGCCAGATAACCGGAGGCAACACCCTCGGGATGACGTGCAAGTCCAGTCCACTGCAAGTACTCCAAGACCGCACTGACCCTGTCATCGCCCAAATGATCAGGATATATGCCTCTCTCGGGGACATAAGCCCTGTTTCAACGAAGCTCGTCGAAATAAAAGTCTTGGGCGGCCCTCGTCCTAAACCGAAACCTGTCATGCCGGTGAGGACGCACCTCGTCAGGGAGACCCCTGAGTCTCGGGCCCCGCTGCTCCTCGTCCTCCTCTGACTCGCTCTCATCAAAATCAGGCATCGCCGGAGTGGCAGTGCTAGGGCCAGCCTCATCGCGCTGAGTAACCCGTCTTCAAGTCCTCGGAGGGCACATGAGAGACGCCAAAACAACCCACAAAAAGAGCAACATCCTGCAAATCATCCAATACCAATTATAAGACTAAATTCCACACAAAACTCAAGCAGAAATACGTAAGGAACATCAATATAGACTTCCAACGTGAGTATTCCATAAGAACATCAAATCTTATCGTTTGCTAAGACCAACCAAAAGGTAATCTAGACAAGGGATATGCTCAAACTAATTCCAAAACCTTTGTGGCATTTCGTCGAACACGTTATGTGCGCAATAAACCAAAATCTAAGTTACTAACAAACACATGGAAGTTGCCCACAAAACGAAACGATCGCTCAAGTAACAACACATCAGTTCCTTACGGCACCAAACAACAAAGAAATGAGCTAATAATCACACCCCAATAACAACCAAACATCAAAAACTTCATAGTCTTTCTAAAGAATTAAATCCAACAAGAATTTGCCAAAAACATAGACACATTGTGGCATAAATGCAAACAAGGCAACAAGAGTAACATCAATTATCACATACACTTGCTAATTTGCACTAATCAAGCCTAAAACTAACTAATCCCCAAAATTTTTCCAAAACCCTAGAATCCAAGACATGCCACAAAATCGAACACATCATGGCATATAAACTGAAATTAGTAAGTGAGTTTAGTAGATTCATACCTTGGTAAGCGAAATCGAAGCCGAAATCAAGCGAACGGGAAGGTAAGTCGCCGGATTGAGAGAGAGTTGGGGGTGTGGTCTCGGATGGGAAATGGGGGAAGTGGCTCGCGCGGAGCGTGAGCCCTAATTTTTTCGAACTGATGCATCCGCGCGGTCGCCGCGCGCTGGGGCTTCATAACGCGCGGACACGGCGCGGGTCACGGAGGAGGTTTTATTTTTCGATTTTGCTTAATCTCTTTTACTTTACACCACTCACTTAACCCGAGCATACATTGATAATGAGGTACGACGACATGAGGTATCACCCGACATCATTCCTGACAAAGACAGTAGAATTGCCTCGCATTTTCTTTTTGCAAGGCTACAGAAAACCCTCGGGACGAAGATACATAGGGACTATATGAAATCCTGGAAAGAGTGGGAAATCGCTTATTGACTAGCGTCTCCACCACAATTTGCTCGTGTTCACAATGTATTCCACGTCTCCCAATTGAAGAAGAAAGTGCACGATTCGACCCATGTGCTCGAACCGGAAGAAATTGAATTTGAGGGTGACTTGAGTTACGAGGAAGTTCCGGTGCGAATACTTGACACGAAGGAGAGAGTAACGATGAATAGGACCGTGAGGATGGTCAAGGTCCTTTGGTCTAACGACGAGACGGAGACGGCGACATGGGAATTGGAAGCCGACATGAAACAACGTTACCCTACCCTCTTCCAAGATGAACCGGCCACAGTTATGGGGACATAACTGTATTCTTAAGGGGGGGAGAATGTAACACCCGAGAAAAACAAATTCAAATTGTTTTGAACTACGTCATGACTTGATCCCTTCACAGGGTACGTAGGCAGCTTGGAACTAAATTCTAAGTTCAGTCACAAATTGAATCACAAAATAAATCACAAGATCAATCACAAAAACGTTAGGAGGAATTGGAACTAATTTAACTAGACTAATTAGGGCACGGAAATGTTACGAGCGTTAAGCCCGAACTCGTAACAAGTTTAAGGAAAAGATTTCGAACCGGAAAAGACCCGAGGAGTCGAGCTATCACGTAGAGGGTAGAAAACCGATAGAGAAAAGAAGAAAAGACCCGACGAACCACGCGGACCGCCGAACCGGCCGGTCCGGCCGGCACGCGCTCGCTGCGCGCCGCCGCGCGGCCACCGCACGGAAGGAGGCAATGCGCCCCAGGACTGGTCGCGCGTGCTCCGCGTGGGCAAAGCTCTATGTGCGCGCCACCACCGCGCCAGAGGTGCAGAAGGTGTAAACTTTCCTTTCATGGCGATTTTCTTGCCTAAATTAACATTCCCTTCGATGGTAAATGGATCCCAGCCTTGGGAAAGGCTTAAGAACAGATAGGGATGCCCTCACCCCCATTTACACAGAAAACAAAAGTCCCTACACTTTTATTCTTCCTCTCCAAGCCAAAATCTCTTCGACTCCACTTTCCGGCGAGTATTCCGGCGACGACGAGGCAAACGAGATGAAGCCTCTGCTTCCTAGACCTTTGGTAAGTAATGGTATAGTGTTTAGTTCATCCATAAACCTCAAAAACTCGAAATCTAACATCCTTTCTTTTACTACGATTTCACGTCGGGGGACGAACAAAAAGCGATCGGAGAAGTTGGCCGTTCGTCGCGACCTTAGGACATCCGGAAACCCCTTCCGACGACCCCACTCTCTAACTAAGTAAGTTAAGACCTTACTCTTCAATTTTTGTGGTTTATTGTTGTTTAAAACTTAAGATCTAGACACGTAACAAAAATCGGTTTTCAAAAACCCTATTTTCGTCCAATTTTATAAACTCGCCTAAAACTCGACCTTCGGGAATTCAAACCAAAAAATTTTCAACATAGATTTTGTTCATAAGACTCTAATCTACCTTGTGTCCAAATTTCAGCCATTGACATAAAGATTTGCTATCCCAAATCGCACCGTAAAATTTCTGTGACAGAACCGAACGTTTAAAATCTGGACAGATTTATTGGCTCGACTTGATGCATATTTTTCACCCATTTTTAGATCGATTCAACTTTGCATTACTAAAAAAAAGTTGTAGATAATTGTGTCTAGATTATGCATATAAAATTTCATGAATTTTGGAGTTCATTTGATATGTCAAACGGATGATTTTCAGAAACTGTTCTAAACCAACTTTGGAGTCCGCGCGTATGCAGCGTGTTGTGGTCGACTTTTGAGCATCTAAAATTCATTATTTCCAAAATCTTAAAACATAAAAGTTGTTCACTACGGTGTTGTGCACATCCTGTAAAAATTTCGGACCAATTGGCTTTGAAATGAATTTTTAATCAGCGTCGCACGTAACTGTGTCGGAATTAGTCTTTTGGACATAAATCATCTTTTGCAAAGAACTCGGAATTTGACTTACTTTGAAACCTTATTTCCAAAAACTTAAAACATGAAAGTTGTTCGTATGTGTGTTTTTGAGCTACTGTTTAAATTTCAGAATTTTTGGGTTAAAGATGAAATTTTAATTAAGAAAGGCGTAAACTGCGTCGAATCGGATTTTTCGAACTTGAGAAAACTCGAACTACGAAACGCGATATCGAATATTTTGGTAACATTGAAATACGAACTTTCGAGAAAACCCGTTCACTAGGCTGGGCCGATCTTCATGCTATCATTATCTTTGAGACTGCCTCGTTAGTGGTCTCCTTACTATTTGAGATTGCCTCGTTAGTGATCTCGCGCGCTGTGTTATTTGGATCGCCTCGTTAGTGGTCCTACTATCTTTGAGACTGCCTCGTTAGTGGTCTCCCATTTATTTGGACTGCCTCGTTAGTGGTCCTACGATTGAGATTGCCTCGTTAGTGATCTCCCCGGTATGGTGTCCTCTTCTTAGTTTGCGGGATAAAATATAAAAGACTTGTGTGAGTCTTTAATTATGCTTAAATCTTATTCACCATGTTTTTAAATTATGCTTCTAAATTACGTTCTTAAATTATGCTTTTAAATTACGCTTTAAAATTTAGTCCTTTAATTATGCATTTTCGTCTTGAATAAATTAATCATGTTCTTCCGCTGCGAGTTAATTATGATGTTTAAATTAAAGCATGAAAAGTGTAATTTTTAATTGAACACATGTAACCCCTTAGATTGTTTAGTTAGGGATTAACTTACTTGGTATATTTTTATATTGATAAACCGTTGTCAATTTTCTTTTACAGAGTATGTCGAGTGACGCATGCACATGCACTTGGGGGGAAACATTTATGAACATTTTTAATTTCTGCATCGTACTACTGTTTTACCGGGTCTGTTAAACCCGAGGTTTGGCCGTGTTGGCCGTGATTACTTTTCCGCTGCATTTACTCTATTTCGCGCCTGATGATTTTTACTTCCGTATTTTGAATCAAGTATTATTAATTTCCGGACTCAATGTTGAAATGTTTTTAAATCTTTTACGTACCCATAAGCCTTGCATTTCCTTAGTGAGCTCGGGAAGCCGTGTCTTGCTAGGGAGATGTGGCGGTGACATCCCGGCCTGGGTTATCAAATCCGGGGTGTTACAGCGTAAACTGTGGCAATGGCTTGGTTGAAATGTTGAAAAACTCGACTTTTGAGAAATATATGATTCGTGTGACTTTGGAGATTATATTTTGTGAAATTTGCGAAACATGTTCTTACCCTGCGGGTTCGATTCCCCAGGATGTGTGTTGATTCCTATGGGTTCAATTCCCTAGGATGTATTTGAGTTCTTGCGGGTTCGATTCCCCAAGGGCGATTGCATGTTTTCCTGCAGGTTCGATTCCCCAGGATGTGTGTTGATTCCTATGGGTTCAATTCCCTAGGATGTATTTGAGTTCTTGCGGGTTCGATTCTCAAGGGCGATTGTATGTTTTCCCGCGGGTTCGATTCCCAAGGATGTGTGTTGATTCCTATGGGTTCAATTCCCTAGGATGTATTTGAGTTCTTGCGGGTTCGATTCCCCAAGGGCGATTGTCCTCGATCATATTGAAACAATAGTAAAAGGATGAAATATTCGTTATGCGAGACATATACCTTGTTCCATGATCTCTAAAACTCTCCGTATTTAATAAATCCTTTTGTTAAGAATTTTAAAGTTTACATGCTTAATATTTGTGTACGCCCCTTTACATTTAGAATCATGCTTTTAAATCCTTATTATTTAAATTATCTATTATGTCATATTTTAAATTATGCCTATGCCTTAAATCATTATTTTTAAATTAAATCGATTATGAGAAATTGTGGACTTTATTATTGTCTAAACATGCATGCTTAAAATGAGTTTTTAAAATTTAATAATTAAAAATCCCTTTATTGCTATGCTAGGAATCATCTTACTCAGTATTTTATATACTGATAAAACCCGTTGTTTATTTTTCTTGTACAGAGCATGGAGATATGGCATGAGTATGCACACATATTGGGGCTCGGGAATTAAATTAATATATATTTTGGCCATGTTGGCCCTATTTATATTTCCGCTGCTATATCTATATTTAAATATTACATTCCGCTGCAACTTAGATAATACTATGTAATGATTTTGCCATATATTTATAAATGGGCTGTTTGAAATGTTTTTAAATTCTGAAAAACCATAGCCTTGCATCTCTCTATCAAGCTCGGAGAAACCGCGTCTTGCTAGGGAGGTGTGGCGGTGACATCCCGGCCTGGGTGATCAAATCCGGGGTCTTACAAAGTGGTATCAGAGTCCGAAATATTTTAAAGCTAGTATTATTATTTTTAAACTATTATTTTTAAAACTAGTATTATTTTTAAACCATTATTTTTAACTATCATTATTATTTTGAGCCCAAGTTTTTGGCCCAATCATTTTACTTATTATTAAAATCCTAAATTTTTGAGCCAAAAATTTTTAGCCCAAAATTTTTACTTAGTCCAATATTTTTCTTTAGCCCAATGATTTATTATTTTTGGGCCAATATAGTGGTCCAAATATTTTATCCTTGTCTTTAAATTATCCATGGCATAAATTCTTTTTTTAAAACCCATGGATAATAAGATGCATGCATAAATTAAAATTTTTATTGGGGGGATTGCATATGCATACATACATACTTGCACTAACCTTTTTATGTGAACTATCTGCGTTAAATAACATTCCTAGTTTTAAATTTCGGCTTGGCATCTACTTAGAAGTGCTTGCTAAAGACTAACTTTACCTTAGTCCTAGATCTTGATCACTTATGTTTAGCGTGCCCACATCTATTAACAGCCGTTACCGATCTATCTTTCAAAATTTTCCTAACTCCTAATGTTCCTTAGATTAGAAACGTATCTTCGCGTGCATAATAACAGAAAATGGCACCTAGGAGAAAACAGAGGAAGGTAAGTCCAAACGGCACTGACACTGACATCCCCAACGTACCCAACAACAATGGAACTTCTCAGAACCTAGGAGAACGAGTGCTTCCTGTGCCCAACTGTAATACCTGAGAATTTTATATTAATAAATACAATAATTAAACGAATAATTAATTAAAAGAATAAATAAGAAATAGAATTTAATCCAAGAAAGAATTAAAGCTAAAGGTAATTTAATTAAATAAATAGTTCCAAGATAACACAGTACAATTGGACTCATAGTTCGGACCCGTAATTTAATTAAGATCCAAATAAAATTAGGATAAGAATTTGGAGCCCAAAGATTAGCCCGAAAATTGGAGCCCAAGAACATAGGAGGATAGAAGTCCGAAAGAGAGGAGAAAAGGCCCGACGAATCGCACGACAGGGCCCGGACCGAAGTCCAGGCCAAGGCCGCGTGGGGCGTAGCATTCCTCACGCCACTGGCGCGCCAGCTCCCAGCAACGAGCCGTGCGAGATTCGCTTACCCGATTTCGGATTTTTCGACTTTGGTTGCTTACTTTTTGGCTCAAGACTCTTCACAACTGATTTGGCCGAACCTTAAGACCCTTGACTCTATAAAAACCCATCCCCTTCGACCCCGAACGTTTTCCAAACCCCTCAAAAATTCTTTATACGATCAAACCCTAATCCCGGAGTCGTCGGACACGAAGGCAGTACGGACAGGCTTGTGGACGAAAATCTTCAGGTCTCCAGTCGTGGTTGAGGGAGAATGAGGGATCTCGGAGGACGAACGGAGAGCGTGGAAGCAATGCCTACGAAGTTGACGAGTCGGGAGATCCACTATCATGTAAGTTAATCACTTACTATGATTTTGGGTGTATAAAATTAACCGAACACATAGATCTAATAAAAACCATAATTAAAATCTCTCTACACCGACGCAACGTTTTTATTGAATTTATTCGGACCACTTAAAGTGTTCAAACGAGAAAACTTAAAACATGAAATATGTTCCTAAGACCTTGCTCTACTTCCTGTAAAAATTTCATAATTGTTGGGGGAGTTTTGATACTCGAAAGTCGCACCAAACAGACCTGCCTTGAATTTAGATTTTGGAATAGAGACAGAAACATAATCCGAACTTATTGATTACTTTGACATTGGATTTAGGCCGAACTAGGCTTGGTGTTAAACATAAAAATTTTAGATCTATAAGTTTAGAATACCACAGTAAAATTTGAGAATTTTTCGTCAAGATTTGAACCTCTGAATTAGAACCGAACCAATCTGCATTTTCTTCGAACTTCTAAAAATTGACAGGTTGGGTTCCTGAATTTAATCCGATTTTTCTTAATTGATCCGGTTGAAATTAGATCTCGAGTTCTAAACGGAAGTTGAAACTAAAATTAGGGGGTGTGTGCTCTGCAGGGTGCCCTCCTAACTGCGTCGTGCCTGTTTAGGACGATGGGATTGAAATTTGTGAAATTATGCCAAAACGGCGAGATATATATTTTGGGCCTACACTCTCAGGAGTATCCGTATGGGTTTCCCAAGGCTCCGGAGTGGTACTGGGTATGGCGAATTTGGCTTAGGCCAAGGCTACTTGAAAAACTGTAGAGATTGCAATGCAATCGAGAAAAACTTGAGATACATGATCTTAGAGTAATTGGGGATAATTAAAAGACTTTATTTATTGCTTTATCATTTATTGCCTTTATTTAAATTATATTGTTAGCATGATTGACTAGAATCCATGTTTTTAAATTACGCAATTTGTTATTTATTTAATTAAATTAGATTATTTATTATCTAGTAGCATGTTTTTATTTAAATTAAATTAATGGCTTTGAAACCCCTAATCATGTTAGGTGTTAACTTAATCAACTCGTTTTGCTCACCCAAACCATTTCCCTTTTTCTTTCAGAGTATGAGGAATTTGCATGATCACATGCATACATGGGCACATTCGGGAAAATAAACATTATTTTAATTATTTAAATTCTATTCGTAGTACATTGCATGAACGGGCCCGTTCAACCCATGTTTTGGCCATGTTGGCCCAGTATTTAATTTTCCGCTGCATTACACATAATTATACTTAGATATTATTTTTCCGCTGCAACTATTTATTAGTTTCAAGTTATATACGATGGGCTTTTAATTACTCAATTGTTTTAAACACTGAAACCATAGCCTTGCATCTCTCTAGCAAGCTCGAGGAAGTCGTGTCTTGCTAGGAAGGTGTGGCGGTGACATCCCGACTTGGGTTACCAAAAACCAGGGTGTTACAAGTTGATATCAGAGCCCGTATTTTTAAATTATTATTTTTGAACCATTGTTATTTTTAAACTATTAACAATATTATTTTTAGTGTACAATATTATTTTTAGAAAAACCCGGATTATTATTTCCTAGCCCAAGTTATTACTTTTCTTAGCCTAAAAGATTATTCTTTTTAAAACCCCAAAAATAATTTTTTTTTTAAAGCCCAATCCCCATATTTTTATTAAAACTCAATTATTATTCTTTGGCCCAATATAGAGGCCCAAATCGTACTGCTATTATTTTTAGTCCACATGGGATAGATTTTATTTTAAAAGCCCATGGGAAAAATAGTGCATTAGTTTATTTTTTGGGGGATCAGCATTTGCATGTGCATACTGCATTTTCTATACCTTAGATAACTTAGAAGCGTCGTTGTTCTAACTTAGATCTTTTGCTTGCGCTAGATGGCTAACCAAGATATGATGAACCTAATGGTCAAGATGATGAATGCTCACTTTGATTCCCAACAAACCATACAACAAATGAAACATCGCATAGCCTAATTGGAGGCAAATCTGCACCACATGGGGAACTTAAGAGAAGCCGACCATCATCGCATCAATCAAATGGAACGCCAAATCCAAAACCTCACTACGCAAAACCTAATTTTGAAGGAACTTGTCGATGCTCATGGGGAAGACTTGAACCACATTTTTGACGACCTACTGCCGCCAAGCTCGGTGGAGGAGGACCCGGAGGAGAACCCTGCTACCCTGCCAGAAGAAGCTTAGATCCCTAGGCATTCTATCTTTAGTAAATACTATTTTTGCTAAGTAAACATTTTCCATTCTTGTACATCCTCTTACTTGTATTAAAAATTTCTTGAGAAATAAACTACAAGTTTATTTGTTTATTTATTTCTCTCTTAAAAAAATTGAAACCCTAAACCCTAAACCCTAACTTCGAAACCCTAAAACCTAAACCTTGAACCCTAAACCCTAAACCCTGAACCCTAAACCCTGAAAAATATATATATATATTAATTTTTCCATGCATTTAAACCTTGATTGGACGCTATATGCGAATATACGTCTAACACCCAAACGTCTCCATAATTAATTGCCAACGATTTATCAAATTCTAGTAAGCTAATCTATACCCGTATGTAACAGAATGACACCAAGAGGCAGACCAAGAAACCCACCTACACCACAAACGACCAATGAAGTGCCACCGAACAATACAGAGCCAGCCCAGCCAGTAGGAGCACAAAACCAAGGTGCGCAAGATGCCCCCGCACCGAACAATGCGGGCGATCGTCTTAGGACGATAGAAGAAGTCTTGATTGCGCTGGGTAATGCGCAAGTCAATCAAGGGCAAGCCGCCGCGGTACCTCCACCCCAGGCCCGAATTAACTATCTGGTAATGGTGAATCCTTACCAGCCACCCCACTATGCTGGTGAGGAGGATCTGACAAAACTGGAGGAGTGGATCAGGACCTTTGACAAGTTGCTAGGTGCGGTCAAGTGTCCGGAAGGAGAAAAAGTGCACGTCGCCTCGTACTACCTGGGTGGCGAAGCAGACGACTGGTGGCAGGCCACCCAAGCAAAACTGACCGAAGACGAGGAGCCCTATTCATGGGCGGAAATGATTGAGCTGCTCAGGGATAGATTCTACCCCCTAAGTACCAAGGCGGCGATGTATGAGGAGTTTCTGTCGCTGAAACAAGGCGGGCAGTCAGTCCAAGAATATTACACTCGGTTCAAGGAACTGGTGAGGTTTGCGCCGAGATTGGTACCCACGGACGTGGAGAAAGCCCAAAAACTCGAAATGGGCTTGAATATGGCGATACGAGAAGTGATCACAGGGGTACACTACCCCGACTTGCAGGCAGTATACGATCGAGCTCTGGCAGTGGCACGAGTTCAACAACTGAAACGGAGGGTGAGTGGGGAGTCCAGCCGGGGTCCCCAGGATAAGAGAAATCGGGACAGTAGAAATGAGAACAACACTATGAGGGTCGAGTATCGGGGAGGGCCGAATAGGCCACAACAGATGAACAATGGTAGAAGGTTCAATCAAGGAGGTCCAGTGCCACCGTGCCCAAGGTGTGGCAAGGGGATGCCCTCAGCAGGGCGCATGCTACCGATGTGGCCGGATGGGTCACCAGAGTCGAGAATATCGAACTAGGTTGGAGAATATCACGAAGAGGGAGGATTTCGTCACGGGGCCGGTGCAGCCTCAAAATCATAATGGACGAAATGGAAACAACCAGGGGTATAGGCCCCTTCAGAATCAGCATAACCAAAACCATCGCCCTCCGCAGCCTCAACAACAGAATCAGCGACAGAATCAGCAGCAAAATCAGCAGAAGAATCTGAATCAGCAGGGCAATCAAGGACGCCCTATGGGACGCCTCAACGTGGTCAATCAAGCAGACGTGCCTGCGCAAGGAGAAGTGATGGCAGGTACATTTCACGTCTTAAATACACCCCTTAAAGTTTTATTTGATTCTGGAGCTAGTTGCTCCATCATAGCATCAAGAGTAGTGCCTGAGTTAGATCTACCTAAGTGCTAGATAATTAGCTTAGGAATTCAATTGCCTTCAGGAGATGTAGTAGCGTGCTCTAAACGTTATGACGGAATTCCTATAGTGATCAAAAACGAAGAATTTTTCGCGAACTTAGTAGAATTTAACTTAAGGGACTTTGACATTATCTTGGGAATGGACTGGTTGTCCCAGTATAAAGCGGTGATCGAGTGTCAAAAGCAAAAGATCACCCTCTCAAAAAGTAGGGGAAAAAGAGTTATCTTTTACTCTCAACCCCCTAAGAGGAGCAACAAAATCGTTATTGCCCTCAAATTGAGTAACTTGATGCGTAAGGGGTATAAGTTGTATGCGTGCTACGCTCACAACCTTGAGGATGAAGAGAGCAAGGTTGACAACATTCCGGTGGTAAGAGAGTATGTAACGGCCCGAATATTTCCGGATATTTTTGTCCGAATATTTTGTACCGCAAATAAACAAATTCAAATTGTTTTGAACTACGTAATGACTTGATCCCTTCACGGGGTACGTAGGCAACTTGGAAATTTCAATTCTGGGTTCAGTCAAATAATAACAAACAACAACACACAATAAATACAGTCGCTTAATCAAACAATTCCCGAACTCGCGAGATGATAAAGCGCAACATCGATGACGAAGTTGATTCTTAAGGAGGGTAGACTGTAATACCCTTAATTTTTAGGACATGAAATAGAATTTAATCCGATGAGCAAAGAGGTTTTGTTTCGAGATCCCGTAAAGTCGGAAATGCGTGGAAGTCAAAAGACAACGATTTGGAAGCCGACGAACCCGAAACCGACGGACTTAAGATTTCAAACATGAAATCAATTTTAGTCGGAATAAATTTAGGATAAGAATCATAACCCGAGAATGACCCGGAAAATTGAGCCGAAAATGTGGTAGGATAGAAGTCCGAAAGAGAGGAGGAAAAGACCCGACGGATCGCACGGACCGGCCCGGACCGCAGTCCGGACCGGTGCCGCGCGCTGGCCGCGCGGGGTTTCCCCTTTCACCGCGCCAACCCCGCATGGAACCACGGAATGTAGCAATTCACGCGATTTCGGCGATTTCTTACCATAATTACGACTCCCGACTTAGGCAAGTAAATTTTGGACGGGGGAAGGCTTTTAGGGACAAATTAGGGTTGCCTCCCCCACCCCTTCATCAGTCACAACAGCCTCCATTCATCCTAAAGCTCTCCCAAACTCTCCCCAAAGCCAAAACACCTTCCAACGACTCTCGACAACTTTCCGATCACTTTCCCTCGACGCAAATCTACGAAGGAGGCGTGGAATACAAGATCCTTAGTGTTCCAGATTGTGGTAAGTCATTCATAAGTTTTCATTTAAGTTTTCAAAACCGAAAACTCGATCTAACATTGGATTTCTTCTTCCGATTTGAAATCGTGGCCAAAGTTGGAAGCTCGGCGTTGAGGAGATCCGTTCGTAGCAAATTTGGACAAGCCCAGTGACCCTAGGATGACCAAACACCCTATCACAGTAATTTGATGCCTTCCATATCAATATGGGTGGCTTAGGGGCGTCCGATTTAGTCACTTTGTACTGAAACGTAAAAATCAAACCTAAAAACCCTATCTTGCGGAATTTCTGAAATCCGGTTAAAACTCATATTTCGAGAGTCCAATCCGAGAAACTCAAAACTAGACTTTTGATCCCAACACATTATTCTATGTTGTGTAAAAATTTCATACATTTTCGTCGGCATTTGCTATCTCAAATCGCATCGAACATAAACTGCCTTGTTAAAACTTTTTCGAAAACTGACAGTGTACATGTCCGAACTTGATGAGCATGTTTCTATATATTCTAGTCCGAATTGATCTTTGCAATCTAAATGAAAGCTGTATATAATCATGTCTAGTATGTGCATATAAAATTTCAGAATTTTTGGAGTCCATTTGGTTTGTCAAAACGTCGATTTTCTGAACTGTGGTAAAACTGAAACCTGATAGTGTATATGTTGTGCAATAAACTCGATTTTTGACATGTTTCCTCAACTTATTTCGAAATCGTTAAAACGCGAAAGTTGTTCGTTAGGGTGTTTTTGGTACACTGTACAAATTTCAGATTTTTCGGACATGAAATGAATTTTTAAACTAAAAAGGCGTAAACTGTGACGCCAAACGATTTTAAATCGAAGAGATTTTGAAATTTCGAAACAAACGATCGAAAACCTTGAAATACGATAAATCTATACTTTTGAAAAATCCCGTTACACTAAATCGAAACGATATGAGATACTTTGGTGGAGGGTGAGTGCTCTGCAGGGTGCCCCTCTAGCCTTTCTCTTCGGGCCTATAATGGACGAGAGAATATTATTGAAATACTACGCCAAAACGGCATTGAGATACGGCCTACACTCTCGGGATTATCCGTATGGATTTCCCGAGGCTTTGGAGTGTTTTGGGTATGGCAGATACGGCTGCGGCCGCCGGATGACCGGCTACACAAGAAACTTACGAAACGGCTGTAGCCACTCATCCCGCCGGATGACCGGCTACACTAAATATTGAGAAACGGTGATGTAACGGGGAAAATTAAAAGACTTAATACTTTTTACGAATTTATTTATTTATTCTTGTCTTTAAATTTTGCATTTAAATTTATGTCTTAAATTTTATAACATGTGAAATTATTATTTATGAATTTAATGCATGTTCAAGTATACAATTAAATTATTTATCTTTAAATTGGTAAATGGAATATTTTTGTATGCATGCCTAGTAGTAGAATTTAATTATTTAATTAAACTCCCTTTATTGCTATGTTAGGATCGACTTACTCAGTATTTTATATACTGATAAAAGTTTTGTTTTTCTCTTTTTCAGAGTATGGAGAAAATGCATGAGCATATGCATTTGGGGGACGGAAAAATTTAAACATTGTTTTATCGCTTTTCATGATACTTGCATATCGGGCATGTAAAACCCGAGTTTTGGCCATGTCTGCCCACTTTACATTTTCTGCTGCGATATATTACTATTAATATCATTATGTGTGTGGATGAGACTTATTTATTATATTTTTAAAAAAATTCCGGACTTGTTTTTAAAGCTCTTTGCAATACCTATAGCCTTGCATCTCTTTAGCAAGCTCGGAGAACCTGTGTCTTGCTAGGGAGGTGTGGCGGTGACATCCCGGCCTGGGTTATCAAATTCGGGGTGTTACAGAGTACCCGGGCGTGTTTCCCGAAGACGTTCCGGGCATGCCACCTAAACGAGATCTTGAATTCACCATAGATCTCATCCCGGGAACAGAGTCTGTCACAAAAGCTCCGTACCGGATGGCACCATTGGAGATGAAGGAGTTGAAGGAGCAACTCGAAGAACTACTGCAGAAAGGATAAATAAGACCGAGTACTTCCCCATGGGGAGCACCGGTTTTATTTGTCAAGAAGAAAGACGGATGATTACGTCTTTGTATAGATTATCGGGGATTAAATCAAGTGACCATCAAGAATAAGTATCCCCTGCCGAGTATCGAGGATCTGTTCCACCAACTGAAGGGAGCTTATGTATTCTCGAAGATCGACTTGCGATCTAGGTATCACCAGTTGAGAATCGCCGAGAAAGACATTCCGAAGACGGCGTTTCGAACTCGATATGGCCACTATGAGTTCACGGCGTTATCCTTTGGGTTAACGAATGCTCCAACAATGTTCATGAACCTCATGAACAATGTGTTTCGAGAGTTGTTAGATCAGTGCGTAGTGGTGTTCATTGATGACATCCCGATCTACTCGAAGAGCGAGGAAGAGCATGTCCAATATTTGCACCAAGTGTTAGGGATCTTGCGAAAGAACCAACTATACGGCAAGTTGTCCAAATGCGATTTCTGGTTAAAGGAAGTAGCATTTCTAGGACACATAGTATCCGCTGATGGAGTTTCAGTGGACCCGGCGAAGTGAATAAGATGCATTGAGGTGAGTTGCAGATTGGATGGATAGGCGAGTGGGGTGATGTGATGAGTGGAGTGAAGAGGGGCGGACAGGAAATGAAGTGTGCGAGGTGAAGGGAGGCGAGATGGAATGAAGGAGAAACGAGATGGGAGATATGAGGCATGAGGCGAGGTGCAAGTGGTGTGAAAGAGGCTTGTGAAGTAGTAGCTCATATCCCTTCCCATTCAGCTCCAAAAGATGAGGAAAATTACTTAAAATAATTTTTTGAGAAAAGGTTCAAGTTACACAAAAGAATTGAGTGAATCAGGCCACTCGACTGTGCTATTTGGATTACACTAGAAATTATTCCAAATCCTCAATTTTGACTCGAACGATGCGACTTGGATATTACAATTCTTGCTATACCCTCGTTTCATTCAAATCTCATATTAAACTTGGAAGAATTTTATACATGCAAAAATTTGGGTTCAGGCGATCTAAAATGAGACAAGATTCACTCAAGAATTATGAGAGTTCTACATCTGATTGAATCATGCGATCTAAATCAAAAATACTCGGGCCATGATTTAAACAAAACTCAAGATTACAAAACCTAACTCAAAACATAATTCGAAACTCTAACTATGGATTTAATTAATTAAAAAGAAAAATCTAGTCTGTAGAATTTAAAACAAATTCGACACATGCAGACAAGACACAGAAACTCACGTACACCGATATTCATGATGAATGATGATGAACAGTTTCCAGTATTCCTTCAAGATAATATCGATATCAGACATGATTCTGAAAACAAGAATTCATACCGATGCCATTTTCCGACGAACAAGGTTCACGAATTAAATAAAGATGAAGAAGACATACCATATTGGTGATCCAAAAATCAATGAGATGCGAAGTTGATGAAAACAATACGAATTCCGGACCAAAATTCATCGGATAGAATGAATCCGGATTCATCCTAAACTAGAAATTCAAGAGCAAAAATTGAAAGAACGAATTTTGGGAAATTAGCTACCTGAGGTTTATGGATTGAAAGAAACAACATCTAATCTATTACAAGCAAAATAAAAATGGCGTGCACGCCAAGAACTACATTGTGAAAATCTGAAATTAAAGCTACCTAACTCGACCACGAACGGCCTTCGTCTCCAGGACTCCAGCTCCAATTCGACAGAGTTTCGGCATTCGGGATGGGATTCTTTTTGTTTTTTTTCAGTCAATTGGAAGTATTTATAGAAGTATGCTGCCATGGGCCCCAAGAGGCTTAATTATTAAAATAATGCAGATAAAATATTTTGTTCTCAAAATGATACGAAATCGCCTGTTGAACAGGCGATTGAAAAAAAATAAATATTTTATTCCTGATCGCCTGTTGAACAGGCGAAATAATAAAACAAAAATTGGTGAATAGTGCTAATCACATGTTGCACAGGCGATTTGCACTATTCATTATTATTTTATTCATGAACAGTGCAAATCGCCTGTTCAACAGGCTATTAGCACTATTCACCATTTTTTTTATTTTTTTATTTTTTTATTTTATGATCGTTTGGTTCGGGGTATCCAAGATTCCCATTGAGAATTAAACATGCCCATGTATACATTGTATAGTTCGGGCCATGTTCATGTGGGAATGATATATTCCCACCGATGTGGGAATGTAAAGGATTTTTGGTGGGAATCACATTCCCACCTGAAAGGCATGTAATCTTAAATCATCACCCCACTTTGCATACTTTTATAGCAATTTAACTTTTATACCCTCCTTTTTATAAAGGTACCAAAAAAATGAATAAAAAAATGGTGAATAGTGCTAATAGCATGTTGAACAGGCGATTTGCACTATTCATGAATAAAATAATAATGAATAGTGCAAATCGCCAGTTCAACGGGCGATTTGCACTATTCACCAATTTTTTTTATCTACTCGCCTGTTGAACAGGCAATCAGGGATAAAATATTTATTTTTTTCAATCATCTGTTCAAGCAGGCGATTTAGTATCATTTTAGCAATGGAATATTTTATCTATATTATTTTAATAATTAAGCCGGCCCCAAGATCTATTGAATCTGCCAAAAATCAGATCCAAACAACCCTGATTTGAAAAGATTTGCAAAATTCTCAATTTGGTACGCAAGAGATATGAGTTAGCAGGCTTGGTGGTTAGTGAGAAGGGATGTGAGTGAGATGAGAGGGATGTGAGGTAGCTGGGTTGAAGGATGTGAGTGAGGTGGAAGAGAGGGATGTGAGTGACTTGGAAGGCTTGGTTATGAGTAACTTGGGGTGTGTCTCACCTCTCCTTTTGGTGCTGGGTGTGAGATAGAAGGCTTGGATGTGAGTGACTTGGAAGGCTTGGAGTAACTCGCCTCCTATTACTCAACTTGCTGCTGTGTGCGCGAATGGCCGTAAATGCCATCAACTCAAATCTGGTATGTAACTCGAATCTTAGATAATTCCAGCAATTTCTTCATGGTGTGCGGCATGCCTTTCTTCCGTGCGTCATGTGCGAGCTGCTGAACCATAGTTACCGGGAACGGGGAACGGCCGGCCGTTCTCCGGACCGGAACGTTCGTTGCGGATCGAGGGACGATCGCGCACCAAATCGTCGGGGAACGCGTACCGGATCGGAAAACCAACGATCCGGCGAGGGCGAATACAAACAGCGGCGGAGAGGGAAGAGGAGAATAGCCAACAGCGGCGAACAAGGAACTACGAAGAGGAGCGGCGGCGGCGAAGATGGGTCACAATTTTCAGGCGGGGAAGAACATAGGGTAAATTAAAGAACGAGGATAAGGGAGAGCGGGACTGCGGAGGACGCTGTGGGGAAGATGAATCTTGGGAGAAGAAATAGTAAATGCAACACGGCTTATTGGGAAAAGGAAATTTTAATTGGTGAGATATTCAAAAACTAACTTAAATACGAAGTATTAGATATTATAAAAAAGTATCACAGCTGTAACTTATTGCAAGGCACTTAAATGCAAAAAGACTGTATCAATTCAATTCATTGGTGAGAGATATTTAAGGAATGGAAAAAATTAAGATTGATATCAATACTTAATTGGTAAGATATTCTAGGAATAATAATAAAAAAAAGGATTGGAGTTCGTTCAAAAAAAATTTCTTATGTTTTTCTTTTTCCAAAAGTTTTTAAATACAACTTTTTTTAATTAAAGATATTAATTTAATATTTAAAAAAAATTCATAATATACCTAGTATAAGTCGTTCCCGATTCACATAAACTAACGTTCCGTGTTCCCGTTCCCGTTCCCCGTTTCGAATCGAACCCCGTTCCATGTAACTATGTGCTGAACCCAGGTCCGACTGGTGACACAGCTGGCTCTCGTCGGAGAAGATAACGAGGGCCGGCTAGGCAGCGATGGAGATTTTTTCGGCATTTTGGAGTTTCCGGAGACATTGGAGAAGACGAGGGCAAGGCAAAGGGCCTTCAAAAATGATGGCTGGCGAATAGCTGGCCGTCTTTGGACTGTTGAAGACGTCGGGATGTTGGAGAAGACAACGAGGGTTTGTTGTAGGTAGCTGGCCGGAGATAGGTGTCGGTGCTGTTGTAATGGCGAAGAGACAGCCGCGGTAGAGACGCTGGTAGCACTGGCTTCCTTCAACGGAGGATAGAATAGAAGCAGCAAGGGAGGGCGATGTGGGTGGGAACAAGTTGCTGGTGGTGGTGCTCAGTGTAACATAATTCGCTCAACTCCCTAGCGAATTGCGAATCCATTCGCTCGAACCCAATCGGGGTTCGGCAGCGATCTAAGTCGCTTGGATTCGCGATTCAAATCGCTGGAATTAGCGAATTGAAAGAAACAAAGACACAAAGACAGGAGCGGGGGAGTAGGGAGCGGCGGACCGGAGAGGCGCGGTGGGGATGAGAGGGATTGAGGGAGAGGAGGGAGGAAGAGGCGCAAATGCTTGTCACGGCGTCGCCTTGGCGACGACACGGCGGCATGGCGGTGGAGGGTTCTCGCCAGAACAGACCGACTCGCCATATGGCGTGGTGGCGTCGCTGCGGCGACGCCAAACTGTGAAAAGCACGCCATGGACGACATGGCGACGCCAGGCGAGAGAGGTTTGGGACTGGGTTGGTCCAAATATCCCGACTTTTCTCCTCCCCTCACGCTGCCTCCCCTGACATTTCCCATTACCCTGCTCAACCCATCCCCGCCGCTCGCTGTGCATCCGCCACTGTGGTTGCCGCTCGCCGTTGTGGTCGGCGAGCCGGTTCTGCTTCTCCTCCTTGTTCGCAAGACTCAACATCGAACATATGTTTTCTTCTTTTCGAGGTGTTGTTTTTTAAAGCTCTGGTCTTTGGTGTTCTATTTCACAGATGGTGTTTTTTTATAGCTCTTCTGTGGTGTTTTTAATATTATTTTATATGTTCAGTGGAATTAGGTCTATCTTTTACACACAGTGAGTATTTTTGTAGTCTTCCAGCGGTGCTTTGTTTCTAACTATTAGTATTATATAATAATATATGTTACAGTCTTACAGTACTGTCATTCTAATATTTTAATGTTTCCACTTTACTAGTAATTCATCTTTTACAGTCTGCCGACTGCCGAGTAGGTACTAGCTATAATTACTACTCCACTACGCATGGGCCATGGAGTTATGGGCCATGGAGTTTAAACTTTTTATGCAAGATTAGTTGTTCTCATTTCTATTTACTTCATCCGTCTCATTATTTTTGTTACATTGGCCTTCGACACGCATGCCGAGACACATATTCAACGGTTAATAACTTAAATTGTGTAGAACGAAAAATTCTAAAAAGTTCATTGTCTAAAACTATAAGATTAGACGAATCTAACAAGATCTCACTTGACTATGTTTTATCTTATATAGCTATAATAAAAATTTGAATCAAAGTTAAACAGTGAATAGTGTAAAAAAACCATCCGTAACAAATATGTTGAGACGGAGGTAGTATCTATTTATTAATTTATGAAATTTATTTATAGAATTACATAATGTATTATAGATATAATTTTATTAAATATGAGTGATCAAGTACGGTAATCAATTGAGTGGAAGAAAAAATAAATTATTAAATATGAGTGGTGTAGTTGGGAGTTGGGACCCATGTTATTTTAACATTTGCAGATTAATATTAAATATTAATTAAAAAATCAATAAAACAGTAGTAATATTCTACAAAATTTTAGAAAAAAACAAATCAAATATTAATCGAATTAAAGCATCGAATTATGAATCGAAAAAGCGAATTAAAGCAGTATACCCCTAGCGAATCAAAAATTTCCTAACTAGCGAATTGCGAATCGAATTCCGTTCCCCGTACCAAAACGAATTCCGAATCATGTGACACTGGTGGTGCTGGTCGGAGATGACGACGGTGATGATGGAGGGCTGCCGGAAGTCGATGGAGATGGAGCTACTGCCTGGAGGAGGAAGAAGATGAAGATGGCCGTGTGTCCCACTGAATGCTGCTCACTTTGTCAAATGTTGATAATGTGTGTTAAGGTGTGATGGTGGGCCTCTTTGATTTTCCTTGTCCTTGTGAGACCTTCGATTAATGTTGGGCATGCATAAAAATACTTATCCAAGTTTGTCATTTATTAAATTTTTCATACTTTTCCAAACAAATAAAGTAAAGTTTAATTTATATAATTTCATCGCAAATTAATTTCATTGCAAAAATATAAATTTTCGCTCAATTTATTTGTTCGATTATACAAATTACGCTAAAATGTAAATTTATTATCATGTCGAGGACACGAAAATGGATGACAACAACAGTCAATTTTGACTGGTATCACAAACAACTTCAAAATGAACAGAACTTGTTAAACTTAAATTGCTAACTTGTTATCTAGAACAAATTACCAAGAAGGGTGCCAAGGATCATATGATACATTCTTGATACAAAGCAAAACTTGAATAAGTAAGTAGGTGGTACATAAACAAGCAAGTGAAATAAAATGGATGGGGAAGCAAACCAATACTCTAACATCAACAATGGAAGACAAATACGTCCATACGCCTTATCCTCATGACCTCATTGATCCAAAGTGTTGGTTGTAACCATCTTGGCTTGCTTCAATTTCCAAGTTGATGAAGGTTGCCCAAGCATGAGCATAAGTTGTGATCTTTTGGATAGTTTGCAAATGTAGCAAATTTGATATTCAACAAAAGATGACTACAAATGAGGGGGAGGCCGATTATATATGTTGCCAATGCCCCTGGCCCAAGTACATATCGAAACAAGGAAGAAAACAAGGAAAATGGTGCATGGCGTCGTAATCCATGGCTTGTGCATCCTGATCCATACTTGCGTCGCCATCCTTCAAGGCCGTGCGTCGTAACACAAACACCCAGCGTCAGAATCCTCTTGGTTGTGTCGTGACACATTGCCCTGCGTCGCCATCCTTGTACTTGTGTTGGGACCCTCTTCTCTTGGTGCGTCGTGGCGCAAACTTGCGTCGTTATCTATGTGTTGCGACACAACTACACAAGGTTTGCCAAAATATGTAGAATTTGTCCGTTTACTTGTTTTTGATGCCTTAGTCATTTTAAGGTATATTAATCCTATACTATTACATCAAAGCCTAATACAAAATATATCTATTAAAATACCATGGTTCATCCACTCACTCTTACGGACTTAGTGAACTGGGTTCCGGACATCGGCATGCTCGAAATTTAAGAGCATAGTTCCTTCAAAATGGATGTTGGATACTTTGAACAGTTCTTCTTCAAAATGTTGCTTCAAAAATTCTTAGACTCGGGCTTGTGAACTTCTTGGTTTGATTCCTCGAACATGGACCCTCAGGAAATTGAAGTGTTGTTCCTACAGTTCTGGCTTCCACATCATTCCCTCCTCCTTGGGAAGGTTGAGCGATCAACCGACAAGCATCTTTCTCGTCCCGTTCGTACAACGCCAAATCTTCCACATTAAAGGTAGGATTAATGTTTCGTCAGGTAGTTCAAGTTTATTCGCATGATCATTAATCCGTGCTAAAATTTTAAACGGTCCATCTCCTCGCGGAGATAGTTTGTGGCGCCGTTTGGCAGGGAATCGTTCTTTTCTGAGGTGAAGCCACACCCAGTCGCGTGGTTTTAGGAGCAGTCTCTTCCTTCCTGTATCGTGGTACTTGGCATACATCTCCACCGATTTATGCAGGCTCTCTTGTAGAAGGTCAATCAAGGATAGGGGGTTAAAACCATAAACATACTCAAACGGAGAGATGTGAGTTGCACTATGGATGTGCCTATTGTATGCAAATTCAATGTATGGTAGGCATTCATCCCAGCTCTTAGAATTAGAAAAAGTAATTATACGAAGTAGGTTACCTAGTACCCAGTTGATAGCTTCAGTTTGTCCATCTGTATGCGGGTGGAATGCAGTTGAGAACAACAGCTTCGTTCCAATTTCTCTCCAGAGGGATTTCCAGAAGTAACTTATGAACTTGACATCCCTGTCTGATACAGAGGACTTCGGAATCCTGTTGATAATGGCCAAAATTGTCCCTTATTTCCAATCCATTTCGTGTCTGAGACGGACATTTTGATCGTATTCCCATCTTATTTCAATGAGAAAGCAGTTGAATTCGACAGATTAATGCGAGTTTGTAAGAAAAATAAGCTGGTAATGAAAGACACAAAAATATGCAATTTTAATTGTATTTGTGTTAGAAAAATCCAAAAAAACATGAAAAAAGGAAAAAGAAAAGAAAAAGGAATGAACAGATGGGCAAAAGAATAAAATAGCCCACAAAAATCAAAAAGATGGGGAAAAGAATGAAAATCCCACAAACTGGAATTTTGGTTAAGTTTTAAAGACCAATTCGGTCTATACGCAATTTGGCCTAAACCGAATTGCTCATTAGACCGAATTGTTGAAAAGAAGAAGAAGAAAAATAAACAAGTGTTGAAGAAGAGAAGCAGAACAACCAATTCGGTCTGTGGCAATTCGGTCTAAACCGAATTGACCCCTAGCCCGAATTGCACTATGAAAAGAAGAAGACCCTGAGCAGAAAAGAAAAGAAGGGGTTCGATCTATGCAATTCGGTCTAGGCCGAATTGATTGCATTGATCGAATTGCCTCAAAGCAAGGAAGCCAAGCAGGAGCCATCATCAATTCGAAAAGGCCAATTCGGTCTAAACGTAGACCGAATTGATAAAAGAACACCACATTCATGCTCAAAGATCAAGGAAGGCCTCAAGCAATTCGAATTACACCAATTCGGCCTAAACCGAACTGCTTGAGGAGACCGAATCACATTCAAAATTGCATCCAAAATGAAGCCCTGAGCACGTGAGAAATGCATGGCACTGTGGATGGGCCCTGATGGGCCTAGGGTTTCGAGAAGAAGTATAAAAGCTGACCTTCCTCAACACAAGAAACAATTCTTACACACTTGGACATTTTGCTGGGAGACAAAAGGAAGGAGCAGAAGGTTTTCTCCACCCCTTAAGGGTTAGGTTGGTAGTTTAGTTTAGTTAGTTTATTTTCAAGCTTGTAGTGTAGTTTTAATGCTTTGATCTTAGTTTATTTTTCATAGAAGCTTGTTACTACCTCTAGTGTAGCCATTTTCCATACACTTTAAATGCTTTGTAGTTAGAATAAACCCTACCTTCAAGTTAATGATAGTTTTAGGGTTATTTATTTGCTTTCAAGTGTCAATACAAGAAGAAATCCAATAATGGGTTTTTATTTCATGTCTTTGGCACTCATTTAATGCTTTCCTTAGCAATAAATATTTGAATGTTTGTTTGTTTCAACTAGGTTACATTTATTATGTCCTAGTTGACTTACATTCTCCATAAATGCATGTTTAGTAGGATTTTGGTTTGTTTTTATACCTTAGTGCTTCAAATGAGTGTTCTTAGGTTTTAGATAATTTTAGGGTTGTTAGAATTTATTTTAAATGTCTTAATGTTGCTGTTTTGGTCTCTCTACTTTAGCTTACTGTTGCTCTAGATAATGTAAGTGTTCTTATTTCTATGCATGTAGTTCTTCTTTTTCTTAGTATGTTAGGTTCTTTAATCTTTGATTTCTTGTTTGTAGAAGTAAGTTTTAATTCATGCCAAATGCCTGCTAGACACGTATCCTATTATGCCTATTTTCCTTAAATTGCTCACTAGTGTGGCTGTGAGGTGACACTGATGTGAAATGAAGGATTAGGTAATTCTCGTCCATCATAGACCACACAGTGTAAACCGAACCTGTACTTGTGAGCACAAAATTATCGCTTATCTGGGAAAAGACATGCAATTCGATTTGAGGCAATTTGGTCTAAACCGAATTGCCCATGAGAATGGAATTGCATGGCAAAAATACTTGTTGAATGCCTTATTTAAAAATCTATATGCAATTCGGTCTAGGCAATTCGGTCTAAACCGAATTGCCCATGAGACAAAATTACATAGCAAAAATTGTACACCATATTGTATGCATTCCATCCCCTCATGCCTTAGTTTATTTTATTTGTCTTACCAATTCGAATTGCCAATTCACTTGGCAATTCGAATTGCCCTCATTTTGGGGTGAATGCCTTAGCCAAATTTGAGTGAGGGAATGACTTCTTCAATTCGAATTGTCCAATTCGGTTTAGACCGAATTGCTTCGACGATTCGAATTAGATGGTGTTCCATGACTTTACAAGGATTAATTGAGTAAGGTATTACTTCATCCATCATGCATCCTCAATTCGGTCTAATTTGCACCTCACCTAGTAGACCGAATTGCTTTCTTCCTTCTATTTTAAAACTCCAAAAATATTTTTATTCTTGAGTTGTGTAAGTTGCATGGGTGTATTGGGCTTAGGCCCATTGCATCTAATTTTATCCATGACACATCTCAACCCATCAGTGTCTTAACTACTATGTGATTAACACTCACACAGTACCAAAAATATTTTTGTTAATTTTATCTTTTCTGTTTATTGTGTGTATGAATGGGTAATAAGGAATATCACAGATCAATGTGGGCGAAAAGGTCCCTTCACCGGGATAACGATTAGCTCGTCTTCTGTGTGTTAATTATTACTCGTTATTTTGCATGATCTGGTTAGTGGTTGGTGGAAGCTACGGCGAAAAGGTCCCTTCACAGGGATAACGATTAGTCACTCAGCCAACTCCTAATTAGATACAGTTTTCTTTTCTTTATCTTAATTTCAAACCTAAATTTCGAGCTACAGTACTGTTAGATAGTGTCAATCAACACTGTTATAGCATTACTGTAGTAAGAAAACGTGTAGGTTTTTCCTCACTCATAGACAGTAGGACTCTCGATGATAGCAATCACTGTCATTAAGGGATCCCTACTGTCTAAAAATCATTTCACCTGGAATATTTGGGAACCGGATGGTAGATGTTTGCAGTCCGGATAACCCCAATTATTTCTGGCATTCTTTTTAGCCAAATTCTTCTTATCTCAGGCTAATCCATCTTTGTGTATCAAATTCTGTCTAACCCCACCATATACTTTGGGGTATTTTATTTTACTTCTCATATACATGTATGCATGCTATTATTATGTAGATATTGTGGTCTATAATATTTTGGAGAGCCTTCTCCTTGGGCACAGAAGTCTCGATTTAAATCAGATGTTGCATAATAAATTTCCACACAAATCACTTTATAAAATTCGGATCTGAGTAAGGGATAAATTCGACAGTTATGACTAACTCATATTCTACTGGGGGTTGATTTTGAGAACATAGAAGCAGAGTCAGCGATTAGGTCTCACCTAGAATGAAAGGATCTGTGTTTTAATTGAGAGTTTAATACCTGTTTAGGGAATGATTTTCAAACATCTATTTGTTTCTCAAAATTACTGTGTGTTGGAAATCTTCTATTAAGTATTGCATCGAATCAGTGTCCACTTGGACTCGGATAAAATGTGATAAATAATACTAGAGGAACAACATATAGGCCTTGGTTAATTTCTAAGGTTGGGTTGAGTATTCTTTCAACCACTATCTTCTCCCGCCAAAGCCTAAAATTGAGTCTTGAGTGAGTACATTCGGAATAGATCTTCATAGGTCTGTTCCACTCATGTTTGTATCTCATAACTAATCGGATGTTATAAGCCCTGTGGCTTGCTGATATTTGGGAAGTTCTAAATCTGCATCTGGTCACCAAGACTAGGGGCTCTTTTATACTAACGGAATGAGATGATTTTTAAGACTTCCGAGTGATAGGTTTTTAAGTGCTTTCTTTACTGCTTTTTTTAAAATGCTTTCATAGAGGTCACTCGGAAGAATTAGAGGTTGGCCGCCGGTTGTAAGGTTTAAGAGTTATGGATTAGTTCGGGATTAGATTTGGACTTTGGGTGTGACAAGGGGGATTATAGGAGTACTTGGCATGTCAACTAATGATGTGTTAGGTGTTGCTCATCCACCATGGAGGAATAACATACCTCGGCAGGGGCAGTTATTAATCTGTGGTATCTTAGAGGTTGAGGTCTTAAGAGCATGTAAATTCTGACTGTAAGTACCTGTCTATTAAAGGGAACATAGTCTAGAAAGCATGAGAGTTAGCTAACTGATGGATCATCCCAAATAAAGATCTGTGTATTAAAATGGAAGTTTTACGTGTGTCTCATCTGAAATCTTGTCCAATCTTTATTATTTCCTTCCTGTCCCTTCTGTCACATTTTAAATCTGCTTTCATAGAATAATTTTATCCGCTTTCTTAGCATAAATTTCATCGCTTCCCTAGAATAGAATTTAATCGCTTTTTAGAATAAATTTACCATGCTTTGTAGGATAATCTTTAATTGCTTTTATAGTCTAGTTTAAATTATTGTCAAGTAATTGTTAGAAATCATTGCAAAACATGAATCGAGTAATCGAGTGGAAAATCTTAGTAAACGACGTGGGCCCTGCTTCTATCGCACATTCTCCAGTGAACGATCCGGTCTTACTATAAATTACTGCAATTTTTGACACCGTGCGCTTTCGGGGGCACAGTTTCTTAACACGAGTAATAAAAACGTGACAACCTATAAACATATCCCTAATCCCAACTCCATCTTCATAAATTGGTTTCATTAAATAAAATTAAACCGGGATTATCATTTTTCAGAAAATACTCATATAGTGGGAACTTGTCAAAAGTTTCATGGCGAGGATCTTCATGTAACACCCCGGATTTGATAACCCAGGCCGGGATGTCACCGCCACATCTCTCTAGCAAGACACGGATTCCCCGAGCTTGCCAAAGAGATGCAAGGCTATAGGTATTGCAAAAAGATTTAAAACAAGTCCGGAATCTATGTAAAAATAATAAGTGTCATCCACACATATAGAAGTAAATATATATTGCAGCGGAAAAAAATGTAAATGGGCCGACATGGCCAAAACTCGGGGTTTACATGCCCGTTATGCAAGTATCGAAAAAAGCAAATAAACAATGTTTAATAATCCATCCCCAATGCACATGCTATGAATCATCTCCGTACTCTGAAATAAAAAGAGAATACAACAATTTTATCAGTATATAAAATACTGAGTAAGTCGATCCTAACATAGCAATAAAGGGATTTAATTAGATAATTTAAGGTTTCACTCCTGACATGCATTCACAAAATTTAAAGGAAATAATAATTTTAATTGTGTATTTAAACATGCATCTAATCCACAATAATAATTTAGTCATGCCATGAAATTTAAAGACATAATTTAAATGCATAATTAAAAGACATGCAAAAATAAATACTTAAAAACATTAATTCTTTTATTTCCCCGTTACGTAACCATTTCTCAGTGTTTTGTATAGCCGGTGATCCGGCGGCCGCAGCCGTGTCGTAAGTATCTTGTATAGCCGGTGATCCGGCGGCCGCAGCCGTATCTGCCATACCCAGTAACACTCCGGAGCCTCGAGAAATCCATACGGACAACCCGAGAGAGTAGGCCATGTATCTCCCGCCGATTGGCGTAATATTTCATCAAATTCTCTCGTCCATTATAGGCCCGAAGAGAAAGGCTAGAGGGGCACCCTGCAGAGCACTCACCCTCCACCAAGTATCTCATGTATCGTTTAGATTTAATGTATCGGGGTTTTTCAAAAGTGTAGATGTATCGTATTTCAAATCTTTGATCGTTCGTTTCGAAATTTCAAAATCCTTCGATTTAAAAGTATCTTGGCGCCACAGTTTGCGCCTTTTCAATTTAAAAATCCATTTTAAGTCCGAAAAATCTGAAATCTTCACACTTTATGCAAAACAGCCTAACGAACAACTTTCGTGTTTTAACTTTTTCAAAATAAGTTGAGGAAACATGTCAAAAATCGATTTTACTATGCAATTTGAAATCTGTCCGAACTCAGGTATGACACAGTGCAAATTTTTGACGTTTCAACATATCAAATGGACTCCAAAAATTCTGAAATTTAATATGCACATACTAGACATAATTATCTACAACTTTCATTTAGATTGTAAAGATCAAATCGGAATAGAAAATATAGAAATAAATTCACTAAGTTCGAACATGTTCATAGGCAGATTTCCACATGTTTTGTCAAAACAGTTTCTTTTCGATGCGATTTAAAATAGCAAACGTTAACGAAAATGGCTGAAATTTTTACACAACCTAGATTTTTGTGTTAGGATTAAAAGTCTAGTTTTGAGTTTCTCGGATTGAATCCTCGAAATATGAGTTTTAGGCCGAAAACAGAAATTGCGCAAGATGGGGTTTTTAAGTTCGATTCTTACGTTTCGTTACATTACGCCTAAACCGGACGCCCCGAAATCACCCGTATTGATATGGAAGGCTCAACTTACAGTGATAGAGAGGTTTGGGTCGTCCTAAGGTCGCTGGCTCGTCCAAAATCCTACGAACGGATCTCCTCAACGTCAAGCTTCCGACTTTGGCCATGATTTCGAGTCGGACGAAGAAATCCAATGTTAGATCAAGTTTTTCGGGTTCAAAACTTAAATGAAAATCTATGAACGACTTACCAATGAATCTATCACTGAAATCCTTGCTCTACTCCCTTGCTCGGTCGTTGTAGGTTGCCGGAAAGTCGCCGGAAGTCCGTCGGAAGTTCGTCGGGAGAGTGTTTTGGCTTGGGAGAGTTTGAGAGTGAATGGGGAGGTTTTTGGAGGCTGCAAAATGGGGTGGAGACAACCCTAGGTCGTCCATATTCACTTCCCCCGTCCAAAATTTGCTTTCCAAAGTCGGGAGGTCGAATTATGGTAAGAAATCGCCGAAAACGCGCGAGTTGCCAAAACCTGTAGGGCCACGCGGGGTTGGCGTGCCTTTTAGCCAAACCCCGCCCAGCCAGCGCGCGAGACTCGCCTGGACTGCGGTCCGTGCGGGTCCGTGCGATCCGATCCGTCGGGTCTTTTTCTCCTCTCTTTCGGACTTCTATCCTTCCCCGTTTTCGCGCTCGATTTTTCCGGGTCATTTCCGGATTATGCTTCTCGTCATAAATTTATTCCGTCTCAATTCGATTACATGCTTGAAATCCTAAGACCGTCGGTTTTGGTCCGTCGGGTTCTAATTCGTCGTCCTTCGATTTCCGTGCATTTCCGCGTCTACGGGTTCTCGGAAACGAAACCTTCTCTCCTATTGGATTAATTCCTATTTTTATATTCTAAAATTTACGGGTATTACAGTCTACCCCCCTTAAGAACCAACTTCGTCCTCGAAGTTGTACTTCATCCTCCCGCGAGTTCGGGAATTGTTTGATTAAGCGATTGTATTATTGTGTGTCGTTGTTTGTTATTATTTGACTGAACTCAGAATTGAAATTTCCGAGTTGCCTACGTACCCCGTGAAGGGATCAAGTCATTACGTAGTTCAAAACAATTTGAATTTGTTTATTTGGGGTACAAAGTATTAGTACAAAATATTCAGACATACAAAGTATTAGTACAAAATATTCAGAAATACTCGGGTTGTCACATCCTCCCCCTCTTAAGATTACAGTTATGTCCCCATAACTGTTGTTGCACTGTCTTGGAATAGGGTTGGGTAACGCTCCTTCATGTCTGCTTCCAGCTCCCACGTTGCCGTCTCGGCTTCGTGGTTAGACCAAAGAACCTTAACCATCCTCACGGTCTTATTCCTTGTTACCCTCTCCTTCTTGTCGAGTATTCTCACCGGAATTTCTTCGTAGCTTAAGTCATCGTCCAACTCAATTTCCTCCGGTTGGAGTACGTGGGTCGGATCATGGACGTATTTCTTCAGTTGCGAGACGTGGAACACGTCGTGGACACGAGCGAATTGTGGCGGTAATGCTAGTCGGTATGCAAGATTTCCCACTCTTTCTAGGATCTCGTAGGGTCCTATGTAGCGTGGGCTTAATTTTCCCCGCTTGCCAAAGCGCATCACACCCTTCATCGGTGATACTTTTAACATGACCTTATCGCCTATTTGGAATTCCAAATCTTGCCGTCTCACGTCGGCATAGCTCTTTTGCCGGTCTTGCGCGGCTCTCATCTTTCCTTGGATTATTTTGACTTGTTGAGCCATGTCCTCAACAAGTTGCAGTCCAATTACCATAGTCCTCTCGCCCTCTTCCCAGCTCAATGGGCTTCGGCATTTGCGTCCATACAGTGCCTCGAAAGGTGCCATGCCAATGCTAGCATGGTAGCTGTTGTTGTAGGAAAATTCGATCAAGGGTAAGTGATTTTCCCAACTTCCTTTAAACCCTAATACGCATGCCCTCAGCATGTCTTCCAAAGTTTGCATCGTCCTTTCCGTTTGTCCATCCGTCTTGGGATGGAATGCGGTACTCATTTTTATCTTTGTACCGAGGGCTTCTTGTAGTTTTGTCCAAAAATGTGAGACGAATCTGCTATCTCTGTCCGAGATGATGTCATGTGGTACTCCATGTCGTCGGACCACGTTGTCGACATATGCCCTTGCCAATTGGTCCATGGACCAGGTATCCTTCATGGGGATAAATATGGCAGCTTTTGTCAACCTATCCACGATCACCCAGATTTTATTCATCCCCTTCGGTGAACGTGGTAACCCCGAAACGAAGTCCATTGAAATGCTATCCCATTTCCAACTTGGGATTTCCAATGGCTGCATTAATCCTAAGGGTTTCTGCCGTACGGCCTTGAACTTCTGGCAGGTAAGGCATCTCGCCACAAACTCGGCTATTTCTCTCTTCATGTTCGGCCACCAATAGTTCTTCTTTATGTCCTTGTATAGCTTCTCGCCTCCGGGGTGGACCGAATATGGGGTATTATGGCCTTCCTCCATTACTCTTAGCTTCAGGTCCTCGCATTTTCGTGGTATGCACCACCTTCCTTTGAAGCGGATGCTTCCGTCCTCATGGATTTTAAAATCCATTGCCTTTCCTTCAGCAATGCTCTTCCTAATTCCCTCCAACTTTTCATCACCCTGTTGTGCTAGTCGTATCTCATCAAGTATGGTAGATCCTACTACCATCGTGTTGACGACCTCACTTACTTCGCCAGAGTGTACCAACTCCAGACTCAATTTTGCCAAGTCTCTGTACAACTCGGCCGGTACCACAAGTGAGTTCACCACGTGTTGAGTCTTTCGACTCAAGGCATCGGCCACGACGTTGGCCTTTCCTTCGTGGTACGCGATTTCCAGGTCGTAATCCTTAATCAGTTCCAACCATCTTCTTTGCCTCAAATTCAGCTCTTTTTGCGTGAATACATACTTGAGGCTCTTATGGTCGGTGAACATCCGACACTTTCGCCCATAGAGGTAATGCCTCCATATCTTTAGAGCGAACACGACTGCGGCTAGCTCCAAGTCGTGCGTCGGGTAGTTCTCTTCGTGTGGCTTTAGTTGACGTGATGCATATGCTATAACCCTTTGATCTTGCATTAGCACGCATCCCAATCCTTCCTTCGAGGCGTCGCTGTACACCTCGAAGTCCCCATCCTCCGATGGTAATGCCAACACCGGCGCTGTAGTAAGCCGTTTCTTCAATTCTTGGAACGCGGAATCACACTCGATGGTCCAGTCGTATTTCACCCCTTTCTTTAACAGCTGCGCCAATGGGCGAGCGATCCTTGAGAAATCCTTTACAAACCTCCGGTAGTACCCTGCCAATCCGAGAAAATTTCTTATCTCGGTTGGATTCTTCGGTGGCACCCATTCGGTCACTGCCGAAATCTTTGCTGGGTCTACTGCCACTCCGTTGGCGGATACGATATGTCCCAGAAATGCCACTTCTTTTAGCCAGAAGTCGCATTTGGACAGCTTGCCATACAGCTGATTGGCTCGTAAGATCCCTAACACTTTGTGTAAGTGTTCGGAATGCTCTTCTTCGCTTTTCGAGTAGATCAGGATGTCATCTATGAACACCACCACGCATTGATCTAATAGTTCTCGAAACACGTTATTCATGAGATTCATGAACATAGCCGGGGCGTTCGTCAGTCCGAATGATAGCACCGTGAATTCGTAATGCCCGTAGCGAGTTCTGAATGCCGTCTTTGGGATATCCTTTTCGGCGATCCTTAACTGGTGATATCCAGATCGTAGGTCGATCTTTGAAAACACTGAGGCTCCCTTCAGTTGGTCGAACAAATCCTCGATCCTTGGCAACGGGTACTTGTTCTTGACCGTGACTTGGTTAAGTCCTCTATAATCAATGCATAGTCGTAGACCTCCATCTTTCTTCTTCACGAATAAGACCGAGGCTCCCCATGGGGACGTGCTCGGCCTTATGTAGCCCTTTTCTAGCAACTCCTCGAGTTGTTCTTTTAGTTCCTTCATTTCCAGAGGCGCCATACGGTAAGGAGCCTTCGAGACAGGCTCCGTTCCCGGAATAAGATCTATAGTGAATTCCAGATCTCTCTCAGGCGGCATGCCGGGAACGTCTTCCGGGAATACATCCGGGTATTCTCTCACCACCGGAATATTATCCACCTTGACCTCTTCGGCCTCAAGGTTATGAATGTAGCATGCATATAACGCGTACCCTTTACGCATTAAGCTACATAGCTTCATGGCGTTAACTACCTTGGTAGACTTCTTAGGGGGTTGGGAGTAAAAGATGACTCTCCTTCCCCGACTCTTTGACAACGTGATCTTTTGTTTTGGCAATCGATCACGGCTTTATATTGGGTTAGCCAATCCATTCCTAGTATGACGTCAAAATCCTGTAGTTCGAATTCTACTAAGTTCGCGAAAAACTCTACGTTCTTTATAACTATCGGAATTCCGTTATATCGCTTAGAGCATGATACTACCTCTCCCGATGGAAGTTGAATCCCTAAGTTAATCAATTCGCACTTAGGTAGATCTAGTTCAGGTAAGACTCTAGATGATATTATCGAACAACTAGCTCCTGAGTCAAATAGAACTCTAAGGGGTGTACTTAAGACATGGAACGTACCTCCCATTACGTCCCCTTGCATAGGCACATCTGCCTCATTGATGACATTCAATCGCCCCATTGGACGCCCCGGGTTGCCTTGCTGATCCCGGTTCGGGTTCTGATTCTGTTGCTGATTTGGATTCTGTGGGGGACGTTGATTCTGATTGAGATTCTGGTTCTGAGGGGGTCTATACCCCTGGTTGTTTCCATTCCATCCATCCTGGTTGCGAGGCTGAGTTGGCCCCGTGCCTAAGTCCTCTCTCTTGGTGATGTTTTCCAGTCGAGTGCGGCACTCATTCGCCATGTGGCCGTTGCGACCACACCTGTAGCAGGCGCCCTGTTGGGGGCACTCTCTGGCCAAATGAGGCCTGCCGCATCTTGGGCAAGGTGGTACCGGGTTACCCCGGAAAAGGGTTCTATCGTCATATCCTCTGTTGTTGTTTTGAGGGGGTCTGTTCAGATCTCCTCAAAAGTTGTTCCCTACAGCATTGTTTCCGGAACGGTTGTCTCTACCCCTCTTATCCTGACCCTGAGATCCTCGGCTGGGTTCTCCACTCACTTTCCTTTTTAGTTGTTGCACCCTTGCAACAGCTACCGCACGATCATACACCGATTGCAGGTCTGGGTATGGGACACCAGTGATCACCTCTCGTATAGCCAAGTTTAGCCCCATCTCAAATTTCTGTGCCTTCTCCTCGTCTGTCGGCACGAGTCTCGGTGCGAAACGCACCAACTCCTTGAAACGGGTGTAATATTCTTGGACTGTTTGCCCTCCTTGCTTCAGAGATAAGAACTCCTCGTACATGGCGGACTTTGTGCTCATGGGATAAAAGCGATCCCTGATCAGACTCATGAATTCTTCCCAAGAATAGGGTTCCTCGTCCTCGGCTAGCTTATCTTGCATGGCACGCCACCAGTCATCCGCCTCCCCTCTGAGATAGTACGATGCCACAGGCACCTTCTCGCCAATTGGGCACTTCACCGCGTTTAGTAGCTTGTCGAATGTTCGGATCCATTCTTCAAGTTTGGCCGGGTCCTCTTCTCCGGCGTAGTTCGGCGGACGATATGAGTTCACCATAGCTAGGTAGTTAATGCGGGCCTCGGGTGGAGGTACCGCAGCGGCCTGGCCTTGGTTCACATGCGCGTTCCCTATCGCGATGAGAACCTCTTCTAGAGTCCGTAGGCGCGCGTCCATGTTGTTTGGCATGGGGTTTGCCGGCTCCTCTTGAGCGTGTACCCCTTCGCCGGGTATGGGCATTTCTGGTTGCATAGGGGTTTCGTGGGTGTTTGGGGTAGTGGGCTGAGCGCGTGATCTTCCTCTCGGTGCCATGCTGTTGCAAGAACAAGAGAGTTTAGATTCTTTTGTTGAAGTATTATGTAATGCTTAGGAAATAATTTGACTAAATAAATAACGATATTAACAGGTATCAGTTCTGTTGGAACCTGTTAGTATAGGTTGTTGGGGTTTAGCGTATTGTTTGTTGTTATTCGGGGTTGGTTCTACTTACTGCTTTGTTTTTGTTTTGTTTATTATTATTTATTTATTTTTTTTTCGTGAACAGTAACCTGTTCAGTTTTTTTTTTTTTAGACCCTAGGGTTCAGGGTTTAGGGTTTAGGGTTGGAGATACCCTTGTTCGATAATTATCTCCATACAAAGTATATTTATATATATTTACTACTTGTATTTTTGTTTAGTTATTATCTATAGGTCATTGATTATTATTAACTTGTTCGTTTGTTTGATCGGGTTTTAGCAGGGTATTCGAAGAGAAGTAATTTAATTAAAATGTAAGGAATACTTTAAATATAATTGTATAAAATAAATGCTTGTAGATTTATTACTCAAGAGAAAATTTTTCAGCTGTTTACAAGCATTCGTAACAGGAATGAAATAGTAGTGTTGGTACTAGTTTGAAAAAAAAGAATATAGATAGTAGTGCATCAGTATGGGCTCCAAGTCTAGAGGGTATGGGTAGGTACATCCTCGATGGGCTTGTCCTCGTCGCTGGATACGTCAATAGCAATGGGTGTCCCCACCGGGCTCGGGCTCGGAGGAAATATGTCAGCCTCTAGGCCTAGCAGCTCAGCTGCTAAGTGTCCTAATTGCATCATCCGTTCGTTGTCCTTGTTTTGGAGTGTGACCACTTGGGTTTGGAGTTTGGCGACTTGGGCCTTGAGTTGGGTTATTTTGGTCAGCTTCCCTAAGATGTCTCAAATAGTCCACGTTATTCTCTAGGTGCCCTACTCGAGCCTTGAAGTGATTGACATGCTGTTGGGATTCGAGGTATGCGTTGGTCAGTTTCATCATCAGATTAGTCATGTTCGCGTTGGGTTCGGCCATCTAATGTCAACAAGGAGGTTAGAGTTAGAGTAGGTTTCGAATAAAAGTTAGGATATGCAGGAATTTAAATCAATATGGATATGCACATGCAATCCCCCCCCCCCCCCAAATAAATTTTAATGCATTTCTAAATTTAATCATGGGTTTAAAAAAAAGTTGGGCCTCTATATTGGCCAAAATAATAATTTGGACTTTAAGAAGTAAAAACATGGGTATTGGGCCGAAATGGTTGGGCTTAAAATAAATAATTATAAATATTGGGTCAAAATAATTTAACCCCCTTTTGGGCTCAAAATATTATATTACTTGGGTAAGAAAATTTTTGGGCTCAAATTTTGGGCTTAAATAATAATACTAGTAGTCTTAAAAATAATAATGATAATAATAAATTTAAAAATAATACTTAGTTCAAAATATTTTAAAATGATAATAATAGTAGCTTAAAAATATTCCGGGCTCTGATACCAACTTGTAACACCCCGGATTTGATAACCCAGGCCGGGATGTCACCGCCACATCTCTCTAGCAAGACACGGATTCCCCGAGCTTGCCAAAGAGATGCAAGGCTATAGGTATTGCAAAAAGATTTAAAACAAGTCCGGAATCTATGTAAAAATAATAAGTGTCATCCACACATATAGAAGTAAATATATATTGCAGCGGAAAAAAATGTAAATGGGCCGACATGGCCAAAACTCGGGGTTTACATGCCCGTTATGCAAGTATCGAAAAAAGCAAATAAACAATGTTTAATAATCCATCCCCAATGCACATGCTATGAATCATCTCCGTACTCTGAAATAAAAAGAGAATACAACAATTTTATCAGTATATAAAATACTGAGTAAGTCGATCCTAACATAGCAATAAAGGGATTTAATTAGATAATTTAAGATTTCACTCCTGACATGCATTCACAAAATTTAAAGGAAATAATAATTTTAATTGTGTATTTAAACATGCATCTAATCCACAATAATAATTTAGTCATTCCATGAAATTTAAAGACATAATTTAAATGCATAATTAAAAGACATGCAAAAATAAATGCTTAAAAACATTAATTCTTTTATTTCCCCGTTACGTAACCATTTCTCAGTGTTTTGTATAGCCGGTGATCCGGCGGCCGCAGCCGTGTCGTAAGTATCTTGTATAGCCGGTGATCTGGCGGCCGCAGCCGTATCTGCCATACCCAGTAACACTCCGGAGCCTCGAGAAATCCATACGGACAACCCGAGAGAGTAGGCCATGTATCTCCCGCCGATTGGCGTAATATTTCATCAAATTCTCTCGTCCATTATAGGCCCGAAGAGAAAGGCTATAGGGGCACCCTGCAGAGCACTCACCCTCCACCAAGTATCTCATGTATCGTTTAGATTTAATGTATCGGGGTTTTTCAAAAGTGTAGATGTATCGTATTTCAAATCTTTGATCGTTCGTTTCGAAATTTCAAAATCCTTCGATTTAAAAGTATCTTGGCGCCACAGTTTGCGCCTTTTCAATTTAAAAATCCGTTTTAAGTCCGAAAAATCTGAAATCTTCACACTTTATGCAAAACACCCTAACGAACAACTTTCGTGTTTTAACTTTTTCAAAATAAGTTGAGGAAACATGTCAAAAATCGATTTTACTATGCAATTTGAAATCTGTCCGAACTCAGGTATGACACAGTTCAAAATTTCAACGTTTCAACATATCAAATGGACTCCAAAAATTCTGAAATTTAATATGCGCATACTAGACATGATTATCTACGACTTTCATTTAGATTGTAAAGATCAAATCGGACTAGAAAATATAGAAATAAATTCACTAAGTTCGAACATGTTCATAGGCAGATTTCCACATGTTTTGTCAAAACAGTTTCTTTTCGATGCGATTTAAAATAGCAAACGTTAACGAAAATGGCTGAAATTTTTACAAAACCTAGATTTATGTGTTAGGATTAAAAGTCTAGTTTTGAGTTTCTCGGATTGAATCCTCGAAATATGAGTTTTAGGCCGAAAACAGAAACTGCGCAAGATGGGGTTTTTAAGTTCGATTTTTACGTTTCGTTACATTACGCCTAAACCGGACGCCCCGAAATCACCCGTATTGATATGGAAGGCTCAACTTACAGTGATAGAGAGGTTTGGGTCATCCTAAGGTCGTTGGCTCGTCCAAAATCCTACGAACGGATCTCCTCAACGTCAAGCTTCCGACTTTGGCCATGATTTCGAGTCGGACGAAGAAATCCAATGTTAGATCAAGTTTTTCGGGTTCAAAACTTAAATGGAAATCTATGAACGACTTACCAATGAATCTATCACTGAAATCCTTGCTCTACTCCCTTGCTCGGTCGTTGTAGGTTGCCGGAAAGTCGCCGGAAGTCCGTCGGAAGTTCGTCGGGAGAGTGTTTTGGCTTGGGAGAGTTTGAGAGTGAATGGGGAGGTTTTTGGAGGCTGCAAAATGGGGTGGAGACAACCCTAGGTCGTCCTTATTCACTTCCCCCGTCCAAAATTTGCTTTCCAAAGTCGGGAGGTCGAATTATGGTAAGAAATCGCCGAAAACGCGCGAGTTGCCAAAACCTGTAGGGCCACGCGGGGTTGGCGCGCCTTTTAGCCAAACCCCGCCCGGCCAGCGCGCGAGACTCGCCTGGACTGCGGTCCGGGCGGGTCCGTGCGATCCGATCCGTCGGGTCTTTTTCTCCTCTCTTTCGGACTTCTATCCTTCCCCGTTTTCGCGCTCGATTTTTCCGGGTCATTTCCGGATTATGCTTCTCGTCATAAATTTATTCCGTCTCAATTCGATTACATGCTTGAAATCCTAAGACCGTCGGTTTTGGTCCGTCGGGTTCTAATTCGTCGTCCTTCGATTTCCGTGCATTTCCGCGTCTATGGGTTCTCGGAAACGAAACCTTCTCTCCTATTGGATTAATTCCTATTTTTATATTCTAGAATTTACGGGTATTACACTTCAGGGCAGGAAATTGTCAAAAGTTTCATGCCGGGGAGTTTCACAGCGCCATTTGAAATTAAAGTGTCCCACATGAGTAATAAAAAGTGAAATATATCCTTAAACCCCTTCCATAAATCATAACTCTTTTAATTTACTAAATTCAAACTTGATATTTTAGAAAATACTCGTGTGCGGAAATTGTCAAAAGTTTCATGGCGCCGTTGCCGGGGAAGATGCAGACAGTTGTAATAAATAATACTCCCTCTGTCCCATTTAAGATGTCTTGTTTCATTTCTGCACACAATCCAATGCACTTTTTCAATCGTTAATATCTCAAAATATGTATAACAAAAAATTATATAAAATATATAGTATAAAACTACATTATTATACGATTCTAACAAGACCCAACTCGTCTATTTTTTTCAAATATATACTTGTAATAATATTGAGTCAAAGTTAAACGATAAACAGTGTCAAAAAGTCAAACCAGACATCTTGTCTGGGACGGAGGGAGTACTATATTAAGTATTGAACACTGATGTCTGTTAAGATTGAATTGTTTACCCCGGCTGCACCATGGAACTTGTCAAATGTTTCATGGCGCCGTTGCCGGGGAGGATGCAGCGCCGTTTATTAATAGAACTACACTCCTGATTTACTCATAGATAGTTTTTGTATATACTCTCGAACCATTACTAACCTTGGGGCTGTGCAGGTGCTGTCAAATCGTGATTCAAACTGCTTATGCAAGGAGAAATGACACATTGCCTGAGCTACCGTTCGATCTAGAAATAGAAAGGACCGCTCGCCAACTGAGGGCGCAAGCCAGACGAAGGAAAGAGCAAGAACCAAGGACTCGTACCTCACCCGAAACTACAAGCAGTGAAATATCTGAAATGGCAGAAAACCAGGACATTCCCCCGATCTTACCATTAGACCAACCACCCAATAACCCTGGTAATGGAGCTGATGGGGGTATGGTAGAACACCCAAATCGTATCAACGAGGAGGAAAATCTGCCTAATCCAAATCAGCAACAGTATCAGCAGTTCCACCAACAACCGCCATCCCCTAACCAATATAACCAACAAAACAAAAATATACCAAACCAGCAATACCAGAATCAAGCTTTCAATCAAGACCAGTTCCAAAACAACCCTCTTGATCCTGATAATATGTTCCAACAGAATCCCAACTACCACCAGCAGTATCAAAACCAAGCAGAGCAAGGAAATCAACAGCAGCAAGCAGCAGCTGATTTTATGCAGCCCATCGTGGAGCCCTATTTGGATAGGCCTGGGAGAGCACAATTTCCTGCACGAAATTTCGAGCTCAAACCGGCACTCATTAATTTGGTGCAAAACAATCAATTATGCGGTGCAAACCATGAGGATCCCCATGATCATCTCCAAACCTTCCTGGAGCTTTGCGATACAATCAAAAATCTGGGAGTCTCACCTGATGCTATAAGACTAATGTTGTTTCCTTTTTCTCTGTTTAGTGGTGCCAGGGATTGGTATAAATCATTGCCTATAAATCAGAGGAGCACCTGGGCAGATTTTGTGAGGAGTTTTCTGTTGAAGTATTTCCCTGAATCTAAGATAGAGGAAGGACGAGCAAAGATTGGAGAGTTCAAGATGAAGCCGGACGAGTCATTGTATGATGCAAAGGAGAAGTTCTCCAGCCTCTTGAGGCGATGCCCCAACACGGATATCAACCATGGGAGCAACTGAGAAAATTCTATGGAGGTCTCACCCATCCATGGAGAACGATGTTGGACGCTGCAGGCGGACGACATTTACTCCATTTGCCCATGGACCAAGCCTGGGAAAAGATTGAGACAATGTCTGTCAATAGATTTGTATTGAACAGCAGTGACAAGAAAGTGGACCCTCCTAGAAAAGTTTTTGCTGTGAGTGAGGGAAAAACAGATTTCGAAAAATTGCAGGAACAGGTGGCTGCAATACAGCTAGGACAGGAGAAAGGAAAGGGAGCAGATACCTCAGGCAGGAGCCTCATCTAGCCAAGCGCAAACACAGCAATCGGGAGCAGTTTGTGGGCTATGTCAGGGACCACATCCAACTGACACATGCCAACAATTAGCTACCGAGAGCTGCAATTACGCAGGGAACTACCACAATCGCCACCCCAACCTCTCATATTCCAACAACAATGCGCTCAATGCTCATTTGTTGACACAGCCAAATCAGCCTAACCAGTTTGCAAACCAAAACCCTCAGCAGAACTTCAGACCTCAGAACCAAGGATTCGTTCAGCAGAGAGTGCAAAACTTCCAGAATCAGAATCAGAACTTTCAACCCCATATCCAACAGAGACCCAACCAAAACCAAGGCTAGAATTTCCAAAACTTCCAAGCCCAACCTGACCAAAATCAGCAATACAACCAAAAGCCACCATCTCGCCTGGAGAATTTGATGACCGAGTTTATTTCCAATCAAAGGGAGATAAACCAGCAGTTGCAGTCATCGATCAAAAACATGGAGACGCAGGTCACCCAGTTGGCTAAGGAATTGCAGAACAGGGGGAAGGGAACACTGCCAAGCAGCACTGAAGCCAACCCGCAATGCAAAGCAATTACATTGCGGGGAGGCAAGACTCTGAAAGGAAACGTTGGATCTGAGAAGAAGAATGCTATGAAAGTAAAGGTTTCATTGGAGGTGGAAAAGGAAAAGGAAAAGATTGAAGGAGATGAAAGTGTTGAGCTGGTAAAGGATAAATCAGATACAGCAAATCCGCAGGCTGAAGCTGCAATTGAAGCTAAAAAGGGGAAAAGGCAGGTAGAGCAGGAGGATGTGATTATTCTCAACAGCACATGCAGTGCCATAGTTCAAAAGAAATTGCCCGAAAAGAAATAGGACCCTGGATGTTGCACGCTACCAGTACAGATTGGAAAGGCCAAAGTGAGCATGGGGTTATGTGATCTAGGATCCAGCATCAACGTGATGCCTCTAGCCATGGCAATTCGCCTAAGGCTCGAAGAGATTGAACCGGTCAAGATGAAGCTGCAACTGGCAGACAGATCAATCACAAAACCCGTAGGAATCCTCAAGGATGTGGTAGTCAAAACTGGCCAAGTCCTTTTCCCGGTTGACTTCATCATCCTTGACATTGAAGAGGACTCTGAAATGCCACTTATCCTGGGACACCCGTTTCTGGCCACTGGCGGTGCACTGATTGATGCCACATCTGGAAGAGTCACATTGAGGGTCGACGACAAGGAAATCTCCTTTGACATGGAGCAGCTGCAGAAGTTCCCGAATGAGGGATCTTGTTCCATGTTTGATGTAATAGAAAGTAGGTGTGAGGATGAGAGCATAGACTCTATGATTGTGATGACGGACAAAGTTTCAATATAGGTACTGACGCCTGAAGGTGCCGAGCAACAAAGAAGCTGCAATGCTGTTCACTTCGAGGACCCTATCACTGGGGATCTTGAAGAGTTCGACGGTGTTGAATTCACTCCGGAGGAGGAAGGGAGCACCACGGAAGAGGAAGTGGACCCTGTACTGACATAGGGTCCTGAAGGTAAATCTGATCTTTCATCCCCATCCATTTCTCGCAAATTACTGCCTTCCGTTGAATGTCCGCCAGAGCTTGAACTTAAAATACTTCCGGATCATCTTAAATACGTTTTTCTCGCTGAACATAAAAGATTACCGGTAATTGTGTCAGCCAAGCTGACACAAGAACAAGAAAAAGCTCTGGTAGACATTCTAAAGAAATATATACATGCAATTGGATGGACCATTTCTGATATAAAAGGAATAAGCCCCTCTGTTTGCATGCACAGAATTTTAATGGAAGAGGAGTACAAGCCCTCTAGGCAACCACAAAGGCGTCTGAACCCCCACATGCAAGAAGTGGTAAGGAAAGAAGTTATCAAGCTCTTAGATGCTGGTATCATCTATCCTATATCTGACAACAAATGGGTTAGCCCAGTGCAGGTAGTACCTAAGCGTGGGGGGATGTGCATAACGACTAATGAGCAAGGAGAAGAAGTGGCGACACGTCCAGTAACCGGTTGGAGGGTTTGCATTGACTACCGGAAGCTTAACACCGCTACGTGGAAGGATCACTTTCCCTTGCCGTTCATTGATCAGATGCTGGAGAGGTTGGCCGGGAGGGAGTATTACTGCTTTTTGGATGGGTACTCTGGCTACAATCAAATTTTAATAGCTAGTGAAGATCATGATAAGACCACTTTCACGTGCCCATATGGAACTTTTGCGTACAGGCGCATGCCTTTTGGACTTTGCAATGCGCCTGCCACTTTTTAGCGATGCATGATGTCTATCTTCTCAGAATTTATCGAAAAATGCATTGAAGTTTTCATGGATGACTTCTCTATGTATGGAGATACTTTTGATGAATTTTTAACAAATCTTGCAAAAATTTTAAAAAGATGCGAGGACACTAACCTAGTTTTGAACAGGGAGAAGTGCCATTTCATGGTCACCGAAGGAATAGTGTTGGGTTACCGCATCTCACGCGCAGGCATCGAAGTCGATAGGGCCAAAGTCTCAGTCATATCCAACCTTCCATTACTAAACTCAGTAAAAGCAGTTAGGAGCTTCTTAGGGCATGCCGGTTTTTACCGGAGATTCATTAAAGATTTTTCTAAAATTGCCAAGCCGCTCACTAATTTGCTTTGTAAAGAAAATTCCTTCTTAATAAATGAAGCGTGTGTTCAAACCTTTGACACGCTCAAGAAGATGTTGATTTCTGCTCCAATAGTGCAACCACCCGATTGGTCAATGCCTTTCGAGGTAATGTGCGATGCAAGTGATCTCGTCGTGGGTGCAGTTCTTGGGCAACATAAGGAAGGGAGGCACTGCGTGATTCATTACGCAAGTCATGCCCTGACTGAAGCCCAAGTCAATTACACCACCACGGAGAAAGAGATGTACGCTGTGGTTTTCGCGTTTCATAAATTCAGACAATACCTCATTAGTACGAAACCATAGTATACACCGATCACTCTGCACTGAGATACTTGTTCAGCAAACAGGATGCCAAACATCGATTAATCAGGTGGGTACTTTTGTTGCAGGAATTTGATATCATAATAAAAGATAGAAAAGGCAGAGACAATGGTGTTGCTGACCATTTGTCTCGAATAGAAAATGATAAAAATGAGATAGCCGTCAATGAAAATTTTCCGGATGAGCAACTGTTCGCCTTGCATCTTCATGATCAATCTTGTCCATGGTTCTCTGACATTGATAACTTTTTAGCATGTGGAATAACCCCACCATTCCAGCAGAAGAAACAAAAAGCAAGGTTCAACCGAGATGTAGTTGACTACTTCTGGGAAGATCCTTATCTCTTTAAGCATTGTGCAGATTCGATTATTAGACGATGTGTAACTGAGCATGAGGCTTATCAAATCGCTAAAAATGTCATGAATCGGAATATGGAGGTCACCATGGCCCCACTCGAACAGCTCACAAGGTGCTTGAGTGTGGTTTCTATTGGCCTACCATTTACGAGGATTGCAGGGCGTTTGTTAAGGCTTGCGACAGATGCCAAAGATTAGGGAATATCTCCAAGAGGGATGAAATGCCTCAAAAAGGAATTCTCATCCTTGAGATTTTCGATGTATGGGGTATTGACTTCATGGGACCGTTCCCGACATCTGATGGGAATCATTACATCTTGGTAGCTGTCGATTACGTGTCCAAGTGGGTCGAGGCGGTTGCGCTGCCAACCAACGATGGTCATCAAGTCATCAAATTCTTGAAAAATAGCATTTTCAATAGATTTGGTGTACCTAGGGTCATCATATCTGATGGAGGAACTCACTTTGTCAACAAAGCTTTTGCAAATCTCATGAGCAAAAGTGGGATTCTCCACAAGATCGGCACGCCTTATCATCCCCAAACCAGTGGCCAAGTCGAAGTATCAAACCACGAAATCAAACACAAACTCGAGGCCACTGTGGGGATAACTCGCAAAGACTGGTCACGTAAACTCAATGATGCTCTATGGGCATACCGCACTGCATTCAAGACTCCCATCGGGATGTCTCCATACAGGCTTGTCTTTGGAAAAGCCTGTCATCTGCCTGTAGAACTAGAGCACAAGGCTTACTGGGCCGTAAAAACGCTTAATTTTGACCCACGAGTTGCTCAGAGTAAGCGCAAGTTGGACCTCAATGAAATTGAGGAAATACGTGCGCAAGCTTATGAAAGCTCGCGGATTTACAAAGAGCGGACCCAGAAGTTACACGATCGTCGTATAAAGTCTAAACACTTCTATGTTGGCCAAAATGTCTTATTATTCAATTCTAGGTTGAAGCTGTTCCCCGGAAAGCTTAGATCCAGATGGGAAGGGCCATACGAAGTGGTGCATGTGTTTGAAAGTGGAGCTGTCAGGATTCGAACTGACAAGGGAGAGCTGGTGGTAAATGGACACGTATTGAAGGAGTATCTAGGGCAGTTCGACCCCGAAAAAGAAGTTCAAACGACATCGGAGCCAGCCTATGCTCAATAAAAATATATATATATTATTTAGTTATTTATTACATATTTATTTTTCTCGAACGATAAGTATCCAAAAATCAACTAAATATTTAGAGTACTAAGACTCTAAATGTGAGGATGTTGATGTTTGGAGAAAATTTAATAATTTTCTTACGTTTATCTTGCAGGAATTCATGGAACCAACAAAAAGAAAGATAGAGCTCCGAAAACCAGGTTCCCGGTTGGATTAATACTAAATTTAATGGAAAGTAATTTCGGAATTTAGAGAAATTTAAAATCCGGAATAAATCCATAAAATGAGGGTGTTCATCCAACATAATTTATGCAAGCAATTTATTATATTATAGAGTAATAATTCTGTTTATATATGTGTGTTTTCAATATGCTAATTTTTAAAAAAAATCCATAATTTCAGAAAATGGTAAAATTGAAAAATTTCAAAATTTTTCTAAGTGTTGAATGCGATCTATTTTGTATCTCAAATCAATTCGGTCTAAGTCGAATTGTTTGAAACAGATCGCATCGGAGATGTGCCCTGGAAATTTTAACCAATTCGATCTCCAAGCCAATTCGGTCTAGACCGAATTGGCCTAAGAGACCGAATTGACTTCCCAAAGACACATGCTCCATCCTCGTGTAAGTTTGGCCAAGTAAGTAATTCGGTCTATATCAATTCGGTCTACACCGAATTGATTTTGAATAGACCGAATTGATCTACAAAGGCATTATGTTTCCTTAGTTTAATTCTTGCAAGTGAGAAATTCGATCTATAAGGCAATTCGGTTTAGACCGAATTGCCTTATAGATCGAATTGCCTCACAAAAGCAGCATCCCCTATTCTTTTCCTAAGTAACCAAATTCGGTCTAGACCGAATTGTCTTCAAAAGACCACATTGCAGTAAGTGTTTGTTTGTTTTTACTCTCAATTCGGTCTCTATGCCAATTCGGTCTATACCGAATTGGCCTAAGAGACCGAATCCCTCACAAGCACTTGGAGACCACATCAATTCGGTCTAGACCGAATTGATGGTTCGGTCTCCAATAGACCGAATTAACCCATATCCCTCACCCTATTTATTCCTTTTTTCCCCCTCTCTTCCCTCACTTTCACTCTCCACACTTAGAACATTCCCCAGTTCCCTCCATTCGCGAACCCTTCTTCCTCGCAAAACCAGAGCTCGAGCCAGTACCTTACCCCGTTCGAATCCGTCCAAAGCTTTCAAAAATGGCGTCATCTTCGTCTAATCCTACTAAGAGTGTCGGGTAAGTGTCCTGTTTTCGATTTCCCACTCTCATTTTCGCGATTTCAGTTTTCGTTTTTCTTCATTTTTGCGAAATCGGTAATGGGGAGGGGAATGAGGAATGTTTTCGTGTTGAGCGTGGTCAGGGAGTGGTCGGAATGGGTTGGGTATGGTCGGAATAGGATATAACAGAGTAGTCCGAACTAGAGCTTTTTCTTGCTTGAGTTCGAACTGCCATTGTTACTGTCCGAGTTTTCTATGGTGTAGGGATGATTCTATTTTGAAAATTTTGGGCTTCAAAACCCATAAAAATCTGATCTTTGTTGATATTGTGAATATTGGTTGTCATCATTTTCTGTTTGTGCATATACTGTGTTGTTTGGTTGTTCTTTGAAAATGAGGAAGTGGAGTAAACACAGTGGGCTATTTTTCCCCTCAACCACTGTGTTATTTTGTTTATTGGATGCTCGATAATGTTGTTGGATATGCATGTTGATGATGTTGCCGAATCTGTATTTTGAAGCATAAGTTATTGGCAAATTTTGCATGACACTGGTGTGAATGGACTATTCTCGTATGTTGTTTTGTGTTTGCATGTACTGTATTATGCACCCCTTTCAATAAATGCTTCTGTAGGGTACTTGTTTACCACCACTTGCAAACTCAACTGAAAAAGTTGATGTTTGTATACACTGGAAACATGGTATTACAGAGGAAACCATGCCAAAATTTTTCTTGACAAGTGTTTTTCAAACACTATTAGCATGGCATTTTTGTTTAAAAAGACAAATGGTTGATAGTATTCTTGTTTTTATTTAAGTGGTTGGCATGTTTATTATTGGGATATATGGGGAATAAACACCCATTCCCCAACACAAAAATCCAAATGGGGGACCACTCACACCCCCCGACTTTATTAAATAAACAAGTCAACACTTTCCATAAAATCCAAAAATAGCCTTTTTGCATGTGTGTGTTTACTTCTTATTTTTATTTTCCTTGGTCCATCACTTTGTGCTAGTAATTGCATAACTCTTCATGTGTATTAATTCTTCATTATTAAACATCCATCTTCCCATTTCATATGTTTTTGATCACTTTTAAAGTGAAAAAAAATATACAGTTTTCTTTTTGTAGGCTCAATCGCCTATAAAAATTCCTTCTTTTGGTCCTTTGACCATTTAAAAATCTTTAGACTATTTCTAGTCTAAGAAAAATTTGTAAGGGTCTAAGACCCTTATTTCCCTTATTTTCTTACTTTGCATGTTGCAATAATCGTTAGATTCTATAATCTAACCTCTTGTCCTTTAATCTGTAGTATGGCTCAATAAATTCAAGTAAAACCAATTAACTCACATTTAGAGCATAGCTCAAAATGTGAGGATGTTGATTTTTCAACTTAAATACTTTTATCAAAAATCTGTTAAAAAAAAAGTTTCAACTTCTCTTCTTCAGGGACATCATCCTTTCGGATCCAGCTCTGGAACAGGACAGGCTTGAACTACTGGACCTGCCTATGGAGCTTCTGGGAGAAATCCTCGCCCGCATAGGAGAGGATGACCTCAAAAAGGTTTTCGTGGCTAAAAGGGTATGCAAGAAGTTCAGGGCGGCTGGTGATCTCCCCATTGTATACAAGAGATGCGAACTGGAGACCACAATCGTTAAGATGTGGCAGATAGGAGTCGAGGGGGAGAAGGAGGACCTCATGCAGAAGTGTGTCAATGCAGGCAACTACTACCTCCAGTTCGTACCAGCCCTGCAAGCATTCGGGGCAGGCAATGAGGAAAGAGCCTGTGAATTGCTGAAGCCAGGGATTGATGACAATCACAAAGCATCAATCTTTGTCAGGGGATTCATGCTACTTAGCAAGCTGGACAAGGAACAGGTCCGTCAGGGAATAGCAATGATCAACAAAATGGTAACGGACGAATCAATCATGGCATATGTGGGCAACAACGTCTTTGCATGGTTGATGGAAAGTCTGGAGACCCCTGACCTGTTCATTGACCAAGGACCCAGAATCTACTGTCAAAAAGTGCTGGAGAACCAGGATGACGAGGGAGATTACTGCTTGCCCTGCAGCCTGACAAACTTAGTCCATTGGAGCAGGATTTTCTTCCAAGGATAGGAGAAGAAGGATGCGGAAGACAGACTCATCTGTAAAGAGTCACTTTTGCGTAAATTAAACTGAAATATCATTAAGGAGATCTTTTGAAATGCTCCTTGTGAAAACTTTATCCAAGTGTATAGCATCTCCTGTAACTAATGTATTAATGGGCTTCTGTAAGTAAGGTCGTAGCTTTAAGACGAACCTTGAAACCACTTGATGTGGTTGTTGGAAGCTGTAATTTGGTATTAATCCTTCACGCTTTTCACAAAGAGAATTTCGTCTTGAATTCTCAAAAATATTTTGAAAAAAAAAAAAGATGTGTGACAGTCCAAGATGAATAAGTGACTGTCACGCCAAAAACAAAGCTGTAACATGCTTGCATGTTCACAGTATCTTTTTACTGCTTTCAATTAAATAGCCGGCATAAAACGAGCATAAAATCTGTCACCTAAATTCACATGTTGAATTTAGGCTAAGGATGAAATTTTCAAACTATTAAATCGGGATAAAACAATTAAAAATATGAATGATATAAATTCTTGAGGTTTTGAGCTATAAAAATCCAATGATATGATCACTTGGAAGAAAAACAAAATTTTCATGTTGAGAATTTGATTGAATAAAATGCAAGAATTTTTCAAAGGATAAATTTAAGAATAAAGGTAAGAAATGATTAAACCATACCACGTGAGATCTGAGCCGAGTCATTTTAATCATTATTTCTTTTGTTGTGTGAAAATCAATTTGATTAAAGGACACTAGAACTTGCGATTGGGATCGATTCAAGACCATGCCATATTCCCAAGATCGAGCATATGATCGAGGCACTTAGAAAAACTCAAATTTTTGGCCTTTGTTTGAAATCCAAACCCAAAAATAAGGATTAACCACTCTGAGCCTATAAGCCTAATTTTTCTTTGAAACCACTATATTATTCCTAACTTTATAAAAAGACCAAGAAAATCAAACCCAAGGGTACACGAATCCATTCCACCAAGGCATTATAATTTATGATCATCAAAAAGAAAACATCAATCGGCATTCAAGAACCGATTCAAAAAAAAAAGAAGAAGAAAAGAAAAGAAAAGAAAAAGAAAAAGAGAAAAATGTTGAGATTCATCCAACAAAAATAAATTGCAATTGACAAAGCAAATTAGACATAGTCTAATGTCGTGCAATAGAAAGGAAAAACAAAAGAAAGAAAGAAGCATTGATGATCATAAATTTTAATTAAAAACATGCCAAGTTAAGGTGGAACGGGATCATGTCACTTTTAGCCAATAATATCTTTCCTTACCTAATGTTACAACCGTATGCCCCGTTATAACCTTGAATAAGACCTCGGGATCTTGATTTGAGGAAATGAGTAGGTGGCGAGTTGGTCTAATTGCAAGCTTATGGGAGAATTTATTTGAACTTGATTTTGAGCGTATTGTCTAAAAGCCAACTTTGAGAATGAGTGAACTTTCCGATTCTACTATATGTGAGGCTCTGCTTTGATTGATTAATGCTCATGTCCTGCTTGAATTCAAGAATTAAACCAATGAAATTTTCTATACATATATTCAAGAAGAATTAACAATAATGATTGATTTGTATACCTACTCAAGTGAGAAGTATCATTTCATTAAACACTGCAATCAAGAGAGTTTACTACATGTAATTTTGATTGTCTTATCCCAATATAACAAGAATGAAATTTTTGAAGCCACGCAAATGAATTGAATGTGCAGAATCCATGCTCTTACGAGCATTGACTCTGACTGCTCGGGGACGATCAGTATTAAATGTGAGGATGTTGATAGTGGCCAAAATTGTCCATTATTTCCAATCCATTTCCGTGTCTGAGACGGACATTTTGATCGTATTCCCATCTTATTTCAATGAGAAAGCAGTGGAATTCGACAGATTAATGCGAGTTTGTAAGAAAAATAAGCTGGTAATGAAAGACACAAAAATATGCAATTTTAATTGTATTTGTGTTAGAAAAATCCAAAAAAACATGAAAAAAGGAAAAAGAAAAGAAAAAGGAATGAAAAGATGGGCAAAAGAATAAAATAGCCCACAAAAATCAAAAAGATGGGGAAAAGAATGAAAATCCCACAAACTGTAATTTTGGTTAAGTGTTAAAGACCAATTCGGTCTATACGCAATTCGGCCTAAACCGAATTGCTCATTAGACCGAATTGTTGAAAAGAAGAAGAAGAAAAAGAAACAAGTGTTGAAGAAGAGAAACAGAACAACCAATTCGGTCTGTGGCAATTCGGTCTAAACTGAATTGACCCCTAGCCCGAATTGCACTATGAAAACAAGAAGACCCTGAGCAGAAAAGAAAAGAAGGGGTCCGATCTATGCAATTCGGTCTAGGCCGAATTGATTGCATAGATCGAATTGCCTCAAAGTAAGGAAGCCAAGCAAGAGCCATCATCAATTCGAAAAGGCCAATTCGGTCTACACATAGACCGAATTGATAAAAGAACACCACATTCATGCTCAAAGATCAAGGAAGGCCTCAAGCAATTAGAATTACACCAATTCGGCCTAAACCGAACTGCTTGAGGAGACCGAATCACATTCAAAATTGCATCCAAATTGAAGCCTTGAGCACGTGAGAAATGCATGGCACTGTGGATGGGCCCTGATGGGCCTAGGGTTTCGAGAAGAAGTATAAAAGCTGACCTTCCTCAACACAAGAAACAATTCTTACACACTTGGACATTTTGCTGGGAGACAAAAAGAAGGAGCAGAACGTTTTCTCCACCCCTTAAGGGTTAGGTAGGTAGTTTAGTTTAGTTAGTTTATTTTCAAGCTTGTAGTGTAGTTTTAATGCTTTGATCTTAGTTTATTTTTCATAGAAGCTTGTTACTACCTCTAGTGTAGCCATTTTCTATACACTTTAAATGCTTTGTAGTTAGAATAAACCCTACCTTCAAGTTAATGATGGTTTTAGGGTTATTTATTTGCTTTCAAGTGTCAATACAAGAAGAAATCCAGAAATGGGTTTTTATTTCATGTCTTTGGCACTCATTTAATGCTTTCCTTAGCAATAAATATTTGAATGTTTGTTTGTTTCAACTATGTTACATTTATTATGTCCTAGTTGACTTACATTCTCCATAAATGCATGTTTAGTGGGATTTTGGTTTGTTTTTATACCTTAGTGCTTCAAATGAGTGTTCTTAGATTTTAGATAATTTTAGGGTTGTTAGAATTTATTTTAAATGTCTTAATGTTGCTGTTTTGGTCTCTCTTCTTTAGCTTACTGTTGCTCTAGATAATGTAAGTGTTCTTATTTCTATGCATGTAGTTCTTCTTTTTCTTAGTATGTTAGGTTCTTTAATCTTTGATTTCTTGTTTGTAGAAGTGAGGTTTAATTCATGCCAAATGTCTGCTAGACACGTATCCTATTATGCCTATTTTCCTTAAATTGCTCACTAGTGTGGCTGTGAGGTGACACTGATGTGAAATGAAGGATTAGGTAATTCTCGTCCATCATAGACCACACAGTGTAAACCGAACCTGTACTTGTGAGCACAAAAATATCTCTTATGTGGGAAAAGACATGCAATTCGATTGGAGGCAATTCGGTCTAAACCGAATTGCCCATGAGAATGGAATTGCATGGCAAAAATACTTATTGAATGCCTTATTTGAAAATCTATATGCAATTCGGTCTAGGCAATTCGGTCTAAACCGAATTGCCCATGAGACCAAATTACATAGTAAAAATTGTACACTATATTGTATGCATTCCATCCCCTCATGCCTTAGTTTATTTTATTTGTCATACCATTCGAATTGCCAATTTGGTCTAAACCGAATTGACTTGGCAATTCGAATTAGCCTCATTTTGGGGTAAATGCCTTAGCCAAATTTGAGTGAGGGAATGACTTCTTCATTTCGAATTGTCCAATTCGGTTTAGACCGAATTCCTTCGACAATTCGAATTAGATGATGTTCCATGACTTTACAAGGATTAACTGGGTAAGGTATTACTTCATCCATCATGCATCCTCAATTCGGTCTAATTTGCACCTCACCTAGTAGACCGAATTGCTGTCTTCCTTCTATTTTAAAACTCCAAAAATATTTTTATTCTTGAGTTGTGTAAGTTGCATGGGTGTATTGGGCTTAGGCCCATTGCATCTAATTTTATCCATTACACATCTCAACCCATCAGTGTCTTAACTACTATGTGATTAACACTCACACAGTACCAAAAATATTTTTGTTAATTTCATCTTTTTTGTTTATTGTGTGTATGAATGGGTAATAAGGAATATCACAGATCAATGTTGGCGAAAAGGTCCCTTCACCGGGATAACGATTAGCTCGTCTTTTGTGTGTTCATTATTACTCGTTATTTTGCATGATCTGGTTAGTGGTTGGTGGAAGCTACGGCGAAAAGGTCCCTTCACAGGGATAACAATTAGTCACTCAGCCAACTCCTAATTAGATACAGTTTTCTTTTCTTTATCTTAATTTCAAACCTGAATTTCGAGCTACAGTACTGTTAGATAGTGTCGATCAACACTGTTATAGCAATACTGTAGTAAGAAAATGTGAAGTTTCTTCCTCACTCATAGACAATAGGACTCTCAATGATAGCGATCACTGTCATTAAGGGATCCCTACTGTCTAAAAATCATTTCACCTGGAATATTTGGGAACCGGATGGTAGATGTTTGCAGTCCGGATAATCCCAATTATTTCTGGCACTCTTTTTAGCCAAATTCTTCTTATCTCAGGCTAATCCATCTTTGTGTATCAAATTCTGTCTAACCCCACCATATATTTTGGGGTATTTTATTTTACTTCTCATACACATGTATGCATGCTATTATTATGTAGATATTGTGGTCTATAATATTTTGGAGATCCTTCTCCTTGGGCACAGAAGTCTCGATTTAAATCAGATGTTGCATAATAAATTTCCACAAAAATCAGTTTATAAAATCCGGATCTGAGTAAGGGATAAATTCGACAGTTATGACTAACTCATATTCTACTGGGGGTTGATTTTGAGAACATAGAAGCAGAGTCAGCGATTAGGTCTCAACTAGACCGAAAGGATCTGTGTTTTAATGGAGAGTTTAGTACCTGTTTAGGGAATGATTTTCAAACATCTATTTGTTTCTCAAAATTATTGTGTGTTGGAAATCTTCTATTAAGTATTGCATCGAATCAGTGTCCACTTGGACTCGGATAAAATGTGATAAATAACACTAGAGGAACAACATATAGGCCTTGGTTAATTTCTAAGGTAGGGTTGAGTATTCTTTCAACCACTATCTTCTCCCGCCAAAGCCTAAAATTGAGTCTTGAGTGAGTACATTCGGAATAGATCTTCATAGGTCTGTTCCACTCATGTTTGTATCTCATAACTAACCGGATGTTATAAGCCCTGTGGCTTGCTGATATTTGGGAAGTTCTAAATCTGCATCCGGTCACCAAGACTAGGGGCTCTTTTATACCAACGGAATGAGATGATTTTTAAGACTTCCGAGTGATAGGTTTTTAAGTGCTTTCTTTACTGCTTTCTTTATTGCTTTCTTTAAAATGCTTTCATAGAGGTCACTCGGAAGAATTAGAGGTTGGCCACCGGTTGTAAGGTTTAAGAGTTATGGATTAGTTCGGGATTAGATTTGGACTTTGGGTGTGACAAGGGGGATGATAGGAGTACTTGGCATGTCAACTAATGATGTGTTAGGTGTTGCTCATCCACCATGGAGGAATAACATACCTCAGCAGGGGCAGTTATTAATCTGTGGTATCTTAGAGGTTGAGGTCTTAAGAGCATGCAAATTCTGACTGTAAGTATCTGTCTGTTAAAGGGAACATAGTCTAGAAAGCATGAGAGTTAGCTAACTGATGGATCATCCAAAATAAAGATCCGTGTATTAAAATGGAAGTTTTACGTGTGTCTCATCTGAAATCTTGTCCAATCTTTATTATTTCCTTCCTGTCCCTTCTGTCACATTTTAAATCTGCTTTCATAGAATAATTTTATCCGCTTTCTTAGCATAAATTTCATCGCTTCCCTAGAATAGAATTTAATCGCTTTTTAGAATAAATTTACCATGCTTTGTAGGATAATCTTTAATTGCTTTTATTGTCTAGTTTAAATTATTGTCAAGTAGTTGTTAGAAACCATTGCAAAACTTGAATCGAGTAACCGAGTGGAAAATCTTAGTAAACAACGTGGGCCCTGCTTCTATCGCACATCCTCCAGTGAACGATCCGGTCTTACTATAAATTACTGCAATTTTTGACACCGTGCACTTTCGGGGGCACAGTTTCTTAACACGATTAATAAAAACGTGACAACCTATAAAAATATCCCTAATCCCAACTCCATCTTCATAAATTGGTTTCATTAAATAAAATTAAACCGGGATTATCATTTTTCAGAAAATACTCATATAGTGGGAACTTGTCAAAAGTTTCATGGCGAGGATCTTCATGGCAGGAAATTGTCAAAAGTTTCATGCCGGGGAGTTTCACAGCGCCATTTGAAATTAAAGTCTCCCACATGAGTAATAAAAAGTGAAATATATCCTTAAACCCCTTCCATAAATCATAACTCTTTTAATTTACTAAATTCAAACTTGATATTTTAGAAAATACTCGTGTGCGGAAATTGTCAAAAGTTTCACCTGTGCAATCTCACTATCTCCTTGGAAAACAATTTTGCAATATGAAGTGATTCGGTGGTCTTCGTGCAAGGCAAGAAATGAGCCATCTTGGAAAACCTGTCAACCACGACAATGATTAACTCCTTTCCACGTGCAGTGCGGGGTAGACCAAGCACGAAGTCCATAGAAATATCTAGCGACGGTCCGGCTGGCACAAATAAAGCTTGACAAAGACCATGAGGTTTAACCGTAAATTTCACATTCACGCAGATGATGCACTTAGCAATAAACTCTTCCACTTGTTTTCTCAAACCGGGCCAATAAAACATTCTAGGTAAGATCTCAGCAGTGGAATTCTTTCTGAAGTGACCCATCAGATTCCCGTTATGAGCTTCCTGAATAAGCAATTCTCTAATAGAATCTCTCGGAAAGGAAAACTGATTCTCCCGGTAGAGAAACCTATCGAATCTCGAGAACTCCTTAAATGCGTGTACCTCAGTCTAACGGTACACTTCCTCAAAATCTGGGTCTGTATCGTATAAAGCTTTGATGTGCTCGAATCCAATAAATGAGTCGTCGCCATAGCAGCCGATGTTGCTCTGCGGGACAAGGCATCTGCGACCACATTATCATTTCATGTCTTATATCTGATGACATAGGGAAAGCCCTCAATGAACTGACTCCGTCTGGCATGTCGCTTGCTCAGTTGACCTTGTCCTCAGATGTGCTTCAAAGTTTCCTGATCTGTATTGATGATGAATTCTCTACCCCAAAGATAGTCTGCCATACTCGCAATGCTCTTATGTAACACCCCAGATTTGATCAACCAGGCCGGGATATCACCGCCACACATCCCTAGCAAGACGCGGTTTCTTCGAGCTTGCTAGCTATGGTTTTTCAGAATTTAAAAACATTTCAAGCAGCCCATTTATAAATATATGGCAAAATCATTACATAGTATTATCTAAGTTGCAGCGGAATGTAATATTTAAATATAGATATAGCAGCGGAAATATAAATAGGGCCAACATGGCCAAAATGCAGTAAGCAATTTAAGTCTAATGAAATGCAACTTTCATATATATTAATTTAATTCTCGAGCCCCAATATGCGTGCATACTCATGCCATATCTCCATGCTCTGTACAAGAAAAATAAACAACGGGTTTTATCAGTATATAAAATACTGAGTAAGATAATTCCTAGCATAGCAATAAAGGGGTTTTTAATTATTAAATTTTAAAAACTCATTTTAAGCATGCATGTTTAGACAATAATAAAGTCCACAATTTCTCATAATCGATGTAATTTAAAAATAATGATTTAAGACATATGCATAATTTAAAACAATGACATAATAGATAATTTAAATAATAAGGATTTAAAAGCATTATTCTAAATGTAAAGGGGCGTACACAAATATTAAGCATGTAAACTTTTAAATTCTTAACAAAATGATTTATTAAATATGGAGAGTTTTAGAGATCATGGAATAAGGTATATGTTCTTGCATAACGAATATTTCATCCTTTTACTATTGTTTCAATATGATCGAGGACAATCGCCCTTGGGGAATCGAACCCGCAAGAACTCAAATAAATCCTAGGGAATTGAACCCATATGAATCAACACACATTCTGGGGAATCGAACCCGCATGAAAATATACAATCGCCCTTGGAGAATCAAACCCGCAAGAACTCAAATACATCCTAGGGAATTGAACCCATAGGAATCAACACACATCATGGGGAATCGAACCCGCATGAAAATATACAATCGCCCTTGGGAATCGAACCCGCAAGAACTCAAATACATCCTAGGGAATTGAATCCATAGGAATCAACACACATCCTGGGGAATCAAACCCGCAGGGTAAGAAAAAGTTTCGCAAATTTCACAAAATATAATCTCCCAAGTCACACGAATCATGTATTTCTCAAAAGTCGACTTTTTCAACATTTCAACCAAGCCATTGCCACAGTTTACGCCATCTTAGTTTAAAAATTCATTTCAAAGGCAATCGACTTGAAATTTCTACAGTAGCTCAAAAACACGTTAACGAACAACTTTCATGTTTTACGTTTTTCAAAAATAGGTGAGGAAACAAGTGAAATTTCACAATCTTTGCAAGACATAAAATCTGCCAACTTTTCTAACACAGCGCACTGATTTTCAAATGAGATTTTGACATAGCAAACGATCCCAAAATTTATGAAATTTTACAGGCACTTAAAAGACACCAAAATAAACAACTTTTATTAGAGGCAAATTATGCTAATTCATTACGGATCAAGTCAGAATATTTCACAAAGTTCGGATTTAAAATCTGTCGACTTTTTCTTCTCGGACACAGTGTATTCAAAACGGGATTTGACTATTCAAACGGTGATGAAAATGCACGACAGAATATGTTCGTCGCGATTTGGAATATCAAATCTTAATGAAAATGCATGAAATTTTAACACAAGCTAGATTAAGATGTTAGAAATAAATCTCTAGTTCAGAGTTTTTCGTTTCGAATTCTCGAAATAGGGGTTTTCGGCCAATCTCAAAAAGCGCGTAAAGATTGAATCTTTTATGTCCGATTTTAGTGTTTGGATTAAAACTAATGTTTCTAACGGTTCAAAGCCACCAATATTGATATGTAAGGCATTATCTTACTTGAATCTCGTCCTAGACTGTCTCGGGGTCGTCCGGGCTCTAAGATTTGACACGAACGGATCTCCTCAACGCAAAGCTTCCAACTTTGGCCACGAATTCGAATCGAAAGAAGAAATCTAATGTTAGATCGAATTTTCGGGTTCAAAAGCTTAAACGAAAACCTATGAATGACTTACCACAACTTGAAATACTAAAGATCTTGTTCTCCACGCCTCCTCCGTCGATTTTCGTCGCCGGAAAGTGATCGGAAAGTTCGAAGTTGGTGATTTCGGGTTTTGGAAGAACTTTGGAGAGTTGGAGAGTGTTTTTGCGGCTGCTAGGGTTAGAGTCTCGAAAATAATGAGTCCTAAGACCTCTAAATCCGACCATATACACCTTCCATCAACCGGGATTGAGTTTCCAAAGTCGGGGGTCGAAAATAAGGTAAGAAATCAACGAAAATCGAAACATGATCGCAGCCTGTTGAGTGGCGCGGCCTTGGCGTGGTATTCCTCTAGACCGCGCGGAGACCGCGTGGACCCCGCCTGGGCTGCGGCCTGGGCCGGGACATGCGATCCGTTGGGCCTTTTCCCCTCTCTTTTGGGCTTCTATCCTCCTACGTTTTCGGGCTCGATTTTTCGGGTCATTCTCGGATCATGGTTCCTATCTTAAATTTATTTCATCTCTAATAAATTTTGTATTCGAAATCTTGAGTCCATCGAGTCCGAATTCGTCGGCTTTGAATTCGTCGTCTTTCGATTCCCATGCAATGATTTATTTATTTAAATCATTTTCGACTTCACGGTTCTTGGAATTAAAATTCTTTTCTTTCTTGAATTGAATTCCAATTCTTTTGACTCGATTCATGGAATGTCTTTGGGCTTCCTTTCCCTCTTTTATTCCATTTTGAATTTTTGGATCTATCGGCGTTTCATTTCCGAGCAATAATTTATTGTGATAAATTATTTTCTTCTTCTCGGAGATATTTCGACTTCGATCGGATTAAAAAACTAATTTTTATTCCTTTGGACAATGACAAAAATCTTCGGTATTACAGTCTATCCCCCTTAAGAATCAACTTCGTCCTCGAAGTTGCGTGACTTATTGTTCGATTGTTTGATTGTTGATTGTTTGGTTGTTTGTTTTCTTGTTTGTTTGTGTGTGATTGTTTGATTATTGTTTGTGTTATTTTATTATATTGTCTGACTGAACCAAGAATTGAAATTTCCTAGTTGCCTACATACCCTGTGAAGGGATCAAGTCATTACGTAGTTCAAAACAATTTGAATTTGTTTATTTATTGATTTGGGATAAATAACATTCGGGTTGTTACATCCTCCCCCCTTAAGATTACAGTTATATCCCAATAAATGCCTATGTATTATTCTTGAGAAGGTTCGGGTTTTGCTGTATACGATCATTTCTCACTGAGCTGGCAAGTCAGCTTGATCGCCGTCATTCAGTTGTCCTAAAGTTCTTCCTTGATTTCCTTGCTGAGGGTTCACCAAATCTAGTCTCTTCTCAATCATCTCCTCACGAATATTGCATTCTCTAATTATGTGGTCTTTATAACAAGTTCCACACCTTGGGCATTCGCGCACCAGATGGGCTTTGTGGCACTGCGGGCAACGTGGTATGACTGTACCCCGGGCAACATTCCTCCCATTATTGAAACCTTTATTCTTATTCTCCTTTGGTTCATTGAACCCAGCTTGACCATTGTTCTTCCTGAAATTTCCATTGTTATTGTTTCGACTCTTTTTCTCAAATCCTTGCGAGTCCTTGCTCGACTCACCATTTTCCTTATGCTTCAATTGCTGGATTCAAGCAATTGCTACAGCGCGATCATATATCGTCTGTAGGTTCGTGAATTGTCCTACTGCAAGTATCTCCCGGATACTAAGGTTTAGATCCATTTCGAATTTTTGAGCCTTGTCAGAGTCGGTTGGTACTAGCCTCGTAGCAAATTGTACTAGCTCCTTGAATTTGGTGTAGTACTCTTGCACTGTTTGTGCACCTTGCTTCAAGTTGATGAATTCCTCGTATTTCGCAATCTTGGTGCTCAGTGGGTAGAATCTTTCCCTCAAGGCTTCCTTAAGTTCTTCCCAGGTGTAGGCTTCTTCGCCTTCCTTTGCATTCGTTTGAAAGTTTTGCCACCACTCATCGGCTTCGCCTCCTAAGTAGTAGGTCGCTACATGTATCTTCTCCTCGTCAGGGCATTTGATAGCATTCAAAAGTTTATCAAAGGTATGGATCCACCCCTCTCGATTGGCAGGATCGTCTTGCCAATCATAGTGTGGTGGTTGATAAGGATTCACTAACGCTAGGTAGTTGATTCGAGCTACAGGCGGAGGTACTGCTGCTTGTGCCCTATGCACCTGAGCATTTCCTAACGCTACATGAACTTCCTCTACAGTTTTTAAACTTTTTTCCATATTGCTGGTGTAACACCCCAGTTTTTGGTAACCCAGGTCGGGATGTCACCGCCACACCTTCCTAGCAAGACACGACTTCCTCGAGCTTGCTAGAGAGATGCAAGGCTATGGTTTCAGTGTTTAAAACATTTGAGTAATTAAAAGCCCATCGTATATAACTTGAAACTAATAAATAGTTGCAGCGGAAAAATAATATCTAAGTATAATTATGTGTAATGCAGAGAAAAAGTAAATACTGGGCCAACATGGCCAAAACACGGGTTAAACAGGCCGGTTCATGCAATATACTACGAATAGAATTTAAATAATTGAATTAATGTTTATTTTCCCGAATGTGCCCATGTATGCATGTAGACCTGTCAAAACGGGCTTAGCCCGTTGGGCCGGCCCGCCCCGCAAGGTAAAAAAATGCGGGGCGGGTTCAACTTTTAGAGGCCCGTTTAGATGTGGGCCTCAACGGGCCCAACCCGCGGCGGGGCGGGCTTTTGCGGGTTAGTCCCGCGGCGGGGCGGGCCTACCCGCGGGCTTTCAGTTTTTTTTTTCTTCGTTGTGTATCGATTGAATTTATTATTATTTAATATGAATGTTTAGCATAATGTCATCAAAAATTTAAATTATTAAATTGATTGTATATTCAATTATATTAATACAAATTATCTGTCTCTTCTAATATTTCCATGATCATTAATTTTATGGGTATCAAGTTTTTAAGTTTAAAATTCCTTATTATTCTATTTATTAAAAATTATTAGTGCAGACAAATTTTTATTTTTTAAATATAAATTAATAAATTATGCCCATAAAATCTTACCTAATAAAATACAAAATTTAGTGAATTATGTCCAGACAGTATTACCTACTAAAATATAGAATTAATGAATTATGTTCAGACAATCTTACCTAATACAACTCTAGCAAAGACTTAATCTATTTGATCTAAAATTTTATGAGTTCAATAATTAATTATAAAATTTTTGTCACACATATTATATTTTGCAAAATATAATATACTTCTTTAGTATTAAAAATGGAATAATCATAAATTCTTTTAAATAATTATTCAAAAAACCCACATTAAAGAAAATAATTGTGCCAATAAATATACACTTACTTATTTATAATCACAAATACGAGTTATAAATCTCTTTATTCATTTTTAATATATACATTAAAAAATATATCCGATTTTTTTTACAAATAAAAAAATAATGCTATTATTTAAATAAAAAATCCCGCGGGCCGCCCCGCATAACCCGTGGCCCGCGTGTGGGGCGGGTCGGGCCTAGACATTTTGAGCCCGCCCCATTTAGGCCCGCCCCGTTCAAGCCCGCAAAAATGCGGAGGTCCGCGCGGGCCGACCCGTTTCGCCCCGCGGGCCCGTTTCAACACCTCTATATGCATGTGATCATGCAAATTCCTCATACTCTGAAAGAAAAAGGGAAATGGTTTGGGTCAGCAAAACGAGCTGAGTAAGTTAACACCTAACATGATTAAGGGGTTTCAAAGCCATTAATTTAATTTAAATAAAAACATGCTACTAGATAATAAATAATCTAATTTAATTTAATAGATAACAACTTGCATAATTTAAAAACATGGATTCTAGTCAATCATGCTCACAATATAATTTAAATAAAGGCAATAAATGATAAAGCAATAAATAAAGTCTTTTAATTATCCCCAATTACTCCAAGATCATGTATCTCAAGTTTTTCTCGATTGCATTGCAATCTCTACAGTTTTTCAAGTAGCCTTGGCCTAAGCCAAATCCGCCATACCCAGTATCACTCCTGAGTCTCGAGAAACGCATACGGATACTCCCGAGAGTGTAGGCCCAAAATATATATCTCGCCGTTTTGGCATAATTTCACAAATTTCAATCCCATCGTCCTAAACAGGCACGACACAGTTAGGAGGGCACCCTGCAGAGCACTTACCCCCTAATTTTAGTTTCAATCAAGTTACAAAGGGGATTTTCTGAAAATGTTTCATTTATTTAATTTCAAAAGATTTAACTTATTGAGGAATAAAGTCAACTATCCAAATTTATTAAATTTCTCAACAATATACTATTTCAGGATGCTGTTCGCTCCAAAATTATTTAAAAATCCATTTCAAAACTAAAAATTCTGAAATTCGAGCAGTAGCTCACCAACACATCAAAGAACAAGTTTCGCGCTTTAACTTTTTCGATCCGGATTAAGAAAACGGGTAAAAGTGAGAGGTTTCACAGAAATAGTGTTCTGCCCGAATTTAGACGTAGCAGTTTTCAGAGATCTAATTTTTCACATATCAAATGCTTACCAAACTTAATGAAAATTTACAGGCATACTCCTAACACATTTATCTACAACTTCCGTTTAGAACTCGAGACCTAATTTCAACCGGATCAATTAAGAAAATTCGGATTAAGTTCAGGAACCCAACCTGTCAATTTTTAGAAGTTCGAAGAAAATGCAGATTGGTTCGGTTCGAATTCGGAGGTCCAAATCTTTACGAACAATTCACAAATTTTACAGTGGTATTCTAAACTTATAGATCCACAATGTTTATGTTTAACACCAGGCCTAGTTCTGCCTAAATCCAATGTCAAAATAATCAATAAGTTCGGATTATGTTTCTGTCTCTATTCCAAAATCTAAATTCAAGGCAGATCAGTTCGGTACGACTTTCGGGTATCAAACCTCCCCTAAAAATTATGAAATTTTTACAGGAAGTAGACCAAGGTCTTAGGAACATATTTCATGTTTTAAGTTTTCTCGTTTGAACATTTTATGTGGTCCGAATAAATTCAATAAAAATGTTGCGCCGGTGTAGACAGATTTTAATTAGGGTTTTTATTAGATCTATGTGTTCGGTTAATTTTATACACCCAAAACCATAGTAAGTGATTAACTTACTTGATAGTGGATCTCCCGACTCGTCAACTTCGTAGGCATTGCTTCCACGCTCTCCGTTCGTCCTCCGAGATCCCTCGTTCTCCCTCAATCACGACTGGAGACCTGAAGATTTTCGTCCACAAGCCTGCCTGTACTGCCTTCGTGCCTCCGACGACTCCGGGATTAGGGTTTGATCATATAGAGAATTTTCGAGGGGTTTGGAAAACGTTCAAGGTCGAAGGGGATGGGTTTTTATAGAGTCAAGGGTCTTAGGGTTCAGCCAAATCAGTTGTGAAGAGTCTTGAGCCGAAAGGTAAGCAACCGAAGTCGAAAAATCCGAAATCGGGTGAGCGAATCTCGCACGGCTCATTGCTGGAAGCTACGCACCCGTGGCGCGCGGAATGCTACGCTCCGCGCGGCGACCACGCGGCCTTGGCCTGGACTTCGGTCCGGGCCGGGTCGTGCGATCTGTCGGGCCTTTTCTCCTCTCTTTCGGACTTCTATCCTCCTATGTTCTTTTGATCCAATTTTCGGGCTAATCTTTGGGCTCCAAATTCCTAACCTAATTTTATTTGGATCTTAATTAAATTACGGGTCCGAACTATGAGTCCAATTGTATTCGGTTATCTTGGAACTATTTGTTTAATTAAATTACCTTTAACTTTAATTCTTTCTTGGATTAAATTCTATTTCTTATTTATTCTTTTAATTTATTATTCGTTTATTTATTGTATTTATTGATATAAAATTCTCGGGTATTACAGTCTACCCTCCTTAAGAATCAACTTCGTCCTCGAAGTTGCGTTTCGGCTTTTCTCGAGCTAAGAGTTAGGGTCCTTTCATTTATTTTATTATTTTATGGCTGAACTCAGAAGTAAAATTTCCAAGCTGCCTACGTACCCTGTGGAGGGATCAAGCCATTACATATTTCAAAACAATTCGAATTTGTTTGTTTATTACAGACAAAATACATTGAAATTACACGGTGTGACATCCTCTCCCCCTTAAGCTTACAGTTATGTCCCCATAACTGTGTCGGTGTCGGTTTGGAACAGTGTTGGGTAGCGTTCTCTCATGTCCGTCTCCAATTCCCACGTTGTTGTTTCACTCTCATGGTTCGACCAAAGAACCTTAACCATCTTTATAGTCTTATTCCTCGTTATTCTCTCCTTAACATCGAGGATCCTCACTGGGATTTCTTCATAAGTCAAATCATCATCGAGTTCAATCATTTGCGGTTGAAGTACATGTGTCGGGTCCGGCACATACTTCTTTAGTTGTGAGACATGAAATACATTGTGAACTCGAGCTAATTGTGGCGGTAAAGCCAGTCGGTAGGCCAAATTTCTGACTCGTTCTAGATTTTCATAAGGTCCTATATATCGAGGACTCAACTTTCCTCATTTACCAAAGCACATCACCCCCTTTATGGGTGATATCTTTAGCATGACCCTATCTCCCACTTGAAATTCTAAGTCTTGTCGTCTCACATCAGCATATCCCTTCTGACGGTCTTGAGCGGCTTTCATTTTCCCTCGGATTAACTTTATCTGTTGAGCCATATCTTCAACAAGTTGTGGTTGCACTACCACAGACTTATCTCTTTCCTCCCAACTCAACAGGCTTCGGCACCTTCGTCCATATAACGCCTCGAATGGTGTCATGCCAATGCTAGCATGGTAGCTATTGTTATAGGAAAACTCAATTAAAGGTAAATGAGTTTCCCAACTCCCCTTGAACTCCAATACACATGCTCTCAGCATGTCTTCCAGGTTTGGGTCATTCTCTCGGTTTGTCCATCTGTCATCGTGTGGAATGCGGTCCTCATTTTGATTTGAGTACCGAGAGTTTTTTGTAACTCTGTCCAAAAGTGAGAGACAAATCAACTCTCTGTCAGAAATGATGTCATGTGGTACTCCATGTCATCGTACCACATTATCGATGTAGGCTCGGGCCAATTGGTCCATAGTCCACGTGTCCTTCATTGGGATAAATATGACTGTCTTCGTTAGCCTATCTACAATCACCCAAATCTTGTTCATGCCCTTAGGAGATCGTGGTAATCCCGAGACAAAGTCCATCGAGATGCTATCCCACTTCCAACTCGGAATCTCTAGTGGTTGCATCAACTCTAAGGGTTTATGTCGCACTGCCTTAACCCTTTGGCAGGTGAGACATTTCGCCACGAAATCAGCCACTTCCTTTTTCATCCCCGGCCGCCAATTGATCTTCTTCAGATCTTTATACAGTTTGTCACCTCCAGGATGCACTGAATATGATGCGTTGTGCCCTTCATCCTTCAATCTTTGCTTCAATTCGGCACATTTCTGAGGCACACACCATCTCCCTTTGAAGCGAATGCTTCCATCCTCGTGGACAGCAAATCCTATTGTCTTACCCTCGGCAATACATTCCTTTATCCTCTCCAATTTCGTGTCGCCCGGCTGAGCGAGTCTAATCTTTTCCAATATTGGAGTTTCTACAATCATCGCGTTGATCACTGCGCTCGTTGTACCCGGATGCACAAGTTCCACATCCAATCTTGCCAAATCCATGTACAGTGCCGGCGGAATCACCAACGAGTTTGCCACATGTTGGGTTTTCCGACTTAGGGCATCGGCTACCACATTCGCCTTCCCCTCGTGGTAGGATATCTCCAAATCGTAATCCTTGATGAGTTCTAACCACCTTCGCTGTCTCAGGTTCAACTCCTTTTGAGTGAATATGTATTTCAGGCTCTTGTGGTCAGTGAACATCCGACACTTTCGCCCGTAAAGGTAATGCCTCCATATCTTTAAAGCGAAAACGACATCTGCCAATTCCAGGTCGTGTGTCGGGTAGTTTTCCTCGTGAGGTTTCAGTTGGCGTGATGCGTATGCAACGACCTTCGAGTCTTGCATCATTCATATCTCAATCTTTCTATTTCCTCTAGTCAATTTGGTCCTTCTGTCTTAGATCTATTCTATTTATTTTGGGTCACTTAGTCATTTTAAATCTATCAATATAATTGTGTGTTATAGTGTCTAATTATCTATAAAATATTTAGGGATCCTTCTCGTGGACTTATTGGAATTAATTTTAAATGGATTCTCATGGATTAAATTTCCAAATGTCTATTTTCAAATTTTTGATCTAAGTAAGGAGTAATTTTTCCGGTTATGAATAATTCAAATTCGATCAAGGGTTAAATTAAAAAGAATTAAACAGAGTCAGTGATTAGGTTTACTTTAGGCCTAAAAAGATCTGTTTCTTAAATTGGGGTTTAGTACCTGTCGTTTAAAAGGGAATAACTTTCAAAATCTAATTAATTCTTTTAAATACTATTTGTTGAAATATAGTATTAGTTAGTCGTATCATGGATTTTCAGGGCAATTGGGCTATGTGCCATGTACACTTATTAAAATTAGACGTCAATTAATAGGCTTTGATGATTTTCTAGAATAATGGGGGTAATTTTTAACATAAATTTCTTTTGTCAAACAGTTTATTAAAAATCCAAGTGGACACTTGGTCGGGAGGAATTAATTAGTAGTTCCTTACCATATGACCCTGACCCCATAATTCACAGGAATTTCCAACTGCGTTTTATCAAAAGGTGAAAATTAGGTTCCAACATGTTAGGATTGGGTTTTGCAAAACTCCAAGTGATAGGAATTTAAAATCGCTTTGTTTGCTGCTTTCTTTAAATGCTTTCTTTATTGCTTTCATAGAGGTCACTTGAATGTGTTGTTAAAATTTCATATAGCAAACTTGGAAATGATTAGCAGTAGGATTTGGGAGTTTAGTAATAGTTTGGGCATGAGCGGGAGAAACGAGTGTATTTAATCTTGCTCTGGAGAGATGGATTAGATGTTACTTTTCACCTTAAGTAAAGTGATGAGACCTGCTGGGTATTCATGAGCTTAATGTATTTTAGAAATTCGAGGTGTTTTAAATGCACTTGAAATTAATTCTGAGTACCTGTCTGTCAAAAAGGAAAATAATTAAGGATGTGTGAGTGATTATCTAACCGGGAAATTATTTCAAGACTAAGATTCGAATCATTAAATTGGAAGTTTGACTTATGCAAGTCTACCCCTTGTCCATTTTTCTTCTCCTCGGTGTTCTGTCAGCATTGCATAAGTTTGTCTGCATATTTTCTTTGCTTTCTAGACTAGATATTAATTTCTGTCAACTTTAGAATTATAGGAAATCAATCAATCAAATGCGAGACATTGAGTAGAAAATTTAGCAGAACAACTTTGGCTCTGCTTCTATCGCACATCCTCCAGTAAACAATCCGGTCCTAGCTATAAATTACTGAAACTTTGACAACCTTGTGCTTTCGGTGCACAGTCTTCCACTATTAACAAAATTATTAACCACCCACGTTTTAGCTTAATTCTTTCAAAGATTAGCGAAAAATCAATTTCTCTTTTAATCAAATTTAAAAGGTGGTGGAAGAACTGTCAAAGTTTTAGGTAGTGATAATGGCCAAAAAAGCCCATTATTTTCAATCCATTTCCGTGTCTAAAACGGGCATTTGATCGTATTCCGGTCTTATGTTAAATAAGAAAGCAGTTGAATTGGACTGATTTATGCATATTTGTAAAAATAATAAGCTGGTATGAAAAATGCATAAATATGTAATTTTATTACACATTTATGTTAGAAAAATCCAAAAACACGAGAAAAAGGAAAGAAAAAGGAATGAAAAAGATGGGCAAAACAATAAAATAGCCCACAAAAACCAAAGAGATGGGAAAAGAAGAAAAAGGCCACAAAATTACAATTTTTGGCCCATCAGGCCCAGCCAGTCGCGAGACAAACCCCCAGTCGTGAAGCATAGCCTCACGACTGGGGAGAGTCTCGCGACCCAAGAGAGAGTAAACAAGTGAAATCAGTCCATAATCTCATGTCCCTAAACCCTCAGTCGCGAAGCATGGTCTCGCGACTGGGAAGGTGTTTAGCGACATGGAGACCAAATGAAGATGAGTCACAGTCCGGAACCTTCTGTCCCAAGACCTCAGTCGTGAAATATAGTCTAACGACTGGGAAGGAGTCTCGCGACACAAGGGCCAAATGATGAAGAAGAAACCAATCCATAATACCAGTCGCTAGACCCCAGTCGCGAAGCATGGTCTCGCGACTGGGTGGGAGTCTAGCGACGTAGAAGGCAAAATGAAGACCTGGTCCGGAGAGTCTCACGACTGGGCGTGAAGTCTTGCGACATGCAGCCCAGTCTCGCGCCACACTGCGTGATTTCGCGACACGAGGAAGGCAGTGATGTGTGTGAGTCTTGCGACATGTGTGGGCCTCAAATCAAGGCCCATGGGCCTAGGGTTTCATCTTTATAAATATAGGGTGATCGAAGGTGCCTAGGGTTGATCAGTTAGCAATTCATACACTTGAAGCCAGATCCAAGAGTTTCCTCTTAGGTAGTTTTAGATTAGGTTAGTTTAATTTTTCATGTATTATTTAATTCTATCCATAGATTAGCACAGGTTAGTTCTTATTTTATTGTTTTTTTACCATTTTGATAGCTAGATAGCCACTTTCCTCATGTTTTCTTGTTCTAAGCCTTTGATTTAGGGTTTGTAATACCCAACTTAATGGATATTATCAAACCCAATTTATAAATGGGAAGTTAATCCGAAAATGTGTCCCAAAAACATGAAATGGGTGTTGTAAACCCATGGATTTACTGCTTTCATTTTCTTTTTGGTCATTTGACCATTATTTCTCATTTTTTTTGGTTACTGTTTGGTTATTTTGGATAATGTTCATGCATAATGTGTGTTAAAACCCTAGATTTGGATCTTACTTATTTTAATATTGTTTTAGTTAGATTTATTTTGTTCAAGCATGTTCTAGATAGGTTTAAATTCTGTTTGGTTATTTTTGGGTTAGAATAGCTTTATGATCTGAAATAGGGTGATATCACGCATATTGCATGCCAATCTTCCTTTCTGACTTGGGTCCTGAAACACACCCATGTCGCTAACTGCCTCCAGTCGCGAGACCACTCTAGCGACTGGAGGGTAGTTTCGCGACATGGGTGTCTCAGGACACTTGTCTTTTAATTTTGAAACCTCCAGTCGTGAAACATCCTGTCGTGAACCCACAGTTCACGACACACTCTTATGCCTAGCGAATGGGGACCAAAACCCTTTTACTTTCATTCTGTAAGGCTCCAGTCGTAAGACTCCTATCGTGAGACCATGTCTCACGACACAATCCTAGTCTCACGACTGGGAAATTACGCCTTAGGTAATTTTTTGGAAAACTCCCAGTCGCAAGACACTCCAGTCGTGAGACCATGTCTCACAACTCACTTTCAGTCTCGCAACTGGGAGACCAAATACTTGGTTTTTATTTCAAAAATTCCCAGTCGCGAGACTCCTGTCGCGAGACCATGTCTCAAGACACACTTTTGGTCTCGCGACTGGAAGCCCATACACTTAGAATAATTTGTTAAATCACTCTAGTCGCTAGACTCCAATCGTGAGACCATGTCTCATGACACAATTTTTGTCTAGCGATTGGAGCTCCATGACTTGGCAAATATTTCTAAAATACACCATTCGTGAGACCCATGTCGCGAGCCTAGATTCGCGACACTATTTATGGTTTCACGACTGGATCCTCATCTCTTTTACATCCCAAAAATTCTAACTTCCAACTCCCATGTCGCAAGACTTCTGTCGTGAGACCATGTCTCACGATACACTTTTTGTCTAGCGACATGGAAACCTTAAATTTCCAAAAAAAATTTAAATCCTTTTACTCCCCACCCCTCATGTCGTGATCCTCCCGTCGTGAACCCACGGTTCACGATGCAAATTCTGTCTCACGACATGCATGGCACTCCCTTGCCAAATTTTATGTTTCTCCATTCCCGACCATTAATTAATTGAACCCTTTAGTCATTAATTAATGATTATGATTAGCAATAATTAAAGTCAGTAAATACCATGATTAAAAGACCTTTTTTCAATTTCCACTAAAATAATTTTCTATAAACAAAATATTAATGTTTAAGCAGATAATCCGGACTATAATTAATTATAGTATGAAGGATCATTTAAAACATTAATTATGGATTTAATTCCATAATCTTGCATGAGAAACCAATGTCTTCCATGCAAGGCATTCTTCTTTTATCTTATTTTCGGTCTTTTCCGTGTTGTGTGAAACAGCTAGTAAGAAATATAACAGACTAATGTTGGCGGATATTCCCAGACGGATAAATTAGCTCGTGGTCTGTATATTAATTACTAGATGTTATTTTGCATAGTCCGGATAGTGGTCGGTGGAAGCCTTGGCAGTTCGTCCATCCGGGATTATAATAGCTGCTCAGCTGACTCCTATCCGGATACAGTTTCTTTTTCTTTATCTTAATTTCCAAACCCGAATTCTAATCTGTGATAGGATTCAGATGATATCTGTCAATGTCATTTGATAAATATTACGGAAAAGAAACATGTAGGTTTTTTATCCGGATTCACAGGCAGCAGAGGCCCAACTGGTAGCGACACTGCCATTATAGGGTTTTCTATTGTCTAAATTCATTCCATCAGAGTAATTGGGAAACTGGATAGCAGATGTTTGCAGTCCACCTGATTATTCTGCCATCATATTTTGCATCACAGCTACTTCACCTCTGTGTCTCACATTCTGTCTAAACCCACCATTATATTTTGGGTTGATTAATTTTACACTTCGCTATATCCGTATGCATGCTATTATTATGTAGATATTGTGGTCATATTATTTTGGGATCCTTCCCTTGGACATAGAAGTCTAGATTTAAAATAGATACTGCATATTAAATTTCCAGCAAAAATTCATTTATAGAATCCGGATCTGAGTAAGGGATAAATTCCTCAGTTATGTTTAATTCATATCCTACTGGGGGTTGATTTTGGTAAATTAGAAGCAGAGTCAGTGATTAGGTCTCTTCTAGACAGAAAGGGTATGTGCTCATATTGAGAGTCTAGTACCTGTTTAGGGAATGGTTTTCAAATTTATTATTTTCCAAAATTGCTGTATGTTGGAAATCTGATATTAAATATTACACTGAGATGGGGTCCACTTGGATTGAAATACAGTGTAATGGATAATTCTAGAGGAACAACACTCAGGCCTTGGTTATTTTCTATGATAGGGTTGAGTCCCTTTCAACTGCTATCATCTTCTGCCAAAGCCTATTTTTGAGTCCTGAGTGAGTGCATCCGAAACGCAAGCCTATTTAGTTCGTTTCTTTAGTTTGTATCCCATAACCACCCGGAAGGGGGTGAACACTGCGAGCGGTTCATCGAGATCCGGGAATTCTTGATCCATGTCCAATCATCATGACTGGGGGCTCTCTTATACTATCAGGGTAACGCTTTTAAATCCTCCGAGTGATAGGATTTTTAAATGCTTTCTTTACCGCTTTCTTTTAATTGCTTTCTATAGAGGTCACTCGGATGTATTGAGAGGTTCTTACTGTTTCTAGGTTTGAGAGTTATGGGATAGTTCAGGGTTTAATTAGAATCTTTGGGTATGACATGGGGGAATGATAGCTGTACTTGGCATTTCAACTAATGATTTTTCAGGTGTTGCTTGTCCACCACAGATAAATGACATACCCTGGCCGGGGCAGTTATAAGTCTGTGGTATCTTAGAATTTGTAGTCTTAAGAACATGTAACCTCATACTGTAAGTACCTGTATGTTAAAGGGAACATAGTACTAAGAGCATGAGAATTAGCTATCTGACGAGATTATCCCAAACAAAGATTTGTGTATAAAAATGGAAGTTTAATTAAGCTTTATCTGAATCTTGTCCAATTTTTATTCTTTTCTTCTTGTCCCCTTGGTCTCACTTTTAGATCTGCTTTCTAGATAGATTAGCATAAATTTATGGCTTTATTAGAATAAATTTTAACTGCTTTTCTAGATCTAGTTTTAATTGCTTTTTAGTATAGATTAAACTGCTTTTCTAGAACAGTTTTAATGCTCCGTAGGATAATTTTATCTGCTTTTATAGTTTAGCATTAAATTCAATCAAGTAGTTGTTAGTTCAAACTTTTAAAACTGGTTAGAGCAATACGAGTGGAAAATCTGATAAAATGGTGTGGGTCCTGCTTCTATCGTACATCCTCCAGTGAACGATCCGGTCTTACTAGAAATTACTCCAATTTTTGACACCGTGCGCTTTCGGGCCACAGTTTCTTAACACGAGTAATAAAAACGTGACAACCAATAAATATATCCCTACTCCCAACTCCATCTTCATAAATTGGTTTCTTTAAATAAAACTTAAATCAGGATTCATTGTTATTCTACTTTCAAAAATACTCGTGTAGTGATAAATTATCAAAAGTTTCATGGCGCCGTTGCCGGGGAGGATGTAACGCCGTTTTATTAAGAGAATTACATTCCTGATTGCTTATAGTTAACTTATACAAAATAAATATATCTTATTCACCAAACCATTTCTAACCTAGGGATTGTACAAGTACTATCATCGCTGAAACCGCTGTTTTATGCAACGAAGAAAGGAAACAACCGCCGAGATCCCGTTCAATTTAGAAATAGAAAGAACAACTCGACGTCTAAGGGCGCAAGCTAGGCAGAGGAAGAACGAGAAAGGCAGACACTACTTTCTCCCAGTACAAGCAGTGACATTTCTGAGATGGCAAATCCTGACATCCCACCCATCATACCACCAAACCCACCACTCCAAAATATCCAAGAGGATCCCGAAGATGTTAACGACGAGAATTTGGACGATCCCCCTCCTCAGGTCATTCAGGGAGGTGGGAACGTACCAAATATCGAGCATCAACTCTTCGAGGTCCCTCCAAACAACCAAAACTTCCCCAATAATCCTAACTTCCGAAACCATCAGTACCAAAATCCAAACCAGTATAATCAGAACCAATACCCACCAAACCCACAGGATCATAATGACCCAAGGAATTTCTATCCCCACCAGAACATCAATCCACAAGAGCAATACCAAGGACAGTACCAAGGGCAGTACCCAGGAGGTGAAGGGAACAATCAGCAGCCCGTGCTGCTGATTACATGCAACCGATAGTGGAGCCATACTTGAATGTGCCGAGCAGAGCACCAATAGCAGCCAGAAACTTCGAGCTAAAACCCGCTCTAATCTACCTGGTGCAAAATAGCCAATTCGCAGGGGCCAACCACGAGGACCACATGACCATCTGGCAACATTCTTGGAACTCTGCAACACGATCAAGAACCAGGGGGTCTCACAGAACACTATTCGGATGATATTGTTCCCATTCTCGCTGTGAAGTGGAGCAAAAACTTGGTAGAAGTCAATGCCGGTGAACCAAAGAAGTAGCTGGGAGGATATAGTAAGAAACTTCTTGGTGAAATACTTTCCAGAATGGAAGATAGATGAGGGGAGGTCGAAAATTTCTGAATTTAAGATGAAACCGGAGGAATCTTTGTATGACGCTAAGGAGAGATTTATGAATTTGTTGAGAAAGTGCCCTCAGCACGGGTTTCAAGGATGGGAACAGTTAAGAAAGTTCTACAATGGACTGACACCGGCGTGGAAGCACATGCTGGATGCAGCAGGGGGACAACACCTGTTACATATGCCCATGGATCAAGCATGGGCGAGAATTGAAACAAAGAGTGTAAATCGGTCTGTACTAAATGATGATAATGTTAATGATCCCCCTCCCCGTGGACTTTGTGCTGTAGGTACAGTAGAAAAATCTGATTTTGAGAAGCTGCAAGAGCAGGTGGCTGCATTGTCTGTAGATCAGGGAGCAGGGAGCTCAGCTCAAGGACAGCAAACAGAGGCAATTTTTGGATTGTGTCATGGAGCTCACGCAATCGACACATGCGAACAGTTTTCATCTGAAAGCTGTAATTTTGCAGGAGCTTTCCCGAACCGACACCCGAACCTTTCTTACTCCAACAACAATGCCCTCAATTCACACCTGTTGAATAAGCCACAGTAGTTCAACCCGCAGCAGAATCAAGGATTCCACCAAAACAGGGGCCAGAACATTCAGAACCACAACCAAAATTTTCAACCTCAAATCCAGCAAAGACCCCCTCAAAACCAAAATTTCCAGCAACCCAATGAGAACTTCCAGAACTTCCAACCCCAGTTTGTTCCCAACCAAGGCCAGTGGAACCAAAACCAGAATCAGAATCAAGTTCAAAAGCCACCATCAAGGCTAGAGAACTTGATGACTGATTTTATTACAAGCCAGAAGGAAATCAATTCCCAACTGCAGGCCTCCATAAGGAATGTGGAGACCCAAGTTACTCAGATGGCCAATGAGCTTCAGAAAAGAGACAAGGGAACATTGCCAAGCGCTGTGGAGAAGAACCCGCAGTGCAAGCAATTACTCTTAAATCTGGGAAAGTTTTGTCTGGGCCAAGAGGAAAGGATACTGGAAAAGAAACTGGGAAAGACGATACTGTTGATGAGGAAGCAATAGATGCTGAAAAAGAGATAGCCGTAAAGCAGACTGAAGCTGCATCAGAAGAGGCTAAAAACGGCAAAAGAAAGGTTGAACAAGAGGAATTAGTGGTGCTCAATAGTACGTGCAGCGCAATTATCCAGAAGAAACTGCCTGAGAAAAAGGAAGACCCTCGCTGCTATACTTTGCCAATCCGAATTGGCCTAGTCAATGCAGGGAAAGGACTGTGTGATCTAGGATCCAGTATCAACGTAATGCCATTGGCAATGGTAAAACGTCTCAAGCTTGGAATTGTGGATCCAATCAAAATGAGGCTACAGCTTGCAGACAGATCGATCACGCAGCCGATTGGGATCCTGAGAGATGTCATAATCAGAGCAGGCAGTACCCCCTTCCCAGCAGACTTCATTATCCTGGACATTGAGGAAGACTCTGACATGCCTCTCATCCTGGGAAGGCCATTCTTGGCCACTGGCAGAGCACTAATTGATGCCAAATCCGGGAAAGTGACGCTCCGTGTAGATGGGGAGGAGGTGGTCTTCGATATGGCCCGACTGCAAAAGTTTCCTAACGACAGTTCTTGTTTTTCCTTTGATGGTGTAATAGTTAGAGGAGAGGAGATAGACAGTGAGGGAGAGCTTGACTCTGGATTGAATGTAATAATGATGGATGACAAACTATCAAAGCAGGTACTGAAGCCTGCAGGTGTGGAGCAAGAAGGCTGCAGCGCCGTTTACTTCGCCGACCCTGGAACTGGGGATCTGGAGAAGTTCGACGGTGCTTAATTCCATGAAGATGCCGACCAGAAGGAGGTGGATCCTGTGCTGACATAGGATCCGAAAGGTAAATCTGATTTCCTCCCACCCATTTCTCGAAAATTACTTCTATCTGTGGAATGCCCACCAGAGCAAGAACTAAAAGTGCTACCGGACCATCTGAAGTACGCGTTTCTCGCTGAACCTAAAATGTTACCGGTAATTGTGTCAGCTAAGCTGACACAAGATCAAGAAAATGCTCTGGTGGGAGTGCTTAAAAAACATGTAGAAGCAATCGGTTGGACCATTTATGATATAAAAGGAATAAGCCCTTCTATTTGCATGCACAGGATATTGATGGAGGAGAGTTTCAAACCCTCGCGCCAGCCCCAACGACGTTTGAACCTACCCATGCAGGAAATGGTAAGAAAAAAGGTGATCAAGCTATTAGATGCTGGTATCATCTACCCGATTTCTGACAGCAAATGGGTTAGTCCCGTGCAGGTCGTTCCGAAGTGGGGTGGGATGTGCATTACGAAGAACGAACAAGGAGAGGAAATTGCAACGAGGCCGGTCACCGGATGGAGGGTCTGCATAGACTACCGGAAGTTGAATGAGGCAACACGCAAGGACCATTTTCCTTTACCTTTTATCGATCAAATGTTGGAACGGTTGGCGGGAAGAGAATTTTATTGTTTTCTTGATTGGTACTCTGGCTATAATCAGATTTTGATTGCAAGTGGGGATCATGAAAAAATAACTTTTACATGCCCTTATGGCGCTTTAGCCTATAGGCGCATGCCTTTTGCTTTATGCAATGCACCAGCCACTTTTCAAAGATGCATGATGTCTATATTCTCTGGATTTATCGAAAAATGCCTTGAGATCTTCATGGATGACTTCTCTGTGCATGGAGATACGTTTGACGAATGTTTGACCAATCTTGATAAAATATTAAAAATATGTGAGGACACTAACTTGGTTTTAAACTGGGAAAAGTGCCATTTCATGGTCACTGAGGGCATAGTGTTAGGTCACCGCATGTCACATGCATACATTCAGGTCGATCCAGCCAAGGTTTCCATCATCTCCAATCTCCCTCTCCCCAATTCAATAAAATCGGTTAGGAGTTTCTTAGGGCATGCCGGTTTCTACCAGAGATTCATTAAAGATTTCTCGAAAATTGCCAAGCCGCTCACTAACCTTCTTTGTAAAGAAAATTCATTTGTAATAAATGATGCGTGTGTCCAAGCCTTTGACACGCTCAAAAAGATGTTGGCTTCTGCTCCAATTGTACAACCACCCGATTGGTCAATACCATTCGAGGTGATGTGTGATGCAAGTGGTCTTGCAGTGGGTGCAGTTTTAGGGCAACATAAGGATGGGAAACATTATTCATTACGGAAGTCACGCCCTGAATGAAAACCAAATAAACTACACCACTACAGAAAAGGAGATGTATGTTGTAGTCTTTGCATTTGACAAGTTCAGACATTACCTTATTGGTACAAAGACTATAGTGTACACTGACCACAGTGCACTCAGATACCTGTTCAGCAAGCAAGACGCAAAACCTCGTTTAATCAGGTGGGTACTATTGTTGCAGGAGTTTGACATCGTAATAAAAGATAGGCGAGGTCGAGATAATGGTGTTGCTGACCACTTATCTCGATTAGAAAATGATAAAAATGAGAAAGCCATCAATGAAGATTTCACGGACGAACAGTTGTTCGCATTACATTTGCACGATCAAGCATGTCCATGGTTTTCCGACATCGCTAACTTCTTGGCAAGCGGAATAACCCCACCATTCTCAAGCAATCATTTCAAGAATAAGTTCAACCGAGATGTATTAAATTACTTATGGGAAGAACCTTATCTCTTCAAGCACTGCGCCGATTCGATAATCAGGCGATGTGTGACTGAGCATGAGGCTTATCAAATTGTCAGAAAATGCCATGAATCAGAGTATGGAGGTCACCACGGTCCCACTCGAACGGCCCATAAAGTCCTCGAGTGTGGATTTTACAAGCCTCACGTCTATGAGGATTGAAAGACATTGTGAAAGCCTGATACAGGTACCAAAGACTGGGAAACATTTCCAAGAGGGATGAGATGCCTCAGAAAGGAATTCTTACTCTTGAGATTTTCGATGTTTGGGGCATTGACTTCATGGGACCGTTTCCACCATCTGGTGGAAACCAGTACATTTTGTAGCTGTCAATTACGTGTCCAAATGGGTCGAGGCTGTCGCATTACCAACCAATGATGGTAGCCAAGTCATAAAGTTCCTCATGAACGACATTTTTAATCAATTTGGCATACCTAGAGTGATAATATCTGATGGAGGAACACATTTTTTTAATAAATCCTTTGAGAACTTAATGTTTAAAACTGGCATCCTTCATAAGATAGGCACGCCTTATGATCCCCAGACAAGTGGTCGAGTTGATGTATCCAATCACGAGATCAAACATATACTCGAAGCCACGGTCGGGAGAACCCGAAAGGATTGGGCACGTAAGCTCAATGATGCTATATGGGCATATCGCACAGCATATAAAACTCCCATGGGGATTTCTCCGTACAGGCTTATCTTTGGAAAAGCTTGTCATTTGCCCGTAGAGTTAGAGCATAAAGCTTACTGGGCCGTTAAAACGCTTAACTTTGATTCGAAAGTTGCTCAGAGCAAGTGCAAGTTGGACCTCAATGAAATTGAGGAAATACGAGCGCAAGCTTATGAAAGCTCTCAGATTTATAAAGAGCGGACCCTGAAGTTGCACGATCGCATGATTAAATCCAAGCAATTCTTTATTGGCCAAAACGTTTTACTGTTCAATTCTAGGTTGAAGCTGTTCCCCGGAAAGCTGAAATCCAGATGGGAAGGGCCATATGAAGTGCTGGAGTTGTTTAGAAGCGGTGTAGTCAGGATCCGAACAGACAAGGGCGATCAGGTGGTGAATGGACATAGGCTAAAGGAATACATCGGAATGTTCGATCCGGAAAAAGAGAGCCAAGCAGTGGCAGACCGGGCTTACACTCAATAAAAAAAACAATTAAATTATAAAAATTTCATTTTATGTATATACGTACTGCTTTATTTCAAAATCGGAAAGTATCCAAAAATCAACTAAACATTCAGAGTACTAAGACTCTAAATGTGAGGATGTTGATATTTGGAGAAAAATCTAATATGATTAATTTATCTGTCTTGCAGACATTCCGGAACCACCAAAAAGAAGGATCAGAAAAATAGCGTGGAAAACCAGGTTCCCGGTTGGATTAATTCCACGAATTTAAGAAAATACTCTCGGAATTTAAAGCAATTTAAAATCCGGAATAATTTTTACAAATAAATGGAATTGATCCAACCTATTATTATGCAAGTGGGTTATTTTAATTTCTAGCCCAATAATTGTAAATATTTTGGACTGAATTTATTCAGGTCCAAAACCAATAATGTGGACTCAGGCCCAAATCCACACTCGGGCCCAGTCCATAAAGTTTGAAAATTCAAAAACCAGTCGTGGGACTAGGCACTAGTCGCGAGACTATATGTCACGACTGAGTGGCAGTCTAGCGACTGGAGGTCTCCAACTCATAATCCAAAACCTCAGTCGCTAAGCAAAAGTCCAGTCGTGAGACCATGTCTCACGATAGGGACCAAGTCTAGCGACTGGGTCCACAAACCCCTTCTATCACAGTCGCAAGACAACACAACCCCAGTCGCGAGACCATATCTCACGACCAGGGTTGCGTCTAGCGACTGGTCCTTAAACCCTTCCTCACTCGGAAACTCTTCTTCCAGTCGTGAAACTCAAGCCAGTCGCAGAACCTAGTCTCGCGACTGGCTCTCAGCCTCGCGACGCACACTTTCACTTGGCCCCACTTTTCCCTTTATCCTGTCGTGATACCCCCCAGTTGCAACACAGTCTCACAACGGGCTCTCAGTCCCGCGACGCGTCTAATGTCGCCAGACCCAAGTCGCGAAACCCAGTCTCGCGACACGGGCTAGGGTTCCACGACTAGGGCCCATCAGTTTTAAAAACCCCTTTCACCTCCCTTCTTCCACACTTAGAAAAATTCGAAATCACTCCCGAAACCAGAATTCTCATCCCCGAAGAACACCACAGTGTTCCTCGCACTTTTTGCACCCATTCTCGAAGGAAACTCTGCCGAAATTTTCATAGAACTCCAATGGCGTCCCCATCTTCGTCTAAAGCTCAGCCATGCTAAGCCCTAATCTCCCGATTCTCGAGTGTCCGCGCACCCCCCCCCCCCCCGTTTCGCGATTTCGATTGAAATGTTGTAAATGTGTAAATAGGCTTCTTTTCTGTCTTTTTCTTCACATTCTGAGTTTGATTTAGGGGTTACTTTGCTGTGGGTATTCTGTATTCATGCCGTGTGAGTGACAGGGTGTTGGTCGATTATGGGTGGGAAATGCTTTTGTTGATTTATGAGGATTGGGGATAGTCGAATCTGGTTGGGGCATTTTGATTTTTGAACCTAGGTTGTCTAGAGAACACAGGCAGCACCTTAGGGTTCGACAGTGGTGAATTTCACCATTGTTGATTTTTGAAGCTTTTAGGGCTCTCATGCTTGTCTGCCCTCTACAGTTTGCCTTGATATTTTTATGTCTTGATATTGTTGGTTTCCAGATTGTTAATCAGTAATTGCTAAGCATGATTGATAATTTTTGTCTTGGTTTCCTTGTTTTAGCTTAAGGTGAAGCATGATCCTGTGTTGGTGGTGTACTGTGTGTTTGTATTTTGCATGCCAATGCAGCCATTTAATGCCTTTCCTTGTTTTGGCATGTCTGTCTATGTGTGCAGTGACCCATGTAAAGTGTAGTGTTGGCATGTTTTTGGCAGTGCCTATGCACACCAATTCCCTTTTCCTGATGCACCTTTTTACAAAAAGACAAAAATAGTTGGTAGGAATTTTGGTTGACTTAGTGTTTTTGGTTCCCAATGAAACTAAAAGTGTGAGTAAATAGCAGTATTTTTGTCACTTATAACTGCTATCCTTTTCAAAAATCCAAAATGGGGCCCCTCACACCCCACTTTCATTTAATAATAACCAAGTCAACTTTTAAAAAGTAAAAATAGTGTTTGCAAGTTTTTAGTGAGTGTTTAACTATCCAAAGCAGTCCAAGCAATTCGGAAATAGCAAATCCATTTCGCCACGTCTCCATTGCACACTCCAAATTCGAGCATTCCATTCCATTTATCTCACCTCATTCCTTTTTTAACAAGTGCCTCGAGCTTGTTTAATAAAATTGAGAAAATCAAACTTTTGGGCCCAATGGCCCATTAAAAAGATTTTTGGTCCATTGACCATTTTATTTTTGGACTCAATAGTCCAAACAAAAATATTTTGGGTCCAATGACCTAAGCTTTAATAAATGAGTGTTATTTAAATTCGAATTTGTAAATATTGACATTTATGCCTTATAATAAAATTTAAGTATAATCAATTAAATCACATTTCGAGCAAAGCTCAAAATGTCAGGATGTTGATTTGTAACTTGAATAATTTTATGAAAATTATAAAAATTCGATTGCATTTAATACTCTCCGTCTTTCTCAGGAATGAAAAAGTTATTAAATCAGGCATCCTGTTGCCTGATTGCACGCTGGAACAAGCAGCAAAGGAGGCATCCACGAACAGGATTGCCATCAAACAGATGAGGGAGGCAATAATGAAAGAATATTTGGTACCCCTCGATCATGAGACGGAAGCCAAATTAGAGCTTCCACCAGGCCGGAATGTTAATATCCCTCAGAAAATAGAACAGAAGCAGCTGCGTCCATTGAACGCAATTTCTTTCACTTCACAATGATGTTCTGGCAAAGAATGTTAGATCATGCTCCTGAGGACACAAAGACGACTCCCAAGGTCCATCATGAGAGAATCCAGCTTAAATTCAAAGAACATATGGCAGTCTGGAGTAGACATGTGGAGCGGGGAACCAGAGACAAAGCACTGGCTGATTTTGATATAATCATCCCGAACCAGCCCATAGATCCTCAAGTCAGAATGGCCTTCACAGACAAGCAGATCGATATCAGCAGAATTCTGGCCCGCGGGGTGATTATGATGCACGAGGCCTTCCCATTCAAGTGGAATCCATACTTGTTTGAGAAGAGGGGACCTGAAGAACAGAAGTGGATCACAGAACAGGCCCGCCTCAGGCATCGCGAACTGAGCTACAACTTGCACAACCACCTCAAGAGTGCTGAACACTTCGAGCTGACCCGGAACACCTCACTGCTGGAGACCATGAGAAAAATGATAAAAGATGCAAGGCAGCAGTGGGAAAACCTCAACTATGTATGGGGAAGAGGAAACCCTAGTACTACAGAGTCATTTCTGGACAAAGGGGTAGAACTGCCAGCAGAAGATGAGTTTGAATCAGTCTTCTTGCAAAGAAAGTATGGGCAGTTTGGAACAACAAAGAACTCGGAATTCCCTGAACACATTGATGTACTAAGGGAGCAATTGATCGTCGACATCCATAAGGGCAGTTGGAAGCCAATAAAGAAGAATGAGAGACAATTCCAACTGATGTCAGAAGCTGAAGCTGGAACTTATCTGAATTTTAACTTCACCCAGGATATGTCGTACCTGGAGGGAATTCAGAAGGATTTGGTGGGGACAATGATGGATAAAATATCGGACGTCTTACTTAGAGCTTTTAATGGAAATGGACAAGGAAGCACTCCGATATTGTAATGATAAAACAGTGAAGCAGAAAATTTTGCACTACAATCATAACGTCCGGAGTAAATTTTGCAAGAAGATAAAAGAAGACTGGGAAGCACAGCTTGTGCGGATTACTCTCCGGAGCTTTATCGAAGACTTCTTAAAACATGCAGAGAAGCAATTGGGTTATGAAGATGAATCAACTGTCGCAAAAAAACCCGGAGAGGATCCAGACGTTATGATTGATGAGTACATCTCCACTCCACCCCCACCACAGGAACCCTCAACACAGCAATAGTCAGTTCCAGCTCCCATGCCTACTACTGCTGAACAGCCCACTGCTACTGAGCCTGCGGTCCAGCCTGAGCCTCAAGTACAACCTAGAAGAAGGCTGGTATCACTGGCAAAGAAAGAGAAAAGCGGAAGGGCACCAGAGCCAAAAGTTGTGATCAAAGAGCCCGAGCCACTTGCCAGGAAAATTGCTGAGCCAGCCAACCCAGCAGACAAGGGAAAAGGCAAAATGAAGGAGCCACCCATGAAGCGAAAAGATCAGATAACCTTTGATGCTGAGTTGGCTAAAAAGATGCAAGAGGAAGAGGACGCAAAATTGGTTGTGCATGAACAAACGGTTGAGGAAGAAGCTGCTAATAAAGATGAATGGGAAGAATAAAGAATTGAGAGAGAAAAGAAAGCAACTGAGGAGGAGCAGATGATGAAAAATATTGAAAAGAAAAAGGATGAGGAGGCCGCCAAGAAACTGCAGGCAGAATTGGAGAGTAGAAAGGAGACTCAGGCTGAGAAAGAATCTGAGAAAGAGCAAACTAGACAAAGGATTATTCAGGTGAAAATTGAGAAAGGAGAGGAGATGGAAAAGCAGCAAGCTGAGAGTCGAAAGAAGAAATCTGCCAATGCTGAAACAGCACAGGACATAGATGATGATGAACTGCAAGTGATGGACCAAATGCCAGAACAAGGGCCATCTGCTAGAGAAGAGCCTCACCCTTGGGCACACTTCACTCCGGAGGAGAAACGGGAAAAATATAGGAAATCAGTTTCTTGAGAAAGGATGATCCCCTATGGCTGGAATACTTGGCTAAAAGAGAAAAGTATGATAGAAGCAAAGCAGCAGCCGTCCCAGAAGGCCCAGTTCATCATGCCGAAGGAGAAGAGGGATCATTGGCATCAATTGATCCAGCTGCACTGGGTAACCTACTGGAGGATCAGACAGATGAGCATCCCATGGTCCCATCACTTAAAGAAAACATCCGGGAGATTTTGAATGAAGCTGTGAATGAACAAGCTTTAAGGGAGGAGGAGGAGGTTGAGGCAGAGTTGAGTCGACAGGAGCCTGAGGCAGAACCTGTAAATGAGCCAGTCCAAGAGGAAGATGAACCAACTGATTGGCACAGCAGTGAGGACCAGGAATCAATCGGTTCTGTCTGACCGGTTGAATTCTGGTCGGAAAACACTGTGAGGAACAAGATGGGGATTCATAAGCAGTTTGATAAGAAGACTTTGAGCAATGCAGATCTGGAGATTAAATTCAATGGGAAGATGGAGGGGGCAGAAAATTATGCTAGGATGTCAAAGATGATTGTGTCAGATAAAGTGTTCAATCCAGATGCCTTGGTCCACCCCACAATCGAAACCTTCTACAGAAACCAGGAATGGGGGAATTTCATGCTGCACAGCGAGGAAGATGGCTTCGTCGAACTAACACGAGAATTCTTTTGCAATATCGATGCCAGAAGCAGAAAAACATGGGTCCGGGGTCACGTTATAGATATCTCACCTGAATGGTTGAACCGATTCTTCGAGACCCCGGATATCCGAGATGAATTCCCAGCTGGAGAAATTTTGATTAAAAGAGCAAAAACGAAGAAAACTGCAATGTATGCTGCCTTGGCAAACAGCATGACGAGATTACCTGCTCCGGACCACACATTCGATACAAACTGGTTGCAACTGCACTTCATGCCAACATATTAATTCTACATGTCCAAGATCCGGCCAAGTTCGCACCCACATACTACATCTGGAAGCATCCTAATGGGGCTCGCGAAGCTGTGGCACGGATTGAAGTTAAACGTAGGAAGGAATGTATTTGAAGTTCTGACGACCCGGATAGAAGACAAGCAAGTCTTATGCTATCCAAATTTGATAAGAAGAATCTGTGTTAAACAGGGCGTCGACATAAGTGCATTTGCAACCGACAAACCAGTGAGGGTGAACCCCCCCCCCCCCCCCATCCGTGTGCCAAGTCTTCCTCTGCACAAAAGAATCACATATTCATTGCCCTAACTGCCTAGCGACTCGGACGTGCAATCTTCGTTTATATCTGGTGATCAAGCAGCATCCTCCAGGAAAAGAGCGCAAAGGCCACCTAGGGCATCGAAGGGAACAAAGAAAGCCCGTGCTGATGCGGGACATTCGACTGCAGTTCAAGAAGAGCATCAAGCAGAGCAAGAACAGATCCCAATTCCACCGCCAGCTCAACCTCCTCAGATTCCCCCTCCAAGTCAGAAATATCTCGCAACAGCCTGCCAACTCACAAGTGATTGAAATTATGAGCACAATGAGCAAAACCATGACCAAAAGTGTTAAGCAGTTGGCAGATGTCATTATTCTTGGAAGAGATGATGATAGAAGAGATAGACAAGAAGAGAGGAAGAGGAGAGAAGAAAGAGAAAGAAAGAATGAAGAAGAGAAAGCGGAAGAGAGGAGAAGAGGGGATGAATTCAGACGACTCTTGCTGGAGAGGGAAGAAAGGCAGCATAGAGAGAGAATGGAGAGCGAGGAGCGGCAGAGAAAGATGATGGAAATGGTGATGCAAGCACTAATCCAACAACTACCAAAGCCACCTCCACCTCCGACAGACGACGCTGGACCTTCCACTCAACCAGGAGAGAAGAAAGATTGAGTCTTCTTGATCCCATCATTTCGAGCTTAAATGAACACATCATATAAGAGAATTTTTATCATTTGTGCAAATTCAATCTGAGTGCATGAAATCTCTTGTAATTGATGTATTTAATGCTTTCAAAAAGTAATTTTGCAGTCCAAAAACAATTTTATTTTGAGAAAAGATGTCTGACAGTCCGAGATGAATAAGTAACTGTCAGGCCAAAAATATGCTGTTGACATGCTTTGTATGTTAACAGTGCCTCTTTTACTGCTTTAAATTAAATAACCAGCAAAAGCATGCATAAACCTGCTCTAAGTTCACATGTTGAATTTAGGCTTGTGATTAAATTTTCAAACTTTTAAATTGGGATAATATATTTGAGAACATGCATGAAATAAATTTCTGAGGTTTTGAGCTATAAAAATTTAATGATGCAATCATCATGTTGGGTAATAAATCTGCATTTTGTAAATTTTGATTGAATAAATTGTTAGAATTAAGCTTAGATTAAATTTGAGAATATTGTATGACATGAATCAATCCAACCTTGTGAGATTTGAGCCATGAGTCACTTTTACTCATTTTTTTCTTTGATGTGTGAATCATTTTGATTAAAGGAAACTAGAACTTGCAATTGAGACTGATTCAAGACCATACCATATTCCCGAAATCCAGCATATGATCGAAACACTTAGAAAAACCCAAATTTTTGCCTTCGTTTGAAATCCAAACCCAAAATATTTTCCCTTTAGGATTAACCCACTTGAGCCTTAAGCCTAATTTTTCTTGAAACCCACTATATTTTCCTTATCCTTACAAAAAGACCAATATATTCAAACCCAAGTGCGCAAGGATAAATTCTATCAAAAACATTAACTTTATGATCATCAAGAATGCATAAATCGATATTCAATAAACCAATTCAAAAAAAAGAAGAGAAGAAATAGAAAAAGAAAAAAAAATGAAAAAATGTTGAGCTTCATTCAACAAGAATAAATTGCAAATGACAAAGCAATTAGACATAGTCTAAATGTCATGCAACAAAAAAGAAAAAGAAAGAGAAATAATTGATGATCATAAATTTTAAATAAATATGCCAAGTTATGATAGAATTATTTCTTGCCACTTCGTAGCCCAATAATTCCTTTCCACACCAATGTTACAACCGTATGCCCCTTTATAACCTTAAATAAGACCTCATGATCTTGATTTGAAGAAATGAGCCGGTGGCGAGTTGGTCTGATTGCAAGCTTATGGGATAATTTAATTAAATTTGATTTTGAGTGTTCATGATTAAACCCATTTGAGAGTGAGTGAACTTTCTGATTCTCTTATATGTGAGGCTCTATTTCTTTAAATGTGTTCATGTCATGCCTTAATTCTAAATTTTAATCCTTGCATCTTTCAAACATGATATTCATGAAGAGTTATCAATAATGTTTGATTTGTAGGCCCGATTCAGTGAGCAAGTATCATTTCATTAAACAATGCAATCAAGGGAATTTAATACTTGTAGTTTTTTATTGTCTTATCCCAATCCAAAAAGAATGTGATTTATGAAGCCACGAAAATGAATTGAATATGCAGAGTCCGTGTTCTAAGGAACATTGATTCTGACTGCTCGGGGACGATCAGTATTAAATGTGAGGATGTTGATAATGGCCCAAAAAGCCCATTATTTTCAATCTATTTCCGTGTCTGAGACGGGCATTTGATCGGATTCCGGTCTTATATTAAATAAGAAAGCAGTTGAATTGGATTGATTTATGCATATTAATAAAAATAATAAGCTGGTATGAAAAATGCATAAATATGTAATTTTATTACACATTTATGTTAGAAAAATCTAAAAACACGAGAAAAAGGAAAGAAAAGAAAAAGGAATGAAAAATATGGGCAAAAGAATAAAATAGCCCACAAAAACCAAAAAGATGGGAAAAGAAGAAAAAGCCCACAAAAATACAATTTTTGGCCCATCAGGCTCAGCCAGTCGTGAGACAAAGACCCACTCGTGAAGCATAGTCTCACGACTGGGGAGAGTCCCGCGACCCAAGAGAGAGTAAACAGGTGAAATCAGTCCATAATCTCATGTCCCTAAACCCTCAGTTGCAAAGCATGGTCTCGCGACTCGGAAGGTGTTTAGCGACATGGAGACCAAATGAAGATGAGTCACAGTCCGGAACCTTCCGTCCCAAAACCCTAGTCGCGAAACATAGTCTAGCGACTGGGAAGGAGTCTCGTGACATAAGGGCCAGATGAAAAAGAAACCAATCCATAATACCAGTCGCTAGACCCCAGTCGCGAAGCATGGTCTCGCGACTGGGTGGGAGTCTAGCGACGCAGAAGGCAAAATGAAGACCTGGTCCGGAGAGTCTCACGACTGGGCGTGAAGTCTTGCGACATGTGTGGGCCTCAAATCAAGGCCCATGGGCCTAGGGTTTCATCTCTATAAATATAGGGTGATCCAAGGTGCCTAGGGTTGATCAGTTAGCAATTCATACACTTGAAGGCAGATTGAAGAGTTCCCTCTTAGGTAGTTTTAGATTAGGTTAGCTTAATTTTTCATGTATTATTTAATTCTGACCATAGAATAGCTCAGCTTAGTTCTTATTTTATTGTTTGTTTTCCATTTTGATAGCTAGAGAGCCACTTTCCTCGTGGTTTCTTGTTCTAAACCTTTGATTTAGGGTTTGTAATACCCAACTTAATGGATATTATCAAACCCATTTTATAAATGGGAAGTTAATCCGAAAATGTGTCCCAAAAACATGAAATGGGTGTTGTAAACCCATGGATTTACTGCTTTCATTTTCTTTTTGGTCATTTGACCATTATTTCTCATTTTTCTTGGTTACTGTTTGGTTATTTTGGATAATGTTCATGCATAATGTGTGTTAAAACCCTAGATTAGGATCTTGCTTATTTTAATATTATTTTAGTTAGATTTATATTGTTCAAGCATGTTCTAGATAGGTTCAAATCCTGTTTGGTTATTTTTGGGTTAGAATAGCTTTTTGATCTGAAATAGGGTGATACCACGCATGTTGCATGCCACTGTTCCTATCTGACTTGGGTCCTGAAACACACCCATGTCGCTAACCGCCTCCAGTCGCGAGACCACGTCTAGCGACTGGAGGGTAGTTTCGCGACATGGGTGTCTCAGGACACTTGTCCTTTAATTTTGAAACCTCCAGTCGTGAAACATCCTGTCGTGAACCTGCGGTTCACGACACACTCTTATGCCTAGCGATTGGGGACCAAAACCCTTTTAATTTCATTCTGTAAGGCTCCAGTCGTGAGACCATGTCTCACGACAGAATCCTAGTCTCACGACTGGGAAATTATGCCTTAGGTAATTTTTTGGAAAACTCCCAGTCGCAAGACACTCCTGTCGTGAGACCATTTCTCACGACTCACTTTCAGTCTCGCGACTTGGAGACCAAATACTTGGTTTTTATTTCAAAATTCTCAGTTGCAAGACTCCTGTCGTGAGACCATGTCTCAAGACACACTTTTGGTCTCGCGACTGGGAGCCCATACACTTAGAATAATTTGTTAAATCACTCCAGTCGCTAGACTCCAGTCGTGAAACCATGTCTCACGACACAATTTTTGTCTAGCGACTGGAGCTCCATGAATTGGCAAATATTTCTAAAATACACCAGTCGTGAGACCCATGTCACGAGCCTAGGTTCGCGACACTATTTATGGTTTCACGACTGGGTCCTCTGTAACACCCCGGATTTGATAACCCAGGCCGGGATGTCACCGCCACACCTCCCTAGCAAGACACGGTTCCTCCGAGCTTGCTAAAGAGATGCAAGGCTATGGTTTTTCAGAATTTAAAATATTTAAACAGCCCATTATAATATAATTTAAAAATCATAATATCAAAGTTGCAGCGGAAAGTAATATTTACATATGTATAATGCAGCGGAATTTAAGTATAGGGCCGACATGGCCAAAACACGGGTTAAACAGGCCCGTTCATGCAAGTTGTAATTAAATGCAGGAATTTAAAATTAGAGTTTTTCCCGAATGTTCCCATGTATGCATATGATGATGCATAATCCTCATACTCTGAAAGAAAAAGGAAAGAAAATATGGTTTGGTCAGCAAAACGTGCTGAGTAAGTTAACACCTACTATGATCAAGGGGTTTCAAAATCTTTAATTAGATTTAAGAAAAACATGTGCATACAAGACATTATTTAAATTTTATTCATCTAATAATCATTTAATTACATATTTGAAAAGACAAGGATTTCCACAAGATCATAATTTAACACACGTATAAAGAGGTTTTAAATAATTAATTTTTTTTTCCGAGGCATGCATACAAACAACTCATCTATCAATTTAAAATTAATAATTTAATTGTGTACTTGATCATGCATTTAATCCACAATAACAATTTAGTCATGATATGAAATTTAAAGACATAATTTAAATGCATAATTTAAAGACATGCAAAAATAAATAAATACTTAAAAATATTGAATCTTTTATTTCCCCGTTACGTAACCATTTCTCAATATTTTGTATAGCCGGTGATCCGGCGGCCGCAGCCGTGTCGTATTTCAAGTATTTCATTGGCCGTTTTGGCATAGTTTCTCATAACATTCACCCTCGGCCGTTTTGGCACGAAGCGAAAAGCTAGGGAGCGTTCTATTGAGCATTTCCCCCTACGTCGGTCACTCTCGGCCGTTTTGGCACGAAGCGAAAAGCTAGAGGGGCACTCCATCGAGCACTCACCCCCTACATAGGTCACACTCGTCCGTCCAGGCACGATGCGAAAAGCTAGAGGGGCACTCTATCGAGCACTCACCCCCTACATAGCCAAGTACCTCATATGTTTTAATTTAGTGTAACAGGATTTTTCAAAAGTATAGATATATCGTATTTCAAGGTCTCGACCGTTGGTTTCGATATTTCAAAATCTCTTCGATTTAAAAGTATCTTGGCGTCACAGTTTACGCCTTTTTAATTCAAAAATTCATTTCAAGTCCAAAAATTCTGATATTTTCACAGTATATCAAAAACACCCTAACGAACAACTTTCGTGTTTTAACTTTTTCGAAATAAGTTGAGGAAACATGTCAAAAATCGAGTTTGTTTCGCAAGCAGTGTTCTGTCCGGATTCAGGTTTGGCACAGTTCAAAGATTCGACATTTTAACATATCAAATGGACTCTAAAAATTCTGAAATTTTATATGCACATACTAGACATGATTATCTACAACTTTCATTTATATTGCAAAGATCAAATCGGACTAGAAAATATAGAAACAGGTTCATCAAGTTCGGACATATTCACAGGCAGATTTCGGAAATGTTTTGTCAAAACAGTTCATGTTCGATGCAATTTGAAATAGCAAACATCGACGAAAATGTCTGAAATTTTTACAAAACCTAGATTAATGTGTTGGGATTAAAAGTCTAGTTTTGAGTTTTCCGGTTTGAACTCTCGAAATAGGGGTTTTGGTCCGATTTCAAATCTATCACAGTTTCAAGTTCGAATCTCAAGGCAGGTTGGTTCTCGGCCGTTTTCGGATATCAAAACACAATGAAAAATTATGAAAATTTTACACGAACTAGATCTATGTCTTAAGAATGTTTTTCATGTTTTAAGTTTTCCCGTTTGAGCAGTTTTAAGGGTTCGAAAAATTCGCATAAAATTGTTGCGCCGAGGGTTTTTCGTGTTGACAGATTTTAGAGTTATTAAATCCATATGTTTGGTTGCATTTTAAGTCACCCAAAACCAAGTAAGTATTAACTTACAGTGGGGATGATATCTAGGATGTTTTGGATTGATCGCGGCGCCCACGCTTGCTACGAATACGTCCCAATTACTCCGTCTCCTTTCCGTTGGCCCCGAAACGAAATCGAACGAAAAAAAATCTAGGGTTAGATCGGATTTTTGGATTCGTAAACTTAAACGAAAACCTATGGACAACTTACCACAATCTGGAACACTAGAAATGTTGCTCTCCACGCCTTCTTCGTCGATTTTTGTCGCCGGAACGTGATCGGAAAGTCGTCGGATCGGTTTTGGATGAACAAGGGAGAAGTTTTGAGAGTTTGGGAGTAATGGGGGCTGCCACTTCGAAATTTAGGGTTCATTGTGAGTGTCCAATCCCCTCAAACCCGTCCATATACTCCTTCCCTCGACCGGGATTGAGTTTCCAAAGTCGGGGGTCGAAAATAAGGTAAGAAATCGTCGAAATCCGCAATACGATCGCCTTCTGCTATTTGGCGCGCCTTTGGCGCGGTTTTTGGGGAAAAACCGCCCGGCCACCGCGCCAGCCCCGGCTGGGCTGCGGTCCATGCCGGGCCGTGCGTTCCGTCGGGCCTTTTCGCCTCTCTTTCGGACTTCTGTCCTCCTACGTTTTCGGGCTCGATTTTTCGGGTCGTTCTCGGGTTAGGATTCCTAACTTAAATTTATTCCGACTTAAATTGATTTCATGTTCGAAATCTTAAGTCCGTCGGTTTCGGATTTGTCGGCTTCTAATTCGCGTCCTTTGGCTCCCGTGCAATAACTTGTGTAATTAAATTTGTTCCGACTTCACGGGTTCTTGGAATTAGAATTGTTTTCCTTCTTGAATTTAATTCCAATTATTTTGACTCAATTCATGGAATATCTTCGGGTTTCCTTTCCCTCTTTTATTCCATTTTGAATTTTGAATCTATCGGCGTTTCATTTCCGAGCAATAATTTATTGTGATAAATTATTTTCTTCTTCTCGGGGATATTTCGACATTGATCGGAATAAATTTTTATTCCTTTGGACGTTGATAAAAATCTGGGGTATTACAGTCTACCCCCCTTAAGAATCAACTTCGTCCTCGAAGTTGTGTTTCGGCTTTTCTCGCGTTAAGAGTTAGGGTCCTTTTGTTTACTTTATTATTTTGCGATATTGTGTTATTGAATTATTGTTCGATTGTTGATTGTTTGTTGTTGGATTATTGTTTGACTGAACCCAGAATTGAAATTTCCGAGTTGCCTACGTACCCTGTGAAGGGATCAAGCCATGACGTAGTTCAAAACAATCTTGAATTTGTTTATTCGGGCTACAAAATATTCGGGTTTCAAAAGTAAATGCTTATGCATTATTACGGGGTATTACATCCTCTCCCCCTTAAGATTACAGTTATGTCCCCATAACTGCCTACACATTATTCCCACGAAGGTTCGAGTATCGTTGCCTAGCACAGGTATGTCCGCTTTATTCCCCACATTGAACGTCCCATGAGTCCCCCTTGGTTATTTGTGGCTAGTTAGGTCCAACGACCAGGTCATCTCTTTTGGTTATATTCTTAATCTGGGTTCGACATTCTTTCATCCGATGTCCACGTCGACCACATCGGAAGCAGGTGTCGGGTTGAGGGCATCCCCTCACCAGATGAGGTTGGTTACAGCTTAGGCATCGGGGCACGTAGCCTTTACGGGTGAAAGTCCTTCTATTATTGCCTCCATCGTTGCCTTGGGCTGGTCCATTTGGGCCTTTGCGAAGGTTATTCCTACCCGAGTCTTTATCAGCTCCGCGGTCCTTACCTCTCTTGTCTTGTGCTTGGGGACCTCGGCTAGACTCATCTATCGCCTTCCGCTTCTGTCCCTGAACTCGTGCAACCGCTACCGCACGATCATAAACAGCTTGTGCGTCAGAGTAGTGTACACCCGTGATTACTTCCCTAATGGTCAGGTTTAACCCCATCTCAAATTTCTGAGCCTTGTCGGAGTCAGTTGGTACTATCCTCGTAGCAAATCGTACTAGCTCCTTGAATTTGGTGTAGTACTCTTGCACTGTCTGTGCGCCTTGCCTTAGGTTAATGAATTCCTCGTACTTCATCGCTTTGGTGCTTAATGGGTAGAACCTCTTCCTCAGAGCTTCCTTAAACTCTTCCCAAGTGTAGGCTTTCTCATCTTCCACTAATTTCCTCTGGAGGTTTTGCCACCACTCATCGGCTTCACCTCCTAGGTAGTAAGTTGCTGCATGTATCTTTTCCTCATTAGGGCATTTGATAGCGTTTAAGAGTTTATCGAACGTACGGATCCACTCCTCTAGTTTGGCGGGATCTTCCTCCCCATCATAGTGTGGTGGTTGATAGGGATTTACCAAAGCTAGATAGTTGTTTCGAGCTACTGGCGGAGGTATTGCCGCTTGTGCCCTATGCACCTCGGCGTTTCCTAATACTACGAGTACTTCTTCTACCATCCTTAAACGTTCATCCATGTTGTTGGGAAGATGAGGCGCTCGATCTCCTATGTTCGGAGGAATCTCATTGTTGTTAGGTGCGCTTGGGAGGTCAGTGTCAGTGCCGTTTGGACTTACTTTCCTCGGCTTTCTCCTAGGTGTCATTTTCTGTTATTAAGCACGCGAAGGTGAGTTCTAAGTGATCAAGATCTAGGACTAATGCAAAGTTAGTCTCAAGTTAACGCTTCTAAGTCAAGTCTCAAGGTCATGTCGAACACTGGAGTGAGAAGGTTAGGTATCACATATGATTCACATAAGAGGTTAGTACATATATTTATGTATGCATATGCATATGTAATCCCCCCAAATAAAAATTTAATGCATGCATTTATTTATCCATGGGTTTTAAAAATAAATTTATTCCATGGATAGATTTTTAAAGAATAAGGGAAAAAGGTTTGGGCCACTATATTGGGCCAAAGAAATAAATTATTTGGGTTTTAAAAATACAGGTATTGGGTCTACAAAAAAAATTTGAGCCCACAATAGTAAGTATATAAAGTATTGGGCTAAAAATTTGGGCTTTAACTTCAAAATAAATATTGGGCTCTTTAAAATATATTACTAGTTTAGAAATAATAACTTTAAAAATAATAATACTTAAAAATAATAGTTTAAAAATATTCCGGGCTCTGATACCACTTTGTAACACCCCGGATTTGATAACCCAGGCCGGGATGTCACCGCCACACCTCCCTAGCAGAGCACGAGCTTGCTAAAGAGATGCAAGGCTATGGTTTTTCAGAATTTAAAATATTCAAACAGCCCATTATAATATAATTTAAAAATCATAATATCAAAGTTGCAGCGGAAAGTAATATTTACATATGTATAATGCAGCGGAATTTAAGTATAGGGCCGACATGGCCAAAACACGGGTTAAACAGGCCCGTTCATGCAAGTTGTAATTAAATGCAGGAATTTAAAATTAGAGTTTTTCCCGAATGTTCCCATGTATGCATATGATGATGCATAATCCTCATACTCTGAAAGAAAAAGGAAAGAAAATATGGTTTGGTCAGCAAAACGTGCTGAGTAAGTTAACACCTACTATGATCAAGGGGTTTCAAAATCTTTAATTAGATTTAAGAAAAACATGTGCATACAAGACATTATTTAAATTTTATTCATCTAATAATCATTTAATTACATATTTGAAAAGACAAGGATTTCCACAAGATCATAATTTAACACACGTATAAAGAGGTTTAATTAAATAATTAATTTTTTTTTTCCGAGGCATGCATACAAACAACTCATCTATCAATTTAAAATTAATAATTTAATTGTGTACTTGATCATGCATTTAATCCACAATAACAATTTAGTCATGATATGAAATTTAAAGACATAATTTAAATGCATAATTTAATGACATGCAAAAATAAATAAATACTTAAAAATATTGAATCTTTTATTTCCCCGTTACGTAACCATTTCTCAATATTTTGTATAGCCGGTGATCCGGCGGCCGCAGCCGTGTCGTAAGTATCTTGTATAGCCGGTGATCCGGCGGCCGCAGCCGTGTCGTATTTCAAGTATTTCATTGGCCGTTTTGGCATAGTTTCTCATAACATTCACCCTCGGCCGTTTTGGCACGAAGCGAAAAGCTAGGGGGCGTTCTATTGAGCATTTCCCCCTACGTCGGTCACTCTCGGCCGTTTTGGCACGAAGCGAAAAGGTAGAGGGGCACTCCATCGAGCACTCACCCCTACATAGGTCACACTCGTCCGTCCAGGCACGATGCGAAAAGCTAGAGGGGCACTCTATCGAGCACTCACCCCCTACATAGCCAAGTACCTCATATGCTTTAATTTAGTGTAACGGGATTTTTCAAAAGTATAGATATATCGTATTTCAAGGTCTCGACCGTTGGTTTCGATATTTCAAAATCTCTTCGATTTAAAAGTATCTTGGCGTCACAGTTTACGCCTTTTTAATTCAAAAATTCATTTCAAGTCCAAAAATTCTGATATTTTCACAGTATATCAAAAACACCCTAACGAACAACTTTCGTGTTTTAACTTTTTCGAAATAAGTTGAGGAAACATGTCAAAAATCGAGTTTGTTTCGCAAGCAGTGTTCTGTCCGGATTCAGGTTTGGCACAGTTCAAAGATTCGACATTTTAACATATCAAATGGACTCTAAAAATTCTGAAATTTTATATGCACATACTAGGCATGATTATCTACAACTTTCATTTATATTGCAAAGATCAAATCGGACTAGAAAATATAGAAACAGGTTCATCAAGTTCGGACATATTCACAGGCAGATTTCGGAAATGTTTTGTCAAAACAGTTCATGTTCGATGCAATTTGAAATAGCAAACATCGACAAAAATGTCTGAAATTTTTACAAAACCTAGATTAATGTGTTGGGATTAAAAGTCTAGTTTTGAGTTTTCCGGTTTGAACTCTCGAAATAGGGGTTTTGGTCCGATTTCAAATCTATCACAGTTTCAAGTTCGAATCTCAAGGCAGGTTGGTTCTCGGCCGTTTTCGGATATCAAAACACAATGAAAAATTATGAAAATTTTACACGAACTAGATCTATGTCTTAAGAACGTTTTTCATGTTTTAAGTTTTCCCGTTTGAGCAGTTTTAAGGGTTCGAAAAATTCGCATAAAATTGTTGCGCCGAGGGTTTTTCGTGTTGACAGATTTTAGAGTTATTAAATCCATATGTTTGGTTGCATTTTAAGTCACCCAAAACCAAGTAAGTATTAACTTACAGTGGGGATGATATCTAGGATGTTTTGGATTGATCGCGGCGCCCACGCTTGCTACGAATACGTCCCAATTACTCCGTCTCCTTTCCGTTGGCCCCGAAACGAAATCGAACGAAAAAAAATCTAGGGTTAGATCGGATTTTTGGATTCGTAAACTTAAACGAAAACCTATGGACAACTTACCACAATCTGGAACACTAGAAATGTTGCTCTCCACGCCTTCTTCGTCGATTTTTGTCGCCGGAACGTGATCGGAAAGTCGTCGGATCGGTTTTGGATGAACAAGGGAGAAGTTTTGAGAGTTTGGGAGTAATGGGGGCTGCCACTTCGAAATTTAGTGTTCATTGTGAGTGTCCAATCCCCTCAAACCCGTCCATATACTCCTTCCCTCGACCGGGATTGAGTTTCCAAAGTCGGGGGTCGAAAATAAGGTAAGAAATCGTTGAAATCCGCAATACGATCGCCTTCTGCTATTTGGCGCGCCTTTGGCGCGGTTTTTGGGGAAAAACCGCCCGGCCACCGCGCCAGCCCCGGCTGGGCTGCGGTCCATGCCGGGCCGTGCGTTCCGTCGGGCCTTTTCGCCTCTCTTTCGGACTTCTGTCCTCCTACGTTTTCGGGCTCGATTTTTCGGGTCGTTCTCGGGTTAGGATTCCTAACTTAAATTTATTCCGACTTAAATTGATTTCATGTTCGAAATCTTAAGTCCGTCGGTTTCGGATTTGTCGGCTTCTAATTCGCGTCCTTTGGCTCCCGTGCAATAACTTGTGTAATTAAATTTGTTCCGACTTCACGGGTTCTTGGAATTAGAATTGTTTTCCTTCTTGAATTTAATTCCAATTATTTTGACTCAATTCATGGAATATCTTCGGGTTTCCTTTCCCTCTTTTATTCCATTTTGAATTTTGAATCTATCGGCGTTTCATTTCCGAGCAATAATTTATTGTGATAAATTATTTTCTTCTTCTCGGGGATATTTCGACATTGATCGGAATAAATTTTTATTCCTTTGGACGTTGATAAAAATCTGGGGTATTACATCCTCATCTCTTTTGCATCCCAAAAATTCTAACTTCCAACCCCCATGTCGCAAGACTCCTATCGTGAGACCATGTCTCACGACACACTTTTTGTCTAGTGACATGGAAACCCTAAATTTCCAAAAAAAATTCAAATCCTTTTATTCCCCACCCCTCATGTCGTGATCCTCCTGTCGTGAACCCACGGTTCACGATGCAATTTCTGTCTCACGACATGCATGGCACTCCCTTGCCAAATTTTATGTTTCTCCATACCCGACCATTAATTAATTGAACCCTTTAGTCATTAATTAATGATTATGATTAGCAATAATTAAAGTCAGTAATAACCATGAATAAAGGACCTTTGTTCAATTTTCACTAAAATAATTTTCTATAAACAAAATATTAATGTTTTAAGCAGATAATCCGGATTGTAATTAATTATGGTATGTTGGATCATTTAAAACATTGATTATGGATTTAATTCCATAATCTTGCATGAGAAACCAATGTCTCCCATGCAAGGCATTCTTCTTTTATCTTATCTTCGGTCTTTTCCGTGTTGTGTGAAACAGCTAGTAAGAAATATAACAGACTAATGTTGGCGGATATTCCCACACGGATAAATTAGCTCGTGGTCTGTATATTAAGTACTACATGTTATTTTGCATGGTCCGGATAGTGGTCGGTGGAAGCCTTGGCGGTTCGTCCATCCGGGATTATAATAGCTGCTCAGCTGACTCCTATCCGGATACAATTTCTTTTTCTTTATCTTAATTTCCAAACCCGAATTCTAATCTGTGATAGGATTCAGATGATATCTTTCAATATCATTTGATAAATATTACAGAAAAGAAACATGTAGGTTTTTTTATCCGGATTCACAGGCAGCAGATGTCCAACTGGTAGCGACACTGCCATTATAGGGTTTTTTGTTGTCTAAATTCATTCCATCCGAGTAATTGGGAAACTGGATAGCAGATGTTTGCAGTCCACCTGATTATTCTGCCATCATATTTTGCCTCACGGCTACTTCACCTCTGTGTCTCCCATTCTGTCTAAATCCACCATTATATTTTGGGTTGATTAATTTTACACTTCGTTATATCCGTATGCATGCTATTATTATGTAGATATTGTGGTCATATTATTTTGGGATCCTTCCCTTGGATATAGAAGTCTAGATTTAAAATAGATAATGCATATTAAATTTCCAGCAAAAATTCATTTATAAAATCCGGATCTGAGTAAGGGATAAATTCCCCAGTTATGTTTAATTCATATTCTACTTGGGGTTGATTTTGGGAAATTAGAAGCAGAGTCAGCGATTAGGTCTTTCTAGAGTGAAAGGGATTGTGTTCTTATTGAGAGTCTAGTACCTGTTTAGGGAATGGTTTTCAAATTTATTATTTTCCAAAATTGTTGTGTGTTGGAAATCTGGTATTAAATATTATACTGAGATGGGGTCCACTTGGATTCAAATACGGTGTGATGGATAATTCTAGAGGAACAACACTCAGGCCTTGGTTATTTTCTGAGATAGGGTTGAGTCCCTTCCAACTGCTATCCTCTTCTGCCAAAGCCTATTTTTGAGTCCTGGGTGAGTGCATCCGGAACGAACTAATTTATTAGGTCGTTTCATTAGTTTGTATCTGAAAACCACCCGGAAGGAAGTGAACACTGCGAGCGGTTCATCGAGATCCGGGAATTCTTGATCCACGTCCAGTCATCATGACTGGGGGCTCTCTTATACTACCATGGTAACGCTTTTAGAACCTCCGAGTGATAGGATTTTTAAATGCTTTCTTTACCGTTTTCTTTTAATTGCTTTCTATAGAGGTCACTCGGATGTATTAAGAGAGTTTCGAACTGTTTCTAGGTTTGAGAGTTATGGGATAGTTCAGGGTTTAATTAGAATCTTTGGGTGTGACATGGGGGAATGATAGCAGTACTTGGCATTTCAACTAATGATTTTTCAGGTGTTGCTTGTCCACCACAGATAAATGACATACCCTGGCCGGGGCAGTTATAAGTCTGTGGTATCTAAGAATTTGTGGTCTTAAGAACATGTAACCTCATACTGTAAGTACCTGTCTGTTAAAGGGAACATAGTACTGAGAGCATGACTATTAGCTATCTGACAGGATTATCCCAAACAAAGATCTGTGTATAAAAATGGAAGTTTAATTATGCTTTATCTGAATCTTGTCCAATTTTTATTCTTTTCTTCCTGTCCCCTCTGTCTCACTTTTAGATCTGCTTTCTAGGTAGATTAGCATAAATTTATGGCTTACCACGAAATTTAGTAGCAATTACTCTTAAATCTGGGAAAGTTTTGGCTGGGCCAGCCGTGGAGACCTCCAGTCGCTAGACTGCCACTCAGTCGTGAGACATAGTCTCGCGACTGGTGCCTAGTCCCGCGACTGGTTTTTGAATTTTCAAACTTTATGGACTGGGCCTGAGTCCATATTATTGGTTTTGGACCTGAATAAATTCAGTCCAAAATATTTACAATTATTGGGCTAGAAATTAAAATAACCCACTTGCATAATAATAGGTTGGATCAATTCCATTTATTTGTAAAAATTATTCCGGATTTTAAATTGCTTTAAATTCCGAGAGTATTTTCTTAAATTCATGGAATTAATCCAACCGGCAACCTGGTTTTCCACGCTATTTTTCTGTTCCTTCTTTTTGGTGGTTCCGGAATTTCTGCAAGACAGATAAATTAATCATATTAGATTTTTCTCCAAATATCAACATCCTCACATTTAGAGTCTTAATACTCTAAATCTTTAGTTGATTTTGGATACTTTCCGATTTTGAAATAAAGCAGTACGTATATACATAAAATGAAAATTTTATAATTTAATTGCAGTTTTTATTGAGTGTAAGCCGGGTCTGCCACTGGTTGGCTCTCTTTTTCCGGATCGAACATTCCGATGTATTCCTTTAGCCTATGTCCATTCACCACCAGATCGCCCTTGTCAGTTCGGATCCAGATTGCACCGCTTCTAAACACCTCCAGCACTTCATATGGCCCTTCCCATCTGGATTTTAGCTTTCCGGGGAACAGCTTCAACCTAGAATTGAACGGTAAAACGTTTTGGCCAATAAAGAATTGCTTGGATTTAATCCTGCAATCGTGCAACTTCTGGGTCCGCTCTTTATAAATCCGAGAGCTTTCATAAGCTTGCGCTCGTATTTCCTCAATTTCATTGAGGTTTAACTTGCGCTTGCTCTGAGCAACTTTTGGATCAAAGCTAAGCGTTTTAATGGCCCAGTAAGCTTTATGCTCTAACTCTAAGGGAAAATGACAAGCTTTTCCGAAGATAAGCCTGTACGGAGACATCCCAATGGGAGTCTTATATGTTGTGCGATATGCCCATAGAGCATCATTAAGCTTACGTGCCCAATCCTTTCGGGTTCTCCCGACAGTGGCTTCGAGTATATGTTTGATCTCGCGATTGGATACCTCGACTTGACCACTTGTCTGGGGATCATAAGGCGTGCCTATCTTGTGGAGGATGCCAGTTTTAAACATTAAGTTCTCAAAGGATTTGTTAACAAAATGTGTTCCTCCATCAGATATTATCACCCTAGGTATGCCAAATCGATTAAAAATGTTGTTCTTGAGGAACTTTATGACTTGGTTTTCATCATTGGTTGGTAATGCGACAGCCTCGACCCATTTGAACACGTAATCGACAGCTACCAAAATGTACTGGTTTCCACCAGATGGTGGAAACGGTCCCATGAAGTCAATGCCCCAAACATCAAAAATCTCAAGAGTAAGAATTCCTTTCTGAGGCATCTCATCCCTCTTGGAAATGTTTCCTAGTCTCTGGCACCTGTCGCAGGCTTTCACAAATGTCTTGCAATCCTCATAGATGTGAGGCCAGTAAAATCCACACTCGAGGACTTTATGGGCCGTTCGAGCGGGACCGTGGTGACCTCCACAGTCTGATTCATGGCATTTTCTGACAATTTGATAAGCCTCATGCTCAGTCAGACATCGCCTAATTATCGAATCGGCGCAGTGCTTGAAAAGATAAGGTTCTTCCTAGAAGTAATTTAATACATCTCGGTTGAACTTATTCTTGAAATGATTGCTTGAGAATGGTGGGTTATTCCGCATGCCAAGAAATTAGCGATGTCGAAAACCATGGACACGCTTAATCGTGCAAATGTAATGTGAACAACTGTTCGTCCGGGAAATCTTCATTGACGACTTTCTCATTTTTATCATTTTCTAATCGAGATAAGTGGTCAGCAGCACCATTATCTCGACCTCGCCTATCTTTTATTACGATGTCAAACTCCTACAGCAATAGTACCCACCTGATTAAACGAGGTTTTGCGTCTTGCTTGCTGAACAAGTATCTGAGTGCACTGTGGTCAGTGTACACTATAGTCTTTGTACCAATAAGGTACTGTCTGAACTTGTCAAACGCAAAGACTACAGCATACATCTATTTTTCTGTAGTGGTGTAGTTTATTTGGGCTTCATTCAGGGCGTGACTTGCGTAATGAATTACGTAATGTCTCCCATCCTTATGTTGCCCTAAAACTGCACCAACTGCAAGACCAATTGCATCACACATCACCTCGAATGGTATTGACCAATCGGGTGGTTGTACAATTGGAGCAGAAGCCAACATCTTTTTGAGCGTGTCAAAGGCTTGGACACACGCATCATTTATACAAAAGAATTTTCTTTACAAAGATGGTTAGTGAGCGGCTTGACAATTTTCGAGAAATCTTTAATGAATCTCCGGTAAAAACCGGCATGCCATAAGAAACTCCTAACATATTTTATTGAATTGGGGAGAAGGAGATTGGAGATGATGGAAACCTTGGCTGGATCGACCTCAATGCCTGCACGTGAGATGCGGTGACCAAACACTATGCCCTCAGTGACCATGAAATGGCACTTTTCCCAGTTTAAAACCAAGTTATTGTCCTCACATCTTTTTAATATTTTAGCAAGATTAGTCAAACATTCGTCAAACGTATCTCCATGCACAGAGAAGTCATCCATGAAGACCTCAATGCATTTTTCGATAAATTCAGAGAATATAGACATCATGCATCTTTGAAAAGTGGCTGGTGCATTGCATATAGCAAAAGGCATGCGCCTATAGGCAAAAGTGCCATAAGGGCATGTAAAAGTTTTTTTTTTCGTGATCCTCACTTTCAATCACAATATGATTATAGCCAGAATACCCATCAAGTAAACAATAAAATTCCCTTCCCGCCAACCGTTCCAACATTTGATCTATAAAAGGTAAAGGAAAATGGTCCTTGCGCGTTGCCTCATTCAACTTCTGGTAGTCTATGCAGACCCTCCATCCGGTGACCGGCCTCGTTGCAATTTCCTCTCCTTGTTCGTTCTTCGTAATACACATCCCACCCCGCTACGGAACGACCTTCACGGGACTAACCCATTTGCTGTCAGAAATCAGGTAGATGATACCAGCATCTAATAGCTTGATCACCTCTTTTCTTACCACTTCCTGCATGGGCGGGTTCAAACGTTGTTGGGGCTGGCGCGAGGGTTTGAAACTCTCCTCCATCAATATCCTGTGCATGCAATGTAACACCCCGGATTTGATAACCCAGGCCGGGATGCCACCGCCACACCTCCCTAGCAAGGCACGGATTCTCCGAGCTTGCTAAAAGATGCAAGGCTATAAGTATTGCAAAAAGGTTTAAAAACAAGTCCGGAATCTATTTAAAAATAATAATAATATTTCATCCACGCATAGTAATACCGGAAAGTAAAATATCGCAGCGGAAATGTAAAGGGGCCGACATGGCCAAAACTCGGGTTATACAGGCCCAACATGCAAGTGTCATAAAAAGCGATAAAAATAATGTTTTAAGTTTTCCATCCCCCAATGCATATGCTCATGCATTTTCTCCATACTCTGAAAAAAAAAAGAGGAAACAACAATTTTATCAGTATATAAAATACTGAGTAAGTCGATCCTAACATATCAATAAAGGGGTTTAATTAAATAATTAAAATTTCACTCCTAAACATGCATTTACAATTTCTAAAAGCATTACTAATTTAATTGTGTACTTGCACATCATTTAACCATAATAACAATTTAATAAGATATGAAATTTAAAGGCATAATTTAAATGCATAATTTAAAGACATGCATAAATAAATGAAGACTTAAAATATTAAATCTTTTATTTCCCCGTTACGTAACCATTTCTTAATATTTTGTGTAGCCGGTGATCCGGCGGCCGCAGCCGTGTCGTAAGTATCTTGTATAGCCGGTGATCCGGCGGCCGCAGCCATATCTGCCATACCCACTAACACTCCGGAGCCTCGGGAAGTCCATACGAACAATCCCGAGAGTGTAGGCCATGTATCTCCCGCCGATTGGCGTAATATCTCATCTAAATTCTCTCGTCCATTATAGGCCCGAAGAGAAAGGCTAGAGGGGCACCCTGCAGAGCACTCACCCTCCACCATAGTATCTCATGTACCATTTTGATTTAATGTATCGGGGTTTTTCAAAAGTATAGATGCATCGTATTTCAAATCTTTGATCGTTCGTTTCGAAATTTCAAAATCTCTCGATTTAAAAGTCATTCGGCATCACAGTTAACGCCTTTTTAATTAAAAAATTCGTTTCAAGTCCAAAAAATCTGAAATTTTCATAGTTTATCCAAAACACCCTAACGAACAACTTTCGTGTTTTAACAATTTCGAAATAAGTTGAGGAAACATGTCAAAAATCGAGTTTAATGCAAAAACAGTTCACTGTCCAGTGGCAGATTTGACACAGTTTAGAAAATCGACTTTTTGACATATCAAATGGACTCCAAAAATTCTAAAATTTTAAACACATATACTAGACAGGATTATCTACAACTTTCATTTAGATGCAAAGATCAAATCGGACTAGAAAATATAGAAACAGGCTCACTAAGTTCGGACATGTTCACTGGCAGATTTCAAAAATGTTTTGTCAAAGCAGTTTATTTTCTATGCGATTTGAAATAGCAAACGTCAATGAAAATGGCTGAAATTTTTACACAACCTAGATTTATGTGTTAGGATTAAAAGTCTAGTTTTGAGTTTCTCGGATTGAATCCTCAAAATATGATTTTTAGACAGATTTCAAAAACTGTGCGAGTTGGGGTTTTTAATTTCGGTTTTTACGTTTCGTTATGTTACGACTAATTCGGACGCCCCTAAACCACCCGTATTGATATGTAAGGCTCAACATACAGTGATGGTGTTCTTGAGTCGTCCTAGGGTCGCTCGGTTTGTCCAAAAATACTACGAACGGATCCTTGCACACGTTCTCTTCCTCCTTCGATCCCGAACGTGTTTACAAGTCCAATATTCGAAAGTTAGATTAAAGATTGGAGATAAAAACGAGAAAAACGAATCTGGATACTTCTTATCGATGATCCAAGGGATGTGAACTTTGATCTACTCGTTCCTACGGCCGTCGATGGTTGTCGGAAAGTCGCCGGAAGTCCGTCGGAAGTTCGTCGGGAGAGTGTTTTGGCTTGGGAGATTTTGAGAGTGAATTGGGAGGGTTTGAAGACTGATTATGGGGTGGAATCTGTTCCCCCATCGTCCTAATACACCTTCCCCCATCCAAAATCCACTTTCCAAAGTCGGGGGGGTTGAATTATGGCAAGAAATCGCCGAAAACGCGTAATTTGCACAAATCTGGGGACTCACGCGGGGTTGGCGCGCTGAACGGCCAAACCCCGCGCGGCCAGCACGCGGCTCCCGCCTAGACTGCGGTCCGGGCGGGTCCGTGCGATCCGATCCGTCGGGTCTTTTCCTCTTCTCTTTCGGACTTCTATCCTTCCACGTTTTCGCGCTCGATTTTCCGGGTCATTTTCGGATTATGCTTCTCATCATAAATTTATTCCGACTCAATTTGATTTCATGTTTGAAATTTTAAGACCGTCGGTTTCGGTCCGTCGGGTTCTAAATCGTCGTCTTTTGACTTCCGTGCATTTCCGAGTTCACGGGTTCTCGGAAACAAAACTTTCTTTTCTATTGGATTAATTCCTATTTTATATTCTAAAATTTACGAGTATTACATGCAAACAGAAGGGCTTATTACTTTTATATCAGAAATGGTCCAACCGATTGCATGTACTTGTTTTTTAAGCACTCCCACCAGAGCATTTTCTTGATCTTGTGTCAGCTTAGCTAACACAATTACCGGTAGCATTTTAGGTTCAGCAAGAAATGCGTACTTCAGATGGCCCGGTAGCACTTTTAGTTCTAGCTCTAGTGGGCATTCCACAGATGGAAGTAATTTTCGAGAAATGGGTGGGAGGAAATGAGATTTACCTTTCGGATCCTGTGTCAGCACAGGATCCGCCTCCTTCTGGTCGGCGTCTTCATGGAATTCAACACCGTCGAAATCCTCCAAATCCCCAGTTCCAGGGTCGGCGAAGTAAACGGCGCTGCAGCCTTCTTGCTCCGCGCCTGCAGGCTTCAGTACCTGCTTTGATAGTTCGTCATCCATCATCATTACATTTAATCCAGGGTCAAGCTCTCCCTCACTGTCTATCTCCTCCCCTCTAACTATTAGATCATCAAAGGAAAAACAAGAACTGTCGTTTGGATACTTTTGCAGTCGGGCCATATCGAAGACCACCTCCTCCCCATCTACACGGAGCGTCACTTTCCCGGATTTGGCATCAATTAGTGCTCCGCCAGTGGCCAAGAATGGCCTTCCCAGGATGAGAGGCATGTTAGAGTCTTCCTCAATGTCCAGGATAATGAAGTCTGCTGGGAAGGGGGTACTGCCTGCTCTGATTATGACATCTCTCAGGATCCCAATCGGCTGCGTGATCGATATGTCTGCAAGCTGTAGCTTCATTTTGATTGGCTCCACAATTCCAAGCTTGAGACGTTTTACCATTGCCAATGGCATTACGTTGATACTGGATCCTAGATCACACATTCCTTTCCCTGCATTGACTTGGCCAATTCGGATTGGCAAAGTATAGCAGCCAGGGTCTTCCTTTTTCTCAGGCAGTTTCTTCTGGATAATTGCGCTGCACGTACTATTGAGCACCACTAATTCCTCTTGTTCAACCTTTCTTTTGCCGTTTTAGCCTCTTCTGATGCAGCTTCAGTCTACTTTACAGCTCTCTCTTTTTCAGCATCTATTGCTTCCTAATCAACAGTATCGTCTTTCCCAGTTTCTTTTCCAGTATCCTTTCCTCTTGGCCCAGCCAAAACTTTCCCAGATTTAAGAGTAATTGCTTTGCACTGCGGGTTCTTCTCCGCAGCGCTTGGCAATGTTCCCTTGTCCCTTTTCTGAAGCTCATTGGCCATCTGAGTAACTTGGGTCTCCACATTCCTTATGGAGGCCTGTAGTTGGGAATTGATTTCCTTCTGGCTTGTAATAAAATCGGTCATCATGTTCTCTAGCCTTGATGGTTGCTTTTGAACCTGATTCTGATTCTGGTTTTGGTTCCACTGGCCTTGGTTGGGAACAAACTGGGGTTGGAAGTTCTGGAAGTTCTGGTTGGGTTGCTGGAAATTTTTGTTTTGAGGGGGTCTTTGCTAGACTTGAGGTTGGAAATTTTTGGTTATGGTTCTGAAAGTTCTGGCCCCTGTTTTGGTGGAATCCCTGATTCTGCTGCGGGTTGAACTATTGTGGCTTATTCAACAGGTGTGAATTGAGGGCATTGTTGTTGGAGTAAGAAAGGTTCGGGCGTCGGTTCGGAAAAGCTCCTGCAAAATTACAGCTTTCAGATGCAACCTGTTCGCATGTGTCGGTTGCGTGAGCTCCCTGACACAATCCACAAATTGCCTCTGTGTGCTGTCCTTGAGCTGAGCTCCCTGCTCCCTGATTTACAGACAATGCAGCCACCTGCTCTTGCAGCTTCTCAAAATCAGATTTTTCTGATGTACCTACAGCACAAAGTCCACGGGGAAGGGGATCATTAACATTATCATCATTTAGTACAGACCGATTTACACTCATTGTTTCAATTTTCGCCCATGCTGGATCCATGGGCATGTGTAACAGGTGTTGTCCCCTTGCTGCATCCAGCATATGCTTCCATGCCGGTGTCAGTCCATTGTAGAACATTCTTAACTGTTCCCATCCTTGAAACCCGTGCTGAGGGCACTTTCTCAACAGATTCACAATTCTCTCCTTAGCGTCATACAAAGATTCCTTCGGTTTCATCTTAAATTCAGAAATTTTCGACCTCCCCTCATCTTTCTTCCATTCTGGAAAGTATTTCACCAAGAAGTTTCTTACTATATCCTCCCAGCTACTTCTTTGGTTCACCGGCATTGACTTGTACCAAGTTTTTGCTCCACTGCACAACGAGAGTGGGAACAACATCATCCGAATAGTGTTCTGTGAGACCCCCTGGTTCTTGATCGTGTTGCAGAGTTCCAAGAATGTTGCCAGATGGTCATGTGGGTCCTCGTGGTTGGCCCCTACGAATTGGCTATTCTGCACCAGGTTGATTAGAACGGGTTTCAGCTCGAAGTCTCTGGCTGCTATTGGTGCTCTTCCCTGCACATTCAAGTATGGCTCCACTATCGGTTGCATGTAATCAGCAGCAGTGGGCTGCAGATTGTTCCCTTGACCTCCTGGGTACTGCCCTTGGTACTGTCCCTGGTATTGCTCTTGTGGATTGAAGTTCTGGTGGGGATAGAAATTCCTTGGGTTATTATGATCTTGTGGGTATTGGTTCTGATTATACTGCTTTGGATTTTGGTACTGCTGGTTTTGGAAGTTAGGATTATTGGGGAAGGTTTGGTTGTTTGGAGGGACCTCGAAGGGTTGATGCTCGATATTTGGTACGTTCCCACCTCCCTGGATGACCTGACGAGGGGGATCGTCCAAATTCTCGTCGTTAACATCTTCGGGATCCTCTTGGATATTTTGGAGTGGTGGGTTTGGTGGTATGATGGGTGGGATGTCAGGATTTGCCATCTCAGAAATGTCACTGCTTGTACTGGGAGAACGTAGTGCCTGCCTTTCTCGTTCTTTCCTCTGCCTAGCTTGCGCCCTTAGACGTCGAGCTGTTCTTTCTATTTTTGAATTGAACAGGATCTCGGCCGGTGTTTCCTTACTTCGTTGCATAAAACAATGGTTTCAGCGATGATAGTACATGTACAATCCCCAGGTTAGAAATGGTTTGGTGAATAAGATATATTTATATGTATAAGCTAACTGTGAGCAATCAGGAATGTAATTCTCTTAATAAAATGGAGCTCCATCCTCCCCGGCAACGGCGCCATGAAACTTTTGACAATTTCTCACTACACGAGTATTTTTGAAAGTAGAATAACAATGAATCCTGGTTTAGGTTTTATTTAAAGAAACCGATTTATGAAGATGGAGTTGGGAGTAGGGATATATTTAGTGGTTGTCACGTTTTTATTACTCGTGTTAAGAAATTGTCACCCGAAAGCGCACGATGTCAAATATTCAGTAATTTATAGTAAGACCGGATCGTTCACTAAAGGATGTTCGATAGAAGCAGGTCCCACACTGTTTTATCAGATCTTCCACTCGTATTGCTCTAATCAGTTTTAAAAGTTTGAACTAACAACTACTTGACTGAATTTAATGCTAAACTATAAAAGCAGATAAAATTATCCTACAGAGCATTAAAACTGTTCTAGAAAAGCAGTTTAATCTATACTAAAAAGCAATTGAAACTAGATCTAGAAAAGCAGTTAAAATTTATTCTAACAAAGCCATAAATTTATGTTAATCTATCTAGAAAGCATATCTAAAAGTGAGACGGAGGGGACAGGAAGAAAAGAATAAAAATTGGACAAGATTTAGATAAAGCATAATTAAACTTCCATTTTTATACACAGATCTTTGTTTGGGATAATCCTGTCAGATAGCTAATTCTCATGCTCTCAGTACTATGTTCCCTTTAACAGACAGGTACTTACAGTATGAGGTTACATGTTCTTAAGACCACAAATTCTAAGATACCACAAACTTATAACTGCCCCGGCCAGGGTATGTCATTTATCTGTGGTGGACAAGCAACACCTGACAAATCATTAGTTGAAATGCCAAGTACTGCTATCACTCCCCCATGTCACACCCAAAGTTCTAATTAAACCCTGAACTATTTCATAACTCTCAAACCTAGAAACAGTTAGAACCTCTCTCAATACATCCGAGTGACCTCTATAGAAAGCAATTATAAGAAAGCGGTAAAGAAAGTATTTAAAAATCCTATCACTCAGAGGTTTTAAAAGCGTTACCCTGGTAGTATAAGAAGCCCCCAGTCATGATGACTGGACGTGGATCAAGAATTCCCGGATCTCGATAAACCGCTCGCAGTGTTCACTTCCTTTCGGGTGGTTATGAGATACAAAGTAATGACACGAACTAATAAAATTAGTTCGTTCCGCATGCACTGACTCAGGACTCAAAAATAGGCTTTGGCAGAAGAGGGTAGCAGTTGAAAGGGACTCAACCCTATCTTAGAAAATAACCAAGGCCTGAGTGTTGTTCCTCTAGAATTATCCATCACACCGTATTTGAATCCAAGTGGACCCCATCTCAGTGTAATATTTAATATCAGATTTCTAACACACAACAATTTTGGAAAATAATAAATTTGAAAACCATTCCCTAAACAGGTACTAGATTCTCAATAAGAACATAGACCCTTTCAGTCTAGAAGAGACCTAATCGCTGACTCTGCTTCTAATTTCCCAAAATCAACCCCTAGTAGAATATGAATTAAACATAACTGAGGAATTTATCCCTTACTCAGGTCCGGATTTTATAAATGATTTTTTGCTGGAAATTTAATATGCAGTATCTATTTTAAATCTAGACTTCTATGTCCAAGGGAAGGATCCCAAAATAATATGACCAAAATATCTACATAATAATAGCATGCATACGGATATAACGAAGTGTAAAATTAATCAACCCAAAATATAATGGTGGGTTTAGACAGAATGTGAGACACAGAGGTGAAGTAGCCGTGAGGCAAAATATGATGGCAGAATAATCAGGTGGACTGCAAACATCTGCTATCCAGTTTCCCAATTACTCGGATGGAATGAATTTAGACAACAGAAAACCCTATAATTGCAGTGTCGCTACCAGTTGGGCCTCTGCTGCCTGTGAATCCGGATAAAAAACCTGCATGTTTCATTTATGTAATATTTCTCAAATCATATTGACAGATATCATCTGAATCCTATCACAGATTAGAACTCGGGTTTGGAAATTAAGAAAAAGAAAAAGAAACTGTATCCGGATAGGAGTCAGCTGAGCAGCTATTATAATTCCGGATGGACGAACTGCCAAGGCTTCCACCGACCACTATTCGGACCATGCAAAATAACATCTAGTAATTAATATACAGATCACGAGCTAATTTATACGTGTGGGAATATCCGCCAACATTAGTCTGTTGTATTTCTTACTAGCTGTTTCACACAACACGGAAAAGACCGAAAATAAGATAAAAGAAGAATGCCTTGCATGGGAGACATTGGTTTCTCATGCAAGATTATGGAATTAAATCCATAATTAATGTTATAAATGATCCTTCATACCATAATTAATTACAGTCCGGATTATCTGCTTAAAACATTAATATTTTGTTTATAGAAAATTGTTTTAGTGGAAATTGAACAAAGGTCCTTTAATCATGGTAATTACTGACTTTAATTATTGCTAATCATAATCATTAATTAATAACTAAAAGGTTCAATTAATTAATGGTCGGGTATGGAGAAATATAAAATTTGGCAAGGGAGTGCCATGCATGTCGTGAGACAGAAATTGCGTCATGAAACGTGGGTTCACGACGGGAGGATCACGACATGAGGGGTGGGGAATAAAAGGATTTGAATTTTTTTTCGAAATTTAGGGTTTCCATGTCGCTAGACAAAAAGTGTGTCGTGAGACATGGTCTCACGACAGGAGTCATGCGACATGGGGGTTGGAAGTTAGAATTTTTGGGATGTAAAAAAGATGAGGACCCAGTCGTGAAACCATAAATAGTGTTGCAAACCTAGGCTCGCGACATGGGTCTCACGACTGGTGTATTTTAGAAATATTTGCCAAGTCATGGAGCTCCAGTCGCTAGACAAAAATTGTGTCGTGAGACATGGTCTCACGACTTGAGTCTAGCGACTGGAGTGATTTAACAATTTATTCTAAGTGTATGGGCTCCCAGTTGCGAGACCAAAAGTGTGTCTTGAGACATGGTCTCACGACAGGAGTCTTGCGACTGGGAATTTTTGAAATAAAAACCAAGTATTTGGTCTCCCAGTCGCGAGACTGAAAGTGAGTCTCACGACTGGAGTGTCTTGCGACTGGGAGTTTTCCAAAAAATTACCTAAGGCATGGGTGTATTTCAGGACCCAAGTCAGAAAAGAACAGTGGCATGCAACATGCGTGATATCACCCTATTTCAGATCAAAAAGCTATTCTAACCCAAAAACAACCAAACAGAATTTGAACCTATCTAGAACATGCTTGAACAAAATAAATCTAACTAAAACAACATTAAAATAAGCAAGATCCTAATCTAGGTTTTTAACACACATTATGCATGAACATTATCCAAAATAACTAAACAGTAACCAAAAAAAATGAGAAATAATGGTCAAATGGCCAAAAAGAAAATGAAAGCAGTAAATCCATGGGTTTACAACACCCATTTCATGTTTTTGGGACACATTTTTGGATTAACTTCCCATTTATAAAATGGGTTTGATAATATCCATTAAGTTGGGTATTACAAACCCTAAATCAAAGGTTTAGAACAAGAAAACATGAGGAAAGTGGCTATCTAGCTATCAAAATGGAAAACAAACAATAAAATAAGAACTAAGCTGTGCTAATCTATGGACAGAATTAAATAATACATGAAAAATTAAACTAACCTAATCTAAAACTACCTGAGAGGGAACTCTTCAATCTGCCTTCAAGTGTATGAATTGCTAACTGATCAACCCTAGGCACCTTGGATCACCCTATATTTATAGAGATTAAACCCTAGGCCCATGGGCCTTGATTTGAGGCCCAACATGTCGCAAGACACACACACATCACAGCCTTCCTCGTATCGCGAAATCACGCGGTGTGGCGCGAGACTGGGCTGCATGTCGCAAGACTTCACGCCCAGTCGTGAGACTCTCCGGACCAGGTACTCATTTTGCCTTCTGCGTCACTAGACTCCCACCCAGTCGCGAGACCATGCTTCGCGACTGGGGTCTAGCGACTGGTATTATGGATTGGTTTCTTCTTCATCATCTGGCCCTTGTGTCGCGAGACTCCTTCCTAGTCGCTAGACTATGTTTCGCGACTGGGGTCTTGGGACGGAAGGTTCCGGACTGTGACTCATCTTCATTTGGTCTCCATGTTGCTAAACACCTTCCCAGTCGCGAGACCATGCTTCGCAACTGAGGGTTTTGGGACATGAGATTATGGACTGATTTCACCTGTTTACACTCTATTGGGTCGCGAGAATCTCCCCAGTCGTGAGGTAGCCATCCCATTGAAATCATTTTGCAAACAATGTATATACAACCTCCAGTCAACCAGTCGCCAGAGGATCCCCCTGATATTCATGTTGCATTTATATAGACCTCCAGAACTCCAGTCAACCGGTTGCCCGAGAGTCCACCAGATATTTGGCGTGGAAGCCAAATCTGCAACACTAATTATCCTATAGGGACCATGCTCCAGGAGCCGGACCAAGAAGTTCACTGACCGGATCGTAACCCTCCTAAAGTCTGAGGAATTCCAAGCTGAAATCAACAAGGAAGAAGGATGCAGTTCGAAAGCATTTGTCATAATCCGACTCGATGAAACCGGAGGGAATCCAACTGTGTATTCCCCAATTTTGATGTAGGAAGCCATCGCCGTTGCCGGAGGATCGCAGGAAGGGCGCCGGAATCTTGGAAGCTGCACCGGACGGTCAAATGGAACTCGCCGGAAAATTGGCCGTAAGTTGGCTGGAGGTCGGCCGGAACCACCAGCGCTCACCAGACAAATTTTAATCAAGTCGGAAGATGGTCGGATATTAGTTGTAATAATATAGATGTGAACAAACTCAGAATTTTGGCTAAGGCATGAAAATGCATATGGTAGACTGTGCATGTGGTCGCCTGCAACACCATACGACCATACGACCGTCCACCATCCACCACTTTTTGACTAAGGGAATGAGTTGCATATGGTGGACTGTGCATATGGTCGCCTGCACCACCACACGACCATCTGCACTTGCCACTATACGCAATTGGCACTCAAATTTTCCTAAGGCATTTTGCATATGGTGAACCGCATACGGTGGGGATTGCATACGACTATATGCAGTTACCACCATACGCAAATACCCCTCAGACCACTTTTTGGTGTTTTATTCATTTCTTTTATTGTTTAATCCTTCATTAGGCTTCTTTAATGTGTATTTTGGGCATTGGTCTATATATATGACCTCCCCCTCATTTTGGAATCATCTTTGCTTGAATGAATACTAATTTCATCTCTTCAAAGATCATTTGTGAGTTCATAAACACTCTCACACACCTCTTTGTATGTTTGCTCGGAAACATTCATCAACCGTGGACCGAAGCTGCCATTGCTGATCACCAAACTGAGGCTTGAGTGGAAGGATTGGGATGAGGTCAATGTTGTAATACATTGGTTGCTTCCCCCGACCATTCTTGTTGCGGTTTTGCTTTCTTATCCTCATTTCTTTTATTTTCGGTCACCATTAATCTTCTCTTAATCTTCCCTTAATCTTCCGTATGTCTTCATTAATCCATATTAGCAAGTTAGTAACCAAGGGATCCATGGCATCCTATTTTATTTTGGTATCAGAGCTACACTTGGTTCTACTTGTTTTCCCATAAACTTCAAAACCATAAAAATCGAAAAATCATTCAAAAACCGAAAAATATAGCTGCTGCCCGTTTTTCTTAAAATCTGGTATCCTCTCATTGGGAATTTCCGAAATATGATTTCATATTCTTCTTCCTCTCGTCGAGTAGATATATTTACATATAAATTTCATCGAAAACGGACGGCGGATGCCAAAGTTATGGCCGACTGAAGTTTCGGTGTTTTTGTGTTCTTAAATCCGAAAATTCCAAAAATATTCAAGCTTTCCTTATTATTGCTTGCTGACATCTTGTATTGTGGATATTTGGACCTTGATATTCTCCATTGTGTGTTTGCATTGCATGAGATTAGAGTGTAAATCATTATTTGAGCAAACCGAACACAACGGTGGGGTTTAATCGGGTTTGGTGAGTGAGATTATTGCTTGTGTTCTTGGATGGATATTTGGTGTGCATGGTATACATGTTGATTGTTTGAAGATTTGAAGATTGCATGCATGAATTCTTGACTATTGGGTAAAAAGTTGGTAGGATTTTGCATGCAATTACTCGGTTAAAGAAGAGGATTTTCACAAGTACAAGACATTTAAGAGCATTGATGGAAGTCAAAAGGATAATCAATCTTGGGGTATTAATTGCTTGTCTTAAGCATTAATTGAGAAAAGACATCCGGGACGTGTTTCAAGCTTAAAAAAAATCAGCCAAGTTAAAAATTGCATACGGTGGACTGCATGCGGTCGTCACTACCCACCATACGCAAAGTTGTTGAAAATTATTCTAAGTCCCAAGATTGCATACGTGGACTGCATACGGTGGACTGCATACGGTCGTCACTATTCACCATACGCACCACCCACCATACGCAAAGTTGCTAAAAAATTTTCTAAGGCCCAAGATTGCATACGGTGGGCTGCATACGGTGGACCGCATACGGTCGTCACTACACACCATATGCAATACCCACCATACGTATCAGACCAAAATTTTGAAAATTGGCGTGGGACCCACCAGTGCATATCCATTGTCACTATTTGCCTTTCTTTGCTGTTTGGCTCGATTCTTGGCTACTGTTGGCAATATTTACCGCCATATTTTATATTTTGAGTGTTAATACAATAAAGTGGATATTGGACTGGCACAATTATTCTTCTGAATTTAATTCACAAACACCGAGTTGAAGTTCCGTCTATTATAAAGATATTGGAATTCCTCTGATTAAATTGTGAAACCAAGCCCTTGAAACCACTTGAGTATTGGGGACATTATCCGAGTGTTTTAGTGATGTTTTGTTTTTCCACTTCTATATCGGGACCATATACACCATTGTTTGTGACGAATGCTCGAATAAGGTTTTGAACTTAAATTGATTGAATTGTATACAACATGATTATACCTTATTTTTGAATTGAGTCGGGCAGTTACAGTCAGGCAGTTACATTTGATCCGTGTATTGCGCGTCCATCATCTCAGGCCTCACTCACCGCCACCCGAGATTTGTTTGTGATCACTGTGGGCTGCAGATTTATTCCAGGTTGTGGATTAATCCAGCATTCAGCCATCGGGTTGTGAGCAAACTGAGTGATTTTACCAAGTGATTCAGATTAAAATTCCATATTTTATTTTATTATTGTTATATATATTAATATATACAATATTTTCATCCTCTTTGCAGGTGCTATTTTATTTTTCTTTGTTCAGTTTTCTACTATGGCAGGTTCAGGTCAACCCTCTAACAAGGATATGATGGAAATGATGCAAAGATTAAGCAATCGGATTGATTGTTTTAAGGGCGAAATGGTTGTGCATGGCAATGTTGTTCAATCTGAAACCATGAGGGGCCTTGAACTCAAACTACAAGAGGAATTCGATAAGCATACACCTCAGGAATTCGGAAGTTGGCCGGTCACCGGATAAATTTTAGTCAAGTCGGAAGATGGTCGGATATTAATTGTAAAAATACAGATGTGAACAAACTCAGAATTTGGCTAAGGCATGAAAATGCATATGGTGGACTGTGCATATGGTCGCCTGCACGACCATACGACCGTCCACCATCCACCACTTTTTGACTAAGGGAAGGAGTTGCATAGGGTGGACAGTGCGTATGGTTGCCTGCACCACCATACGACCATACGACCATATTCACTTGCCCACCATACGCAATTGGCACCCAATTTTCCTAAGACATTGTGCATATGGTGAACCGCATGCGGTGGGGATTGCATACGACCATATGCATTTGCCCACCATACCCAATTGGCCCCCAAGATTTCCTAAGGCATTTGCATATGGTGAACCGCATACGGTGGGGATTGCATACGACCATATGCAGTTACCACCACACACAAATACCCCTCAGACCACTTTTGGTGTTTTCTTCATTTCTTTTATTGTTTAATCCTTCATTAGGCTTGTTTAATGTGTATTTTGGGCATTGGTATATATATGGGCTCCCCATCATTTTGTAATCATCTTTGCTTGAATGAATATTAATTTTCTCTCTTCAAAGATCATTTGTAAGTTCATAAACACTCTCACACACCTCTTTGTATGTTTGCTTGGAAACATTCATCAACCGTGGACCGAAGCTACCATTGTTGATCACCAAACCGAGGCTTGAGTGGAAGGATATTGATGAGGTCAATGGTGTAACACATTGGTTGCTTCCCCCGATGATTCTTGTTGCGGTTTTGCTTTCTTATCCTCTTTTCTTTTATTTTCGGTCACCATTAATCTTCTCTTAATCTTCCCTTAATCTGCCGTATGTCTTCGTTAATCCATATTGGCAAGTTAGTAACCAAGAGATCCATGGCAATATTTGTCCTGCATTTATATTAACTTCCAGAACTGTGAATTGTGACTAAAGAAATAAAGTAATAAATACTGCCTCATGTTAAATTCACCTTATGTTTTGTTTCAAATGAATGACTTAGTCTTTATGATTCTCTTATTTTAACAGGGCTCCTGTCAGAGTTTATGGTGTTATCCAATATGATCATCTTGTTTGTAAAGGCTTTGAGAAAATTGTTATCCTGTCAGAGTTTGAATTATGATTAGAGATATGTTGAGAGCTTGTGGTGTGTTTTAATCTCTTAGAGAGGAGATAAGATGCTTATAAATTATAATAAACAGATGTTAAGACTTTTAAGTTGAAAACGTTTTTGTTGCCTTGAATCCTATTATTTTTATCAAGGTCTTTTAGAATAAACTCTAAGAGACATTTATTTTCAAGCCAGGATTATGGCAATTCCATATGAGAACGGTTATCGTGCAGACAAGGGATGGTGCGGACGTGCGGACAACGTCGCTGAGAAGTACTATATCAAGTCGCTAAATTGTATAGGCCTTATCCCTGGATTGCATAGGCCATGTCGCTAAATTCTGTAGGGGCCGTCGCTGAGATGCGTTCAAATGCATAGAACTATATCGCTGAAATGTATAAAATTATGTCGCTGAAATGAATACAATAATGTTTCTGAATTGCATAAGACATGTCGCTGAATTACATAGGCTATGTCGCTGAATTGTGAATGCTCTATCGCTGAGATGCGTTTAAAATCGCAATCAACTTCAACTGATCTAACTTCAAACGTCGCTAAGATGAACATAATAATGTCGCTGAATTGCATAGGTCGTGTCGCTGAATTCGGTTGGCTCCATCGCTGAATTGTGTATGTCATGTCGTTGAACCGTTGGTTGATGAAATTGATCAATGGTTGCGGACGCTGCCGGCACGTCCTCACGTGTATTAATATAGGATTATATATTTTTTAGACATAAATTTTTAACATAATTAAAAATTTATATATACAATCAAATAATTTATATTATATAGTTATAATTAATATAATATATGTTGGATATACTATATTCAATTAAAAAATTTATAATATATAGATCTAATTAAATATTTATTAATAAAAAGTAAAACATGACGCCTAGGGTTTCCCCTGAGCGCGACAAGGCGGAGGTTGCGGGCGACCAACACAATCGTTCAAGACTGAATTTTTCATCGTTCAAGGTGGCTGTCGACATTAACATGGAGCAGGCAGAGGACGTGAGGATGAAGAGAGATCTTTTGGCGGAAAAACTGATAAGGAAGGAGTACGTAAGGGGGCGACCGACGCGTTCCAAGTCTTGTGGTGGATGTGGCGCTGGAAGAGGAGATTGGGAGGGAATGGCAGGATGCCCTAATTGTCAAAACCATGGGATTGCATGTCAATTTCAGAATTCTGAAGGAACGCTTGGGACAGTTGTGGAAGTGTTCGGGTTCATTCGATGTTATCGATATTGGATATGGGTACTATGTGATCAAGTTTGGGTTGATGGCCGACAGGGACAATGTGATCAACAGGGGTCCGTGGATGCTATTCGACCATTACCTACCGGTCATGAAGTGGAGAAAGGAATTCGATCCTACGACGGAGGAAATTAAACACACTATGGTTTGGGTCAGGATGATGGGTATCTCCTTGCAACATTACAAGGAGGATTTTCTGCATGCGTTTGCATCCGATATAGGGGAAGTCATCCATTTCGATAAGTGCACACTCAAGGGTTAGATTTGGTACGGTTTGTGTTGAGTTAGACTTGAATCAACCTGTTTTGGGAAAGTTTTTGGTGAACAGCGATGGATTCATGTAGCCTATGAAGGGCTACACTTGATCTGCCAAGGTTAGGTAGGTATGGGCATTTTTCGAGGGATTGCCATTTCAAGAAGGATGTCGGAGGGACAGATGATACCCACACAAAGGAGAGGGAAGAATCTGAACATGCGAGAAAGGGTAAAACAAAGGTGTCTAAAGAGAATGGTGATGCAGGCTACTACTGTGGGGGACGTAGGGCCTTCGGAGGTCTGTGAGAATGGCACTACCATTGGAGAGATGTATGGAGAACGGATTATGGTGCAGAGGCATCGCCGTAAACCACCATCATCGGTAAAGTTGCGAAAGGAGGACGCTATCAATTCGCAGCCTATAAGGTCGTCCCTGTCCAACACCAACAGACAGCAAGAAATATAAGGGCAGAGGCGATGACGTCTCAGCCAGTTTAATCTGAACCTGCCCAGCCGAGGATCCCCATGGTCCAGAAGGGGGTGGCACTGACGTGGGGGGGAATGCTTCGAAAGGGAAGAAAGAGGCTCCAGCATAGGGGACAAAAGGTGAAAGTCCGGGTTTCTAGAGTATCATGGCTCCGGCCAAGGGGGCTAAAAGGATAAGAGTTGATGAGAATTCATTAAGTAGAAGGTCGATTGGAGGAGCGAGTACTCAGGTTTCGGCGATTGGCGGGGTGACACTGCTGAGGGGGCGGACACGAGGAGTGATACGGACTCTCGAGATGAGTGCTAGTGTAATACTCGAGAATTTTGCAACATAAAACAATAAGTAAATAAATAAACAATAGATAAAATAAATACAATAAATAAATAAATAAAGAGAGAGAAGGAAATGAGAAGTGAAATTTAACTTAAAAAGTAATTAAATGAATTTAATTAAATAAAAAGAAATTAATAAAGAATAAATAAATTATACACTGAAACCCGACACCAATGAACTCGAGAATTCGAGTCCAAACATGCAAATAGATCCGAGTAAAATTTAGAAAGGAAATAGGAACCCGAAGATGGCCCGGAAATCGGAATCCGGGAGCATAGAGGGATAATAGTCCAAAAGAGAGGAGGAAAGGCAAGACGAATCGCACGACCCGCCCGGACCGAAGTCCAGGCGAGTGCCGCGCGGTGGCCGCGCTGTCAATAGGGGAAAGGCGCGCCACGGCCGCGCCAACGGGCAGATTCGCCGGTTGCGAGATTCACTCGCCCGAATCCGGATTTTCCGACTTCGGTTGAACACCTTTCAGCTCAAGACTCCCCAAGGCCGACCTTGGACGTCCCTAGGTCATGTTTACCTATAAATAAGACCTCTTGGAAGCCCCGAACACTTTTCAAAATCCTACGATACTCTCTATACACAAAACCCTAGATCCGGAAGTCATCGGAGGCACCAAAACCAAGCGAGGACTGCCGTGGACGAATTTGAGAGATCTCCAACGTCGTGAACGAAGAACCCGAAGAACGGAGAGGATAAACGGTGGACTGGAAGCCACGCCTCCGAACTCGACGATCCCGGACGTCTACGAATCTGTAAGTTGACACTTACATGGTTTTGGGAGTAATTAAAACACTTAACCTAAAAGCTTAATCGGAACTTTCAAAAATCTGTCAACATATGATTTTTACCGGCGCAACAGTTTTGTCTAATTTTTCCGAACCCTTAAAAGTCTTCAAATGAAAAAACTTAAAACACGAAAAACGTTCCTAAGGCTTAGATCTATCTCCTGTAAAATTTTCAGAATTTTTCATGATGATTTGATATATGAAAGCCACCCAAAACCGAACTGCTTGAAATTGGATGTTGAAATTCTTGACAGAATTTAGGTCCGATCTTGATGACGTTTTTGACACTAGTTATAAGCCGATTTAGATCTTTAGCCGAACATGAAAGTTGTGGAAAAATGTCTTGAGAAGGTCTCTGTAAAATTTCATTAAGTTTGGAGTTGATTTGCTATGGTAGATCTTGATAATCTTGAACTGCTGTTCACGAAATTCGGACAGATTAATGATATGACGAAAATTGATGTTTTTGACCTGTTTCAATATCTCGGATTGAAAAAGTGAAAGCACGAAAGTTGTTCATCTTGATGTTTCGGAGTCGGTGGTAAAATTTCAGAATTTTTGGAATTAAACTCGATTTTTAATTAATTTTAGAGTAAACTGTGGGTGACCGAGTCAAATCTTGAAATCTTGTTGAAACGGTGAAACTAGCCTTTAAGGTTTAGACGAGTAGAAGACTCTTTGAAATAAATACATGAAATCTGAAACTTAGGAAATCTTCTTTACAAACTTGATCTTTAAAATTAGGGGGTGAGTGCTCTGCAGGGTGTCCTCCTAACGATTCACTTCGTGCCTTTATGGACGATGGTGACCCGCGCGAAATTTTTGAGATATGTTGCCAAAACGGCATGAGATATATGGCCTACACTCTCGTGAATATCCACATGGGTTTCCCGAGGCTCCGGAGTAGTACTGGGTATGGCAGATACGGCTGCGGCCGCCGGTTTCCGGCTAAACTTGTTGACATCGCGATGCAATCGTGAAATACTTGAAATACTAAATCGTGGGTGTAATGGGGATAGTTAAATGTTTAATTATTGTCCTTTTAAATTATTAAATGCTTTATTTAAATTAATTACGGCTTTTATTTAAATTATGCTATGTGTACTATTGGTTAGTGCCATGATTTAATTATGCGAATTGGTTATGTTATTAAATTAAATTATTTATGATTATTATCATGCTTTTATGTAATTATTAAATTAATGGCTTTTAAACCCTTCGATCATGCATGTGTTAACTTACTCAGCAAGTTGTGCTGACCAAACCGTTTATTTTCCTTTTTCCTTACAGAGTATGTGGAACAAACATGAGCACGTTCATGCATGGGGGAAACTTTATTTTTGCGAAACTTTACTATTTAAATTCTTGCATTAGACTCTAGAATAAACGGGCCTGTTTAACCCGTGTTTTGACCATGTCGGTCTATTTACATTTTCCGCTGCAAAACTTATACTTAAATACTATTTCCGCTGCATTATGATATTATTATTTTCGAGACTATATTGTATGGGCTGTTTGCAAATGTTTTAAATATTTTTAAATACTGAAATACCTAGCCTTGCATCTCTTTAGTAAGCCGGAGAAACCGTGTCTTACTAGGGAGGTGTGGCGGTGACATCCCGACCTGGGTGACCAAAAACCGGGGTGTTACAGCTAGGCAGACGGAGAGGATGAGGGGTAGTAGAGATGATAGACTGATCTTAAACTACCCGTTTTAGTTTATTTATGAATTATAAAGAATTTAAAGTTATGACTGGAACGTGCAAGGTTTGATGGGTGGGAGGGCACAACAGTGGCTTGCCAATTGTGTTCGATCTAATCAACTGGATATTATGTGCATTATGGAATCACAAGGGAAGTTTGACGGGGTGCGCATGGTGTTTTGGAGGTTGGGGTTCGAGCCCCTACATATTCAAGAAACTATAGGACGAGCAGGTGGCCTTTGGATCTTCAAGGCTAGGGCGTGTAATTGTCAATGTAGAATAGTGAACACAAGGTCTAGAATGATCAGTATGGAGTTAAGCCGTGAGGTTTCTACTTGGACGGTGACCTTCCATTACGGCAATCCGAATTTCTATAGGAGGCGGGAGGAGTGGAAGAATTTGGAGCTGCTAGCCAATTTAATTCTGGTGCATGGATGGTAATGGGAGATTGGAATGAGGTAACCAGGGAGGATGAACTTAGTGGAGGGGTTTTTCTGCCGGAAAGGACGGAGGAGTTCCGGGGAGTCCACGATTCTTGCCACTTAGTATTCCTACGACTGGTACTATGTTTACTTGGGTTAGAAGTGTGGGAAGAGATAAGGGAATTCAGAAGAGGTTGGATAGGGGAGTTGTGAATCTAGCCTGGCATTATATTTTTAGTGAGGCTACAATCCAACACCTCCCTCGCCTTGGTTTGGATCACTGTCCGATACTGCTTGTTTATAGCAACTTCATTGACCCTAAACGTCCGAAACCTTTTAGATGGGAAGCAGCGTGGACTAAACATGCGGAGTATGTCGAGGTTGTCAAAAATTGCTGTGATGATTTCTCGAATGCCACTATTCCGGAACTGCTTTATGAAACGAGCAGGTCGTCCATCGCCTTTAACTAGAATGTGTTTGGGAATATTGTCGACAGGAAAAAAAGGTTAATTCTTCATATCAAGGGTATTGAGAAGCGTATGGAATATTGGGATTCGACTTGGCTGGCGAGATTATATAAGGAGTTGAAGGGTGAGTTGGAGAAAATTCTGTTGGAGGAGGAATTGTTGTCGTATCAAAAACTGAGGGATAAATGGATTACCTTAGGTGATCATAATACAGGATACTTTTATGCACGTACTAAGGTGAAGTGGAAAAGAATCCATACATATCGTCTGCAAACGGGCGGAGGGGAGTGGAATACTGATCAAAGTGTTTTGCAAAATCACGCCCACGGGTATTTCGCCCGGATGTTCGAACGCAAATAGGTTGAGGGGACCGCAGGCTGCTTACCTCCGCTACAGCCGATCGAAGGGAGTTGGAAGGACCCGCTTGGCCGTAACGTGGAGAATGAGGAGGTGGATTTGGTTAAGAACCAAATGCGGTCATTTGCTACGCCGGGTCTGGATGGCTTCCCGGCGGAGTTTTACAAGATTTATTGGGATATCTTGGGTGAGAGGATTTTTAAATTAGTAAAGGATGCTTTCAATAGTAAGATACTTTAGCCAAATATTGCTAATGCTTTTCTTGTTCTACTACCGAAGGTGGACGTCCCTCAAACCATTCAGGAGTACCGACCTTTAACACTTTGTAATGTTTCCTTCAAGTTCGTTACTAAAGTAATTGCCAATCGAATTCGTCAACTGCTGTGCGAATATGTCGGCCCATATCAATCGGCGTTTCTCCCTGGGAGAGGCACAAGAGATAATGGCATCTTGGTGCAGGAATTAGTATATATGTTCCAGCGTAGTACAGGGAAGCATAAGGGGGTTTTGATGAAGATTTATTTGGCTAAGGCTTATGACTCGGTGGATTGGGATTTCCTTGAGGGTTGCTTGCTTGAAATGGACTTACCAGTGGATCTTCTAGCTTTTATAATGGTTTGTGTTTGAACGTCTTCCTTTTTGATCCTTTGGAATGGTTCGCCATTAGAAATGATTAATTCGGGAAGGGGATTGAGGCAAGGGGATACATTATCTCCATATCTCTTCGTGCTCATGATGGAAAAATTATCTAGATTAATTACGTCCGAGGTGGAGGCGGGTAGGTGGAAGCCATCCAGGTGTGGTGGAGATGGTGTTCTGATTTTGCATGTCATGTTTGCTGACAACTTGATTCTTTGTTCGGAGATGGATAAAGAGAGCGTTATTTGTGTTGGAAAGGTTATGGAGAGATTCGGCACTTGCTCGGGTCTTCGTATGAATTGTGAGAACTCAATAGCGTTCTTTTCTTCCAATGTCACCGAGGAGGAGAAAAGGTGGATGGAGAATAGCCTTGGTGTTTCAATATCTATGAATTTGGGAAAATATTTGAGATTCCTATTGGTTCATGGTCGAATTAAGGTGGCTCATTTTGATGATGTGTTACGACGAATTGATAACATGTTATCTCGATGGGCGGCATCCCTTCTCAACCAGGCGGCACATGTCACATTAGCCAGGTCTGTCCTCTCGGCACTTCCCACATACTGCATGCAACTTCATCAACTCCCCATTACTGTGTGCCATCGGATTGATCAGAAGGTTCGCAAGTGGATTTGGAAGGGTGTAGTGGGTAAGAGGCTACACCTTGTAAGTTGGGAAAAGATCACTCATCCTAAGCGAGAAGGAGGGTTGGGATTGAGACAAGCTAGACATATGAACATGGCCTTGCTTGGGAAACAATTGAGTGATTTCATGTTAAATAAAGATAAGTTGTGGGTGAGGATGATGCGTGGGAAATATGGCTGCGGTGTCGGGCTCTTTCCTAGACCTCATGCCCAGGCTACGATTCTTTGGAGGTGTTTTGTCCAACAGGTTCAGTGGTTTGGGGAGGCATATGGAGTGCATGTGGGAAATGGCAATAGCTCATTTTGGTATTCGCCATGGTGGAGAGGTAAATATCTAGCCCCTCTTATGCCTTTTGTGCATTTTAATGACATTCAATTCAAAATTAGAGATGCTATTGTTGATGGCAAATGGAACCTGGAAAGAGTGTATACCTAGATTCCGGTGGAGATTAAAACGGACATAAAGAGTTCGGAGTGCCCGTTGTTGATGGAAGCTGCTTCAGATATTATGCACTGGAGGATGAATGCGTTGTGAGAGTATTTTGTGAAGTCTAGTTATCATTAGGTGAGAGGTGAAGCTAGCAATGATAAGGGTTGGGAATGGATTTGGAGTAAATATATTCCAGAAAAGATTAGGCATGTGTTTTGGCTTGTAGTTAATGAGTGCTACAAACCAGGTGCGGTTCCATAGGAGACTGGCAACTTCTCCCCTATGCTCTATATGCGGTAGTGAGGAGGAAGATTGGAAGCACACCCTATTTCTTTGTGGATGGGCAAGGCAGCTACGGGCTGCGATTGGGGTTCGGGAGGTAGCGACCCCTCCGTCCTTGGACAAGGAAGCTATTCGGCACTGGTTAAACTACATGGCAAAGGCTTGGAAGCATCTGTTTGTGACGGTCGATTGAAAGAAACAAGAGAGTCTTTAAAGGGAAGGAGACAACTCATTGGCAGTTAGTTCGATCTGTGCATGGGCTGCATGAGTATCTGCAAATGGTGGATCCTGGTAGGCAGCGCGAAAGTGGTGCGGGTAGGGTTGTTCATTGGAGTTGGGGGGGGGGGGGGGGTTCGAGAAGGCGCTATCATGCATTCGGATGGTAGTGTCCGCTCAAGTGATGGTCGAAGTGGTTATGCCGCTGTCTGTAGGGAGGTGGATGGTTCTTTGAAAGGAGCTGTAGGTAGTCAAGTTGGGAGGAGAAGCATTCTGGATGTTGAAGTCCTAGCAGTGTTGAAAGGGCTTGAGTTGGCGGAGTCTTTGCAAGTGAAACATGTTACTTGTTACATGGATTTGTTGGAGGCTCTTAATCTCGTTCAGGGCGGCCAAAAGCAAAACCATCGGCTTTGGCCTATTGTCATCGTTATCAGGCAATGTCAACGGCGATGTGAAGGTTGTCAGTTTCGTCATGTGTTTAGAGAAGGGAACAGGGTTGCAGATGCTTTGGCCAACAACGGTTGTAGTGATGAAGAGTTTTTCACGTCATGGGCGTACCCCTCGGACGAAGTTATTCAGCTGCTTCATGAGGACTGGACGGCAATGGTGTTCTCAGAGTGGAGATTTCTGATTTCTGGGAGCTAGATATGATCCCAGGCGTTGCGATTTGTTTTTGTAGGTCATTGCTTTTTTGTTTTTCTTTTCTCTTTTAGCCGCCGATGAGGCATTGTTTAAATATTTATTAAAAATCAAATATATTATAGTTTGTCTATATTTTGTCTCTTGAAAATATATAGAAAGATTTTTTCAAGATATTTTTATATTAATAGATATATTCATGATCTAAATATAGGATTTAAAAAGTTGATAATATAGCAAGTATAATTAATCAGCGCTGAGGTGTATCTTCAATGATTACTCAGCGCCTACGTGTTTTTTAAGAGCCGTTGATCTAAAAATGGGCGTATAATAACTGATTAACCCCTTAAAATTAAGAACGATAAATTAAAATAATAAGGACAATAGAGTCTGTACAGACCAAAAAATATTTAGGATTTATTATATAGATAAATAAATATATATACAGTATATAAGAATTTAAATAGTAAATTTTTTTTATTTTAGTATATGAGTGAGGTTGTTGAAATTGGGAAAAAATGAGTTAGATGGGGTGTTGAAAAAAGATAGTGGGGAAGTAGAGGGAAATTAAACTTTAAAGTTTTATATAGAAATTATAGATCATAGATATACATTATAGATTATAGATTGAGATAATAACTAAAATAGGCCACCAAAAGGAGATTATTCCACTTTTGGACTATGATATTTTGATTTAAGGAAATGGGCCATTAGAAGGATTTTGGCCCCGGATTTAGGCCATTTGGCCAGAATTAGGGCCGCGATAGCCTAAAAGTGGAAATGACTCCTTCTGATGGCCTATTTTAGTTTTTTCGATTATTTTTTCATTTTATATAGTTAAAATAAATATTCTCATTACGTGCCATTATTTATGTCATACTTTCTTTTTTTTCGATTATTTTATTTCATTTCCATTTATCGCAAAACCTACCCATCACATCACATTAATAAATAAATATATTAAACTTGTAAACCCACTACCACTAATAATTTCAATCTAACCAGATATCAATAAATCACACATAGATAAATAAATTAAAATTGAAAACACATTACAATCAAATTATATAAATTCTTAAGATTAATAACCTGTGAAAAAAAAAGGATATATTTTTGGTGAGAAAAAATTAAGATTAATAATATAATAATTTTTTTAAATTTTTGAAGATTTTAGGTTTGGCTAGACCACCTGTATGGTAGAATTTGATTTAATTTAAAATAATTTTGTAAGCAACAAAAATTAAAGAGCTTCACTGGTATATAAAGGACATTGTTACTATGCATAGTTGCAATACTGCTACACGTTCAGACCTGATTGAATAAAATAATTTTGTAATGATAAGGTAATTATGTGATGCTTCGGGTGGGGCAAATAAAAATAAAAACAAAGAAGTATTATATATATAATCGGGTCGCGTATAAATTTCGTAACTTATCTATGCTCGATATTATTTATTTTAGTTCCGGGAAAACCGATCCGACCTGATAATGTATATTATATACATACTCGGGACACGATTACCCGATGATTTATTCGGCCCGATGGGTAAAGTCGACATACATGCCCATATCTTGCCTAAAAATTTTGAGATACTATTAATGGGACGGAAGGTGTAACATAAGAAATAAAATAAATACTAATTCAAATATATTATAAAATGAATAAAACAATTACAAGTTCAAATAAATCATAAAGTAAAAAAATAAACATGTTTTATTTTTAGTATCCCAATATTTTTGGACATGATACTTTATGTAGGGATAATTAATATTAAATGTCGGTGTAACGACCCCGAATTTTTTTTGCATCCCAAGTAAACAAAAACAAATTCAAATTGTTTTGAACTAGGTAATGACTTGATCCCTTCACGGGGTACGTAGGCAACTTGGAAATTTCAATTCTGAGTTCAGTCATAAAATAATAAAATAAACAAAAGGACCCTAACTCTTAGCGCGAGAAAAAGCCGAAACACAACTTCGAGGACGAAGTTGATTCTTAAGGGGGGTAGACTGTAATACACGGGATTTTTATCGGCTTCCAAAGGAATAAAAAAAATTAGTTTCTTAATCCGATCAAGGTCGAAATATCTCCGAGACGAAGAAAATAATTTATCACAATAAATTATTGCTCGGAAATGAAACGCCGATAGATTCAAAATTCAAAATGGAAAAAAAGAGGGAAAGGAAGCCCGAAGACATTCCATGAATTGATTCAAAAGAATTGGAATTAAATTCAAGAAAGAAAAGAATTTTAATTCCAAGAACCTGCGAAGTCGGAAACGATTTAAATAAATAAATTATTACATGGGAGTCAAAAGACGACGAATTAGAAGCCGAAGAATCCAAACGCGATGGACTCAAGATTTCGAATGCGGGATTAATTCGAAACGAGATAAATTTAAGATAAGAATTTATAATCCGAGAATGACCTGAAAAATCGAGCCCGAAAATGTAGGAGGATAGAAACCCGAAAGAGAGGAGAAAAGGCCCGACGGGATCGCACGGCCCAGACCAGGCCGCGCGCTCTCCGCGTGGGGTTTGGCCTAACCTCGCGCCAACCCCACGCCAACCTCACAACCTGCTACACTTAACGCGTTTTGGCGATTTTCTTACCATATTTTCGTGTCCCGACGATGGAAACTCGATCACCAACGGGGGAAAGGTATTATGGACGAAATTTTGGTGATCCTAATACCCTTTATCAAATTATCTAACCCCCATTCACCCTCCAAACCACCTCTCAACTCTCTCAAACTTCTCTCAACCCGAAAACCCCAAATTCTTGTGTTCTTGAACTCCCGACGAGCAAACCGGAGCAAGGAGAAAGTGGAGAAGTTGTAACACCCCGGTTTTGGTAACCCAGGCCGGGATGCCACCGCCACACCTCCCTAGCAAGACACGGTTTCTCCGAGCTCACTAAAGAGATGCAAGGCTATGGTTTTTCAGAATTTAAAATATTCAAACAGCCCATTCATAAATAAATTAAAAATACTACATCAGAGTTGCAGCGAGAATATAAAGTACGCAGCGGAAGTAAAGTGTATGCAACGGAATTTAAAATATAGGGCCGACATGGCCAAACCACGGGTTAAACAGACCCGTTCATGCAAGTCACGTAAAATAAATAATTAAGTATCCAAAATGATCCCCCAATGAGTGATCATGCTCCGTACTCTGTAACAGAAAAAAAAATGAACAACGGTTTTTATCAGTATTATAAAATACTGAGTAAGTCAATCCTTACATAGCAATAAAGGGGTTAGATTTTTAATAATTAAGATAAAACTTTTTGCCATGCATAAAAACATTTTTATTTAAAAAAAATGCGAATATAATTGCATACTTTAAAGACACATTTAATTTCATAATTTAAAACTTAAGCATGGGCAATTATTTAAGACATGATTTAAAAACATGAAAAACGCCGTAAGTAAGTAAATAAAAATTTGAGCTTTTAAAAATTCACCCCGATACGCCACCATCTCAACAATATTTAATTTAGCCGGCAATCCGGCGGCCGCAGCCAATTTCATAAAATCTGAGCTTTTTAATATATATTTCCCGTTACGCCATCATCTCAACAATATATATCATTTAGCCGGTGATCCGGCGGCCGCAGCCAATATCAATAATATCATTTAGCCGGTGCTCCGGCGGCCTCAGCCAATTTCATAAGTATCATCTCATTTAGCCGGTATTCCGGCGGCCGCAGCCGATTCGCCATACCCAGTACCACTCCGTCGAGCCTCGAGTAACCCATACGGATACACTCGAGAGGGTAGGCCGTTGGTCTCTTGTGACCAAATACGCCATATCCAGTACCGCTCCGTCAAGCCTCGAGTAACCCATACGGATACACCCGAGAGGATAGGCCCAAAAATATAAGATGCCGTTTTGGCAATCTTTCGCGCGTAATCATCATTGCCGTTTTGGCACAAAATGAATAATTAGGAGGGCACCCTGCAGAGCAATCTCCCCCTAATTTTATATAACCAATGTAACCGATATCGTTTCAACTTTAGTGTAACGGGATTTCCAAAAATACAGCTTTATCGTATCACTAGATTTCGATCGTTGTTTAGAAATTTCAAATCTCACAAGTTTAAAACCGATCGATGTCACAGTTTACGCCTTTTCAGTTTAAAAATCCATTTCTTAGGCGATTGATCTGAAATTTTCACAGTAGCTCAAAAACATCCCAATGAACAACTTTCATGTTTTGAGTTTTTCGGAAAAATGATGGGAAGCATGTCAAAAATCAAGTTTTCTACACAAATAGTATGCTGTCAGGATTCAGGTTTGACACTTCTCAAAGATTTGACTTTTTAACATATCAAATGAACTCCAAAAATTCTGAAAATTTACAGGCACTTAAAAGACACCAAAATAAACAAGTTTTATTAGAGGCAAATTATGCAAATTCATCACGGATTAAGTCAGATTAATCTACTAAGTTCGGTCTTAAAATCTGTCTCAGTTTTCGAAAGGTTCATGCACCACAGAATATGTTCGACGCGGTTTGGGGTAGCAAATCTTAATGAAAATGCATGAAATTTTACAGAGGTATTCAAGAATCATAGATCTACAACTTTTGTTTAGATCATGAAGATTGGTTCGGACTAGAAATGATAGAAATAAGCTCATCAAGTTCGGTTATGAAATCTGTCAACTTTTGAAAATTCTTAAAAACGCAGAATATGTCCGACTTGATTTGGGGTATCAAAACTTGATGAAAATTTCTGAAATTTTTACACAATATAGCTTAAGATCTTAGGATCAAAATCTTAGTTTTGAGTTTTCAGGTTTGAACGCTCGAAGTAAGAGTTTTGCTCGGATTTCAGAAAATACGTAGATTGGGGTTTTTAGGTTTGATTTCAACGTTTGGTTTAAGATCCAATGTTTCGGATGTTTTTAAACCACCCATATTGATATGGAAGGTATTAACTTACAGTAAGTGAGTTCTTGAACGTTCTAGAGTTGATCGATTTGTCCAAAATCGCCACGAACGGATCTACGCAACACGTTCTTCTTCTCCTTTGGCTACGAACGTGTTTTGCAAGTAAAGATCCGTAAGTTAGAAGGTTGATTATGATCTTAAAACCATATGGAAACTTGATTAACATCTTACCAACAATCCAAAGCCTGCAATCCTTGATCTACACACTTCCTTGGTCGGATTTGGTTGCCGGAAATTCGCCGGAAAGTCCGCCGGAAGGGTGTTTGGCTTTGGGAGAGTTTTGGGAGAGTTTTGGAGGAAACTTTGGGTGTTGAAGACTGAAATGGGGTGTTAGGGACATCTAATAATCATCCAAAATATGCCTCCCCCGTGATACATCAAGATTCCCACCTTTGGGACCCAAAAAATGGCAAAAAGTCACCAAAAATGCATAATGCCCGACTGCTACAGTAGCATGCTACAGTAGCGTGCTACAGTAGCATGCTACAGTAACTTTTTTTTTTTTTTTTAATTTTTTTTTTATATATATATATATTAAGATTCTTATCTTCAAAAAAAATAAAAATCATAATTTGGGAATTTTTGTGATCTTGTAAGTCATACATAGCTTCAAAAAGGAATATATTCTTTATTTGAAAATGACAAGATATGATTAATATTCCACCCTACAATTTCAAACCATAGTCAAATTATTCCCAATTATATTATGGCATTCTAGAATAATCCCATAATAAAAAATATATGGGTAGAATGATTAATCAAGGATATATAGAAAATAGATAATTCTCATTATAATTTAACATATGAATATATACATGTATATACATGTGTACATGTTTGGAAAGATTATTTCAAGACCAATGTATATATATGTGTATATAAACTTGTATATGGATTTAAAATATTCTATGAACCATATACTTATTACACTTGATATTGAAATCCATATATTTATTTGAAAAGACAAATATATATAATTTTTCAAAGTATGTTTTGTAGAAAATAATATACTAATCTTTAAGCACATATTTGAACATATAAATATATATAGATTTGATTAAAAATCTACTTAGTGAATTAATCAAAAATATATATTCATATATATATTTCGGGCAATTTCTATGGTATTACAATCTACCCTCCTTAAGAATCAACTTCGTCCCCGAAGTTGTGCGACTTATTGATCGATTGATTGATTGCGATTGTATCATTGTGTTTTGTTGTTTGATATTATTTGGGATACATAATATTCGGGTTTCAAAAATAAATGCTTATGCATTCTTACGGGGTATTACATCCTCCCCCCCTTAAGATTACAGTTATGTCCCCATAACTGCCTATGTATTATTCACAACCAGGTTCGGGTATCATCGCATATGATCCTTCCTCTGTTTTCTTATAGGTGCCAATTTCTGTTATAGAAGTACGCGAAGATGAGTTTCTAAGTGATCAAGATCTAGGACTAAGGCAAAGTTAGTCTTTAGCAAGCGCTCCTAAGTCAAGATCATGTCGAGTTCTAAGGTAGGAGTGTTTCTTATTACCGATAATTCACATAAAAAGAGTTAGTGTCAATATTTATGTATGCATATGCATATGTGTCCCCCCAATAAAAAAAAATTTTATGCATGCATTTATTTATCCATGGGTTTTAAAAATAAATTTATTCCATGGATAGATTAAAATAAGGATAAAAGGTTTGGACCACTATATTGGGCCGAAAGAAATAAATTATTTGGGCTTTAAATAAAAACAAGGTTATTGGGCCAAAAATAATTTCTTGGGCTTCTTAAAAAAAATTTTGGGCTAAAAATTTGGGCTTTAACTTCAAAATAATAATTGGGCTCTTTAATATAGTAGTTTCAAAATAATCCGGGCTCTTTAAAATAGTAGTTTTAAAATATTCCGGGCTCTGATACCAACTTTGGTATCAGATATTTTCTTTAAAATAAATAGCTTTAAAATAGTCTGGGCTCTGATACCAACTTGTAACACCCCGGTTTTGGTAACCCAGGCCGGGATGCCACCGCCACACCTTCCTAGCAAGACACGGTTTCTCCGAGCTCACTAAAGAGATGCAAGGCTATGGTTTTTCAGAATTTAAAATATTCAAACAGCCCATTCATAAATAAATTAAAAATACTACATCAGAGTTGCAGCGAGAATATAAAGTACGCAGCGGAAGTAAAGTGTATGCAACGGAATTTAAAATATAGGGCCGACATGGCCAAACCACGGGTTAAACAGACCCGTTCATGCAAGTCACGTAAAATAAATAATTAAGTATCCAAAATGATCCCCCAATGAGTGATCATGCTCCGTACTCTGTAACAGAAAAAAAAATGAACAACGGTTTTTATCAGTATTATTAAATACTGAGTAAGTCAATCCTTACATAGCAATAAAGGGGTTAGATTTTTAATAATTAAGATAAAACTTTTTGCCATGCATAAAAACATTTTTATTTAAAAAAAATGCGAATATAATTGCATACTTTAAAGACACATTTAATTTCATAATTTAAAACTTAAGCATGGGCAATTATTTAAGACATGATTTAAAAACATGAAAAACGCCGTAAGTAAGTAAATAAAAATTTGAGCTTTTAAAAATTCACCCCGATACGCCACCATCTCAACAATATTTAATTTAGCCGGCAATCCGGCGGCCGCAGCCAATTTCATAAAATCTGAGCTTTTTAATATATATTTCCCGTTACGCCATCATCTCAACAATATATATCATTTAGCCGGTGATCCGGCGGCCGCAGCCGATTCGCCATACCCAGTACCACTCCGTCGAGCCTCGAGTAACCCATACGGATACACTCGAGAGGGTAGGCCGTTGGTCTCTTGTGACCAAATACGCCATATCCAGTACCGCTCCGTCAAGCCTCGAGTAACCCATACGGATACACCCGAGAGGATAGGCCCAAAAATATAAGATGCCGTTTTGGCAATCTTTCGCGCGTAATCATCATTGCCGTTTTGGCACAAAATGAATAATTAGGAGGGCACCCTGCAGAGCAATCTCCCCCTAATTTTATATAACCAATGTAACCGATATCGTTTCAACTTTAGTGTAACGGGATTTCCAAAAATACAGCTTTATCGTATCACTAGATTTCGATCGTTGTTTAGAAATTTCAAATCTCACAAGTTTAAAACCGATCGATGTCACAGTTTACGCCTTTTCAGTTTAAAAATCCATTTCTTAGGCGATTGATCTGAAATTTTCACAGTAGCTCAAAAACATCCCAATGAACAACTTTCATGTTTTGAGTTTTTCGGAAAAATGATGGGAAGCATGTCAAAAATCAAGTTTTCTACACAAATAGTATGCTGTCAGGATTCAGGTTTGACACTTCTCAAAGATTTGACTTTTTAACATATCAAATGAACTCCAAAAATTCTGAAAATTTACAGGCACTTAAAAGACACCAAAATAAACAAGTTTTATTAGAGGCAAATTATGCAAATTCATCACGGATTAAGTCAGATTAATCTACTAAGTTCGGTCTTAAAATCTGTCTCAGTTTTCGAAAGGTTCATGCACCACAGAATATGTTCGACGCGGTTTGGGGTAGCAAATCTTAATGAAAATGCATGAAATTTTACAGAGGTATTCAAGAATCATAGATCTACAACTTTTGTTTAGATCATGAAGATTGGTTCGGACTAGAAATGATAGAAATAAGCTCATCAAGTTCGGTTATGAAATCTGTCAACTTTTGAAAATTCTTAAAAACGCAGAATATGTCCGACTTGATTTGGGGTATCAAAACTTGATGAAAATTTCTGAAATTTTTACACAATATAGCTTAAGATCTTAGGATCAAAATCTTAGTTTTGAGTTTTCAGGTTTGAACGCTCGAAGTAAGAGTTTTGCTCGGATTTCAGAAAATACGTAGATTGGGGTTTTTAGGTTTGATTTCAACGTTTGGTTTAAGATCCAATGTTTCGGATGTTTTTAAACCACCCATATTGATATGGAAGGTATTAACTTACAGTAAGTGAGTTCTTGAACGTTCTAGAGTTGATCGATTTGTCCAAAATCGCCACGAACGGATCTACGCAACACGTTCTTCTTCTCCTTTGGCTACGAACGTGTTTTGCAAGTAAAGATCCGTAAGTTAGAAGGTTGATTATGATCTTAAAACCATATGGAAACTTGATTAACATCTTACCAACAATCCAAAGCCTGCAATCCTTGATCTACACACTTCCTTGGTCGGATTTGGTTGCCGGAAATTCGCCGGAAAGTCCGCCGGAAGGGTGTTTGGCTTTGGGAGAGTTTTGGGAGAGTTTTGGAGGAAACTTTGGGTGTTGAAGACTGAAATGGGGTGTTAGGGACATCTAATAATCATCCAAAATATGCCTCCCCCGTGATACATCAAGATTCCCACCTTTGGGACCCAAAAAATGGCAAAAAGTCACCAAAAATGCATAATGCCCGACTGCTACAGTAGCATGCTACAGTAGCGTGCTACAGTAGCATGCTACAGTAACTTTTTTTTTTTTTTTAATTTTTTTTATATATATATATTAAGATTCTTATCTTCAAAAAAAATAAAAATCATAATTTGGGAATTTTTGTGATCTTGTAAGTCATACATAGCTTCAAAAAGGAATATATTCTTTATTTGAAAATGACAAGATATGATTAATATTCCACCCTACAATTTCAAACCATAGTCAAATTATTCCCAATTATATTATGGCATTCTAGAATAATCCCATAATAAAAAATATATGGGTAGAATGATTAATCAAGGATATATAGAAAATAGATAATTCTCATTATAATTTAACATATGAATATATACATGTATATACATGTGTACATGTTTGGAAAGATTATTTCAAGACCAATGTATATATATGTGTATATAAACTTGTATATGGATTTAAAATATTCTATGAACCATATACTTATTACACTTGATATTGAAATCCATATATTTATTTGAAAAGACAAATATATATAATTTTTCAAAGTATGTTTTGTAGAAAATAATATACTAATCTTTAAGCACATATTTGAACATATAAATATATATAGATTTGATTAAAAATCTACTTAGTGAATTAATCAAAAATATATATTCATATATATATTTCGGGCAATTTCTATGGTATTACAATCTACCCTCCTTAAGAATCAACTTCGTCCCCGAAGTTGTGCGACTTATTGATCGATTGATTGATTGCGATTGTATCATTGTGTTTTGTTGTTTGATATTATTTGGGATACATAATATTCGGGTTTCAAAAATAAATGCTTATGCATTCTTACGGGGTATTACAGAAGTGTTCACATCCTAGTTAGTGGTAAGGTGTAGTCTTGAACCTTTGTCATAGTTTTGGCCGAATTAAGACTCTAACTTTTGGTTTACATTCTTAAAAAAAAAAAACACAAATCAGGGCCAACGGAGTGGAGACGAGTAGATTGGACATGTTCACGGACTCCGGACACCATCCCGGCGAAATCTAAGGCTTTAGATCTTAGACACTGTAAGTTGATTCTTCTCAAAACCGTTTTGGTGCCCTAAAATCGAATGGAATGCAAGTTTTAGTCAACGCACGAAAATCTGTCCCAAAAACTCTCCCTATGCGTCTTTTCTGAAATCCAACTTTTAAGCTCTTTTCGAGCTTTCAAACGGAGGAACTTAAAACACAAACTTGTTCCTAATGCGTTAAAGTATATCGTGTTAAATTTTCAGAAATTTTCGTCGACGTTTGGTGTAATACCCGAGAAATCGCCATCGAAAATTTAAATCCAAAAATAAAGAATTGGATTTAAATTATTAAAACCGAAATAATTCCGAGAGAGCGGAATTTATTATTTATCGGAAGATAACAACTCGAAACGAGTTTATCGAATTGTCCCAACAATCATGGATAATTCCCACATTATGATTTTTATTTTTGTAGAGAAGGAATCTTAATATTTAAAAAAAAAAAAAATATATTAAAAGTTACTGTAGCACTACTGTAGCACTACTGTAGCACTACTGTAGCACTACTGTAGCGGCCGCCTAATTGTCGGCCTAGGCCTCCAAATCCGGGATTCCTTGTCCCTTTAATGGCCATAACACCCCCAACACCCCCATTTCAGCCATTCCCATCCCCTCTTCACTCCCAAAACTCTCCCAAAAGCCAAAATACTTTCCGGCGAACTTCCGGCGAACTTCCGGCGACTTTCCGGCAACCAAATCCGACCAAGGAAGTGTGTAGATCAAGGATTGCAAGCTTTGGATTGTTGGTAAGATGTAAATCAAGTTTCCTTATTGTTTTAAGATCATAACCATTATCCTAAACTTACGAATCTTCATATTCAAACACAAATCGGAGCCAAAGGAAGAATAAATCGGGTGGAGGAGATTCGTTCGTGACATCCCGTGGATTCCGGACGACCCCGTGACCTCCTAAACATCATCCCCACTGTAAGTTAACCTTACTATGGTTTTGGGTGACTTAAAATGCAACCAAACATAGAGATTCAACTCAAGAAAATTAATAAAAATCTGTCAACAAGAGAAACCCTCAACGCAGCGTTTTCGTATGAATTTTTCGAACCTCTAAAGCTGCTTAAACAACAAAACTCAAAACATGAAAAGTGTTGCTAAGGCTTTGGTCTAGCTTCTGTAAAAATTTCATAATTTTTCATGATGTTTTGAAACCTGAAACCGACCCAAAACCGAAGAGCATTAAATCTGAATCTTAGAACTTTGGCAGATTTCACTCTCAATCTTGTTGGTTATTTTGACCATGGATCTAGGCCGATCTAGGATTGGTGTTGAACATGAAAGTTGTAGATCTATGAGTATAGAACATTTCTGCAAATTTTTAGAATTTTTCATTGAGATTTGAACCTCCAAACTCGAGCCGACCCGATCTGCGTTAGAACCGATGTCAAGAACCTTGACAGATTTCATAATCAAACTCGACGAGCAAAACTCTTACTTCGAGTGTTCAAATCTGAAAACTCAAAACTAAGATTTTGATCCAAAGATCGTAAGCTATATTGTGTAAAAATTTCAAAGATTTTCATCGAGTTTTGATACCCCAAATCGTATCGGACATATTCTGCGTTTTTAGGAATTGTCAAAGGATGACAGATTTCATAACCGATCTTGAGGAGCTTATTCCTATCATTTCTAGCCCAAACCAATCTATGTGATCTAAACAAAAGTTGTTGGAAATCAAGTCTAGTATGTCTCTGTAAAATTTCAGAATTTTTGGAGTCCATTTGATATGATAAAAAGTCAAATCTTTTAACGTTGTCAAACCTGAATCCTGACAGCTTTTTGTTTCTGAAGAAAACTTGATTTTTGACATGCTTCCCATCGTTTTTCCGAAAAACTTAAAACACGAAAGTTGTTCGTTGGGATGTTTTTGAGCTACTGTACAAATTTCAGAACAATCGCCTAAGAAATGGATTTTTAAACCAAAAAGGCGCAAACTGTGACGCCAAATGATTTTTAAATCGAAGAGATTTTGAAATTCAAAACAAACGGTCGAGACGTTGAATTACGATATATCTATACTTTTGAAAAATCCCGTTACACCAAATAAAAACATTTTCTGTAAAAGAATTCTTTTGAAACATTGGGGACTTGTGACCAAGTTTGATATTATCAATATGATTCATGCGGGTTTGATTCCCTATGATATATTTGAGTTCTTGCGGGTTAGATTCCCCAAGGGCGATGGTATGTTTTCCTGCGGGTTAGATTCCCCAGGATGTATTGAGTTCTTGCGGGTTAGATTCCCCAAGGGCGCTTGTATGATTTCCTGCGGAAATATTGGTTATGAGGATTGCGGTCACAAGAGCCCTGGTGAATGGTGAACTATAAAAGAAACGAAAAATATTTTGAGAAGTGATATTTTTGAAATTGGCTGAGGCCGCCGGATCACCGGCTAACTGTTACTATTGATATTGGCTGCGGCCGCCGGATCACCGGCTAAATGATATATTGATGAGATGATGGCGTAACGGGAAATATATTAAAAAGCTTAGATTTTATGAAATTGGCTGCGGCCGCCGGATTGCCGGCTAAATTAAATATTGTTGAAATGTTTTTATAAAATTTAATTAAAGGCCTTGAAACCCCTAACCCATGCTATGTGTTAACTTACTCAGCGCGTTTTTGCTGACCCAAACCATATATCTCCTTTTTCTCACAGAGTACGAAGAATATGCATCGTCATATGCATACATGGGAACATTAGGGGAAATCTTTATTTTACATCCCTGCATTTAATTACGACTTGCATGAACGGGCCTGTTTAACCCGTGTTTTGGCCATGTTGGCCCTATATTTAAATTCCGCTGCAACTCTGATGTATTATTTTTAAATTATTTATGAATGGGCTGTTTGAATATTTTAAATTCTGAAAAACCATAGCCTTGCATCTCTTTAGTGAGCTCGGAGAAACCGTGTCTTGCTAGGGAGGTGTGGCGGTGGCATCCCGGCCTGGGTTACCAAATCCGGGGTGTTACAAGTTGGTATCAGAGCCCGGATTATTTTGAAGCTATTATATTTTAAAGAGCCCAATTATTATTTTGGAGTTAAAGCCCAAATTTTTAGCCCAAATTTTTTTTAAGAAGCCCAAGAAATTATTTTTAGCCCAATACCTGTATTTTTAAATAAAGCCCAAATGTTTATTATTTTGGCCCAATATAGAGGCCCAAGACTTTTATTTACTATTATTATCTTTAAATTTTAAAAATATTACCTCCATGGAATAAATTTATTTTTAAAATCCATGGATAAATAAATGCATGCATAAATTTTTTTTTTGGGGGGATCACATATGCATATGCATACATAAATATTTACACTAACCTTTTTTTTATGTGAATTATCGGTAATAAGAAACACTCCTACCTTAGAACTCGACATGACTTTGGCTTAGAAGCGCTAACTTAAGACTAACGTTGCCTTAGTCCTAGATCTTGATTCACTTACGAACTCATCTTCGCGCGCTTCTATAACAGAAAATGGCACCTAGAAGAAAACTGAGGAAGGTAAGCCCAAACGGCACTGACACTAATCTCCCAAACGCACCTAACAACAATAAGATTCCTCCGAACGTAGGAGATCGAGCGCCTCCTATTCCCAACAACATGGATGAACGTTTAAGGACGGTAGAAGAAGTACTCGTAGCATTAGGCAATGCCGAGGTGCATAGGGCACAAGCGGGCAATACCTCCGCCAGTAGCCCGAGTCAACTACTTGGCATTGGTAAACCCCTACAAACCACCCCATTATGACGGGCAAGAGGATCCGGCCAAGTTGGAAGGTTGGATCCGTACCTTTGACAAACTCTTGGACGCTATCAAATGCCCCGACGAGGAGAAGATACATGTAGCGACCTACTACTTAGGAGGCGAAGCCGATGAGTGGTGGCAAAACCTTCAAACGAATTCAGAGGAAGATGAAGAATCCTACACCTGGGAAGGACTTAAGGAAGCCTTGAGAGAAAGATTCTACCCACTGAGCACCAAGACCGCAAAGTACGAGGAATTCATCAACCTCAGACAAGGAGCGCAAACAGTACAAGAGTACTACACCAAATTCAAGGAATTGGTGCGATTCGCTACAAGGATAGTACCAACTGACTCTGACAAGGCTCAGAAATTCGAGATGGGTCTGAACCTTAGTATCCGGGAGATACTTGCAGTAGGACAATTCACAAACCTGCAGACGGTTTACGATCGAGCTGTAGCAATTGATCGAGTCCAGCAACTGAAGCGTAAAGAAACCGGTGAGTCGAGCAAGGACTCGCAAGAGTTTGAGAAAAAGAATCGAAACATTAGCAATGGCAATTTTAAGGAGAATAAGAATAAAGGTTTCAATTATGGGAGAAACGGCATACGTCATACAGTCATACCACGTTGCTCGCAGTGCCACCAAGCCCATCTGGTGCGCGAATGCCCAGGGCGCGGAACTTGTTATAGATGTGGAGGGGAAGACCACATGATTAGAGAATGCAATGTTCGTGAAGAGATGATTGAAAAAAGGCTGGATCTGGTAGACCCTCAACAAGGGAATCAAGGAAGAGCCATGGGATGATTGAACGACATTGATCAAGCTGACTTACCAGCTCATTGAGGAAGGATCATAGGCGATGATACTCGAACCTTCGTGGGAATAATACATAGGCAGTTATGGGGACATAACTGTAATCTTAAGGGGGGGAGGATGTAATACCCCGTAAGAATGCATAAGCATTTATTTCGAAACTCGAATATTTTGTATCCCAAATAATTTTTTTTGAACTACGTAATGACTTGATCCCTTCACAGGGTACGTAGGCAACTTGGAAATTTCAATTCTGGGTTCAGTCAAATAATAATCAACAATCGAACAATAATTCAATAACACAATATCGCAAATAGTAAACAAAAGAACCCTAACTCTTAGCGCGAGAAAAGCCGAATCACAACTTCGAGGACGAAGTTGATTCTTAAGGGGGGGAGGATGTAATACCCCAGATTTTTATCAAAGTCCAAAGGAATAAAAATTTATTCCGATCAATGTCGAAATATATCCGAGAAGAAGAAAATAATTTATCACAATAAATTATTGCTCGGATATGAAACGCCGATAGATTTAAATTCAAAATGGAATAAAAGAGGGAAAGGAAGCCCGAAGGCATTCCATGAATTGAGTAACAAAATTTGGAATTTAGTTCATGAAGGAAAAGAATTTTTAATTCCAAGAACCCGTGAAGTCGGAAGAAATTTAATGATACAATCGCAATCAATCAATCGATCAATAAGTCGCGCAACTTCGGGGACGAAGTTGATTTTTAAGGAGGGTAGATTGTAATACCCGAGAAATCGCCATCGAAAATTTAAATCCAAAAATAAAGAATTGGATTTAAATTATTAAAACCGAAATAATTCCGAGAGAGCGGAATTTATTATTTATCGGAAGATAACAACTCGAAACGAGTTTATCGAATTGTCCCAACAATCATGGATAATTCCCACATTATGATTTTTATTTTTGTAGAGAAGGAATCTTAATATTTAAAAAAAAAAAAAATATATTAAAAGTTACTGTAGCACTACTGTAGCACTACTGTAGCACTACTGTAGCACTACTGTAGCGGCCGCCTAATTGTCGGCCTAGGCCTCCAAATCCGGGATTCCTTGTCCCTTTAATGGCCATAACACCCCCAACACCCCCATTTCAGCCATTCCCATCCCCTCTTCACTCCCAAAACTCTCCCAAAAGCCAAAATACTTTCCGGCGAACTTCCGGCGAACTTCCGGCGACTTTCCGGCAACCAAATCCGACCAAGGAAGTGTGTAGATCAAGGATTGCAAGCTTTGGATTGTTGGTAAGATGTAAATCAAGTTTCCTTATTGTTTTAAGATCATAACCATTATCCTAAACTTACGAATCTTCATATTCAAACACAAATCGGAGCCAAAGGAAGAATAAATCGGGTGGAGGAGATTCGTTCGTGACATCCCGTGGATTCCGGACGACCCCGTGACCTCCTAAACATCATCCCCACTGTAAGTTAACCTTACTATGGTTTTGGGTGACTTAAAATGCAACCAAACATAGAGATTCAACTCAAGAAAATTAATAAAAATCTGTCAACAAGAGAAACCCTCAACGCAGCGTTTTCGTATGAATTTTTCGAACCTCTAAAGCTGCTTAAACAACAAAACTCAAAACATGAAAAGTGTTGCTAAGGCTTTGGTCTAGCTTCTGTAAAAATTTCATAATTTTTCATGATGTTTTGAAACCTGAAACCGACCCAAAACCGAAGAGCATTAAATCTGAATCTTAGAACTTTGGCAGATTTCACTCTCAATCTTGTTGGTTATTTTGACCATGGATCTAGGCCGATCTAGGATTGGTGTTGAACATGAAAGTTGTAGATCTATGAGTATAGAACATTTCTGCAAATTTTTAGAATTTTTCATTGAGATTTGAACCTCCAAACTCGAGCCGACCCGATCTGCGTTAGAACCGATGTCAAGAACCTTGACAGATTTCATAATCAAACTCGACGAGCAAAACTCTTACTTCGAGTGTTCAAATCTGAAAACTCAAAACTAAGATTTTGATCCAAAGATCGTAAGCTATATTGTGTAAAAATTTCAAAGATTTTCATCGAGTTTTGATACCCCAAATCGTATCGGACATATTCTGCGTTTTTAGGAATTGTCAAAGGATGACAGATTTCATAACCGATCTTGAGGAGCTTATTCCTATCATTTCTAGCCCAAACCAATCTATGTGATCTAAACAAAAGTTGTTGGAAATCAAGTCTAGTATGTCTCTGTAAAATTTCAGAATTTTTGGAGTCCATTTGATATGATAAAAAGTCAAATCTTTTAACGTTGTCAAACCTGAATCCTGACAGCTTTTTGTTTCTGAAGAAAACTTGATTTTTGACATGCTTCCCATCGTTTTTCCGAAAAACTTAAAACACGAAAGTTGTTCGTTGGGATGTTTTTGAGCTACTGTACAAATTTCAGAACAATCGCCTAAGAAATGGATTTTTAAACCAAAAAGGCGCAAACTGTGACGCCAAATGATTTTTAAATCGAAGAGATTTTGAAATTCAAAACAAACGGTCGAGACGTTGAATTACGATATATCTATACTTTTGAAAAATCCCGTTACACCAAATAAAAACATTTTCTGTAAAAGAATTCTTTTGAAACATTGGGGACTTGTGACCAAGTTTGATATTATCAATATGATTCATGCGGGTTTGATTCCCTATGATATATTTGAGTTCTTGCGGGTTAGATTCCCCAAGGGCGATGGTATGTTTTCCTGCGGGTTAGATTCCCCAGGATGTATTGAGTTCTTGCGGGTTAGATTCCCCAAGGGCGCTTGTATGATTTCCTGCGGAAATATTGGTTATGAGGATTGCGGTCACAAGAGCCCTGGTGAATGGTGAACTATAAAAGAAACGAAAAATATTTTGAGAAGTGATATTTTTGAAATTGGCTGAGGCCGCCGGATCACCGGCTAACTGTTACTATTGATATTGGCTGCGGCCGCCGGATCACCGGCTAAATGATATATTGATGAGATGATGGCGTAACGGGAAATATATTAAAAAGCTTAGATTTTATGAAATTGGCTGCGGCCGCCGGATTGCCGGCTAAATTAAATATTGTTGAAATGTTTTTATAAAATTTAATTAAAGGCCTTGAAACCCCTAACCCATGCTATGTGTTAACTTACTCAGCGCGTTTTTGCTGACCCAAACCATATATCTCCTTTTTCTCACAGAGTACGAAGAATATGCATCGTCATATGCATACATGGGAACATTAGGGGAAATCTTTATTTTACATCCCTGCATTTAATTACGACTTGCATGAACGGGCCTGTTTAACCCGTGTTTTGGCCATGTTGGCCCTATATTTAAATTCCGCTGCAACTCTGATGTATTATTTTTAAATTATTTATGAATGGGCTGTTTGAATATTTTAAATTCTGAAAAACCATAGCCTTGCATCTCTTTAGTGAGCTCGGAGAAACCGTGTCTTGCTAGGGAGGTGTGGCGGTGGCATCCCGGCCTGGGTTACCAAATCCGGGGTGTTACATTTGGTCCGTCAAATCGGATCTGGTATTTTCTGAGTTATTCTTCAAACCCGAAAAAGCAGACAGAATTTCATTTCCGACTTCTTTGACGTTTTTCTAATGGATCCCATCGAAACTAAACTTTTATGTAAAAACGAAAGTTGTATAACTGTCTAAATATTGTGTCCGTAAAATTTCACGCATTTTCGTTAACATTTGTATAGTCAAAAACAATTTTGAATAGACTGTGGTTTAAAAGAAAAATTGACAGATTTGAGTGTTCAACCTCTTTGACGTTTTTCTTAAGGATTATTTCAAAACTAACCTTTGGAGTAAACATGAAAGTCGTAGATAATTATTTTGAGAAGGTGTGGTTAAATATTCATGAATTTTGGTTAACGTTTGTGTCGTTAAAATCGATCTCAACAGTCTGTGTTTGAAATAAAATTCTGACAGAATATGTAGGCGAACTTGATGGGCATGTTTCTACCATTTCTAGTCCGAATTGATCTTTGCAATGTAAACAAAAGTTGTAGATAATCATGTCTAGTATATTCCCACCAAATTTCAGAATTTTTGGAGTCCATTTGATAGGTCGAAAAATCGGATTTTTGAACTGCATCAAACCCGAAATCCTGGCAGCACGCTATTTGTGTAGAAAACTCGATTTTTGGCATGTTTCCTCACCTTATTTCGAAATGGTTAAAACACGAAAATTGTTCGTTAGGGTGTCTTAGGTATATTGTGTAAATTTCATAATGATCGCCTTAAGAATGAATTTTTGAAACCAAAAGGGGTAATCTGCGACGTGTGTGCTTATTAAACTTTGAGATTTATGGAAACCCTCCTTGCGACACTTCCAACTATTTTGAAAACTTTGTGATTTATGATCGAATTGGATACTATGAAATATTGATTATGTGGCTTGTGGACATAAGAGCCCAAGCGTATGACTAGCGGACATAAGAGCCCTAGTGAAATATTGACCATGAGGCTTGTGGACATAAGAGCCCTAACGAATGGTGATTTGTATGGTTAGTGGACATAAGGGCCCTAGCGAATTTTGATGTGTGAGACTTGTGGACATAAGTGCCCAAGTGGAATACGGTGATCTCGATCATGTTGAAACAACAGTAGAAGAATGAAATATTAGACATGCGAGAACATACATCTTATCCCATGATTTTTTATTTTTTTTTTTAAAACCCTTTGGCTTATAATAAATTCCTTTTGTTAAATTTTTAAAAATTTACATACTTAGTATTTGTGAACGTCTCTTTACGTTTATAAATATGCTTTTAAATCCTTATTATCAATGTTGTCAAAATACATTTTTATATTATAAAATGTGCATGAGTAAAAAGATGAATTTTTATTAAGTACATTTTAAAACCCATTATTGTTATGTTAAGAATTAACTTACTCAGTATTTTATATACTGATAAAACCCATTGTTTTATTTTTCATTTACAGATTATGAAGAAATGGCATGAGCATGCACGCATATTGGGGCTCGGGAATTAAATTAGTAATTGTGAATGTTGTATTTTGTTAGACTTAAATTACCCACTGCGTTTTGACCATGTCGGCCCATATTTAAATTTTCCGCTGCGACTAATTTTGAATTATACTATGTTATTTTAAAGTAAACCCTTTTGGCCTTGTTTTTAAATTATTTTTTAAATACCTTTAGCCTTGCATCTCTCAAGCGAGCTCGAATGAACTCGTGTCTTGCTTGGGAGGTGTGGCGATGGCATCCCGGCCTGGGTTATCAAATCCAGGGTGTTACAAAGTGGTATCAGAGCCCGGACTATTTTTAAAACTAGTATTATTATTTTAAACCATTATTATTATTACTTTAAAGCTATTATTTTTAGAAGCCCAAATTATATTTTAAAATTTCCTACCCCAAATTATATTTAAACCCAAATTTTTGAAGCCCAAATATTTTTCTTAGACCAATTATTTCCTTACTACTTGGGCCCACCTTTCAACCCAGTTATTGTTAAAGGCCCAATCCCTATATTTTTAATAAAGCCCAAATGTGTATTATTTCGGCCCAATATAGAGGCCCAAGACTTTTAGCTACTATTATTTTTAATTTCAAGAGTATTATCTCCATGGAATAAACTTATTTTTAAACCCATGGAAGATAGATATAAATATACATTAGCTTCGGGGGGATCACCATTTGCATTGCATATATACCTTTACTCTAACTCTTTTATGTGAACTATCGATGTTAAGGAACATTCCTTAGAACTCGACATGACCTTGACTTAGGAGCGCTTACTAGAGACAAACTTTGCTTTAGTCTTAAGCGTCGATCAAGAACACTTAGCTTGCTCACATCTATTATCTCCCTTTATCGATCTATCTTTCAATTTTCCTGACTTCTAACGTTCCCTAGATTAGAAACTCATATTCGCGTGCTTAATAACAGAAAATGGCACCTAGGAGAAAGCTGAGGAAGGTAAGTCCAAACGGCACTGACACTGACCTCCCAAACGCACCCAACAACAATGAGATTCCTCCGAACGTAGGAGATCGAGCGCCTCCTATTCCCAACAACATGGAAGAACGTTTAAGGGCGATAGAAGAAGTACTCGTAGCATTAGGATACGCCGAGGTGCATAGGGCACAACCGGAAATACCTCCGCCAGTAGCTCGAAACAACTATCTAGCTTTGGTAAATCCTTATCAACCACCACATTATGATGGGGAGGAAGATCCCGCCAAACTAGAGGGTTGGATCCGTACCTTTGATAAACTTTTGGACGCTATCAAATGCCCCGACAAGGAGAAGATACGTGTAGCGACCTACTACTTAGGAGGCGAAGCCGATGAGTGGTGGCAAAACCTTCAAACGAAGTCAGAGGAAGATGAAGAAGCCTCCACCTGGGAAGGACTTAAGGAAGCCTTGAGAGAAAGATTCTATCCACTGAGCACCAAGACTGCGAAATACGAGGAATTCATCAACCTGAAGCAAGGTGCACAAATAGTGCAAGAGTACTACACCAAATTCAAGGAGCTAGTACGATTTGCTACGAGGATAGTACCAACCTTAGTATCCGGGAGATACTTGCAGTAGGACAATTCACAAACCTGCAGACGATATATGATCGCGCTGTAGCAATTGCCCGAATCCAGCAGTTGAAGCGTAAGGAAAATGGTGAGTCGAGCAAGGACTCTCAAGGACTTGAGGAGAAGGATCGGAAAGACAACAACAACAACTCTAGGAAAGGCAATGGATCTCGAAGGAAAGGAAATAAAGGTCTCGAGAATGGAAGAGATGACAACCGTGAAGCATTCATACCACGCTGCCCACGATGCAACCATGCACATCTGGTGCGCCAATGCCCGAAGCCTGGAGCCTGCTATAAGTGCGGCAAGTTTGGTCACATGGCTAGGGGATGTCGAACGCCAGAGGAGGCGATCGAAAGGAGAATAGATCTGGTGAACCTTCAGCAGGGAGAGGCTGAAAAGGAACAAGGTCAAAACCCGAACATCCTTGAGAATAATGCGTAGGCAGTTATGGGGACATAACTGTAATCTTAAGGGGGGGGAGGATGTAACGACCCCGAATTTTTTTTGCATCCCAAATAAACAAAAACAAATTCAAATTGTTTTGAACTCCGTAATGACTTGATCCCTTCACGGGGTACGTATGCAACTTGGAAATTTCAATTCTGAGTTCAGTCACAAAATAATAAAATAAACAAAAGGACCCTAACTCTTAGCGCGAGAAAAAGCCGAAACACAACTTCGAGGACGAAGTTGATTCTTAAGGGGGGTAGACTGTAATACCCGGGATTTTTATCGGCGTCCAAAGGAATAAAAAAAATTAGTTTCTTAATCCAATCAAGGTCGAAATATCTCCAAGAGGAAGAAAATAATTTATCACAATAAATTATTGCTCAGAAATGAAACGCCGATAGATTCAAAATTCAAAATGGAATAAAAGAGGGAAAGGAAGCCCGAAGACATTCCATGAATTGATTCAAAAGAATTGGAATTAAATTCAAGAAAGAAAAGAATTTTAATTCCAAGAACCCGCGAAGTCGGAAACGATTTAAATAAATAAATTATTACACGGGAGTCAAAAGACGACGAATTAGAAGCCGACGAATCCAAACGCGACGGACTCAAGATTTCGAATACGGGATTAATTCGAAACGAGATAAATTTAAGATAAGAATTTATAATCCGAGAATGACCAGAAAAATCGAGCCCGAAAATGTAGGAGGATAGAAACCCGAAAGCGAGGAGAAAAGGCCCGACGGGATCGCACGGCCCAGTCCGGACGCACGGCCCAGACCAGGGCGCGCGCTCTACATGCGGGGTTTGGCCTAACTATAATACCCGTTAATTTTAGGATATAAAATAAGAATTTAATCCGATGAGAAAAGAGATCTTGTTCCCGAGAACCCGTAAAATCGAAAATGTACGGAAGTCGAAAGAAAACCCAAGACCGACGGACCTAAGATCTCAAACATGAAACCAATTTAAGTCGGAATAAAATTAGGGTGAGAATCACAGTCCGAAAATGTAACACCCCGGATTTGATAACCCAGGCCGGGATGCCACCGCCACATCTCTCTAGAAAGACACGGTTTCTCCGAGCTTGCTAAAGAGATGCAAGGCTATGGATTTTCAGAATTTAAAACATTCAAACAGCCCATTGTAATATAACTTAAAATTAACAATATCAAAGTTGCAGCGGAGAATAATATTTAAATACATGTATTGCAGCGGAATTTAAATATAGGGCCGACATGGCCAAAACACGGGTTAAACAGGCCCGTTCATGCAAGTCGTAACTGAATGTAGGAATTTAAAATAGAGTTTTTCCCCAAATGTTCCCATGTATGCATATGATGATGCATAATCCTCATACTCTGAAAGAAAAAGGGGAAAAATGGTTTGGGTCAGCAAAACGTGCTGAGTAAGTTAACACCTAGCATGATCTAGGGGTTTCAAAGCCTTTAATTAAATTTAATAAAAACATATGCATATGAGACATGATTTAAATTTTAATTCATCTACTAATAATAATTTAATTACATAATTTAAAAGACAAGGATTTCCACACGTTCATAATTTAGCACACATGAAAAAGGGGTTTAACACATGTTCATAATTTAACACACATAATTTAAATAATTAAATTTTTCTCCTAAGCATGCATACAAAAATATTCCATTTACAAATTTTACCAATTTAAAGGAAATGATACTTAAATTGTGTATTGGACATGCCTTTAATCCACAATAACCATTTAGTCATGATATGAAATTTAAAGACACAATTTAAATGCATAATTTAAAGACATGCATAAATAAATAAATACTTTAAAAATATTAAATTTTTTATTTCCCCGTTACGTAACCATTTCTCAATGTTTTGTATAGCCGGTGATCCGGCGGCCGCAGCCGTTTCGTAAGTATCTCGTATAGCCGGTGATCCGGCGGCCGCAGCCGTTTCGTAAGTATCTCGTATAGCCGGTGATCCGGCGGCCAGCAGCCGTATTTGCCATACCCAGTAACACTCCGGAGCCTCGGGAAATCCATACGGACAAACCCGAGAGAGTAGGCAATGTATCTCCCGCCGATTGGCATAATATCTCATCTAATTTCTCTCGTCCATTATAGGCCCGAAGAGAAAGGCTAGAGGGGCACCCTGCAGAGCACTCACCCTCCATCCAAGTATCTCATGTATCGTTTAGTTTTAATGTATCGGGGTTTTACAAAAGTATAGATGTATTGCATTTCAAGTCTTTGATCATTCGTTTCGAAATTTCAAAATCTTTCGATTTAAAAGTCATTTGGCGTCACAGTTTACGCCTTTTTAATTTAAAAATTCGTTTCAAGTCCGAAAAATCTGAAAATTTCACAGTTTATGCAAAACACCCTAACGAACAACTTCCGTGTTTTAATAATTTCGAAATAAGTTGAGGAATCATGTCAAAATCGAGTTTAATGCAGAAACAATTCACTGCCCAGTGGCAGATTTGACACAGTTTAGAAAATCGACCTTTTTAACATATCAAATGGACTCCAAAAATTCTGAAAATTTAAACACACATACAAGACATGATTATCTACAACTTTCATTTAGAATGCAAAGATAATATCGGGCTAGAAAATATAGAAACAGGTTCATCAAATTCGGATATATTCACAGGCAGATTTCGAAAGTGTCTTGTCAAAGCAGTTTGTGTTCGATGCGATTTGAAATAGCAAACCTCGACGAAAATGTCTGAAATTTTTACACAACCTAGATTTATGTGTTAGGATTAAAAGTCTAGTTTTGAGTTTTTGGGTTTGAACTCTCGAAATAGGGGCTTTGGTCCGATTTCAAATCTATCACAGTTTCACGTTCGACTCTCAAGGCAGGTTCTTTCTCGGCCGTTTTCAGATATCAAACCTCAATGAAAAATTATGAAAATTTTAAACGAACTAGATCAATGTCTTAGGAGCATTTTTCATGTTTTGAGTTTTTCCGTTTGAGCAGTTTTAAGGGTTCGAAAAATTCGCACACAATCGCTGCGCCGGGGGTTTTTCGTGTTGACAGATTTTAGAGTTACTAAATCTCTATGTTTGGTTACATTTTAAGTCACCCAAAACCAAGTAAGCATTAACTTAAAGTGGGGATGATGTCTAGGACGTCTCTGGATCGATCGGGGCGCCCACGCTTGCTACGAACACGTCCAATTACTCCGTCTCTTCTCCGTTGGTCCCGAAATGAAATCGAAAGTAAAAGTCTAGGGTTAGATCGGATTTTCGGGCTCGAAAACGTAAACGAAAACCTATGAACGACTTACCAACAATCTGTAATACTAAGATCCTTGTTCTCCACGCCTCCTTGGTCGATTTTCGTCGCCGGAAAGTGATCGGAAAGCAAGAACTTTGTGTTTTCGGGTTTGGGAGAAGTTTGAAGAGTTTTAGAGGAATGGGGCTGCCTTTGTGAGTAGATTAGGGTTTAAAAATCTGATTATGGGGAATGGGATTCATCAAAATCGTCCCACAATCCCTTCCCCCGAATTGTGATTGAGTCTCCATAGTCGGGGAGTCGAAAGATGGCAAGAAATCGCCCGAAATCGCATTGATTGCTGCTGCCTGTTTGGTGGCGCGGGGTTGGCGCGGTTTTTAGCCAAAAACCGCCCGGAGGGCGCGCCGCCTGGTCTGGGCCGTGCGTCCGGACTGGGCCGTGCGATCCCGTCGGGCCTTTTCTCCTCTCTTTCGGACTTCTGTCCTCCTACGTTTTCGGGCTCGATTTTTCGGGTCATTCTCGGATCATAAATTCTTATCTTAAATTTATCTCGACTCAAATAAATTTCATGTTTGAAATCTTAAGTCCGTCGGTCTCGGGTTCGTCGGCTTCCAATTCGTCGTCTTTTGACTCCCGTGCAATATCTTGTGTAATTAAATTTCTTCCGACTTCACGGGTTCTTGGAATTAGGATTATTTTCCTTCTTGAATTTAATTCCAATTATTTTGACTCAATTCATGGAATGTCTTCGGGCTTCCTTTCCCTCTTTTATTCCATTTTGAATTTTGAATCTATCGGCGTTTCATTTCCGAGCAATAATTTATTGTGATAAATTATTTTCTTCTTCTCGGAGATATTTCGACATTGATCGGAATAAATTCCTTTGGACGTTGATAAAAATTTGGGGTATTACAGTCTACCCCCCTTAAGAATCAACTTCGTCCTCGAAGTTGTGTTTCGGCTTTTCTCGCGCTAAGAGTTAGGGTCCTTTTTGTTTATTTCATTATTTTGCGATATTGTGTTATTGAATTATTGTTCAATCGTTGATTGTTTGTTGTTTGATTATTGTTTGACTGAACCCAGAAATGAAATTTCCGAGTTGCCTACGTACCCTGTGAAGGGATCAAGCCATGACGTAGTTCAAAACAAATTTGAATTTGTTTATTTATTGATTTGGGGATACAAAATATTCGGGTTGTTACATCCTCCCCCCCTTAAGATTACAGTTATGTCCCCATAGCTGTTGTTGGATCGGTTTGACTCAGGGTTGGGTAACGTCGTATACAATCATTTCACACTAAGCTAGCAAGTCCGCTTGGTCTACAGCATTCCATCGTCCTACAGCTCTTCCTTGATCTCCTTGTTGAGGGTTTGCCAAATCTAGCCTTTTCCCAATCATCTCCGCACGAACATTGCATTCTCTAATCATGTGGTCTTCTCCACCACATCTATAACAAGTCCCGCGTCTTGGGCATTCGCGTACCAGATGGGCTTGGTGGCACTGCGGGCAACGTGGTATGGATGCTTCATGGTTGCCATCTCGACTGTTTGGGTTCTGTGGCTGGTCAGGTTTAATGGTCACTTCCTTTCTCTCGTTAATATTCTCTATCCGCGTTCGGCAGTCACGTAGCCGATGACCAAATCGACCACACCGAAAGCACGCTCCGGGCTTAGGGCATCCTCTCGCATAATGTGGGTTACCACCTTTTGGGCATGGTGGCGTATAGTCACCATGGTTGTAAACCATCCCTCTGTTCCTTCCACCGTTGCCTTGAGGTGGTCTATTCGGGCCTCCCCGAATATGGTTCCTTCCTAAGTAGTTATCGGTTCTGTGGTCTCGTTTCCTCTTGCCTTGCCCTTGGTTGATTAGTGCATTCCCCAAGGCAACCACAGCTTCCTCTATAGTTCTTAATCGGTCACTTAAGTTCTTAGGCATGGAGGCTACTTCCCCTCCTTGATTGGTTGCACTAACGTCTTGCACTGGTTCATCGGGTTGTCGTAGCTCTTCATTGGTGTTGGGTGGGATGGGTGGATTGTTAGGTCTTCCTCTAGGTGCCATTCTGTCACGAAGCGCAAGGATTTGATTGTAAGGATTTAATACAGTGTTGGAAGAATAATGATTTACTGAATCAAACGGTGTTGGTAGGAGTTGTTTTGGAGTTGATAATGTTCACTTGTTGGAAAATCGATCCCCTTGGCGTAGGTTTATGCCGAGTTTTTATATATATATATATATATATATATATAAGGAATTTTCGTACAGAGATAGGAGGTGAGATAGTGCTTCTATTTCTCGGAAAGGAATAACTAGACAAAGGTAGATAGATAGCGTTGAGAAATCTTCAATCTCCTTAAGTCTCGTTGGTAGGGTCTTCCTCCGTCGGGCTTCGATCCTATCTGTCATTTCTTCGTTCCGTTTGGTAAGTTTTTGAAGTTGGGTCTATAGGTTATTTATGCGTTCACAGTCAGCCGCTCTTAAGTTTCAGAAGGGTTGTAGGTCATCTTTAAGTTGAGCTATACGGCGTTTAGAGTATCGTATATTCTGTTGAGGGTCAATGTAGGCGTTCATCGTTCTCATCGTTAGGTTTCTCGACAAGTCATAATATATCGTCTAGGTGAAGATCTTTGGAAAAAGGTAGAGAATAGTTATGTGCACGTTAAGCATAGACGATCAAGATCTAAAACTAAGGCACAATTAGTCTCAAGCTAACGCTTCTAAGTCAAGAGTCAAGGTCTAGCCGAATGCTAGTGTGAGAATGGTATGTATCACAAACGATTCACATAAGAGGTTAGTACAAATATTTATGTATGCATATGCATATGCAATCCCCAATAAAAATTTAATTTATGCATGCATTTTTCTACCCATGGGTTTTAAAAATAAGTTTATTCCGTGGATAGGTTTTTAAAGAATAAGGAAAAAGGTTTGGGCCACTATATTGGGCCAAAGAAATAAATTATTTGGGTTTTAAAAATACAGGTATTGGGTCTTAAAAAAAAATTTGAGCCCACAATAGTAAGTACATAAAGTATTGGGCTAAAAATTTGGGCTTTAACTTCAAAATAAATATTGGGCTCTTTAAAATATATTACTAGTTTAGAAATAATAACTTTAAAAATAATAATACTTAAAAATAATAGTTTAAAAATATTCCGGGCTCTGATACCACTTTGTAACACCCCGGATTTGATAACCCAGCCGGGATGCCACCGCCACATCTCCCTAGAAAGACACGGTTTCTCCGAGCTTGCTAAAGAGATGCAAGGCTATGGATTTTCAGAATTTAAAACATTCAAACAGCCCATTGTAATATAACTTAAAATTAACAATATCAAAGTTGCAGCGGAGAATAATATTTAAATACATGTATTGCAGCGGAATTTAAATATAGGGCCGACATGGCCAAAACACGGGTTAAACAGGCATGTTCATGCAAGTCGTAACTGAATGTAGGAATTTAAAATAGAGTTTTTCCCCAAATGTTCCCATATATGCATATGATGATGCATAATCCTCATACTCTGAAAGAAAAAGGGGAAAAATGGTTTGGGTCAGCAAAACGTGCTGAGTAAGTTAACACCTAGCATGATCTAGGGGTTTCAAAGCCTTTAATTAAATTTAATAAAAACATATGCATACGAGACATGATTTAAATTTTAATTCATCTACTAATAATAATTTAATTACATAATTTAAAAGACAAGGATTTCCACACGTTCATAATTTAGCACACATGAAAAAGGGGTTTAACACACGTTCATAATTTAACACACATAATTTAAATAATTAAATTTTTCTCCTAAGCATGCATACAAAAATATTCCATTTAGTAATTTTACCAATTTAAAGGAAATGATACTTAAATTGTGTATTGGACATGCCTTTAATCCACAATAACCATTTAGTCATGATGTGAAATTTAAAAACACAATTTAAATGCATAATTTAAAGACATGCATAAATAAAAAAATACTTTAAAAATATTAAATTTTTTATTTCCCCGTTACGTAACCATTTCTCAATGTTTTGTATAGCCGATGATCCGGCGGCTGCAGCCGTTTCGTAAGTATCTCGTATAGCCGGTGATCCGGCGGCCGCAGCCGTTTCGTAAGTATCTCGTATAGCCGGTGATCCGGTGGCCAGCAGCCGTATCTGCCATACCCAGTAACACTCCGGAGCCTGGGGAAATCCATACGGACAAACCCGAGAGAGTAGGCAATGTATCTCCCGCCGATTGGCGTAATATCTCATCTAATTTCTCTCGTCCATTATAGGCCCGAAGAGAAAGGCTAGAGGGGCACCCTGCAGAGCACTCACCCTCCATCCAAGTATCTCATGTATCGTTTAGTTTTAATGTATCGGGGTTTTACAAAAGTATAGATGTATTGCATTTCAAGTCTTTGATCGTTCGTTTCGAAATTTCAAAATCTTTCGATTTAAAAGTCATTTGGCGTCACAGTTTACGCCTTTTTAATTTAAAAATTCGTTTCAAGTCCGAAAAATCTGAAAATTTCATAGTTTATGCAAAACACCCTAACGAACAACTTCCGTGTTTTAACAATTTCGAAATAAGTTGAGGAATCATGTCAAAATCGAGTTTAATGCAGAAACAATTCACTGCCCAGTGGCAGATTTGACACAGTTTAGAAAATCGACCTTTTTAACATATCAAATGGACTCCAAAAATTCTGAAATTTTAAACACACATACAAGACATGATTATCTACAACTTTCATTTAGAATGCAAAGATTAAATCGGGCTAGAAAATATAGAAACAGGTTCATCAAATTCGGATATATTCACAGGCAGATTTCGAAAGTGTCTTGTCAAAGCAGTTTGTGTTCGATGCGATTTGAAATAGCAAACCTCGACGAAAATGTCTAAAATTTTTACACAACCTAGATTTATGTGTTAGTATTAAAAGTCTAGTTTTGAGTTTTTGGGTTTGAACTCTCGAAGTAGGGGTTTTGGTCCGATTTCAAATCTATCACAGTTTCACGTTCGACTCTCAAGGCAGGTTCTTTCTCGGCCGTTTTCAAATATCAAACCTCAATGAAAAATTATGAAAATTTTACACAAACTAGATCTATGTCTTAGGAGCATTTTTCATGTTTTGAGTTTTTCCGTTTGAGCAGTTTTAAGGGTTCGAAAAATTCGCACACAATCGCTGCGCCGGGGGTTTTTCGTGTTGACAGATTTTAGAGTTACTAAATCTCTATGTTTGGTTACATTTTAAGTCACCCAAAACCAAGTAAGCATTAACTTACAGTGGGGATGATGTCTAGGACGTCTCTGGATCGATCGGGGCGCCCACGCTTGCTACGAACACGTCCAATTACTCCGTCTCTTCTCCGTTGGTCCCGAAATGAAACCGAAAGTAAAAGTCTAGGGTTAGATCGGATTTTCTGGCTCGAAAATGTAAACGAAAACCTATGAACGACTTACCAACAATCTGTAATACTAAGATCCTTGTTCTCCACGCCTCCTTGGTCGATTTTCGTCGCCGGAAAGTGATCGGAAAGCAAGAACTTTGTGTTTTCGGGTTTGGGAGAAGTTTGAAGAGTTTTAGAGGAATGGCGCTGCCTTTGTGAGTAGATTAGGGTTTAAAAATCTGATTATGGGGAATGGGATCCATCAAAATCGTCCCACAATCCCTTCCCCCGAATTGTGATTGAGTTTCCATAGTCGGGGAGTCGAAATATGGCAAGAAATCGCCCGAAATCGCATTGATTGATGCTGCCTGTTTGGTGGCGCGGGGTTGGCGCGGTTTTTAGCCAAAAACCGCCTGGAGGGCGCGCCGCCTGGTCTGGGCCGTGCGTCCGGACTGGGCCGTGCGATCCCGTCGGGCCTTTTCTCCTCTCTTTCGGACTTCTGTCCTCCTACGTTTTCGGGCTCGATTTTTCGGGTCATTCTCGGATCATAAATTCTTATCTTAAATTTATCGCGACTCAAATAAATTTCATGTTTGAAATCTTAAGTCCGTCGGTCTCGGGTTCGTCGGCTTCCAATTCGTCGTCTTTTGACTCCCGTGCAATATCTTGTGTAATTAAATTTCTTCCGACTTCACGGGTTCTTGGAATTAGGATTATTTTCCTTCTTGAATTTAATTCCAATTATTTTGACTCAATTCATGGAATGTCTTCGGGCTTCCTTTCCCTCTTTTATTCCATTTTGAATTTTGAATCTATCGGCGTTTCATTTCCGAGCAATAATTTATTGTGATAAATTATTTTCTTCTTCTCGGAGATATTTCGACATTGATCGGAATAAATTTTATTCCTTTGGACGTTGATAAAAATCTGGGGTATTACAGAAAAGATCCCGAAAAGTCGAGCCCGAAAACACGGAAGGATAGAAGCCCGAAAGAGAGGACGAAAAGACCCGACGGATCGGATCGCACGGACCCGCCCGGACCGAGGTCCAGGCGGAGGCCGCGCGCTGGCCGCGCGGTGTTTGGCCCTCCAGCGCGCCACCACCGTGTGGCACAACAGAATGCGGCCATTCACGCGTTTTCGGCGATTTCTTGCCATAATTCGACCCCCCGACTATGGAAAGTGAATTTGGACGGGGGGAAAGCTTAAGGGACGAGTTAGGGTTAATCTCCACCCCATTGTCAGCCTCCCACAGCCTCCCATTCACTCTCAAACTCTCCCAAGCCAAAACACACTTCCGACGAACTTCCGGCGACTCCCGACGACCAACGACGACCGTATGAACGTGTAGATCAAGGTTTACATCCCTTAGATCATTGGTAAGGAGTACTCAAATTCCTTTTCTCATTTTTATCTCCAATCCTTAATCTAACTTTCGAATATTGGACTTGTAAACACGTTCGTGACCGAAGGAGGAAGAGAACGTGTGCAAGGATCCGTTCGTAGTAGCTTTGGACGAGCCGAGCGACCCTAGGACGACTCAAGAACACCATTACTGTAAGTTGATGCCTTTCATATCAATACGGATGGCTTAGGGGCGTCCGATTTAGTCACGTTGTAACGAAACGTAAAAACCGAACCTAAAAACCCTATCTTGCGCAATTTCTGAAATCCGATTAGAACTCATATTTCGAGAATCCAATCTGAGAAACTCAAAACTAGATTTTTGTTCCTAACACATTAATCTATGTTGTGTAAACATTTTAGCCATTTTCATCAACTTTTGCTACCCCAAAGCGATCTGAACATAAACTACCTTGTAAAACGTTTTCGAAAATCTGACAGTGTTGATGTCCGAACTTGATGAGCCCGTTTCTATATTTTCTAGTACGAATTGATCTTTGCAATCTAAATAAAAGTTGTAGATAATTATCTCTAGTATGTCCATATAAAATCTTAGAATTTTTGGAGTCCATTTGTTATGTCAAAACGTTGATTTTCTGAACTGTGGTCAACCTGAATCCTGACAGTGTACATGTTGTGCAATAAACTCGATTTTTGACATGTTTCCTCAACTTATTACGAAATTGTTAAAACATGAAAGTTGTTCGCTAGGGTGTTTTTGATATACCGTGAAAATTTCAGAATTTTTGGATTTGAAACGAATTTTTAAATTAAAAAGGCGTAAACTGTGACGCCAAATGATTTTAAATCGAAGAGATTTTGAAATTTCGAAACAAACGGTCGAGACCTTGAAATACGATACATCTATACTTTTGAAAAATCCCGTTACACTAAATTGAAATATATGAGATACTTGGCGGAGGATGAGTGCTCTGCAGGGTGCCCCTCTAGCCTTTCTCTTCGGGCCTGTAATGGACGAGAGAATTTAGATGAGATACTATGCCAAACGGCGGGAGATACATGGCCTACACTCTCGGGATTATCCGTATGGATTTCCCGAGGCTCCGGAGTGTTTTGGGTATGGCAGATACGGTTGCGTCCGCCGGATGACCGGCTAAACTTGACGAGATTGCGATGCAATCGTGAAATACTGGGAAATACTTGAAATACTTGAAATACGAAATGGCTGCGGCCGCCGGATGACCGGCTACACTAAATATTGAGAAACGGAGACGTAACGGGAAAAATTAAAAGATTTAATACTTTTTATGTATTTCTTGTCTTTAAATCTTGCATTTAAATTTATGTCTTAAATTTTATTACATGTTAAATTATTATTTATGAATTTATTGCATGTTCAAATATATAATTACATTGTTTATTTTTGAATTGGTAAATAGAATATTTTTGTATGCATGCCTAGGAGTAAAACTTAATTATTTAATTAAACCCCTTTATTGCTATGTTAGGATCGACTTACTCAGTATTTTATATACTGATAAAATTGTTGTTTTTCTCTTTCTTTCAGAGTACGGAGATAATGCATAGCATGCACATTGGGGGATGGAATTATTAAACATTGTTTTATCATTTTTTTTATGGTACTTGCATATCGGGCATGTAAATCCCGAGTTTTGGCCATGTCGGCCCACTTTACATTTTCTGCTGCGATATATTATTATTACTACTATATGTGTGGATGATACTTATTATTATTTTTAAATAAATTCCCAACTTGTTTTACAAACCCTTTGCAATACCTATAGCCTTGCACCTCTTTAGTAAGCTCGGAGAATCCGTGTCTTGCTAGGGAGGTGTGGCGGTGACATCCCGGCCTGGGTTATCAAATCCGGGGTGTTACAAGTTGGTATCAGAGCCTGGAATATTTTAAAACTACTAATATTATTTTTAAACCACTATTTTAAACCCTAGTATTATTTTTTGTTTAATTATTTTTTAACTACTAGTATTATTTTTACCCCAAGAGTTTGAGCCCAAAGATTAATTATTTTGACCCAATTTTTTTTTATGATTGGCCCAAATACCCATGTTTTCTTTACTATAGCCAAATTATTAAATTTTGGCCCAATATAGAGGCCCAACTTTTTAAATCCATGGTTAAATTTAAATTAAAAACACATTAAATGAATTTTTATCGGGGGGGGGGGGGGGGGGGGTGGGGGATTGTATATGCATATTCATGTAGATTTAAATTCCAGCATATCTTACACTACAAGAAAAATGCTGATTACCGACCGCACATGCGGTCGGTAAACAAGGGACGCGGGTCGTCCCAGAGGTTACCGACCGCACCTCCGACCGGAGGCGTCGGTCGGTAACCTCTTGGTCCGAGATCGGATGCCGACCTGATAATCTCCGGTCGGTAAAATTGCCGACCGAGTACCGACCGGAGAGCGGTCGGCAAAATCACCGACCGCGTCAGCGACCGGACCAGCGGTCGATACCCAACGGTTTGGGACCTTCTGGAGCCGGCCATTACCGACCGCGTGCGGTCGGCCCTGCGGTCGGCGCAGCAGTCGGTACCGAACATAATATTGCACCAGAAATGGCTGTTTTCACAGCCATCCCAGCTGCAATACCAAAAGAACAAGCAAATCCAATGTCCATCCGAACTAATACAATCACAATTCCAAAAAATCCTCCAATAATAACATCATCGTACAATTACATGATTCGTACACACTCACAATTCCACAAGTTAAACAATCCCAAAGTGCAAACATACTCCAAATGTTTATATCAAATCACAAATCCAAACTTTTGTGTCCAAAGTCATAACTCACAACTTACAAGTCCAAACTCATAAATCCACATTTAGTTCAAACAAGTTACGCATAAAAAATACAAGTCCAAATGTTACTGGTAGCTGTCGTCTAGCTACACAAATAAATACTTCTACTCTTATAAAAATAAATAGATAGTGATGAGTAGAGTCGTCTCCTCAAGGATTCAAATGAAATATTAGCTATGATTAATCACAATAATAAGATGGGGGGTTTTTGAATTTAACTAATACTAAGAAAATAAAATAAAATAAGCAGGAGAATAAAATTTAAATAAGCAGGCAATGAAGAGGAAAACGCACACTGGAAATTTTTATAAAATCAAGTGATGAAAACGCCTAGCTTAGGACTTGAACTCGCCGGATTGGAATTGGATTTATTGTTGATCATTGACATTTATTCCCTTAGCCTATTAAATAAATTAGTTATAGTCACTCGGCAACCGCTCCGTGACCAACTTTTCCATACTTAATCGGTGAACAAGGCACGGCCGTTATTCACTTCCCTAACCGAATTAAGATCCTAGGTACGACCATAGAAGTACTTATCCGATTGCATTAAATTCTAGAAAAGCCTAATTCAAAGGGATGAACCTACCTACGCGGTTGATTCTCTCAATTGATTCCATGATTCCCTAGAGCTTTAATTCTCTAGTTGTTACTAAATTAGATTTAAGTGCAATTACACGGACACCAATCTAATTATAACGGTAAAATTCCTAAGCCAATCAACTATGTGCGCATCATAATCAATCAACATAAGAACTCATGTCGTGAAAATAGAAATCATGAAAATACTTAATAGCAAAAGGAAATCGAACATTCAAAACATAGCAAGCCTCACAACGGCAATCCAATCCCAACTCGGGGTCCAATCCTAAGCTAGATAAAAGGAACTACTCACTAAACATAATAACAATGACAAAAACTAAATAAAAGTTCATCACAAACACTATTGCAACATGAAGAATGAAACTTCAAGAATCTTCACGTCTCCAGGCAATGTCTTCCTTCTCCAGGCCGAGTTGGTGATCTCCAGTATCAAAGTCTCCCCCAAAACAGCAGCAACCCCCCGGTTTTAACCTTGTGAAATCCCCTAAATTCGTCCAGCAGCCTCCAGCACCAAGGAAAAGGGAGAAATCAAACAATACTCCATGTTTCCTTATTTACCAAATCTCTTTCCTTCTCTGTCAAATCTTGATCTCTCTTTTGGAAACAAGTATCTAGCCACAAAGAGCCTTCCAGGATCCCAAAGTATCTAGAATTAAGCATTGAAACTCGTCCACATCATCAGCCAAATCACCCGGACAAGTAGGCACTCGAGCTGGAAACACATCAGTATCATCCTTTGCCAACAGGACTGACCATTGCCCTTGTGTGTGGGCACACGACTTGTTACTTATCCAAAATACCACCATTTTGATGATTTCTTCAAGTCAAGCTCACTTTGTTCCTGAAATCCAAATCACTCCAATAAGACACCGAAATAGATCAATATTCATCAACCAACAATATGGAAACATATAAAATATAAGCACAAAATGATGAATATCAATCCCCCCACACCTACTCATGATTTCCCTCAAGCATGCCATCAAGTCAAAACAAAGACACCACAAGTCAAGATCCATCTCAATCATGCCAATAACTCAATTGCACAACAAGTATGCCCAACAATGCTCTCACCGGATGGGGAATATAAAAGTGTTCACTCACTCTCAAGTGTATAGGCTAAGTGTTTACGCTCAAAGCACATGAAAGAAAAGCACCAATTCCATAAATTTACACATCAATCAAATCAAACCACAATCATAAAGTAGCAACTAGCAATCAAAGGGTCTTTATTCAAGGTTATAACGGGGCCATGGTTGGGGTAGGAAAAAGGGATACAAAGGCTAAAGAATCGAGGACCAACTCAAAAAGACTTGTTCATAATAAAAACGAGTGCCAATCCATAATTTTCTCAAGCATCCATGAAGTACCAGAACATAAGACAACAATAATCAAGAATCCTCTACCCCTCTCTCTTCTCATTTTTTTTTTTTTGGTAGGAGAGGAATTCCAATATCCGACATTGCGGACGAAACTTCAACTCTTTTGTTCTTGACACAAGGTCATAGGAACAAGGCAAAAGCCTGCTACCTTTTTTTTTTCTTTTTTGATTTTTTTGATTTTTTTTTGAGAAGAGGGGCAGCATATATCACTCTCGAACAAATAAATTGCTTCATCACAATGTCTCTAACAGCACCATTTCATCAATATAGAACTAATGATAAACAAGCTCAAGAGTTAATCCTCAATTCGGGTTCAAGCAGATAAGGTCCAAGAGAAATAAAAGGCTAACGGCTAAGGGGTTAGTGTTTAACAAAGAAAATGGATTATTAGGCTCAGAGGGGTTCACTAGTGGAAAAAAAAAATCAGGGTAGGCAAGTGTGTAAGGCCAATGGGGTAAAATCCTAGTGCCCAAATTATTTTGCCAGAATACTACAATATGAAGAGCTCACATGCATTTTTGTGCAAAGTCAGGGATGGTGCAATTCTCATGTTCCCACATCAAGAAAAATGAGCATGTAATGATGAAGAAAATAATGCTCAACAAGGCTCAAATCTCACCATAGGGACATAATAGCAAGTCAGGCATACTCATTGACCATCAAATCCTGGACTAGATCGAAACTTCAAACAACAAGCAATCATCAAAATTTTGACAAGAAGGCAGGCAAGGTTATTAACAGAGATAAGTGCAAGACATAATATGGATCCCCCCCCACACCTAAACTAGGCAGTGTCCTCAATGCCAAGTAAAGAGATGGATAGAAAAATGGAAACAGGAAAGAGAAAAACGAAGAGAGGAAGGAAAATAGTAGAACAAAAAGAAAAAGAAAGGATAGGAAGACATCCCTGAATCACTGGCCGGGAGGAGGAGGAGGGTTGAAACCGACATGCTCGAAGAAGGCAGTCAACTGCCTGGACAACTCGGCCTGCTGCCTGGCTAACTCGGCCTGCTGCTGAAGAAGCAAGTCAACCCTCCGGTCTAACATGTGTGCGGCTAGGACAGAGGTAGGGCCGCGAGGAGCACCCTCGGACGAGCTGGAGGGCGAGGCCGGTGGGGACTCGGGAATGGCAGCATGGGCTGATGACTGCGCTGGGGCAGCAGGTTCCGGCTCAGCAGGCGCCGGTGTAACAGGTACGGGATCAGGATAACAGAACTCATAACTGGACCCCACCGGCTTGATCATGTTCATCCGGAGTAGAGCTTGTGTGTCCAAGGGGTGCATCTCAGCATCAACAGTCAAATGCAAAGAAGATAGATAGTCAGGATCAACTGAATCAATAACACCTAAACTCAAGGCAATAGAAGTGATAAATGACGCACAGACAAGAGACCGATTCTGGTTTAAGGAAGCACTAAACTCAACAGCTAACCAAAATCCCAAATTAACTTTCACCGAATTTTTCATGCACCATAAAATGAAATACTCAGTTTTGGTAACAATAGATGTGGTGTCCTTACGTCCTGCCACTGTGAATGCCAAAAAACGATGTAAGTATCTAATCGCAGGGTCACGAAGGCTATGGGCCTTAATATTGCGATAGTATTTCTCACCTGGGTGACGCGTAAACTGACACCACAAATCGGGAGCCTCATATAGAAAAGTTTCAGTAAAATCACAAACAGCCTTAACAAAGACATCGGATTCTAATTCAGGCTCACTAACCATACCTAGGTGTATGTTAAACTCAGCTAAGGACAAGTTGAAAACAGTACCAAGCAGTCTAAACTTAATCACATTCGGAGTGTGCACATCATATGCGGAAGGCAATTTACAAACAAATGTGGACATGAATTCAACCACTAATTCGTGCACCCCAGGTAATTGAAAATGTAACAAACGAGACCACCCAATATTCTTCAAGTACTGAACCACATCATCCTTAATTCCTAACAACTCCAAAGTAGGCATGTGTATAAACTTACAACAATACAAGTGTCTGAAACAACATTTGTTATACCTGGTCCGTTCTCGGGCAGTGAATAAATCGAGATTACCTCCGAGATGCCCCGGGGAAAGCACCTCTGTGATGCCACCAACTCGAGCTCGGGAAGAGGAAGCTTTTTCAGTCCTTCTCCGGTGCACTGGGATGCGAGGAATTGGATCCACAAAGGGATCGGTGATGGTGGCAGCTTCCGGAGATGGAGGAGATGGTGGCCGGCGGCGAGAAGTGCTCGGCGGGGGCTGAGGTGTGGTATCCTGGGAAGAAGGAGAGGAGGAAGGGGATGGGGCAGGGGCTGGTTGCCGCTGCTCGGAGGGGCGGCGGCGTGCGACGGCGGTGGAGGTGCTCGGGGCGGCGGTACTGGACGGCGGAGGCGGCGGCGGATGGGCAGCAGACACGGCGGAACCCTTTCTCTGCTTGGAAGGGCGTCGCGAGGACGAGGGCGCAGGGGTGAGGGCGGCGGCTTCAGGCGGAGGCGGCGGCGTGCGAGCTCGCGCACGCGTCTTGGCCATGGCAGGGCAGGGCTGAGGGTTGCGAAGAGGAGGAGAGAAGGGAGGGTACGGGTGCGGGAGAGAGTGATGGTGGGCGGCAGCGCTTCGCAGTGGCAAGGGCAGAGGTGGCGGCGGCGGCTGGTTGAGGTGGAAGAGGGTGGTGGTGCGAGCGGCTTTGAGAGGAGGAGGAAGAAGAGGGGGATGACGGGATTGAGGATTTAGGGCCTTGTTTGGGGAATTTCAGAATTTGGCTACTGGATTGAGCTTTTAGACACTGATCACGTAGAAGGAAGGGGATAGGGTAAAAATTATGGGTATTGGGTAAATGGATTATGGAGCAGGTAATTTTAAAGTGTTTGCTATGTTGAGCAATGCTCTTGTGTATGCCCATACTACCTGTAGAGAGCCCCTTCCAATTTTATTAACAAAATCAGTGAGCCAATTTCTTCTGCGTGCCCACGCGACCTGTAGCAGAGCTCCAGCTTCTCAATTCTGCATTTCAATGCTAGAGAAATTAAGATTTTCCATCTTCCTACAAGCAAACAAGTGAAATGTCATGATAAACATCAAAAATTTCAAAACTAAAAGTAAGAAAAACTTCAAAAGAAATAAAATAGCAAAAACTTGGGTTGCCTCCCAAGAAGCGCCTTTCTTTAACGTCTTTGGCTAGACAACCAATTTCTTGTTTACTCAATAAAATCCATCAAAGTAACAATTTCTTCCTCTTGGGTGCAAAATCCTTCAATGTATGGCTTGAGACGATGTCCATTAACAGTAAAAGCTTTTTCCGTCGTCAAGCTTCTAATTTCCGCTGGACCATAAGGTAAAACATTAGTAACAACAAAAGGGCCAATCCATCTTGAACGAAGCTTACCTGGGAAGAGTTTAAGCCGCGATTGGTATAACAACACCTTCTGGCCAACCTTGAATTCTTTCCTGGAAATCCTTTGATCATGAAATGCTTTTATTTTCTCTTTATAGATCATTGCATTATCATAGGCCTCATTCCGAATCTCCTCAACCTCTTGTAGTTGCAACTTCCTGTGTTCGCCAGCACCCATTAGATCCAAGTTGCATTGCTTCACTGCCCAAAATGCTCGATGCTCTATCTCCACTGGTAAATGGCATGGCTTCCCAAAAATCAACCGAAATGGGGACATCCCCATTGGTGTTTTGTAAGCAGTCCTATAAGCCCAAAGAGCATCCTCCAATCTCATACTCCAATCTTTCCTGTCGGGTCGCACTATTTTTTCCAGTATGCTCTTTACTTCTCTATTGGAAAGCTCGGCCAACCCATTGGTTTGGGGATGATATGAGGTAGACACCTTATGCATAATCCCATATTTTCGAAAGAGAGCAGTAATGGTCTTATTACAAAAGTGAGTACCTCTATCGCTTACCATGGCCCTGGGCATTCCAAATCGAGTGAAGATATATGATTTAAGAAACTCTGCAACCACTTTAGAATCATTAGTCCGGGTGGCTTTCGCTTCCACCCATTTAGAAACATAGTCAACAACTAAGATAATGTAAAGAAATCCATGTGATGAAGGAAAAGGTCCCATAAAATCCATCCCCCAAACATAAAAAATTTCAACAAACATCAATGGGGTTTGGGGCATTTGATCTCTAGAACTTATATTTCCTACACGTTGACACTTATCACAAGATTTACAATAAGCATGAGCATCTTTAAATAAACTAGGCCAATAGAATCCACTGCAAGTACCTTCCTAGCAGTACGTTGAGGTCCAAAATGACCCCCACACTCAAGATCATGGCAGAATTTAAGAATAGGCTCAAATTCATCCTCACCTACACATCGGCGTATTACCTGGTCAGCTCCTCTCTTCCAAAGGTAAGGATCATCCCATATAAAATATTTTGCGTCACTCTTCAGCTTATCCTTTTTCGCCTTTGACCATCCTAAAGAAAATTTATTTGTTTGCAAATAATTAGCAATGTCAGCAAACCAAGGTAAAGAAATTTTAACACCAAGTAATTGCTCTTCAGGAAAATACTCCCTTAAACATAATTTCTCCATTGTCGAGGGTAGCCTGCTAAGGTGATCCGCTACAAGATTTTCACTTCCCTTTTTGTCTCGTATTTCAATATCAAATTCTTGTAGAAGCAGGATCCACCTTATCAATCTCGATTTGCTTTCTTTCTTCGACAGGAGGAATCGTAGAGCTGCATGATCAGAGAACACAGTTACTTTAGTTCCAAGAAGGTAAGATCGAAATTTTTCTAAAGCATAAACAATAGCTAAAAGCTCATTCTCAGTCGTGGTGTAATTTAATTGGGCTCCATTCAATGCTTTGGATGTATAATAAATAGCCCAAAATTCCTTTCCACTTCTCTGACCCAGGACAGCTCCTACAGCCGTATCACTTGCGTCGCACATCAATTCAAAAGGAAGCTCCCAGTTGGGAGGTTGAATGATTGGTGGTGCTGTTAGGAGTCCTCGGATTTTGTCGAAGGCCTGCTTGCATTCTTCAGTAAATGCAAATGGGACATCTTTTTGCAAGAGATGGAAAACAGGTGTGGCCACCTTGGAAAAATCCTTAATGAAGCGACGATAGAACCCTGCATGGCCAAGAAAAGATCGCAAGTCCCTCACCGAAGTGGGGTAGGGTAAGGATGAAATAATATCCACTTTTGCCTTATCAACCTCAATACCCCTAGCAGAAACATATCCTAAAAAAATTCCTTCATCAACCATGAATTGACACTTTTCCCAATTAAGCACAAGTTTGGTTTCTTCACATCTTTTTAAAGTTAAAGACAAATTATCCAAGCAATCATCAAAATCATCACCATAAACACTAAAGTCATCCATAAACACCTCAATTATCTTACCAACATATTCTGAGAAAATACTAACCATACACCTTTGAAATGTAGCAGGCGCATTGCACAATCCGAATGGCATCCTTTTGTATGCAAATGTACCGAATGGACAGGTGAAGGTCATTTTCTCTTGATCCTCGGGTGCTATGGCAATTTGGAAGTACCCTGAAAAGCCATCTAGAGAAAAATAGTTAGATTTACCAGCAAGACGCTCAACCGTTTGATCAATGAAAGGTAATGGAAAGTGATCCTTCTTTGTTACAAAGTTTAACCTACGGTAATCAATGCATTGACGCCATCCTGTTTGTTTACGTACAGGGATCAACTTACCATCCATTCCAGCTTCCACGGTTACACCAGCTTTCTTAGGGAAAACATGAATTGGACTTACCCAAGGACTATCGGATATTGGATAAATTATTTCAGCATCCAGGAGCTTTAAAATCTCCTTTTTAACTACCTCCATCATGCTGGGGTTTAATCTCCTTTGGGCTTGCCGAACAGGTTTAGCGTCTTCCTCCAGGAGAATCTTGTGTGTACAAAGGAATGGGCTAATCCCTTTTATGTCGGCTATGGTCCAACCAATTGCCTCCTTATGGTCTGCCAAAGTTCTCACCAATTTCTCCTCTTGCAGCCTGGTGAGAGTGGATGAAATTATAACTGGCAATGTCTCATCTTTTCCCAGGAAAGCATACTTCAAATTCGAAGGCAATGGTTTTAATTCCAACTCAGGAGCCTGCAAAACAGATGGCAATTTCTTTTCGTTAGACTCTGTTGAAATTGACTGAATGGATTTGTATCTTGCATTTTGCTGCTCCAGGGAGTTCAAAGCATCCAACATCTCTTGTATTTCTTTTCCAACTCCATCTTCTCCAAGGTCTTCCAGGTAGTTGAGGAGTGCTGGTTCTAAAGGATCTCTTCCACTTTGGAGAAAAATATTCTGCACACTTTCATCAACTATATCCACTCGAAAACAATCACGAGATGAAGCAGGATATTTTAAAGCATAAAAAATGTTGAATTGAATTTTCTCACCATCAAATTCCATGGTTAAAGCTCCCTGCTTGACATCAATTTTAGTTTGAGCAGTACACATGAATGGACGACCAAGCAACACAGGTGACGGATTGGGGGAATTATCATCATGCATGTCCAAGATATAAAAATCGACAGGGAAAATTAATTCATTGACTTGCACAAGAACATCCTCAATCATACCCTCGGGATAAGCATGGGTTCTATCTGCTAGTTGGATTATTACACCTGTTTCTTTTAATGGACCCACATTCAAATTCTTAAATACAGACAATGGCATCACATTAATGGCGGCTCCAAGATCTAACATAGCCTTTTTTATTTCCAGCTTTCCAATCTTACAAGGGACTAGAAACATACCTGGGTCACCACATTTTGGTGGAAGTTTGCGTTGAAGCATTGCAGACACGGCTTCCCCAGCTATGATCTTTTCATCCCCACGAAGCTTTTTCTTATTAGTGCACAACTCCTTCAAAAATTTGGCATATCGCGGAATTTGCTGGATGGCATCCAGGAGAGGAATGCTCAGTTCAACTTTCTTGAATATCTCCATCAGTTCCTTATTTTTGTCGCTCTTGGGAGGTCTGGCTAACCTGCTAGGAAAAAGAGCAGCATTAGTAGCCGGCACTGGAGATTTATTATCGACTAAAACCTTAGAAGAGAGTTTTTCATCCTGCTCAATTTCTTTTTCAATCGACTCTTCATCCTATTTACTCTTCTCAGCAACCTCGGGTCCGGCCAACTCCTTTCCATTCCGAAGCACCATGCCACTCACATTGCGCGGATTAATTTCAGGTTGCGCAGGTAGTTTTCCCTTTTCACGCTCCCTGGACTCGCGCATCTCCTTAGTCAGTTGAGCCATTTGATCTTCAAGATTCTTAATGCTTGTGCGAGCCTCCTGTTGAAATTGCAAAGTGTTAGATGCCATGGACTTAACAATATCGTGTAGAGACATACCTGCTTTGCCTTGAGGAGGTGGGCGATTTTGTTGTTGGTTAGCAGGTTGGAAATTATTGGAGGAATTTCCATAGCGAAGGTTGGGATGATCACCCCACCCTGGGTTGAATGTTTGGGAAAATGGATCATAGTTCTTCCTGGGCGCAAACCCAGCAGCATTCACGTCAACTTCTTGCTGCAATGTTGGACACTCGTTGGTGGCATGGCCAGTGTGGCCGCAAATTCCACAAGTTTTAACTTGAGCTTGTCCTACAGCAAGTTGTCTAACAAAAGCAGTTAATTCCGTAAGTTGTTGTTGAACGGAAGGAGAAGTTACCTCAGAGGCCTCTTTAACTCCAACAACTTTTTCCCTAGATCCGAACTGTTGGGTGTACTCAGCGGATGTTTGAATCATTTCCCATGCTTCTGCTGGTGTCTTCTTCATCAATGACCCTCCACAAGCCGAATCCAGGAGTCTCCTTTCCATGTTCGTAAGACCATCATAAAAATATTGAATTAGTAATGACTCAGGAATTTGATGATGCGGACATTTAGTAATTAATTTATTAAAGCGTTCCCAATATTCATAAAGAGATTCTCCCTGAGATTGAGTGATTCCACAAATTTCTTTGCGCAATGTAGAAGCTCGGGAGGCAGGGAAATATTTTTCCAGGAACTTCTTATGCAACTCCGCCCACGTTTCAATACTTCCAGCAGGTAAGTGGTAAAGCTGTACCAACCCTATTTCCGGATATTTTGTACGAATATTTTGTACCCCAAATAAACAAATTCAAATTGTTTTGAACTACGTATTGACTTGATCCCTTCACGGGGTACGTAGGCAACTCGGAAATTTCAATTCTGGGTTCAGTCAAATAATAACAAACAACGACATGCAATAATACAATCGCTTAATCAAACAATTCCCGAACTCGCGAGAGGATGAAGCGCAACTTCGAGGACGAAGTTGGTTCTTAAGGGGGGTAGACTGTAATACCCGTAAATTTTAGAATATAAAAATAGGAATTAATCCAATAGGAGAGAAGGTTTTGTTTCCGAGAACCCGTAGACGCGGAAATACACGGAAGTCAAAAGACGACGAATTAGAACCCGACGGACCAAAACCGACGGTCTTAAGATTTCAAGCATGAAATCGAATTGAGACGGAATAAATTTATGATGAGAAGCATAATCCGAAAATGACCCGGAAAATCGAGCGCGAAAACGTGGAAGGATAGAAGTTCGAAAGAGAGGAGAAAAAGACCCGACGGATCGGATCGCACGGACCCGCCCAGACCGCAGTCCAGGCGGGAACCGCGCGCTGGCCGGGCGGGGTTTGGCCAAAAGGCGCGCCAACCCCGCGTGGCTCCCCAGAATCGTGCAAATGACGCGTTTTCGGCGATTTCTTACCATAATTCGACCCCCCGACTATGGAAAGAAGATTTTGGACGAGGGGAAAGCTTTTAGGGCGAATTAGGGCTGCCTCCCCACCCTTTCATCAGTCACCAAACTCCCCAATCCACTCTCAAACTCTCCCAAGCCAAAACACTCTCCCGACGAACTTCCGACAGACTTCCGGCGACTTTCCGACAACCCCCGACGGCCGTAGGAACGTGTAGATCAAGGATCACAGCTTAGATCATTGGTAAGTAGTATCTTAGGTTCTCAATCTCGTTATTCCTTCCAAATGTCCAATCTAACTCTTGAATCGTTGATTGCAAATACGTTCGTGGCCAAAGTCGGGAACTTTGCGTTTCGTAGATCCGTTCGTAGGATTTTGGACGAGCCGAGGGACCCTAGGACGACTCAAGAACACAATCACTGTAAGTTGAGCCTTCCATATCAATACGGGTGGTTTAGGGGCGTCCGTTATAGTCGTAATGCAACGAAACGTAAAAACCGAAATTAAAAACCCCAACTCGCACAGTTATTGAAATCTGTCTAAAACTCATATTTCGAGGATTCAATCCGAGAAACTCAAAACTAGACTTTTAATCCTAACACATAAATCTAGGTTGTGTAAAAATTTCAGACATTTTCGTTAACATTTGCTATTTGAAATCGCATCGAAAAGAAACTGTTTTGACAAAACGTGTTTGGAATCTGCCTATGAACATGTCCGAACTTAGTGAGTCTGTTTCTATATTTTCTAGTCCGATTTGATCTTTGCAATCTAAATGAAAGATGTAGATAATCATGTCTAGTATATGTGTTTAAATTTTCAGAATTTTTGGAGTCCATTTGATATGTCAAAAAGCCAATTTTCCGAACTGTGTCAAACCTGCTTCGGGACAGTAAACTGTTTTCGCATTAAACTCGATTTTTGACATGTTTCCTCAACTTATTTCAAAATTGTTAGAGCATGAAAGTTGTTTGTTAGGGTGTTTTGCATAAACTGTGAAATTTTTAGATTTTTCGGACTTGAAACGAATTTTTAAATTAAAAAGGCGTAAACTGTGACGCCAAGTTACTTTTAAATCGAAGGATTTTGAAATTTCGAAACGAAATGATCAAAGACTTGAAATACGACGCATCTATACTTTTGAAAAACCCCGATACATTAAATCTAAACGAAACATGAGATACTTTGGTGGAGGGTGAGTGCTCTGCAGTGTGCCCCTCTAGCCTTTCTCTTCGGGCCTATAATGGACGAGAGAATTAGATGAGATATTGCGCCAATCGGCGGGAGATACATGGCCTACTCTCTCGGGTTTGTCCGTATGGATTTCCCGAGGCTCCGGAGTGTTACTGGGTATGGCAGATACGGCTGCGGCCGCCGGATCACCGGCTATACAAGATACTTACGACACGGCTGCGGCCGCCGGATCACCGGCTATACAAACATTGAGAAATGGTTACGTGACGGGGAAATAAAAGATTTAATATTTTTAAGTATTTATTTATTTATGCATGTCTTTAAATTGTGCCTTTAAATTATGTCTTTAAATTTCATATCATGATTAAATTGTTATTGTGAGTTAAATGCATGTTCAAGTACACAATTAAAATGTTATTCCTTTAAATTTGTAAATGCATGTTTAGGAGTGAAATTTTAATTATCTAATTAAATCCCTTTATTGCTATGTTAGGATCGACTTACTCAGTATTTTATATACTGATAAAATCGTTGTTTTCTCTTTTCTTTTCGGAGTACCAAGATAATGCATGAGCATATGCTTTGGGGGATGGAAAAACTTTAACATTATTTTTATTGCTTTTTATGATACTTGCATAACGGGCATATAAATCCCGAGTTTTGGCCATGTCGGCCCACTTTACATTTTTCCGCTGCGATATATTATTATTACTACTATATGTGTGGATGATACTTATTATTATTTTTAAATAGATTCCGGACTTGTTTTTAAACCTTTTTGCAATACCTATAGCCTTGCATCCCTTTAGCAAGCTCGGAGAATCCGTGTCTTGTTAGGGAGATGTGGCGGTGGCATCCCGGCCTGGGTTATCAAATCCGGGGTGTTACAAGTTGGTATCAGAGCCCGGAATATTTTAAAGCTACTATTATTATTATCTTGAACCAATATTTTGGACTAAGTATTATTTTTAATTTATTATTATTATTATTATTTTTAAGACTACTAGTATTATTATTTTAGCCCAACCATTTCGGCCCAAATACCCATGTTTTTACTTCTTAAGTCCAAATTATTATTTTTGGCCAATATAGAGGCCCAACTTTTTAAACCCATGATTAAATTTAAATTAAAAATACATTAAATTAATTTTTGGGGGGATTGCATGTGCATATTCATATAGATTTAAATTCCTGCATATCCTGACTTTTATTCGAAACCTACTCTAACTCTAACCTCCCTGTTGACATTAGATGGCCGAACCCAACGCGAACATGACCAATCTGATGATGAAACTGACCAACGCATATCTCGAGTCCCAACAGCATATCAATCACTTCAAGGCTCGAGTGGGGCATCTAGAGAGTAACGTGGACTATTTGAGACATCTTAGGGAAGCTGACCATCATGAAATAACCCAACTCAAGGCCCAAGTCGCCGAACTCCAAACCCAAGTGGTCACACTCCAAAACAAGGACAACGAACGGATGATGCAAATAGGGCACTTAGGAGCTAAGCTGCTGGGCCTAGAGGCTGACATATTTCCTCCGAGCCCGAGCCCGGTGGGGACACCCATTCCCATTGACGTATCCAGCGACGAGGACGATCCCATCGAGGATGTACCTGCCTAGTCACCCTAGACTTAGGGACCCAAGCTGATGCACTAATACTACTTCCGTTTCGAATGCTTGTAACCCAAAATTTTCTCTTGAGTAATAAATCTACAAGCATTTATTTTATGCAAGTATATTTAAAGTATTCCTTACATTTTAATTAAATTATTTCTCTTCGAATACCTTGTTAAAACCCGGTCAAACAAATGAACAAGGTAATAATAATCAATGACCTATACATAACAACTAAACAAAAAAATACAAGTATTAATAAATAACCTAAATATGTAAATACATATATATATATTATATAGAGATAAACATCAAACAAGGATATCTCCGACCCTAAACCCTAAACCCTAAACCCTAAACCCCAACACCCTGGACCCTAGGGTCTAAAATAAAAAATAAAAAAAAATAAAAAAATAAAAATAAAAATAAAAAAAACTGAACAGGTTACTGTTCACAAAAAAAATAAAAAATAAAAAAAAACCAAAACAAAACAAAACGAAACAAAAACAAAGCAGCAAGTAGAACCAACCCCAAATAACAACAAACGATATGCTAAATCCCAACAACCTATACTAACAGGTTCCAATAGACTAATACCTGTTAATATCGTCATTTATTTAATTAAATTATTTTATAAGCGTTATATAACATTTCAACAAAAAGAATCTAAACTCTCTCGTTCTTGCAACAGCATGGCACCGAGAGGGAGACCACGCGCCCAGCCCACTACTCCAAACACCAACGAAACCCCTTTGCAACCAGAAATGCCTATACCCGGCGAAGGGGTACACGCTCAAGAGGAGCCGGCAAACCCTATGCCAAACAACATGGACGCGCGCCTACGCACTCTAGAAGAGGTTCTCATTGCGATAGGGAACGCGCATGTGAACCAAGGCCAGGCAGCTGCGGTACCTCCACCCGAGGCCCGCATTAACTACTTAACTATGGTGAACTCATATCACCCGCCGCACTACGCCGGAGAAGAGGACCCGGCTAAACTTGAAGAATGGATCCGAACATTCGACAAGCTACTAAACGCGGTGAAGTGCCCAATTGGCGAGAAGGTTCCTGTGGCATCGTACTATCTCGGAGGGGAGGCGGAATGACTGGTGGCGTGCCATGCAAGATAAGTTAGCCGAGGATGAGGAACCCTATTCTTGGGAAGAATTCATGGGTCTGATCAGGGATCGCTTTTATCCCATGAGCACAAAGTCAGCCATGTACGAGGAGTTCTTATCTCTGAAACAAGGAGGGCAAACAGTCCAGGAATACTACACCCGTTTCAAGGAGTTGGTGCGTTTCGCACCAAGACTCGTGCCGACAGATGCGGAGAAGGCACAGAAATTTGAAATGGGGCTAAACTTGACTATACGGGAAGTGATCACTGGCGTCCAATACCCAGACCTGCAATCGGCGTATGATCGTGCGGTAGCCGTTGCAAGGGTGCAACAACTGAAAAGGAAAGTGAGCAGAGAACCCAGTCGAGGATCTCAGGGACAGGATAAGAGGAGTAGAGACAACCGTTCCGGTAACAATGCTGTAGGAAACAACTTTCGGGGAGATCTGAACAGACCCCCTCAAAACAACAACAGAGGAAATGACGATAGAACCCTTTTCCGGGGTAACCCGGTACCACCTTGCCCGAGATGCGGCAGGCCTCATTTGGCCAGAGGGTGCCCCCAACAGGGCGCCTGCTACAGGTGTGGCGCACTCGACTGGAAAACATCACCAAGAGGGAGGACTTAGGCACGGGGCCAACTCAGCCTCGCAACCAAGATGGGCGGAATGGAAACAACCAGGGGTATAGACCCCCTCAAAACCAGAATCTCAATCAAAATCAACGTCCTCCACAGAATCCAAATCAGCAACAGAATCAGAACCCGAACCGGGATCAGCAAGGCAATCCGGGACGTCCAATGGGGCGGTTGAATGTCATCAATGAGGCAAATGTGCCTATGCAGGGGGACGTAATGGGAGGTACGTTCCATGTCTTAAGTACACCCCTTAGAGTTCTGTTTGACTCAGGAGCTAGTTGTTCGATAATATCATCTAAAGTCTTACCTGAACTAGATCTACCTAAGTGCGAATTGATTAACTTAGGGATTCAACTTCCATCGGGAGAGGTAGTATCATGCTCTAAGCGATATAACGGAATTCCGATAGTTATAAAGAATGTAGAGTTTTTCGCGAACTTGGTAGAATTCGATCTACAGGATTTTGACGTCATACTAGGGATGGATTGGCTAACCCAATATAAAGCCGTGATCGATTGCCAAAAACAAAAGATCACGTTGTCAAAGAGTAGGGGAAGGAGAGTCATCTTTTACTCCCAACCCCCTAAGAAGTCTACCAAGATAGTTAACGCCATTAAGCTATGTAGCTTAATGCGTAAGGGTTACGCATTATATGCATGCCACATTCATAACCTTGAGGCCGTAGAGGTCAAGGTGGATAACATTCCGGTGGTGAGAGAATACCCGGATGTATTTCCGGAAGACGTTCCCGGCATGCCGCCTGAGAGAGATCTGGAATTCACCATAGATCTCATCCCGGGAACGGAGCCTGTCTCAAAGGCTCCTTACCGTATGGCGCCGCTAGAAATGAAGGAACTAAAGGAACAACTCGAGGAGTTGCTAGAGAAGGGCTACATAAGGCCGAGCACGTCCCCATGGGGAGCCCCGGTCTTATTCGTTAAGAAGAAAGATGGAGGTCTACGACTATGCATCGATTATAGAGGGCTTAACCAAGTCACGGTCAAGAACAAGTACCCGTTGCCCAGAATCGAGGATTTGTTCGACCAACTGAAGGGAGCTTCAGTATTTTCAAAGATCGACTTGCGATCGGGATATCACCAGTTAAGGATCGCCGAAAAGGATATCCCAAAGACAGCGTTCAGAACTCGCTACGGGCACTACGAATTCACGGTGCTATCATTCGGACTGACGAACGCCCCAGCGATGTTCATGAATCTCATGAACAACGTGTTTCGGGAATTATTAGATCAATGCGTAGTGGTGTTTATAGATGACATCCTGATCAACTCGAAAAGCGAAGAAGAACATTCCGAACACTTACACAAAGTGTTAGGGATCTTACGAGTGAATCAGCTGTATGGCAAGCTGTCCAAATGCGACTTCTGGCTAAGGGAAGTGGCATTTCTGGGACATATCGTATCCGCCAACGGAGTGGCAGTAGACCCAGCAAAGATCTCGGCAGTGACCGAATGGGTGCCACCGAAGAATCCAACCGAGATAAGAAGTTTTCTCGGATTGGCAGGATACTACCGGAGGTTTGTAACGGATTTCTCAAAGATCGCTCGCCCATTGACACAGCTGTTAAAGAAAGGGGCGAAATACGACTGGACCATTGAGTGTGATTCCGCATTCCAAGAATTGAAGAAACGGCTTACCACAGCGCCGGTGTTGGCATTACCATCGGAGGATGGAGACTTCGAGGTGTACAGCGACGCCTCGAAGGAAGGATTGGGATGCGTGCTAATGCAAGATCAAAGGGTTATAGCATACGCATCACGTCAACTAAAGCCACACGAAGAGAACTATCCGACGCACGACTTGGAACTAGCCGCAGTCGTGTTCGCGCTAAAGATATGGAGGCACTACCTCTATGGGCGAATATGTCGGATGTTCACCGACCATAAGAGCCTCAAGTATATATTCACGCAAAAAGAGCTGAATTTGAGGCAAAGGAGATGGTTGGAACTGATTAAGGATTACGACCTGGAAATCGCGTATCACGAAGGAAAAGCCAACGTTGTGGCCGATGCCTTGAGTCGGAAAACTCAACACGTGGTGAATTCACTTGTGGTACCGGCCGAGTTGTACAGAGACTTGGCGAAATTAAGTCTGGAGATGGTACACTCTGGCGAAGTAAGTGAGGTCGTCAACACTATGGTAGTAGGATCTACCATACTCGATAAGATACGACTAGCACAACAGGATGATGAAAAGCTAGAGGAAATTAGGAAGAGCATTGCTGAAGGAAAGGCAATGGATTTTAAAATCCATGAGGACGGAAGCATCCGCTTCAAGGGAAGGTGGTGCATACCACGAAAATGTGAGGACCTGAAGCAAAAAGTGATGGAGGAAGGCCATAATACCCCATACTCGGTCCATCCCGGAGGCGAGAAGCTATACAAGGACATAAAGAAGAACTATTGGTGGCCGAACATGAAGAGAGAAATAGCCGAGTTTGTGGCAAGATGCCTTACCTGCCAGAAGGTCAAGGCTGTACGACAGAAACCCCTAGGATTAATGAAACCATTGGAAATCCCAAGTTGGAAATGGGATAGCATTTCAATGGATTTCGTTTCGGGACTACCACGTTCACCGAAGGGGATGAATAAAATCTGGGTGATCGTGGATAGGTTGACAAAAGCTGCCATATTTATCCCTATGAAGGATACCTCGTCCATGGACCAATTGGCAAGGGCATATGTCGACAACGTGGTACGACGACATGGAGTACCACATGACATCATCTCGGACAGAGATAGTAGATTCGTCTCACATTTTTGGACAAAACTACAAGAAGCCCTCGGTACGAAGATAAAGATGAGTACCGCATTCCACCCCATGACGGATGGACAAACGGAAAGAACGATCCAAACTTTGGAAGACATGCTGATGGCATGCGTATTAGAGTTTAAAGGAAGTTGGGAAAGTCACTTACCCTTAATCGAATTTTCCTACAACAGCAGCTACCATGCTAGCATTGGCATGGCACATTTTGAGGCACTATATGGACGCAAATGCCGAAATCCATTGAGCTGGGAAGAGAGCGAGAGGACTATGGTAATTGGACCGCAACTTGTTGAGGACATGGCTCAACAAGTCAAAATAATCCAAGGAAAGATGAGAGCCGCGCAAGACCGGCAAAAGAGCTATGCCGACGTGAGACGGCAAGATTTGGAATTTCAAATAGGTGATAAGGTCATGTTAAAGGTATCACCGATGAAGGGTGTGATGCGCTTTGGCAAGCGAAGGAAATTGAGCCCACGGTACATAGGACCATACGAGATCCTACAAAGAGTGGGAAATCTTGCATACCGACTAGCATTACCGCCACAATTTGCTCGTGTCCACGACGTGTTCCACGTCTCACAATTGAAGAAATACGTTCACGATCCGACCCACGTACTCCAACCGGAGGAGATCGAGCTGGACGATGACTTAAGCTACGAAGAAATTCCGGTGCGAATACTCGACAAGAAGGAGAGGGTAACAAGGAATAAGACCGTGAGAATGGTTAAGGTTCTTTGGTCTAACCACGAAGCCGAGACGACAACGTGGGAGCTAGAGGCAGACATGAAGGATCGTTACCCAATCCTATTCCAAGACAATGCAACAACAGTTATGGGGACATAACTGTAATCTTAAGAGGGGGAGGATGTAACAACCCTATTTCCGGATATTTTGTACGAATATTTTGTACCCCAAATAAACAAATTCAAATTGTTTTGAACTACGTAATGACTTGATCCCTTCACGGGGTACGTAGGCAACTCGGAAATTTCAATTCTGGGTTCAGTCAAATAATAACAAACAACGACACGCAATAATACAATCGCTTAATCAAACAATTCCCGAACTCGCGAGAGGATGAAGCGCAACTTCGAGGACGAAGTTGGTTCTTAAGGGGGGTAGAGTGTAATACCCGTAAATTTTAGAATATAAAAATAGGAATTAATCCAATAGGAGAGAAGGTTTTGTTTCCGAGAACCCGTAGACGCGGAAATACACGGAGGTCAAAAGACGACGAATTAGAACCCGACGGACCAAAACCGACGGTCTTAAGATTTCAAGCATGAAATCGAATTGAGACGGAATAAATTTATGATGAGAAGCATAATCCGAAAATGACCCGGAAAATCGAGCGCGAAAACGTGGAAGGATAGAAGTTCGAAAGAGAGGAGAAAAAGACCCGACGGATCGGATCGCACGGACCCGTCCGGACCGCAGTCCAGGCGGGAACCGCGTGCTGGCCGGGCGGGGTTTGGCCAAAAGGCGCGCCAACCCCGCGTGGCTCCCCAGAATCGTGCAAATGACGCGTTTTCGGCGATTTCTTACTATAATTCGACCCCCCGACTATGGAAAGAAGATTTTGGACGAGGGGAAAGCTTTTAAGGTGAATTAGGGCTGCCTCCCCACCCTTTCATCAGTCACCAAACTCCCCAATCCACTCTCAAACTCTCCCAAGCCAAAACACTCTCCCGACGAACTTCCGACGGACTTCCGTCGACTTTCCGACAACCCCCGACGGCCGTAGGAACGTGTAGATCAAGGATCACAGTCCTTAGATCATTGGTAAGTAGTATCTTAGGTTCTCAATCTCGTTTTTCCTTCCAAATCCCCAATCTAACTCTTGAATCGTTGATTGCAAATACGTTCGTGGCCAAAGTCGGGAACTTTGCGTTTCGTAGATCCGTTCGTAGGATTTGGACGAGCCGAGCGACCCTAGGACGACTCAAGAACACAATCACTGTAAGTTGAGCCTTCCATATCAATACGGGTGGTTTAGGGGCGTCCGGTATAGTCGTAATGCAACGAAACGTAAAAACCGAAATTAAAAACCGCAACTCGCACAGTTTTTGAAATCTGTCTAAAACTCATATTTCGAGAATTCAATCCGAGAAACTCAAAACTAGACTTTTAATCCTAACACAGAAATCTAGGTTGTGTAAAAATTTCAGACATTTTGGTTAACGTTTGCTAATTCAAATTGCATCGAAAAGAAACTGTCTTGACAAAACGTGTCTGGAATCTGCCTATGAACATGTCCGAACTTAGTGAGTCTGTTTCTATATTTTCTTTTCCGATTTGATCTTTGCAATCTAAATGAAAGTTGTAGATTATCATTTCTAGTATATGTGTTTAAAATTTCAGAATTTTTGGAGTCCATTTGATATGTCAAAAAGCCAATTTTCCGAACTATGTCAAACCTGCTTCGGGACAGTAAACTGTTTTCATATTAAACTCGATTTTTGACATGTTTCCTCAACTAATTTCGAAATTGTTAGAGCACGAAAGTTGTTCGTTAGGGTGTTTTGCATAAACTATGTAATTTTCAGATTTTTCGGACTTGAAACGAATTTTTAAATTAAAAAGGCGTAAACTGTGACGCCAAGTTCCTTTTAAATCGAAGGATTTTGAAATTTCGAAACGAACGATCAAAGACTTGAAATACGACGCATCTATACTTTTGAAAAACCCCGATACATTAAATCTAAACGAAACATGAGATACTTTGGTGGAGGGTGAGTGCTCTGCAGGGTGCCCCTCTAGCCTTTCTCTTCGGGCCTATAATGGACGAGAGAATTAGATGAGATATTACGCCAATCGGCGGGAGATACATGGCCTACTCTCTCGGGTTTGTCCGTATGGATTTCCCGAGGCTCGGAGTGTTATTGGGTATGGCAGATACGACTGCGGCCGCCGGATCACCGGCTATACAAGATACTTACGACACGGCTGTGGCCGCCGGATCACCGGCTATACAAAACATTGAGAAATGGTTACGTGACGGGGAAATAAAAGATTTAATATTTTTAAAGTATTTATTTATTTATGCATGTCTTTAAATTGTGCCTTTAAATTATGTCTTTAAATTTCATATCATGATTAAATTGTTATTGTGAGTTAAATGCATGTTCAAGTACACAATTAAAATGTTATTCCTTTAAATTTGTAAATGCATGTTTAGGAGTGAAATTTTAATTATCTAATTAAATTCCTTTATTGCTATGTTAGGATCGACTTACTCAGTATTTTATATACTGATAAAATCGTTGTTTTCTCTTTTCTTTTCAGAGTATGAAGATAATGCATGAGCATATGCATTGGGGGATGGAAAAACTTTAACATTATTTATATTGCTTTTTATGATACTTGCATAACGGGCATGTAAATCCCGAGTTTTGGCCATGTCGGCCCACTTTACATTTTTCCGCTGCGATATATTATTATTACTACTATATGTGTGGATGATACTTATTATTATTTTTAAATAGATTTCGGACTTGTTTTTAAACCTTTTTGCAATACCTATAGCCTTGCATCCCTTTAGCAAGCTCGGAGAATCCGTGTCTTGCAAGGGAGATGTGGCGGTGGCATCCCGGCCTGTGTTATCAAATCCGGGGTGTTACAAAAGCCATTCCTTAGCAGCATCTCGCAAGGAAAAAGGGAAGGCACGAAGGCGGATTTGATCATAGTGACGCCTCTTGGTTTCATACTCAAGCATATAACATCGAATTCTTGCAAGTGCCTATGCGGCTCTTCTCCTGAAAGTCCATGAAAAACAGGAAGCAAATGAATTAAACCCGTTTCCAGTCCAAAATCAGTATTAGCGGGAAGAGCAGGAAAGGTAATGCAAAGAGGTTGTTGCGCCAAGTTTGGCGCAGCTAATTCCTGGAGTGTGCGTTGCTCTTGAGCCATCTCTTCCTCAAACTCTTCACTTTCGTCATCACTTAGTTCACTACCAGATGTAGCAGCTTCTTCAAGTGCAAGATCCAGGTTCTTCTGTTCTCTTTGGCGCGCAATGAGTCTTGCTTCTCTGGTTTCTCTCCTCAATCGCCGAGCAGTTCTCTCAATCTCCGAATCGTAGATTAATTCCCCTGTCCGAGTAGATCGAGGCATAAACCAGAAAAAAAACAATATTAGTAAATATAATATAGTAGCAATTAACCACAGAATAATAAGTCAATTTGAATCCCCGGCAACGGCGCCAAAATTTGGTAGCTGTCGTCTAGCTACACAAATAAATACTTCTACTCTTATAAAAATAAATAGATAGTGATGAGTAGAGTCGTCTCCTCAAGGATTCAAATGAAATATTAGCTATGATTAATCACAATAATAAGATGGAGGGTTTTTGAATTTAACTAATACTAAGAAAATAAAATAAAATAAGCAGGAGAATAAAATTTAAATAAGCAGGCAATGAAGAGGAAAACGCACACTGGAAATTTTTATAAAATCAAGTGATGAAAACACATAGCTTAGGACTTGAACTCGCCGGATTGGAATTGGATTTATTGTTGATCATTGACATTTATTCCCTTAGCCTATTAAATAAATTAGTTATAGTCACTCGGCAACCACTCCGTGACCAACTTTTCCTTACTTAATCGGTGAACAAGGCACGACCGTTATTCACTTCCCTAACCAAATTAAGATCCTAGGTACGACCATAGAAGTACTTATCCGATTGCATTAAATTCTAGAAAAGCCTAATTCAAAGGGATGAACCTACCTACGCGGTTGATTCTCTCAATTAATTCCATGATTCCCTAGAGCTTTAATTCTCTAGTTGTTACTAAATTAGATTTAAGTGCAATTACACGGACACCAATCTAATTATAACGGTAAAATTCCTAAGCCAATCAACTATGTGCGCATCATAATCAATCAACATAAGAACTCATGTCGTGAAAATAGAAATCATGAAAATACTTAATAGCAAAAGGAAATCAAACATTCAAAACATAGCAAGCCTCACAACGGCAATCCAATCCCAACACGGGGTCCAATCCTAAGCTAGATAAAAGGAACTACTCACTAAACATAATAACAATGACAAAAACTAAATAAAAGTTCATCACAAACACTATTGCAACAGGAAGAATGAAACTTCAAGAATCTTCACGTCTCCAGGCAATGTCTTCCTTCTCCAGGCCGAGTTGGTGATCTCCAGTATCAAAGTCTCCCCCAAAACAGCAGCAACCCCCCGGTTTTAACCTTGTGAAATCCCCTAAATTCGTCCAGCAGCCTCCAGCACCAAGGAAAAGGGAGAAATCAAACAATACTCCAAGTTTCCTTATTTACCAAATCTCTTTCCTTCTCTGTCAAATCTTGATCTCTCTTTTGGAAACAAGTATCTAGCCACAAAGAGCCTTCCAGGATCCCAAAGTATCTAGAATTAAGCATTGAAACTCGTCCACATCATCAGCCAAATCACCCGGACAAGTAGGCACTCGAGCTGGAAACACATCAGTATCATCCTTTGCCAACAGGACTGACCATTGCCCTTGTGTGTGGGCACACGACCTGTTACTTGTCCAAAATACCACCATTTTGATGATTTCTTCAAGTCAAGCTCATTTTGTTCCTGAAATCCAAATCACTCCAATAAGACACCGAAATAGATCAATATTCATCAACCAACAATATGGAAACATATAAAATATAAGCACAAAATGATGAATATCAATTACTAACCCAAGATGGCCAAGCACAGTCAATGAACACCAAGGCCATCTCCTCCCCGGCCGCCTCCAAAATCATCATCACCGTCCCCATCGCCAGGGGACCGAGGACCCCTAGATCCGAGCAACCTCTGCATCTGCTTAGCCATGCTCTCCTGCCTCTGAGTCATCTGCTGAAGAGTCTGCTGGAATTGAGCGAACTGCTGCTGCATCTGCTCCTGCAACTGCTGCTGTGTGACGTACTCCGAAGTGGATGGTGGAGGAGTGGAAATAGGATCGCCCCCGGGCCTAAGTGATCGGGCCACCAATCCCATGCCGTATACGGCATTGCGCCTATCGTGCCCACCGGCGAGGTCATAGAAAACAGGATCGGGATCGAAATCAGGCCCAATCGCGGGGTTCTGGCTCAGGGATTCGGCCACTACGGCGAACCCATCCTGTATTTAAAGTGAAAATTTATGGTAGAGACAAATTTCTACTTACCAAATTCTAAATTTATACATAACTAAATTCGATAATTTTTTTGCGATACTTACATTCAACTTCCGTGACCTCTCTCGTACCCACTGGTCCTTCTCATGCCTTCCCGTGTCGGTGTGCTCGTGGAGCTCATGCAAATGAACAAGCCTGTTCTGGTCCTGGGACTGTATTGTTTCGAAGATTATAAGCCGTACCACGTGTGAGTAACATTTCACTTATTGAAGTAATTTAATTAAATATGTACATCTTACCAGTTTGTTTTTTGTGGCTCGAAAAGTATTCGAACCTGCTGTGTGTGTGGGGAGTGCCGGTGCATCCTCCTGTCTCCGGCGTCTGTTCAGCTTCCCTCTCTTGGATTTCTCCATGAACGCAGCTGACTCCCAAATCCGCCTCCAGTTCTCGGCCACTAGCTGGTCTGGTGGATATGGCCTCTTCTTGCTTCTGATATCGAGAGTATAATCCTTGTACCTGAAAACATATTAAGTAAAATTAATCGATAGTTGAACAACAAGCAAAAACTTATTTAACTCTTTGAAAGTACCTGGCAATGTTTTTCCTCTCCCACTCCTTCCTGACTGCTCCAGTGAGCTCAGGTGCCCAGGGTGCTGCTTTCTGCATTTTAAGTTTGATCAAGATATGTACAAATGCAAATAATTACATGATTATATTTTAAACTGCGGATTACTTAAAACTCCCCCCAATAGAACTCTTTGGTCTCCTGGGAGACCTTTCCCCAGCTGATACCATTCATATCAGATCGCATGGGGTAAATGTCGGTGATCTTCCTCACCAATGCATTAGTGAACTCAATGTTTGAAGACATAAACCAAAACCACAAAATTAAAATACATAATAATCTTAAGTACGTATTATATATATAATTGGAATGCAAAATGATTTTAAAACATAAGCTACTTACAGTCCATCGTCCCCCGGCTCGACCAAAAGCCTATCAGGCCGACCCTGTGGCGCGGCAGGAGCCCCCTGTGTAGATCCGACCGATCCTAAATAGCAATTATAAGTTTTTTGTTATTACACAAGGCGAACATCACATCAAATAATATATATTATACCTGGAGTGCCCGTAGGTGTGTCTCTGGAACGACATCAAGACCCTCGGGTGCACCTCCCGCCTGCGGCTGTGAGCTAGAAGTCTCAACTGTAATTCAATAAATCAGAATGTGAAGATATCATTATTATAAATTAATATTTAAATGCACATGAGGTACCTAATCTATATTTATATCGAAATACCTGCTTGTGAGTGCTGGAAATCCTCCTGGGCTGCCCAGATAGCAGACAGCAGCTGTGACCTACTAATCAACCGACGCCTGGACCCTGATCCGTCTGGAGTGCTCGACGAGGAACCACCCCCTCGGTCAGTCATCTACAAATTTCATTTATAATTAGAACACAATTGCAAATATAAGGAAATACAACAACAAACAATTTATTATAATTAAGTTTCTCACATTTCAAACTTGGTAATCATCATCCGAAGTCTCCTGTGAAGGATCATCCGGATCAGTCTCATCCGACGAGGAATCAGTGTCTATCGATGATTCTGACTCATTGTTCTCATCCTGAGGGAGGTCAACATATTGAACCACGTCGTCGGTTAGTGGCTCTCGCCTAGTAGTGATATTTGTAGTTTCGATGCTAAGCTGTTCGGGAACATCGACTTGGAATGCATCCGCTTCTCCCCCTTGCGTAACGGTTATTACACCTCTAGGTTTGACCTTACACACGGCCAACAACTCATTCCGACTGGCAACTAGTCTGATGGTCGGGAACGCAACGTAGCACACTTGTTCGGCTTGATTAGCAAATATGAATGGTTCATATATGTTCAAAGACTTTGAGCGGTTTATTTCAACAAGCTTGTAGTTGGAATGAGTGCGCGTCCCAATGCCTTCACGAGGGTCAAACCATCGACATTTGAAGAAGGCAGTTTGTTTGATAGGCAATGCAGGGTACTCTATGACTATAATCTCCTCGATTATGCCATAGTAGTCTCCGTGAGATAGTGACTCGATAAAAACACCACAATTGTATGTTGATCTTTTCCTACCATGAGATTCTATGTGAAATTTCATTCCATTTATAAAATACATAGGATACGATGTACCAATGGGAAGTGGGCCCTGAGCTATGTCAGAAATGCATTGATCATCCGGTGAATTGTCTATCACATGTGCCTTCAACCACCTAGGAAACTCTGTTGACTGCGCTCGCCAAATCTCCGGGCCACTTAATTCTGGACGCTCTTCTAGCAGTTCTCTGTGAACTCCCTGTTATTAACACAAGCTATTGATTATTTTGAAACATATTAGAGAGCATTTAAATACAAGATAGATTATTAGAAGGACTTACTCGAGATACGGTTCGATCTCTTTACAATTCATAAGGAGGTAAACGTGAATGGCGTTCAACTCTTATGGGGTCAGACGCCTCTTCTTAGATTTCCCTTGGGCACGGCCAGGGAATTTGAAAACACTAGGAAGGTTTTCGTCGTAAGGAATTATGCCGCCATCATCATTCCTTGGCACATTCCTCCTGCGGGTGAAAACATGCTTCTCAAAGTAATGAGAGCAGAAGATCGAGGCCTCACATACCATGTATGCATTATATATGCTACCTTCAACATGTGCCTTGTTGCGCACGGTTCTTTTCAATCGATTCAGGTATCTAAGATATATAATCAAAAAACACAATTTTGAATAAGGTAAGAGACAAAAACGACGGGAAATGAAATGTAAGGAATTAACATTATTTAAAATTAACCTTTCATACGAGTACATCCATCTGAACTGAATGGGTCCGGCAAGCCCTGCTTCGTGTGGCAAATGGAAGGGAAGATGTTCCATACAGTCGAAGAAGGCAGGTGGGAAGATAGTTTCCAACTTACATAGAACAACTGGAATGTCATTGGCCAATTTGTCTAATTCCTCAACTTTAATTGTTTTCGCAGTCAGGGCCCTAAACACATTGCTCAGCTCTGTTATTAGTTCCCACACGCTCTTTGGAAGCAGCTCCTCCATCCAATGGGTAGGAGACGCTGTAAGAAGATATGACAGTCATGACTTTTCATGCCAAACATTCTATGCTTATTCATGTCTATGCATCTGCCCAGGTTGGATACACATCCATCAGGAAATTTTAACCCTGCTACTCATTTCAAGAATACATCCCGCCTATCATTCTCCATCGTATACACCGCCTTCGAATATTTACCATTACGCCTGTCCCGATGCAGTTCTGGCCTATTACATAAGGTCACGATGTCCTCACGTGCCTTCGCATTATCCTTTGTCTTCCCTTGAACGTCCATGACCGTGTTGAAAATGTTTTCAAACACATTCTTCTCGATGTGCATGACATCCAGATTGTGACGTACCAATACGGGAGATCCCAAAATATACTCCTCTTCTTCCATCCACATGTCTTACTGATTGCTGCATTCTCCACATCTCCTCCTAATTCAGTCACACGACGGAGACCACGCCTATCTATGTCTTCCAACAATTCTTCACCATTCTTATACATTGGTGGCAATCCATGTTCCTCTCTATCCTTCGTGAATCTAGATTTATCAACTCTAAAAGGATGATCCGAAGGCAGGAACCTCCTGTGAGCATCAAACCACGATTGTTTACCACCCTCTTTAAGCCTTATTGATTCTGTTTCTTCCATACAAACTGGGCAGGCTGTTTTCCCATACGTGCTACAACCAGACAGCATACTATAGGCTGCAAAATCTCCAATTGTCCACATCAAAGCAGCCCTCAACTGAAAGTTTTGCTTGGCGTACTTATCGTATGCTGTGACACCAACATCCCACAACTCCAATAGCTCTGCTATTAAGGGCTGTAGGTAGACATCAATCCCCTGTTTCGGACTTGATCTCCGGGAATAATGCATGTCAGAAACATGTATTCATCTTTCATACACATACTGGGTGGGAGATTGTAAGGGGTTAAAATTACTGGCCAACACGAGTATTGGGCACCCGACTGACCAAATGGTTGGAAACCATCCGTACATAATCCCAATCTCACGTTACGTCCCTCTGCTGCAAATTCTGGGTGAATTGTATCAAAATGCTTCCATGCCATAGAGTCGCATGGATGACACATCTCCCCAGTCCTCTCATGCTCATGCCCAACATGCCATGACATATGCTCCGCTGTCGCCTCCGATGCATACAACCTTCTTAATCGATTCTTAAGTGAGAAATAGAACATGTATTTCCGTCCAATCCTTGAATTAGAGTTTGTTTCCCTATACCAAAGCTCGTCACAGAACTTGCACTTGTCTAATGATGCATCTTCACGCTAAAATAGCATGCAACCCTTAACACAACAATCAATCTTCTCAACAGGTAGCCCTAATCCCTCAAGTAGTTTTTTCGCCTCGTAAAAGTTCTTAACCATTGCATTGCCCTCGGGTAGTGTATCTATGATGAGCTGGCACAATGTATCGAAGCACCTCTCCGAAAGGTTGTGCTCGGCTTTAATGTTTAATAACCTAGCAATTGTTGACAGCAAGGTCATTTTCTTGCACCCAGGCAACAGATCCTTGTCTGCCGCCGCCAACATACGGTAGAACAAGCTCTCTTGGGCGTTAGGTTCTTCCGGTGTCCTAGGTTCTTCACCCTGATCTGGTGGTGTTGTATCGGGAATACCAAGTCCCATTCCATCGCAAACCATTTGTATGTAATCAATTTCCTGTGCAGACACTGAAGAGCTGCCCGCATCGGTATCGTAGTACTGTGTAAATTGGTGTGGCTCTCCGTGACACGTCCACCTTCCGTAGTTGTGGACAAATCCATTCCAGTGTAGATGATACTTGATGTCAGCATCGGGTAGGTAACATTTATTCCTACACTGCCTACACGGACACCTAAGGTTTCCTTGGGACCTATCGATATTTGAGTTTCTATGAGACATACGTATGAACGATTCAACTCCAGCTTTAAATTCGGATGTTGTAACACCCGTGAATTTTCCATCATAAAATAAAACAATAATTAAATAAATAAATAATAAATAAAATAAATACCATAAATAAATAAATGAATCCAGCAAATAAAGAAATAAATAAAGATAAGGAAATGAGAAATGAGATTTTTACTTAAAAAGGAATTAAAGGAATTTAATTAAATAAAAGGATGGATTAAAGGTAAATAAATTATACACCGAAACCCGACACTAATGAACTCGAGGATTCGAGTCCAAAACATCCAATTAGACCCGAGTAAAAATTTAGAGAGAAAGTAGAAACCCGAAGATGCCCCGGAAATCGGAATTCGGGAGCATAGAGGGATAGAAACCCGAAAGAGATGCGGAAAAGCACGACGGATCGCACGACCCGCCCGGACCGAAGTCCAGGCGAAGTCGGCGCGGTGGCCGCGCGGTCCCAAGGCATTGGGCGCGCCACGACCGCGCCACACGACAGATTCACCCGTTGCGTGAATCTCTCGCCCGAACGCGGATTTTTCGACTTTCGGTTGAACGTCTCTCGACCCAGGACCCTTAGGTCAGATGTTGGACGCCCTAGGACCTGGAAATCTATAAATAAACCTCCTAGGAGCTCCAAATACTTTTACGAAACCCTACAACCTTCTACACATCGAAACCCTAAATCCGGAGTCGTCGGAGGCACGAGACCAAAGGCGAGACCTGTTGGACGAAATTTCTACAGATCTCCATAGTCGTGGTAAGTCTCGATCCAATCTTTGTTCCATAAATGATTCGAAAACGAATCCTAATCATCTTCTTTTCTCTTCTACACCTTGTATTGGATATAGATCGTAGAACCCGACGAATGGAGAGGAGAAACGGTGGACTGGAAGCCACGCCTTCGAATAGACGATCCCGGACGTTCATAAACTCTGTAAGTTAACTCTTACATGGTTTTGGGATGAATTAAAACATTCAAAACTAAAAGATTAACAAGAAATCGAAAATCTGTCAATTTAAACTTTCTATCGACGCAACAGATTTGATGAATTTTTCCGAACCTTAAAACGAATTCAAACGGAGAAACTTAAAACACGAAAAACGTTCCTAAGGCTTAGATCTAGCTACTGTAAATTTTTAAGAATTTTTGGAGTCGATTTGTTATGTGAAAACCCACCGAAACCGAACTGTTTGAATCTAGATCTTGAAATCTTGGACAGAACTTAGGAATGATCTTGATTACGTTTTTGACATAGGATCTAGACTGTTTTAGATCTTTGGCCGAACATGAAAGTCGTAGATAATTGTCTTGAGATGATCTCTGTAAAATTTCATCAAATATGGAGTTGAATTGCTATGGTAGAATTCGAAATCTTTAAACTGTGATACATTAAACTCGGACAGAATTATTCTTATGCGAAAATTGGTAATTTTGACCTACTTAGGCAACTCGGATTGTTAAAACACGAAAGTTGTAGATCTTGACGTTTCTGAGTCAGATATGAAATTTTGGAATTTTTGGAATTAAATCTGATTTTAGACGAATTTTAGAGTAAACTGTGGTTTACCGGAAACAAAATCTTGAAATCTTGTTGAAACATTGATTAACCTTTAGGGTTGAAACGAGTTGAGATATTATTTTTAAATAAATACAATTGAATCAGATTTTAAAAATTTAATCCCCTTACAAACTTGATAAATTAAAATTAGGGGTGAGTGCTCTGCAGGGTGCCCCCTAACGATTCACTTCGTGCCGTAATGGACGATGGTGACCCCGCGCGCTAAACGTGAAATGTGATATTGCCAAAACGGCGAAATATGGAGCCTACACTCTCGTGAATATCCTTATGGGTTTCCCGAGGCTCCGGAGTTGTACTGGGTATGGCTGATACGGTTGCGGCCGCCGGGCTACCGGCTAAACTTGTTGACATCGCGATACTATCGTGAAACTTTGAGATACCAAATCGGGAATGTAATGGGGATATTAAACTAAATTAAATTAGATTAAATTATGTTTATGTCCAATTTATTTATTTAAATGCTTTCTTTAAATTATGGCTATTATTCTAAACCATGCGATATGTGTTATTAAATAGAGCCCTGAAATAAATTATGCTATTGAATAGTTGATTAGATTAAAGTGAATATTATGTTATTATCATGCTTTCAGTTATTTATTAAATTAATGGCTTTTAAACCCTACGATCATGCATGTGTTAGCTTACTCAGCATGTTTGCTGACCAAAACCGTTTTTATTCCTTTTCTTACAGAATATGTGGAATGAGCATGTGTGAGCACGAATCATGCATGGGATTTTGGGAACTTTGTTTTGCTTTTAAATTCGTACTTTAGACTATATTAGGAACGGGCCTGTTTAACCCGTGTTTTGGCCATGTCGGCCCTATTTAAATTTCCGCTGCGATACTATACTAAAACAATTATTTCCGCTGCGCTATACTATTATTATTTTCCAATTATATTGTATGAGCTATCTTGAATGATTTAAACACTTTTAAATACTGAAATACCTAGCCTTGCATCTCTTTAGTAAGCTCGGAGAAACCGTGTCTTACTAGGGGGATGTGGCGGTGACATCCCGACCTGGGTGACCAAAAACCGGGGTGTTACAAGTTGGTATCAGAGCCCGGCTATTTTTAAACTATTATTTTTAAACCATTATTATTTTTAAACCATTATTAATATTTTGACTATTATTAAAGTATTATTTCCATGGAAAATTTTTATTTTAAAACCCATGGAAAAATATATATATATATTGCATTAAATTATTTTTTGGGAGGGAATCATCATTAGCATTTGCATGTTGCATCTCTCCTATGAACTTAGAATCTTTGCGAATTTGAACCTAGAATCTTGGCGAAATTCGAACTTAGAATCTTGGTGAATTGAACCTAGAATCTTGGCGAATATTAACTTAAATCTATTGCTTGCGCTAGATGGCTAGTCAAGACGTGAGGCAGTTGATGGTCAGGATGATGAGCGTTCATCTCGATTCCCACCAAACCCTAGAGCAAATGAAGTACCGCATGGCTCAATTGGAGGCCAATTTACATCACATGGGCAACTTGAGAGAGGCGGATCATCACCGCATAAACCAACTCGAACGCCAAGTCCAAACCCTCACTACACAAAACTTAAACTAAAGGAATACATCGATGCCCACGGGCAAGACTTAAACACTATCTTTGACGAGCTACTGCCGCCGAGTTCGGAGGAGGAAGATCCGGAGGAAGATCCTGCTACCCCACCGGAGGACGTCATGAGACACTAGAGATTCTATTGTTAGATACTATTTTGCTAGGAAAATATTTCTACTTTTGTACTAAAAAAAATTTTCTTTTGAGGAAATAAAATGCCCGATTTATTTTTAATAAATCGAAAAAAAAAACGGACAGATCTGTCCGAACAGCCAAAAAAAAAATTTGAAACAAAATAAAACCCCGAAGCGTACGACGCTTCCTAGTTTGAACAAAGCACCACGTGCTAAAGTGCGACACACATATACATTATATAAATCGCTTAGACTATATGCTAAATTCACAAAGTCCTAATCTATCCTATTTGTACCAGAATGGCACCCAGAGGAAGAGGAAGGACTCAAACCGCTCCCCAAACCACCACTGAGATACCTACTGAGACACCACCGAACGTCACTGAACCAATTCAACCTGAGATGGAACAGCCCCAAGGTGCGCAGGACGCCCCCGCACCGAACAATGTGGGCGATCGTCTTAGGACGATAGAGGAAGTGTTGATTGCGCTCGAAAACGCGCAAGTCAACCAGGGTCAAGCTGCGGCGGTACCTCCGCCCCAAGCTCGCCCTAACTACCTGGCGATGGTGAATCCTTACCAGCCGCCCCACTATGCTAGTGAGGAGGATCCAGCTAAACTGGAAGAGTGGATCCGGACCTTCGACAAGCTGCTGGGAGCAGTTAAATGTCCGGAAGGAGAAAGAGTGCATGTCGCCTCATACTACTTGGGAGGCGAAGCTGACGACTGGTGGCAGGCGACGCAAGCCAAACTAACGGAAGATGACGAGCCTTACTCGTGGATGAAGATGATGGAACTACTCAGGGATCGATTCTATCCCTTGAGTACTAAAGCTGCCATGTACGAAGAGTTCCTGTCGCTGAAGCAAGGAGGCCAAACGGTGCAGGAATACTACACACGCTTCAAGGAGCTGGTGAGGTTCGCATCAAGGCTAGTGCCTACTGATGCAGAAAAGGCACAGAAGTTCGAGATGGGACTGAACCTGTCCGTACGCGAGGTGACCGCGGGGGTACAGTACCCCGATTTGCAAGCTGTGTATGACCGCGCTGTGGCGGTAGCACGTGTGCAGCAACTGAAAAGAAGGGTGAGTGGGGAGTCCAGCAGGGGTCCCCAAGACAAGAGAAGTCGAGACTCAAGAAACGAGAACAACACTGGAAGGAACGAGCAGCGCAGAGGGTCGAATAGGCCCCAACAAAACAACACTGGGAGGAGGTTCAACCAGGAAGATCCGGTACCACCTTGCCCGAGATGTGGACGACCCCATCTGGCGAGGGGATGCCCGCAACAAGGCGCCTGTTACCGATGTGGTCGAATGGGTCACGTTCGACGGGATTGCCGGACTAGGCTCGAGAATAACGAAGAGGGACGATTTGGTCGCGGGGCAAGAACAACCTCAAAATCAAAACGGGCGAAACGGGAATAACCAAGGGTACAGACCCCCTCAAAATAGGCCGCAAAACCAGAACCAGAACCAACGACCTCCGCCCCCTCAGAATCAAAACCAGCAACAAAATCAGCAGCCGAATGCGAATCAGCAGGGCAATCAGGGACGCCCTATGGGGAGGCTGAACGTGGTGAACCAAGCGGACGTGCCTGCGCAAGGAGCAGTGATGGCAGGTACATTTTATGTGTTGAATACGCCCCGTAGAATTCTATTTGATTCTGGAGCTAGTTGCTCAACTATAGCATCAAGGATAGTGCCTGAGTTAGATCTACCTAAGTGCGAGAGAATTAGCTTAGGAATTCAATTGCCTTCTGGAGAAGTAGTTTCTTGCTCTAAACGATATAACGGAATTCCTATAGTGATAAAGAACGTAGAATTCTTCGCGAACTTAGTAGAATTTAACTTAAGAGACTTTGACATCATACTGGGGATGGATTGGTTATCCCAGTATAAGGCGGTGATCGAATGCCAAAAGCAAAAGATCACCTTGTCAAAAAGTAGGGGAAAGAGAGTTATCTTTTACTCTCAGCCCCCTAAGAAAAGTAACAAAATCGTTAGTGCACTTAAACTAAGTAACTTGATGCGTAAGGGGTACGAACTATATGCGTGCTATGTGCACAACCTTGAGGCGGAAGAGAACAAGGTTGATAGCATACCAGTGGTAAGAGAATACCCGGATGTGTTCCCTGAGGACGTTCCGGGCATGCCACCTGAGAGAGATCTTGAATTCACTATAGATCTCATTCCGGGAACAGAGCCTGTCTCAAAGGCTCCGTACCGGATGGCACCACTGGAAATGAAGGAGTTAAAAGAACAACTCGAGGAGCTGTTAGGAAAGGGTTACATAAGACCGAGTACGTCCCCATGGGGAGCACCGGTTTTATTTGTCAAGAAGAAAGACGGAGGACTACGTCTTTGCATAGATTACCGAGGACTAAACCAAGTGACCATTAAGAATAAATACCCCCTTCCGAGAATAGAGGATCTGTTTGATCAACTGAAGGGAGCTTCAGTATTCTCGAAGATCGATTTGCGATCTGGGTACCATCAATTGAGGATCGCCGAGAAGGACATTCCGAAGACGGCATTTCGAACGCGATATGGCCATTACGAGTTCACAGTGTTATCCTTCGGGTTAACAAATGCTCCGGCCATGTTAACGAATCTCATGAACAACGTGTTCCGAGAATTGTTAGATCAGTGCGTCGTAGTGTTCGTCGACGACATCCTGATCTACTCAAAGAGCGAGGAAGAGCATGCAAAACACTTACATCAAGTGTTAGAAATCTTGCGAAGAAACCAGCTATACGGCAAGCTGTCCAAATGCGATTTCTGGTTGAAAGAAGTGGCATTTCTCGGACACATAGTATCCGCTGACGGAGTATCAGTGGATCCGGCAAAAGTTTCTGCCGTGACTGAATGGACAACTCCGAAGAGTCCAACGGAAATAAGGAGTTTCCTTGGATTAGCCGGGTATTATAGACGATTTGTGAAGGACTTTTCAAGGATTGCACGTCCTTTGACCCAGCTACTGAAGAAAGGAGCAAAATACGAGTGGACCGAAGCGTGTGAGACTGCGTTTCAAGAGCTGAAGAAACGACTCACAACCACACCCGTGCTAACACTACCATCAGAGAATGGTGACTTCGAAGTTTACAGCGATGCTTCGAAGGAATGTTTAGGTTGTGTCTTGATGCAAGACTCGAGAGTCGTAGCCTATGCATCACGCCAACTAAAACCTCACGAGGGAAATTATCCGACCCACGACCTGGAGTTGGCAGCGGTCGTTTTCGCTCTAAAGATATGGAGACATTATCTTTATGGGCGGAAGTGTCGAATGTTCACCGACCACAAGAGCTTGAAATATATATTCACTCAGAAGGAGTTGAATTTGAGACAACGAAGGTGGTTGGAGCTTATTAAAGACTACGATTTAGAGATAGCATACCCCGAGGGGAAGGCGAATGTGGTAGCCGATGCCCTAAGTCGGAAAACCCAACACGTGACAAACTCGTTGGTAATTCCGCCGGCATTGTATATGGAATTGGCAAGATTGGAGCTAGAACTTGTGCATCCTGGCACAGTGAGAGAAACGGTCAATGCCATGATCGTAGAAACTCCAATATTGGACGAGATTCGACTCGCTCAACCGGGCGACCCGAAACTCGAGAAGATAAAAGGGTATATTGCCGAAGGAAAGGCAATAGGATTTGCTGTCCACGAGGATGGAAGCATCCGTTTTAAAGGGAGATGGTGTGTGCCCCTTAAATGTGCCGAGTTGAAACAAAGGTTGATGGAGGAAGGGCACAACACACCATATTCCATACATCCCGGAGGTGACAAGCTATACAAAGATCTGAAGAAGATCTATTGGTGGCCTGGAATGAAGAAGGAAGTGGTGAACTTCGTAGCGAGATGTCTCACCTGCCAAAAGGTTAAGGCAGTGCGACATAAACCCTTAGGATTGATGCAACCACTAGAGATTCCAAGTTGGAAGTGGGATAGCATCTCAATGGACTTTGTCTCGGGATTACCCCGATCACCTAAAGGCATGAACAAGATTTGGGTGATTGTGGATAGGCTAACGAAGACAGCCATATTTATCCCAATGAAAGACACGTGGACTATGGACCAATTGGCCCGAGCCTACATTGACAATTTGGTACGACGACATGGAGTACCACATGATATCATTTCCGATAGAGACAGTAGATTTGTCTCTCATTTCTGGACAGAGTTACAAAAAGCTCTCGGTACTCAAATCAAAATGAGCACCGCATTCCACCCGATGACGGATGGTCAAACCGAGAGAACAATCCAAACACTAGAAGACATGCTGAGAGCATGTGTGTTGGATTTCAAAGGAAATTGGGAATCTCATTTACCCTTGATTGAGTTTTCCTATAATAATAGTTACCATGCTAGCATCGGCATGGCACCTTTCGAGGCGTTGTATGGACGAAAGTGCCGAAGCCCATTGAGCTGGGAAGAAAACGATAAGTCCGTGGTAGTGGGACCACAACTTATCGAAGACATGGCTCAACAAATCAAAGTGATTCAAGGGAAGATGAAAGCCGCACAAGACCGTCAAAAGAGTTATGCCGACGTGAGACGACGAGACCTAGAATTTCAAGTGGGAGATAGAGTCATGCTAAAGATATCACCCATGAAGGGGGTGATGCGCTTTGGCAAGCGAGGGAAGTTAAGTCCTCGATATATAAGACCTTACGAAATTCTAGAACGAGTCGGAACTCTAGCCTACCGATTGGCTTTACCGCCACACTTAGATCGAGTTCATAATGTCTTTCATGTCTCACAACTAAAGAAGTATGTGCCGGACCCGACACATGTACTTCAACCGGAGATAATTGAGCTCGATGAAGACTTGACTTTCGAAGAAGTCCCAGTGCGTATTCTCGATACTAAGGAACGAGTAACGAGGAACAAAACCGTCAAAATGATCAAGTTTCTTTGGTCAAACCACGAAAGTGAGACGGCAACTTGGGAAGTGGAATCCGACATGAGAGAACGCTACCCGACATTGTTCCAAACCGATACCGACACAGTTATGGGGACATAACTGCAATCTTAAGGGGGAGAGGATGTCATACCACTCATTTTTCACTGTTGTAAACTTTTGAACTACGTTATGGCTTGATCCCTTTACCGGGTACGTAGGCAGCTTAGAAGTTTTAATTCGAAGTTCAGTCACAACATGATAAAACAAACACAAGACCTTAGCACGAGAAAAGCCGAAACACAACTTCGAGGACGAAGTTGATTCTTAAGGAGGGTAGACTGTAATAAATTTTCCATCATAAAATAAAACAATAATTAAATAAATAAATAATAAATAAAATAAATACCATAAATAAATAAATGAATCCAGCAAATAAAGAAATAAATAAAGATAAGGAAATGAGAAATGAGATTTTTACTTAAAAAGGAATTAAAGGAATTTAATTAAATAAAAGGATGGATTAAAGGTAAATAAATTATACACCGAAATCCGACACTAATGAACTCGAGGATTCGAGTCCAAAACATCCAATTAGACCCGAGTAAAAATTTAGAGAGAAAGTAGAAACCCGAAGATGCCCCGGAAATCGGAATTCGGGAGCATAGAGGGATAGAAACCCGAAAGAGAGGCGGAAAAGCACGACGGATCGCACGACCCGCCCGGACCGAAGTCCAGGCGAAGTCGGCGCGGTGGCCGCGCGGTCCCAAGGCATTGGGCGCGCCACGACCGCGCCACACGACAGATTCACCCGTTGCGTGAATCTCTCGCTCGAACGCGGATTTTTCGACTTTCGGTTGAACGTCTCTCGACCCAGGACCCTTAGGTCAGATGTTGGACGCCCTAGGACCTGGAAATCTATAAATAAACCTCCTAGGAGCTCCAAATACTTTTACGAAACCCTACAACCTTCTACACATTCGAAACCCTAAATCCGGAGTCGTCGGAGGCACGAAACCAAAGGCGAGACCTGTTGGACGAAATTTCTACAGATCTCCATAGTCGTGGTAAGTCTCGATCCAATCTTTGTTCCATAAACGAATCCTAATCATCTTCTTTTCTCTTCTACACCTTGTATTGGATCTAGATCGTAGAACCCGACGAACGGAGAGGAGAAACGGTGGACTGGAAGCCACGCCTTCGAATAGACGATCCCGGACGTTCATAAACTCTGTAAGTTAACTCTTACATGGTTTTGGGATGAATTAAAACATTCAAAACTAAAAGATTAACAAGAAATCGAAAATCTGTCAATTTAAACTTTCTATCGATGCAACAGATTTGATGAATTTTTCCGAACCTTAAAACGAATTCAAACGGAGAAACTTAAAACACGAAAAATGTTCCTAAGGCTTAGATCCAGCTACTGTAAATTTCTGAGAATTTTTGGAGTCAATTTGATATGTGAAAACCCACCGAAACCGAACTGTTTGAATCTAGATCTTGAAATCTTGGACAGAACTTAGGAATGATCTTGATTACGTTTTTGACATAGGATCTAGACTGTTTTAGATCTTTGGCCGAACATGAAAGTCGTATATAATTGTCTTGAGATGATCTCTGTAAAATTTCATCAAATTTGGAGTTGAATTGCTATGGTAGAATTCGAAATCTTTAAACTGTGATACATTAAACTCGGACAGAATTATTCTTATGCGAAAATTGGTGATTTTGACCTACTTAGGCAACTCGGATTGAAAAAGTTAAAACACGAAAGTTGTAGATCTTGACGTTTCTGAGTAGGATATAAAATTTTGGACTTTTTGGAATTAAATCTGATTTTAGACGAATTTTAGAGTAAACTGTGGTTTACCGGAAACAAAATCTTGAAATCTTGTTGAAACATGGATTAACCTTTAGGGTTGAAACGAATTGAGATATTATTTTTAAATAAATACAATTGAATCAGATTTTAAAAATTTAATCCCCTTACAAACTTGATAAATTAAAATTAGGGGTGAGTGCTCTGCAGGGTGCCCCCTAACGATTCACTTCGTGCCGTAATGGACGATGGTGACCCCGCGCGCTAAACTTGAAATGTGATATTGCCAAAACGGCGAAATATAGAGCCTACACTCTCGTGAATATCCGTATGGGTTTCCCGAGGCTCCGGAGTGGTACTGGGTATGGCTGATACGGTTGCGGTCGCCGGGCTACCGGCTAAACTTGTTGACATCGCGATACTATCGTGAAACTTTGAGATACCAAATCGGGAATGTAATGGGGATATTAAACTAAATTAAATTAGATTAAATTATGTTGATGTTCAATTAATTTATTTAAATGCTTTCTTTAAATTATGGCTATTATTCTAAACCATGCGATATGTGTTATTAAATAGAGCCCTGAAATAAATTATGCTATTGAATAGTTGATTAGATTAAAGTGAATATTATGTTATTATCATGCTTTCAGTTATTTATTAAATTAATGGCTTTTAAACCCTACGATCATGCATGTGTTAGCTTACTCAGCAAGTTTGCTGACCAAAACCGTTTTTATTCATTTTCTTACAGAATATGTGGAATGAGCATGTGTGAGCACGAATCATGCATGGGATTTTGGGAACTTTGTTTTGCTTTTAAATTCGTACTTTAGACTATATTATGAACGGGCCTGTTTAACCCGTGTTTTGGCCATGTCGGCCCTATTTAAATTTCCGTTGCGATACTATACTAAAACAATTATTTCCGCTGCGCTATACTATAATTATTTTCCAATTATATTGTATGGGCTATCTTGAATGATTTAAACACTTTTAAATACTGCAATACCTAGTCTTGCATCTCTTTAGTAAGCTCGGAGAAACCGTGTCTTACTAGGGGGATGTGGCGGTGACATCCCGACCCGGGTGACCAAAAACCGGGGTGTTACAGATGTAAGTACTCCAACTTCCCGACGGGAGCGGTACATCCAACTACGGTCCATCACCTACAAATATGGCAGTAGGCCACTGAAGGGAAATCATTTTCATTAGTTCTTTGTGTTTAGTTTGTGTACGTGTAGTTATTAGACACTTATTGGTTTGTTCACTTACCGATGATTTATGAAAAAAATGGATATGTGTTCAACAATTTACACTTAGGTAGAAAAAGTATTTTGTTTTGGTTATGCCAATTGAGTAATCATCGTTCGAATCTTTTAAAATTCATTTAAACTCCTACCTATTAAGGTTTTTAATATGACAAAGAAATCATATTTTAGTGTTCAACTTATACTTATATTTTTAAACATATAAACCATAAATTTTTATAGAAATCATATCTCACATCTACTAGTGAGCTAGTAATCCTATTTTCAATCCATGTGCACCAATTAAATCAAATCCCCAATTTCTAATGGTTAAAACTAATTATTCGTTTAAATTCTTCCAAATTCAAAACCAACGACGAAAAATTCTAACAGATACTTCAAATCATGCCAGTGTTCGAACAAATTAAACTCTATCCAAAACACACCACAAAAGTTGCTACATCTAATTTTTTCAATCCAGTATCAACATATAACGACAACATAGGATATACAAACACCCAAATTACAAACACCCAAATCGAACAAAAACGATATTTTTACATTAAAATCACCTAACTTTCTCATACGATATCCAAATTGAGCATATCATATATGAAAATTCATCTACTCAACGAGATGATTCCAATTACGCAACCAAACAGTCAATCTTTCAAATATAAACGCTGTAAAAGCCCAAAACAGATAATGAAAGCCCACTTTATGCAAAAATAATTTCTTTTTCGTCATATATAGGTTATCAAAGCCATAACAATCAATTAGAGCAAAATTATCGAATGTGTAATCGTATGCATAACAGTCCTAGATGGAAATATCTAAAACAATTTGAAATTAATTATGAACACATTATACAAAACAATCGAATGTGTAAATTTCCAATCGAACGAGAAATATAATGTCCAAAGAAAATTACCTCGTCTCGAATGGATGGCTGTCAACAAAGGCACCGCGGCTCGAATGGAGATGGCTCGAATGGTGGTGGCAGTGGCTCGCGGTGGTGGAGTGGCGGCCGGTGCTGGCAAGATGTGGTGGCAGGGGGCGCTGGAGCAGGGGCGGCCGGGGGCGGGTCCGGCAGCAGCAGAGACGGCTGGAGCGGAGGCGGAGGCTGGGCCGGCGACGGTCGGTGGCGGAGGCGGAGGGTGGGCGGCGACGGTGGTGGCAGTGGTTTCAATCGGAGGAGTTTAGTTGTGTGCTCGTTTCACACTCGAATGGCGCACGTCGGATGAGGGGTGGTCGGAGGATGGACGGTCGGAGGAGGGGTCGTCGGAGGCGGGGTGGTCGGCGGGCGGCGGTCGGATGTGTGTGGGGGCAGGTTTGGGGTGAAATTGGGGAAGGAAGGGGGTGAAATGAGGCTGTAATCGCGATTTGGGCGAAATATATTGCCCTAGGTTACCGACCGCAAAAGCGGTCGGTAATCACCGACCGCATATTTGAGGTCGGCGTCTAGGTCGCGAATTAACGCCCGGGCCCATAACGGCTCTATTTTACCGACCGCATGTTGCGGTCGGTAAATCCGACCCGCAACATGTCGGTCGGTAAAATCGGTCGGTAACAGCCCTTTTTCTTGTAGTGTTAACTTTGCTTGAAACATGTTTTAACTCTGACTTCCCTTATTGACATTAGATGGCCGGACAAAACGCGAACATGATCAACCTTATGATGAGATTGATCGAGGCACATCTCGAAACCCAACAAAATGTAAACAATTTCAAACTGCGTGTAGAACAAATGGAGGCTAACCTGGCCCACCTAGCTAACCAGAGAGAAGCAGATCAACCTGACCTAACCCAACTCAAGGTCCATGTCGACGAACTTCAAACCCACGAGGCCGAACTCCAGGCCCAGGACCATGACATAGAGATACAAGTAGGGGATCCGGAAAATGAACTGATCAATCTGACCGATACTTTGTTCCCACATGCCCCATTTAGCCCGGGAGCTAATCCTGCCGCTATCCCTATCGCCGCTCCCCTTCCTGTTGCCGCCACTGATCCTGCTCCGGCTGCTGGGCCCAATTAGCCAGCAAGCCCAGTGTTTCATGGCCCTCTTGGCATGGGTACTATAGAGGAATCGAGTGATGAAGACGATCCCATGGAGGATCCGGACACCTACGATCACTAGACTTAGGGGTCTTTGCTGCATTATTCCTATTATTACCGTTCCTATTTCCCGAACTATTCCTGGTTTTGCGATCCCCACAGCTTGCAATGAATAATGTTTTTCTATTAAGCAATAAGACTACAAGCATTTATTTTATAAATATGTCTAGATTATCCTTACACCTTATTATATTACTTTTCTTGGGGGAACTCGACCAAACAAAGGTATTATTGAATAAACAATATATATATATATATATATATATGTAATAAAGAGATAACGACTAAACAAAAATACAGGTATTAAAAAATAGACGACATATATATATTATTTATAAATACAATATATTATTAAACAAGGGTACCTCCAACCCCAAACCCTGAAACCCTGAAAACACTAAACCCTAGACCCAAAAAAAAAAAAAACCTTAACAGGTTACTGTTCAAAAAAAAAACAACAAAAACAACAACAAAGGCATGAATTTCTACTGTGAAATCATAATCTAAAGCAAAACAATTCAACCGCATTTCTAGAAACAACAATCAGAACAGATAACCGGGCAGGGATACAACTAAAGCATAAGCTACGAGTCACAGTCAGTAGAATAGCCACTATACCACACGTAGAGAAACTACTGAATCAACTGTTCCGGAGACAAGTCTAAATAAAAACATAAAGAAAACCATGATCACTGATCGGGAGAAGGGAACTGCCGACGCATATACTCGTCCATCTGACGCATATAGGCATACATGTCCGTCATAGTGGCCTGCTGCTCCAGCTGTCTCGCAGTAATCGTATCCATACGAGCCTGGTAGAGAACCATCCTGGCATCCAAGGCGTCGTACCAAGCATCTAGGGTATCATAATGAGCCAGCCCGGCTGCAAACCCAGCGTCGATACTAAGCTGCATCCCCTGCATCATCTGGAGCATCTGCGTCATCTCTGGACCCTGTTGTGGGACCACAGGAGGTGGAGGTGGAGGCAGCTGCTCTGGGGGAATGACTAGAATCAACCCACCATCCTCGGGCTACGGGCACAGGACAGCCCTGGGCGCGCCGCGTCGCAAGGCATTACGCCGAGCGGCGTAGGTCGGAACGCGATAATGCTCACCCGCAGCTAACTCGTAGGTGTCCGTCTCCGGCATCGTACGGATCCCCTGGGCAGCACATAACCCACAAATGAGGTGAACATGGGTGATCACCCTACTCCCTTGCCCTCGTCGCAAGCCCCTCAGATTCTCCGGAATGCAAGCTCCCACATTTACCCTACCGCCCCGGGCGATAAAGCAAATGGTCTCATAGACATGATCGATGACGATATGGCTCCGGGTAATCGGCCGGACGCGTCCTAACCAAAGCTGAGCAAGTACATGCCATTGAGCATCCATCGATGTCAACCGTAGCTCGTGGGTGTGCTCGGTCTGCGGGGGTCCACCGGTGCACAAGACACCCCACGCAGGAGGAAGTACACGACCCTCAGGCTGTGGCCGGAATACACCATCGTCAGGTAGACCGAAATAGAGGTTGATCGCCCGAGCACTGAAATCTAGGTAGCGACCACAGACCCAGACTCGAGATAAGTCCTCGTGCTCCCCAAGACGACTAATGTTGGCAAGGACCTCCATAGCCAGATAACCGGAGGCAATGCCCTCGGGATGACGTGCGAGTCCGATCCATTGAAGATGCTCCAAAACCGCACTGACCCTATCATCACCCACATGATCAGCAAACATGCCTCTCTCAGGAACATAAGCCCTATTTCGACGAAGCTCGTCGAAATAGAACTCCTGCGAGGCCATCGTCCTGAATCGATACCTATCGTGCCGGTGAGGACGCACCTCGTCAGGAAGAGCCCTGAGTCTCGGGCCACGCTGCTCCTCGTCCCCCTCGGACTCGCTCTCATCAAATCTGGCATCACCGGGACCGCAACGCTAGAGCTAGCCTCGCTGCGCCGTGTGGCCCGTCTCTTGGCCCCAGGAAGGACCATAAGAGACGCTCAAACAACCCATAGGAAAAGAAACATCCTGCGAACACCCAACACCAATTATCAGGCTAATTTCCCACAATATATATAGCGTATATGCGCAAAAACATCAAATAAAAACTTCCAATACGGAGAATTCATAGCCACAACACCTCAATCACCATCAACATAGCATAAAAGGGCAACGCACACAAAGGACATACCAAAACAAATTCCAAACCCCTTTGTGGCATTTCATCGAACACGTTAAATGCGAAAGACAACAAGCTTCAATTATACTCATAAGATACACGAAATTTGCCCATAAATTAAAACAATTGCTCAAGTAGCAACTCGTCATCACAATATGACACCAAAAAACAACAATGAAACTATCTTTCATGTCACAATACCATCCAAAAATCAAGAATTCCATATTATTCCTAAATACTCACATCACCGAGAAATGGCCAAAAACACATACACATTGGGGCATAAACTCAACAAAATCAACAAAAAACAACATCAATAATCACATATGCTTGCTAATTTGCACAAATCCAGCCTAAAAATAACAAATCCCCAAATTGTGCACATAAACCCTAACTTCAAGAACTCATCCAAAATCAAGTCATCCAAAGCATAAAAATTGAAATTGGTAAGTAGAAGTAGTAGATACATACCTTGCAAGGCAAAATTGAAGTCGGGATCCGTAGAATTTGAGATCGGAAGAACGGATTTGAGAGAAAATGTGAAGTGGTCTCGGATGGGGAAATGAGGGAAGTGGCTCGCGCGGGGCGCGAGCCCTATTTTTTTCGAATTGGTGTGCCCGCGCGGTCCCCGCGCGCTGAGGCCTCATACCGCGCGGACTCCGCGCGGGTCACGAAAAGGGTTTTATTTTTTTTATTCTCCGATTTTGCTTTATTCTCTTTTACTTTACACTACTCACTTAGCTCGAGCATACATCGATAATGTGGTACGACGACAGGGAGTACCACATGACGTCATCTCGGACAGAGACAATAGATTTGTCTCACATTTTTGGACAAAATTACAAGATGCCTCGGTACGAAAATAAAGATGAGTACCGCGTTCCACCCCATGACGGATGGGCAAACGGAAAGAACAATCCAAATTTTGGAGGACATGCTAAGGGCATGTGTACTATAATTTGGAGGAAGTTGGGAAGATCACTTACCACTAATCGAATTTTCCTACAAAAATAGTTACCATGCTAGCATAGGCATGGCACATTTTGAGGCACTGTATGGATGCAAGTGTCGAAGCCCATTGAGCTGGGAAGAGAACAATGGGACTATGGAAGTCGGACCGCAACTTGTTGAGGACATGCCTCAACAAATCAAAATAATCCAAGCAAAGATGAGAGCCGCTCAGGACCGGCAAAAGAGCTATGCCGATGTGAGACGGCAAGACTTGGAATTTCAAATCGGCGATACGGTCATGCTGAAGGCATCACCGATGAAGGGGGGTGATGCGCTTTGGCAAGCGAGGAAAATTGAGTCCACGATACATAGGACCGTATGAGATCCTAGAAAGAGTGGGAATCCTAGCATATCGGCTAGCATTGCCGCCACAATTCGCTCGTGTCCACGCTGTGTTCCATGTCTTACAATTGAAAAAGTACATACACGATCCGACCCGTGTACTCCAACCGGAAGATATTGAATTGGATGCTGACCTGAGCTGCGAGGAATTCCCGGTACGAATACTCGACGTGAAGGAGAGAGTCACAAGAAATAAGACCGTGAAGATGGTCAAGGTTCTTTGGTCTAACTACGAAACCAAGACGGCAACATGGGAACTGGAAGCTGACATGAAAGAACGTTACCTGACCCTTTTCCAAAATGATGCAACCACAGTTATGGGGACATAACTGTATTAAGAGGGGGAGGATGTAACGGCCCGAATATTTCCTGATATTTTATCCGAATATTTTGTACCCCAAATAAAAAAATTCAAATTGTTTTGAACTACGTAATGACTTGATCCCTTCACGGGGTACGTAGGCAACTTGGAAATTTCAATTCTGGGTTCAGTCAAATAATAACAAACAACAACACACAATAATACAATCGCTGAATCAAACAATGTAATACCCGAGAATTTTCCAACAAAAAATAAATGCAATAAATAAATAAGTACAATAAATAAATAAATACAGCAAATAAATAAATAAAGGTAAGGGAGTGAGAAATGAAATTTAACTTAAAAAGGAAGTAAAGGAATTTAAATAAATAAAAGGAATTAAATAAAGATAAATAAATTGTTACACGTGTACCCGACACCAATGGACTCGAAAACGCGAGTCCAAACATAAATTTAGATCCGAGGGAAATGACGATACGGAATAGGAACCCGAAGATGGCCCGGAAATCGGAATCCGGGAGCATAGAGGGATAGAAGTCCGAAAGAGAGGAGGGAAAGTACGACGGATCGCACGACCCGCCCGGACCGAAGTCCAGGCGGTGGCCGCACGGTGAAAGGCCAAACGGCGCGCCACGACCGCGCCAATGGACAGACTCGCCGGTTGCGAGATTCACTTGCCCGAATCCGGATTTTTCGGCTTCGGTTGCATTCCTTTCGGCTCAAGACTCACCAAGGCCGACTTGGGACGTCCCCTAGGTCCCTTGTATCTATAAATAGCCCTCCTACTCGATCCCGAATCCCTTTTCAAACTTTCCCTACTTTCTATACTTCAAACCCTAGATCCGGAAGTCGTCGGAGGCACCAAAACCGAGCAAGAGACTGTCACGGATGAAATTTGGGACGCCAACGTCGTGGTAAGTTCTGGTCCATTCAATCTTTTACGATCTCAATCCGAAAACGGATTCTAACTTAGTTTCTTTCCTCTCTACACCCCGAATCGGATCTAGAACGAAGAACCCGACGAACCGAGGAGATAAACGGTGGACTGGAAGCCACACCTCCAAAATCGACGTTCCCGGACGACTGGAAATCTGTAAGTTGACACTTACATGGTTTTGGGAGTAATTAAAACACTTAAATCTAAAAGTTTAAACAAGAGTTTCGAAAATCTGTCAACGTGAGATTTGTACCGACGCAACGACTTTGCACGATTTTTCCGAACCCCTAAAAGTCTTCGAACGAGAAAATGTAAAACACAAAAAACGTTCCTAAGACTAAGATCTATCTCCTGTAAAATTTTCGGAATTTTTAATGATGTTTTGATATCTGGAATCGTCCCCAAACCGAACTATTTTGAAATCGAATCTTGAAATCTTGGCAGAACGTAGGTCTGACCTTGTAGGCGTTTTTGACGAGGGTTCTTGGCCGATTTAGATCTTTAGCCGAACATGAAAGTTGTAGATAATTATCTTAAGAAGGTCTCTGTGAAATTTCATTAAATTTGGAGATAGTTTGCTATGGTAGATCTCGAAATTTTGAACCTGTTGTACATGAAATTCGGACAGATTAATGATATGACGAAAATTGATGTTTTTGACCTGTTTCTGTAACTCGGATCGAAAAAGTTAGAACACGAAAGTTGTTCATCTCTGTGTTGTCGAGTCAGTGGTCAAGGTTTAGAATTTTTGGACTTAAATCTGATTTTAAATTAATTTTAGAGTAAACAGCGGTTTACCGGAGTCAAATTTTGAAAATCTTGTTGAAACGATGGAATTAGTCTTTAAGGTTGGAACGCGTCGAAATCTCTTTTTAAATAAATAAAGTGAAGTCAGAATTTTTGAAATAAATCCCCTTACAAACTTGATAAATTAAAATTAGGGGTGAGTGCTCTGCAGGGTGCCCCCTAACTGCTTCACTTCATGCCTTTATGGACGATGGTGACCCCGTGCGAAAATTTGAGATATGATATTGCCAAAACGGCATGAGATATACGGCCTACACTCTCGAGAATGTCCACATGGTTTTCCCGAGGCTCCGGAGTGGTACTGGGTATGGCGGATACGGTTGCGGCCGCCGGGCTACTAAACTTGTCGAGATTGCGAAGCAATCGTGAAATACTTGAAATTACTAAACCTGGGATGTAATGGGGAAATTAAATTAAATTGAGTTGAATTGTTCATTATCGTTTAAATTGTTAAATGCTTTATTTAAAGTAATTATGACTTTTATTTTAAATTGTGCTAAATGTATTATTGATTAGTGCCATGAATTAATTATGCAAGTTGGTTAGATAATTAAATTGAATTATTTATGGTTTATTACCATTTTTTATGTAAATATTAAATTAATGGCTTTTAAACCCTACGATCATGCATGTGTTAACTTACTCAGCAAGTTGTGCTGACCAAACCGTTTATTTTTCCTTTTCCTTACAGAGTATGTGGAATGAACATGAGCACGTTCATGCATGGGGGAATTTTATTTTGGAAAACTTTATTTTTAAATTCTTGCATTAGACTATAGAATAAACGGGCCTGTTTAACCCGTGTTTTGACCATGTCGATCCTATTTACATTTCCGCTGCAATATTATACCTAAATATTATTTCCGCTGCATTATGAGATTATTATTTTCGAATTTATATTACATGGGCTGTTTGCAAATGTTTTAAATATTTTAAATACTGAAATACCTAGCCTTGCATCTCTTTAGTAAGCCGGAGAAACCGTGTCTTGTTAGGGAGGTGTGGCGGTGACATTCCGACCTGGGTGACCAAAAACCGGGGTGTTACAAGTTGGTATCAGAGCCCGGCTTTTTTTTAAATTAGTATTATTATTTTTAAGCTATTATTTTTAAATTATTATTATTTTTAAAACTACTAGATTATTATTTTTAAACCATTAGTATTTATATTATTATTATAGAAGCCCAAAATTATTATTTTAAACTTTCCTAGCCCAAAATTATTTTTAGCCCAAAATATAATTATTTTGACCCAATATAGAGGTCCAAGGATTTTAAATACTATTTAAAAATTTTTAAAGCATTAATTCCATGGATTAAATTTTTATTTTTAAAACCCATGGGAACAAAATATATATAGTGCATGAATTATTTTTGGGGGGAAATCATCATTTGCATTTGCATATTGCATTTCCTTTATTTAAAGAACTTAGAATCTTGGCAAATTTTAACCTAAAATCTTCGCGAATATTAACCTAGATCTTTTGCTTGCGCTAGATGGCTAGTCAAGATATGATGAACTTGATGATCAAAATGATGAACGCTCACTTTGACTTCCAAACAAACCATAGAACAAATGAAACATCGTATGGCTCAATTGGAGGCAAATCTGCACCACATGGGCAACTTAAGAGAGGCGGATCACCACTGCATAAACCAACTCGAACGCCAAGTCCAAACCCTCACTACGCAAAACCTAATACTGAAGGAACACATCGATGCTCATGGACAAGACTTGAACACCATCTTTGACGATCTACTTCCGCCAAGTTCGGAGGAGGAAGACCCGGAGGAGGATCCCGCTACCCCACCGGAGGACGTCTTGAGACGCTAGGGACTCTATTTATAGTAGATACTATTTTGCTAGGAAAATATTTCTACTTTTGTATACATTCTCGCTTGTACTAAAAATTTCTTTTAAGAAAATAAAATGCCCGATTTATTTATAATAAATGGAAAAAAAAAATCTGGACAGACCTGTCCGACACCAGAAAAAAAAATCGAAATAAAATAAAACCCAGAAGCGTACGGCGCTTCTTAGTTCGACCGAGCACCACGTGCGAAATTACAAACACATACACATTTATAAAAATTGTTTAGACTATATGTTAATTTCACAAGTCCTAATCCACCCTATTTGTAATAGAATGGCACCCAGAAGAAGAGGAAGAACTCAACCCGCTCCCCAAACTACTACTGAAACACCTCCAAATGTCACGGAACCGGCTCAACATGTAGAGGAACAACCCCAAGGTGCGTAGGACGCCCCCGCACCGAACAATGTGGGCGATCGTCTTCGGACGATAGAAGAGGTTTTGATTGCGCTAGGAAACGCGCAAGTCAATCAAGGGCAAGCTGCGGCGGTACCTCCGCCTCAGGCTCGCCCTAACTACTTGGCAATGGTGAATCCTTACCAGCTGCCCCACTACGCTGGTGAGGAGGATCCAGCTAAACTGGAGGAGTGGATCCGGACCTTCGACAAGCTGCTAGGAGCAGTCAAATGTCTGGAAGGAGAGAGAGTGCACGTCGCTTCGTACTACTTGGGAGGCGAAGCGGACGATTGGTGGCAGGCGACACAAGCCAAACTGATGGAGGACGACGAGCCCTATACATGGGCGGAAATGATGGAACTGCTCATGGATCGATTCTATCCCTTGAGTACTAAATCAACAATGTATGAGGAATTCATGTCGCTGAAGCAAGGAGGCCATACTGTGCAGGAGTACTACACTCGTTTCAAGGAGCTAGTAAGATTGCACCAAGGCTAGTCCCCACGGACGCGGAGAAAGCACAAAAGTTCGAGATGGGGCTGAACCTGTCTGTTCGCAAGGTGATCGCGGGGGTACACTACCCCGACCTGCAAGCTGTGTATGAACGCGCTGTGGCAGTAGCGCGAGTGCAACAACTGAAGAGAAGGGTGAGTGGGGAGTCCAGCAGGGGACCCCAAGATGAGAGGAACCGGGACACAAGGAGTGAGAACAATACGGGCAGAAATGAGCGACGAGGAGGGCCGAATAGGCCACAGCAAACCAACAATAGAAGGAGGTTTAACCAAGAAGAACCGGTACCACCCTGCCCGAGATGTGGACGACCCCATCTGGCGAGGGGATGCCCTCAACAGGGCGCCTGCTTCCGATGTGGTCGAATGGGTCACATTCGTCGGGATTGCCGGACGAGGATCGAGAATATAACAAGGAGGGAAGATTTGGTTATGGGGCCGGAACAGCCTCATAACCAAAACGGGTGGAACGGAAATAGCCAGGGGTATAGACCCCCTCAGAACCAATTTAGGCCGCTGAATCAGAACCAGAACCAACGACCTCCGCCACCGCAGAATCAAAACCAACAGCAAAATCAGCAGCCGAATGCGAATCAGCAGGGCAACCCAGGACGCCCTATGGGGAGGCTCAACGTGGTTAACCAAGCGGACGTGCCTGCACAAGGAGAAGTGATGGCAGGTACATTTCATGTTTTGAATACACCCCTTAGAGTTCTATTTGATTCTGGAGCTAGTTGCTCAATCATAGCATCAAGAATAGTGCCTGAGTTAGATCTACCTAAGTGCGAGAGAATTAGCTTAGGAATTCAATTGCCTTTTGGAGAAGTAGTATCTTGCTCTAAACGAAATAACAGAATTCCTATAGTGATAAAGAACGTAGAATTCTTCGCGAACTTAGTAGAATTTAACTTAAGAGACTTTGACATTATACTGGGGATGGATTGGTTATCCCAGTATAAGGCGGTGATCGAATGCCAAAAGCAAAAGACCACCTTGTCAAAAAGTAGGGAAAAGAGAGTTATCTTTTACTCTCAGCCCCCTAAGAAGAGTAACAAAATCGTTAGTGCACTCAAACTAAGTAACTTTATGAGTAAGGGGTATGAGCTATATGCGTGCTACGTGCACAACCTTGAGGCGGAAGAGAACAGGGTTGACAGCATACCAGTGGTAGGAGAATACCCGGATGTGTTTCCTGAAGACATCCCGGGCATGCCACCTGAGAGAGATCTTGAGTTCACTATAGATCTCATCCCGGGCACAGAGCCTGTCTCAAAAGCTCCGTACCGGATGGCACCATTTGAAATGGAGTTAAAGGACCAACTCGAGGAGCTGTTAGGAAAAGGGTACATAAGGCCGAGTACTTCGCCCTGGGGAGCACCGGTTTTATTTGTTAAGAAGAAAGACGGAGGATTACGTCTTTCAATAGACTATCGAGGGTTAAACCAAGTGACTATCAAGAATAAATACCTTTTGCCGAGAATTGAGGATCTATTTGATCAACTGAAGGGAGCTTCAGAATTCTCGAAGATCGACTTACGATCTGGGTATCACCAGTTGAGGATCGCCGAGAAGGACATCCCGAAGATGGCGTTTCGAACTCGATATGGCCACTACGAGTTCACAGTGTTATCCTTTGGGTTAAAAAATGCTCCGGCAATGTTCATGAACCTCATGAACAATGTATTTCGAGAGCTCTTAGATCAGTGTGTGGTGGTGTTCATTGATGACATCCTGATCTACTCGAAAAGCGAGGAGGAGCACGCCCAGCACTTGCACCAAGTGTTAGGGACCTTGCGAAAGAATCAGTTATACGGCAAATTGTCCAAATGCACTTTTTGGTTGAAGGAGGTAGCATTTCTAGGACATATAGTATCCGCTGATGGAGTTTCAGTGGATCCGGCAAAAGTTTCTACCGTAACTGAATGGGCAACCCCAAAGAGCCCAACTGAGATAAGGAGTTTCCTTGGATTAGCTGGGTATTATAGACGGTTCGTGAAGGATTTTTCGAAAATCGCGCGACCTTTGACCCAGCTACTGAAGAAGGGAGTAAAATACGTGTGGACAGAGGTTTGTGAGACAGCGTTTCAAGAGCTGAAGAAACGACTCACAACCACACCCATATTGACGCTACCATCAGAGAATGGTGACTTCGAAGTTTACAGCGATGCTTCGAAGGAAGGTTTAGGTAGTGTCTTGATGCAAGACTCGAGAAGCATATGCATCACGCCAGCTAAAACCTCACGAGGAGAACTACCCGACACACGACCTGGAGTTGGCAGTGGTCGTTTTCGCTCTAAAGATATGGAGACATTATCTTTACGGGTGGAAGTGTCGAATGTTCACCGACCACAAGAGCTTGAAATATATATTCACTCAGAAGGAGTTGAATTTGAGACAGTGAAGGTGGCTGGAACTTATCAAAAACTACGATTTGAAGATATCTTACCACGAAGGGAAGGCGAATGTGGTAGCGATGCCCTAAGCCGGAAAACCCAACACGTGACAAACTTGTTGGTAATTCCGCCGGCATTGTACATGGATTTGGCGAGATTGGATGTGGAACTTGTGCATCCGGGCACAACGAGTGGAGTGATCAACACAATGGTCGTAGAAACTCCAATATTGGACGAGATTAGGCTCGCCCAACCGGGCGATGCGAAATTAGAAAAGATAAAGGGGTATATTGCCGAGGGAAAGGCAATAGGATTTTCTGTCCACGAGGATGGAAGCATTCGCTTCAAAGGGAGATGGTGCGTGCCCCATAAATGTGCCGAGTTGAAGCGAAGGTTGATGGAGGAAGGGCACAACATGCCATATTCAGTGCATCCCAGAGGTGACAAGCTTTACAAAGATCTAAAAAAAGATCTATTGGTGGCCGGGAATGAAGAAGGAAGTGGCAGACTTCGTGGCGAAATGTCTCACCTGCCAAAAGTTTAAGGCAGTGCGACATAAACCCTTAGGGTTGATGCAACCACTAGAGATTCCAAGTTGGAAGTGGGACAAAAACTCAATGGATTTTATCTCGGGATTACCCCGATCACCTAAAGGCATGAATAAGATTTGGGTGATTGTGGATAGGCTAACGAAGACGGCCTTATTTATCCCAATGAAAGACACGTGGACTATGGACCAATTGGCCCGAGCCTACGTCGATAATGTGGTATGACGACATGGAGTACCACATGACATCATTTCCGACAGAGACAGTAGATTTGTCTCTCACTTTTGGACGGAGTTACAAAAAGCTCTCGGTACTCAAATCAAAATGAGCACCGCATTCCACCCAATGATGGATGGTCAAACCGAGAGAACAATCCAAACACTAGAAGACATGCTGAGAGCATGCGTGTTGGAATTTAAGGGAAATTGGGAATCCCATTTACCCTTAATCGAATTTTCTTATAATAATAGCTACCATGCTAGCATTGGCATGGCACCATTCGAGGCGTTGTATGGACGAAGGTGCCGAAGCCCGTTGCGCTGGGAAGAAAACAATAAGTCTGTGGCAGTGGGACCACAACTTATCGAAGACATGGCTCAACAAATCAAGGTGATTCAAGGAAAAATGAGAGCCGCTCAAGACCGTCAAAAGAGTTACGCTGACGTGGGACGACGAGACCTAGAATTTCAAGTGGGAGATAGGGTCATGCTAAAGATGTCACCCATGAAGGGGGTGATGCGCTTTGGCAAACGAGGAAAGTTGAGTCCTCGATACATAGGACCTTATGAAATTCTAGAACGAGTCGGGAATTTAGCCTACCGACTAGCTTTACCGCCACAATTAGATCGAGTTCATAATGTTTCCATGTTTCACAACTAAAGAAGTATGTGCTGGACCCGACACATGTACTTCAACCGGAAGTAATCGAACTCGATGAGGATCTGACTTATGAAGAAGTCCCAGTGCGAATTCTAGACGTTAAGGAGCGAGTAACGAGGAACAAAACTGTCAAAATGATCATGGTTCTTTGGTCGAACCAGAAAGTGAGACGACAACTTGGGAGGTAGAATCCGACATGAGAGAACGCTATCCGACACTGTTCCAAACCGACACCAACACAGTTATGGGGACATAACTGCAATCTTAAGGGTGAGAGGATGTCACATCGTGCAACATCCGTATTTTACCATGTATTTTTCGTGCATTTTTGTAAACAAGCAAACAAATTCAAATTGTTTTGAACTACGTTATGGCTTGATCCCTTCACAGGGTACGTAGGCAGCTTAGAAGTTTCAATTCTAAGTTCAGTCACGAAATAATAAAACAACCAAAAAGACCTTAGCACGGGAAAAGCCGAAACACAACTTCGAGGACGAAGTTGATTCTTAAGGACGGTAGACTGTAATACCCGAGAATTTTCCAACATAAAATAAATGCAATAAATAAATAAGTACAATAAATAAATAAATACAGCAAATAAATAAATAAAGGTAAGGGAGTGAGAAATGAAATTTAAATTAAAAAGGAAGCAAAGGAATTTAATTAAATAAAAGGAATTAAATAAAGATAAATAAATTGTTACACGTGTACCCGACACCAATGGACTCGAAAACGCGAGTCCAAACATAAATTTAGATCCGAGGGAAATGATGATACGGAACAGGAACCCGAAGATGGCCTGGAAATCGGAATTCGGGAGCATAGAGGGATAGAAGTCCGAAAGAGAGGAGGGAAAGCATGACGGATCGCACGACCCGCCCGGACCGAAGTCCTGGCGTGGGCCGCCCGGTGAAAGGCCAAACCGCACGCCACGACCGCGTCAACAGACAGATTCGCCAGTTGCGAGATTCACTCGCCCGAATCCGGATTTTTCAGCTTCGGTTGCATTCCTTTCGGCTCAAGACTCACCAAGGCCGACTTGGGACGTCCCCTAGGTCCCTTGTATCTATAAATAGCCCTCCTACTCGATCCCGAATCTCTTTTCAAACTTTTCATACTTTCTATACTTCAAACCCTAGATCCGGAAGTCGTCGGAGGCACCAAAATCGAGCAAGAGACTGTCACGGATGAAATTTGGGACGCCAACTTCGTGGTAAGTTCTGGTCCATTCAATCTTTTACGATCTCAATGCGAAAACGGATTCTAACTTAGTTTCTTTCCTCTCTACACCCCGAATCGGATCTAGAACGAAGAACCCAATGAACCGAGGAGATAAACGGTGGACTGGAAGCCACGACTCCGAAATCGACGTTCCCGGACGACTGGAAATCTGTAAGTTGACACTTACATGGTTTTGGGAGTAATTAAAACACTTAAATCTAAAAGTTTAAACAAGAGTTTCGAAAATCTGTCAACGTGAGATTTGTACTGATGCAACGACTTTGCACAATTTTTCCGAACCCTTAAAAGTCTTAAACGAGAAAACGTAAATCACGAAAAACGTTCATAAGACTTATATCTATCTCCTGTAAAATTTTCGGAATTTTTAATGATGTTTTGATATCTGGAATCGACCCCAAACCACTGTTTTGAAATCGAATCTTGAAATCTTGGCAGAACGTATGTCTGAACTTGTAGGCGTTTTTGACTAGGGTTCTAGGCCGATTTAGATCTTTAACCGAACATGAAAGTTGTAGATAACTTTCTTAAGAAGTTCTCTGTGAAATTTCATTAAATTTGGAGTTAGTTTGCTATGGTAGATCTCGAAATTTTGAACCTGCTGTACATGAAATTCGGACAGATTAATGATATGACGAAAATTGATGTTTTTGACCTGTTTCTGTAACTCGGATCGAAAAAATTAAAACACAAAAGTTGTTCATCTCTGTGTTTCAGAGTCAGTGGAGAATTTTCAGAATTTTTGGACTTAAATCTGATTTTAAATAAATTTAGAGTAAACAGCAGTTTACCGGAGTCAAATCTTGGAAATCTTGTTGAAACGATGGAATTAGTCTTTAAGGTTGGAACAAGTCGAAATCTCTTTTTAAATAAATTAAGTGAAGTCAGAATTTTTGAAATAAATCCCCTTACAAACTTGATAAATTAAAAATAGGGGTGAGTGCTCTGCAGGGTGCCCCCTAACTGCTTCACTTCGTGCCTTTATGGACGACGGTGACCCCGCGCAAAAATTTGAGATATGATATTGCCAAAACGGCATGAGATATACGGCCTACACTCTCAAGAATGTTCACATGGATTTCCCGAGGCTCCGGAATGGTACTGGGTATGGCGAATACGGTTGCGGCCGCCGGGCTACCGGCTAAACTTGTCGAGATTGCGAAGCAATCGTGAAATACTTGAAATTACTAAACCTGGGATGTAATGGGGAAATTAAATTAAATTGAGTTGAATTGTTCATTGTCGTTTAAATTGTTAAATGCTTTATTTAAAGTAATTATGGCTTTTATTTTAAATTGTGCTAAATGTATTATTGATTAGTGCCATGAATTAATTATGCAAGTTGGTTAGATAATTAAATTGAATTATTTATGGTTTATTATCATGTTTTTATGAAAATATTAAATTAATGGCTTTTAAACCCTATGATCATGCATGTGTTAACTTACTCAGCAAGTTGTGCTGACCAAACCGTTTATTTTTCCTTTTCCTTACAGAGTATGTGGAATGAACATGAGCACGTTCATGCATGGGGGAATTTTATTTTGGGAAACTTTATTTTTAAATTCTTGCATTAGACTATAGAATAAACGGGTCTGTTTTACCCGTGTTTTGACCATGTCGGTCCTATTTACATTTCCGCTGCAATATTATACCTAAATATTATTTCCGCTGCGTTATGAGATTATTATTTTCGAATTTATATTACATGGGATGTTTGCAAATGTTTTAAATATTTTAAATACTGAAATACCTAGCCTTGCATCTCTTTAGTAAGCCGGAGAAACCGTGTCTTGCTAGGGAGGTGTGGCGGTGACATCCCGACCTGGTTGACCAAAAACCGGGGTGTTACAAACAATTCCCGAACCCGCGAGATGATAAAGCACAACTTCGAGGACGAAGTTGATTCTTAAGGGGTGTAGATTGTAATACCCGTTAATTTTAGGATATAAAATAAGAATTTAATCCGATGAGAAAAGAGGTCTTGTTCCCGAGAACCCGTAAAATCGAAAATGTACGGAAGTCGAAAGAAAACCCAAGACCGACGGACCTAAGATCTCAAACACCAATTTAAGTCGGAATAAAATTAGGGTGGGAATCACAATCCGAAAAGATCCCGGAAAGTCGAGCCCGAAAACACGGAAGGATAGAAGCCCGAAAGAGAGGATGAAAAGACCCAACGGATTGGATCGCACGGACCCGCCCGGACCGAGGTCCAGGCCGAGGCCGCGCGCTGGCCGCACGGTGTTTGGCCCTCCAGCGCGCCACCACCGCGTGGCACCACAGAATGCGGCCATTCACGCGTTTTCGGAGATTTCTTGCCATAAATCAGGGAGCAGGGAGCTCTGCTCAAGGACAACAAACAGAGGCAATTTTTGGATTGTGTCAGGGAGCTCACGCAATCGACACATGCGAACAGTTTTCATCTGAAAAGCTGTAATTTTGCAGGAGCTTTCCCGAACCGACACCCGAACCTTTCTTACTCCAACAACAATGCCCTCAATTCACACCTGTTGAATAAGCCACAGTAGTTCAACCCGCAGCAGAATCAAGGATTCAACCAAAACAGGGGCCAGAACATTCAGAACCATAACCAAAATTTTCAACCTCAAATCCAGCAAAGACCCCCCTCAAAACCAAAATTTACAGCAACCCAAAGAGAACTTCCAGAACTTCCAACCCCAGTTTGTTCCCACCCAAGGCCAGTGGAACCAAAACCAGAATCAGAATCAGGTTCAAAAGCCACCATCAAGGCTAGAGAACTTGATGACTGATTTTATTACAAGCCAGAAGGAAATCAATTCCCAACTGCAGCCCTCCATAAGGAATGTGGAAACCCAAGTTACTCAGATGGCCAATGAGCTTCAGAAAAGAGACAAGGGAACATTGCCAAGCGCTGCGGAGAAGAACCCGCAGTGCAAAGCAATTACTCTTAAATCTGGGAAAGTTTTGTCTGGGCCAAGAGGGAAGGATACTGGAAAAGAAACTGGGAAAGACGATACTGTTGATGAGGAAGCAATAGATGCTGAAAAAGAGATAGCCGTAAAGCAGACTGAAGCTGCATCAGAAGAGGCTAAAAACGGCAAAAGAAAGGTTGAACAAGAGGAATTAGTGGTGCTCAATAGTATGTGCAGTGCAATTATCCAGAAGAAACTGCCTGAGAAAAAGGAAGACCCTGGCTGCTATACTTTGCCAATCCGAATTGGCCTAGTCAATGCAGGGAAAGGATTGTGTGATCTAGGATCCAGTATCAACGTAATGCCATTGGCAATGGTAAAACGTCTCAAGCTTGGAATTGTGGATCCAATCAAAATGAGGCTACAGCTTGCAGACAGATCGATCACGCAGCCAATTGGGATACTGAGAGATGTCATAATCAGAGCAGGCAGTACCCTTTTCCCAGCAGACTTCATTATCCTGGACATGGAGGAAGTCTCTGACATGCCTCTCATCCTGGGAAGGCCATTCTTGGCCACTGGCAGAGCACTAATTGATGCCAAATCCGGGAAAATGACGCTCCGTTAGATGGGGAGGAGGTGGTCTTCGATATGGCCCGACTGCAAAAGTTTCCAAACGACAGTTCTTGTTTTTCCTTTGATGATGTAATAGTTAGAGGAGAGGAGATAGACAGTGAGGGAGAGCTTGACTCTGGATTGAATGTAATGATGATGGATGACAAACTATCAAAGCAGGTACTGAAGCCTGCAGGCGCGGAGCAAGAAGGCTGCAGCGCCGTTTACTTCGCCGACCCTGGAAATGGGGATCTGGAGGAGTTCGACGGTGCTGAATTCCATGAAGACACCGACCAGAACGAGGCGGATCCTGTGCTGACATAGGATCCGAAAGGTAAATCTGATTTCCTCCCACCCATTTCTCGAAAATTACTTCTATCTGTGGAATGCCCACCAGAGCAAGAACTAAAAGTGCTACCGGACCATCTGAAGTACGCGTTTCTCGCTGAACCTAAAATGTTACCGGTAATTGTGTCAGCTAAGCTGACACAAGATCAAGAAAATGCTCTGGTGGGAGTGCTTAAAAAACATGTACATGCAATCGGTTGGACCATTTCTGATATAAAAGGAATAAGCCCTTCTATTTGCATGCACATGATATTGATGGAGGAGAGTTTCAAACCCTCGCGCCAGCCCCAACGACGTTTGAACCCACCCATGCAGGAAATGGTAAGAAAAGAGGTGATCAAGGTATTAGATGATGGTATCATCTACCCGATTTCTGACAGCAAATAGGTTAGTCCCGTGCAGGTCGTTCCGAAGTGGGGTGGGATGTGCATTACGAAGAACGAACAAGGAGAGGAAATTGCAACAAGGCCGGTCACCGGATGGAGGGTCTGCAAAGACTACCGGAAGTTGAATGAGGCAACAAGCAAGGACCATTTTCCTTTACCTTTTATCGATCAAATGTTGGAACGGTTGGCGAGAAGGGAATTTTATTATTTTCTTGATTGGTACTCTGGCTATAATCAGATTTTGATTGCAAGTGGGGATCATGAAAAAATAACTTTTACATGCCCTTATGGGGCTTTAGCCTATAGGCGCATGCCTTTTGCTTTATGCAATGCACCAGCCACTTTTCAAAGATGCATGATGTCTATATTCTCTGAATTTATCGAAAAATGCATTGAGATCTTCATGGATGAATTCTCTATGTATAGAGATACGTTTGACGAATGTTTGACCAATCTTGCTAAAATATTAAAAATATGTGAGGACACTAACTTGGTTTTAAACTGGGAAAAGTGCCATTTCATGGTCACTGAGGGCATAGTGTTAGGTCACCGCATCTAAGTGCATACATTGAGGTCGATCCAGCCAAGATTTCCATCATCTCCAATCTCCCTCTCCCCAATTCAATAAAATCGGTTAGGAGTTTCTTAGGGCATGCCGGTTTCTACCAGAGATTCATTAAAGATTTCTCGAAAATTGCCAAGCCGCTCACTGACCTTCTTTGTAAAGAAAATTCATTTGTAATAAATGATGCGTGTGTCCAAGCCTTTGACATGCTCAAAAAGATGTTGAGCTTCTGCTCCAATTGTACAACCACTCGATTAGTCAATACCATTCGAGGTGATGTGTGATGCAAGTGGTCTTGCAGTGGGTGCGGTTTTAGGGAAACATAAGGATGGGAAACATTATTCATTACGGAAGTCTCGCCCTGAATGAAGCCCAAATAAACTACACCACTACAGAAAAAGAGATGTATGTTGTAGTCTTTGCATTTGACAAGTTCAGATAGTACCTTATTGGTACAAAGACTATAGTGTACACTGACCACACTCAGATACTTGTTCAGCAAGCAAGACGCAAAACCTAGTTTAATCAGGTGGGTACTATTGCTGCAGGAGTTTGACATCGTAATAAAAGATAGGCGAGGTCGAGATAATGGTGTTGCTGACCACTTATCTCGATTAGAAAATTATAAAAATGAGAAAGCCATCAATGAAGATTTCACGGACGAACAGTTGTTCGCATTACACTTGCACGATCAAGCATGTCCATGGTTTTCCGACATCGCTAACTTCTTGGCATGCGGAATAACCCCACCATTCTCAAGCGATCATTTGAAGAATAAGTTCAACCGAGATGTATTAAATTACTTATGGGAAGAACCTTATCTCTTCAAGCACTGCGCCGATTCGATAATCAGGCGATGTGTGACTGAGCATGAGGCTTATCAAATTGTCAGAAAATGACATGAATCAGAGTATGGAGGTCACCACGGTCCCACTCGAACGGCCCATAAAGTCCTCGAGTGTGGATTTTACTAGCCTCACGTCTATGAGGATTGCAAGACATTTGTGAAAGCCTGATACAGGTACCAAAGACTGGGAAACATTTCGAAGAGGGATGAGATGCCTCAGAAAGGAATTCTTACTCTTGAGATTTTCGATGTTTGGGGCATTGACTTCATGGGACCGTTTCCACCATCTGGTGGAAACCAGTACATTTTGTAGCTATCAATTATGTGTCCAAATGGGTCGAGGTTGTCGCATTACCAACCAATGATGGTAGCCAAGTCATAAAGTTTCTCATGAACGACATTTTTAATCAATTTGGCATACCTAGGGTGATAATATCTGATGGAGGAACACATTTTGTTAATAAATCCTTTGAGAACTTAATGTTTAAAACTGGCATCCTCCACAAGATAGGCACGCCTTATGATCCCTAGACAGGTGGTCGAGTCGATTTATCCAATCACGAGATCAAACATATACTCGAAGCCACGGTCGGGAGAACCCGAAAGGATTGGGCACGTAAGCTCAATGATGCTCTATGGGCATATCGCACAGCATATAAGACTCCCATTGGGATGTCTCCGTACAGGCTTAACTTCGGAAAAGCTTGTCATTTGCCCGTAGAATTAGAGCATAAAGCTTATTGGGCCGTTAAAATGCTTAACTTTATTTCGAAAGTTGCTCAGAGCAAGTGCAAGTTGGACCTCAATGAAATTGAGGAAATACGAGCGCAAGCTTATGAAAGGTCTCGGATTTATAAAGAGCGGACCCAGAAGTTGCACGATCGCAGGATTAAATCCAAGCAATTCTTTATTGGCCAAAACATTTTACTGTTTAATTCTAGGTTGAAGCTGTTCCCCGGAAAGCTGAAATCCAGATGGGAAGGGCCATATGAAGTGCTGGAGGTGTTTAGAAGCGGTGTAGTCAGGATCCGAACAGACAAGGGCGATCAGGTGGTGAATGGACATAGGCTAAAGGAATACATCGGAATGTTCGATCCGGAAAAAGAGAGCCAAGCAGTGGCAGACCGAGCTTACACTCAATAAAAACAGCAATTAAATTATAAAAATTTCATTTTATGTATATACGTACTGCTTTATTTCAAAATCGGAAAGTATCCAAAAATCAACTAAACATTTACAGTACTAAGACTCAAATGTGAGGATGTTGATATTTGGAGAAAAATCTAATATGTTAATTTATCTGTCTTGCAGACATTCCGAAACCACCAAAAAGAAGGATCAGAAAAATAGCGCGGAAAACCAGGTTCCCGGTTGGATTAATTCCATGAATTTAAGAAAATACTCTCGGAATTTAAAGCAATTTAAAATCCGGAATAAGTTTTACAAATAAATGGAATTGATCCAACCTATTATTATGCAAGTGGGTTATTTTCTAGACCAATAATTGTAAATATTTTGCACTGAATTTATTCAGGTCCAAAACCAATAATGTGGACTCAGGCCCAAATCCACACTCGGGCCCAGTCCATAAAGTTTGAAAATTCAAAAACCAGTCGTGGGACTAGGCACCAGTCGCGAGACTATATCTCACGACTGAGTGGCAATCTAGCGACTGGAGGTCTCCAACTCATAATCCAAAACCTCAGTCGCTAAGCAAAAGTCCATTCGTGAGACCATGTCTCACGACAGCGACCAAGTCTAGCGACTGGGTCCCCAAACCCCTTCTATCCCAGTCGCAAGACAACACAACCCCAGTCGTGAGACCATGTCTCACTACCAGGGTTGCGTCTAGCGACTGGTCCTTAAACCCTCCCTCACTCGGAAACTCTTCTTCCAGTCGTGAAACTCAAGCCAGTCGCGGAACCTAGTCTCGCGACTGGCTCTCAGCCTCGCGACGCACACTCTCACTTGGCCCCACTTTTCCTTTTATCTTGTCGTGATACCCCCCCAGTTGCAACACATAGTCTCACAACTGGCTCTCAGTCCCGCGACGCGTCTAATGTCGCCAGACCCAAGTCGCGAAACCCAGTCTCGCGACACGGGCTAGGGTTCCTCGACTAGGGCCCATCAGTTTTAAAAACGCCTTTCACCTCCCTTCTTCCCCACTTCTTCCACACTTAGAAAAATTCGAAATCACTCCCGAAACCAGAACCCTCATCCCCGAAGAACACCACAGTGTTCCTCGCACTTTTTGCACCCATTCTTGAAGGAAACTCTGCCGAAATTTTCATAGAACTCCAATGGCGTCCCCATCTTCGTCTAAAGCTCAGCCATGGTAAGCCCTAATCTCCCGATTATCGAGTGTCCGCGCACCCCCCCCCCCCCCCGTTTCGCGATTTCGATTGAAATGTTGTAAATGTGTAAATAGGCTTCTTTTCTGTCTTTTTCTTCACATTCTGAGTTCGATTTATGGGTTATTTTGCTGTGGGTATTTTGTATTCATGCCGTGTGAGTGACAGGGTGTTGGTCGATTATGGGTGGGAAATGCTTTTGTTGATTTATGAGGATTGGGGATAGTCGTTTCTGGTTGGGGCATTTTGATTTTTGAACCTAGGTTGTCTAGAGAACACGCATCACCTTAGGGTTCGACAGTGGTGAATTTCACCATTGTTGATTTTTGAAGCTTTTAGGGCTCTCATGCTTGTCTGCCCTCTACAGTTTGCCTTGATATTTTTATGTCTTGATATTGTTGGTTTCCAGATTGTTAATCAGTAATTGCTAAGCATGATTGATAATTTTTGTCTTGGTTTCCTTGTTTTAGCTTAAGGTGAAGCATGATCCTGTGTTGGTGGTGTACTGTGTGTTTGTATTTTGCATGCCAATGCAGCCATTTAATGCCTTTCCTTGTTGTGGCATGTCTGTCTATGTGTGAAGTGACCCATGTAAAGTGTAGTGTTGGCATGTTTTTGGCAGTGCCTGTGCACACCAATTCCCTGTTCCTGATGCACCTTTTTACAAATAGACAAAAATAGTTCGTAGGAATTTTGGTTGACTTAGTGTTTTTGGTTCCCAATGGAACTAAAAGTGTGAGTAAATAGTAGTATTTTTGTCACTTATAACTGCCATCCTTTTCAAAAATAAAAAATGGGGCCCCTCACACCCCACTTTCATTTAATAATAACCAAATCAACTTTTAAAAAGTAAAAATAGTGTTTGCAAGTTTTTATGAGTGTTTAACTATCCAAAGCAGTCCAAGCAATTCGGAAATAGCAAATCCATTTCGCCACGTCTCCATTGCACATTCCAAATTCGAGCATTCCATTCCATTTATCTCACCTCATTCCTTTTTTAACAAGTGCCTCGAGCTTGTTTAATAAAATTGAGAAAATCAAACTTTTGGGCCCAATGGCCCATTAAAAAGATTTTTGGTCCAATGACCATTTTATTTTTGGACTCAATAGTCCAAACAAAAATATTTTGGGTCCATTGACATAAGCTTTAATAAATGAGTGTTATTTAAATTCCAATTTGTAAATAGTGTCATTTATGCCTTATAATAAAATTCAAGTATAATCAATTAAATCATATTTCGAGCAAAGCTCAAAATGTCAGGATGTTGATATGTAACTTGAATAATTTTATGAAAATTATAAAAATTCGATTGCATTTAATACTCTCTGTCTTTCTCAGGAATGAAAAATTTATTAAATCAGGCATCCTGTTGCCTGATTGCACGCTGGAACAAGCAGCAAAGGAGGCATCCACGAACAGGATTGCCATCAAACAGATGAGGGAGGCAATAATGAAAGAATATTTGGTACCCCTCGATCATGAGACGGAAGCCAAATTAGAGCTTCCACCAGGCTGGAATGTTAATATCCCTCCAGAATAGAACAGAAGCAGCTGCTTCCATTGAACGCAATTTCTTTCACTTCACAATGATGTTCTGGCAAAGAATGCTAGATCATGCTCCTGAGGACACAAAGACGACTCCCAAGGTCCATCATGAGAGAATCCAGCTTAAATTCAAAGAACATATGGCAGTCTGGTGTAGACATGTGGAGCGGGGAACCAGAGACAAAGCACTGGCTGATTTTGACATAATCATCCCGAACCAGCCCATAGATCCTCAAGTCAGAATGGCCTTCACAGACAAGCAGATCGAGTTCAGCAGAATTCTGGCCCGCGGGGTGATTATGATGCACGGGGCCTTCCCATTCAAGTGGAATCCATACTTGTTTGAGAAGAGGGGACCTGAAGAACAGAAGTGGATCACAGAACAGGCCCGCCTCAGGCATCGCGAACTGAGCTACAACTTGCACAACCACCTCAAGAGTGCTGAACACTTCGAGCAGACCCGGAACACCTCACTGCTGGAGACCATGAGAAAAATGATAAAAGATGCAAGGCAGCAGTGGGAAGACCTCACCTATGTATGGGGAAGAGGAAACCCTAGTACTACAGAGTCATTTCTGGACAAAGGGGTAGAACTGCCAGCAGAAGATGAGTTTGAATCAGTCTTCTTGCAAAGAAAGTATGGGCAGTTTGGAACAACAAAGAAATCGGAATTCCCTGAACACATTGCTGTACTAAGGGAGCAATTGATCGTCGACATCCATAAGGGCAGTTGGAAGCCAATAAAGAAGAATGAGAGACAGTTCCAACTGATGTCACAAGCTGAAGCTGGAACTTATCTGAATTTTAACTTCACCCAGGATATGTCGTACCTGGAGGGAATTCAGAAGGATTTGGTGGGGGCAATGATGGATAAATATCGGGCGTCTTACTTAGTGCTTTTAATGGAAATGGACAAGGAGGCACTCCGATATTGTAATGATAAAACAGTGAAGCAGAAAATTTTGCACTACAATCATAACGTCCGGAGTAAATTTTGCAAGAAGATAAAAGAAGACTGGGAAGCACAGCTTGTGCGGATTACTCTCCGGAGCTTTATCGAAGACTTCTTGAAACATGCAGAGAAGCAATTGGGTTATGAAGATGAACCAACTGTCGCAAAAGAACCCGGAGAGGATCCAGACGTTATGATTGATGAGTACATCTCCACTCCACCCCCACCACAGGAACCCTCAACAGAGCAAGAGTCAGTTCCAGCTCCCATGCCTACTATTGCTGAACAGCCGACTGCTACTGAGCCTGCGGTCCAGCCTGAGCCTCAAGTACAACCTAGAAGAAGGCTGGTATCACTGGCAAAGAAAGAGAAAAGCGGAAGGGCACCAGAGCCAAAAGTTGTGATCAAAGAGCCCGAGCCACTTGCCAGGCAAATTGCTGAGCCAGCCAACCCAGTAGACAAGGGAAAAGGCAAAATGAAGGAGCCACCCATGAAGCGAAAAGATCAGATAACCTTTGATGCTGAGTTGGCTAAAAAGATGCAAGAGGAAGAGGACGCAAAATTGGTTGTGCATGAACAAACGGTTGAGGAAGAAGCTGCTAATAAGGATGAATGGGAAGAATAAAGAATTGAGAGAGAAAAGAAAGCAACTGAGGAGGAGCATATGATGAAAAATATTGAAAAGACAAAGGATGAGGAGGCAGCCAAGAAACTGCAGGCAGAATTGGAGAGTAGAAAGGAGACTCAGGCTGAGAAAGAATCTGAGAAAGAGCAAACTAGACAAAGGATTATTCAGGTGAAAATTGAGAAAGGAGAGGAGATGGAAAAGCAGCAAGCTGAGAGTCGAAAGAAGAAATCTGCCAATGCTGAAATAGCACAGGACATAGATGATGATGAACTGCAAGTGATGGACCAAATGCCAGAACAAGGGCCATCTGCTAGAGAAGAGCCTCACCCTTGGGCACACTTGACTCCGGAGGAGAAACGGGAAAAATATAGGGAAATCAGTTTCTTGAGAAAGGATGATCCCCTATGGCTGGAATACTTGGCTAAAAGAGAAAAGTATGATAGAAGCAAAGCAGCAGCCGTCCCAGAAGGCCCAGTTCATCATGCCGAAGGAGAAGAGGGATCATTGGCATCAATTGATCCAGCTGCACTGGGTAACCTACTGGAGGATCAGACAGATGAGCATCCCATGGTACCATCACTTAAAGAAAACATCCGGGAGATTTTGAATGAAGCTGTGAATGAACAAGCTTTAAGGGAGGAGGAGGAGGTTGAGGCGGAGTCGAGTCGACATGTAACACCCTGGATTTGATAACCCATGCCGGGATGCCACCGCCACACCTCCCAAGCAAGACACGAGTTCATTCAAGCTCGCTTGAGAGATGCAAGGCTAAAGGTATTTCAAAATAAATTAAAAGCAAGCCCAAAAAGATTTATTTTAAAGTTACATAGTATAATCCACACAAAATAAAATAAGTCGCAGCGGAAAATTTAAATATGGGCCGACATGGCCAAAACGCAGCGGGTAATTTAAGTCTAACAAGATATAACATTCACAACTATTAATTTAATTCCCGAGCCCCCAATATGAGTGCATGCTCATGCCATTTCTTCATACTCTGTAAAAAAATGAAACAACGGTTTTATCAGTATATAAAATACTGAGTAAGTTAATTCTTAACATAACAATAATGGGTTTTAAAATATACTTAATAAAAATTCTCCTTTTACTCATGCACATTTTATAATATAAAAATGTATTTTGTCAACATTAATAATAAGAATTTAACTGCATGATTCTAAACGTAAAGAGACGTACACAAATACTAAGTATATAAATTTTTAGAAATTTAACAAAAGGAATTTACTATAAGTCAAAGGGTTTCATAATTCATGGGATAGATTATATGTTCTCGCACAGCTAATATTTCATTCTTCTACTTTTGTTTCCACTTGGGCACTTATGTCCACAAGTCTTACAAATCACCATTCGCTAGGGCTCTTATGTCCACAAGCCTCATGGTCGATATTTCACTAGGGCTCTTATGTCCTCTAGTCGAACGCTTGGGCTCTTATGTCCACAAGCCTCAAATCAATATTTCACTAGGGCTCTTATGTCCGCTAGTCGTACGCTTGGTCTCTTATGTCCACAAGCCTCATAATTAGTGTTTCACTAGGGCTCTTATGTCCGCTAGTCGTACGCTTGGGCTCTTATGTCCACAAGCCACATAATCAAGATTTCATAGTTCCCAATTCTATCATAAATCATAAAGTTTTCAAGATTGTTGAAAGTGTCGCAAGGTCAGTTTTCCATGAATCTCAAGGTTTAGTAAGCGCACACGTCGCAAATTACGCCTTTTTACTTTAAAAATTCATTCCTCAAGCAAACGACCTGAAATTTTTACAGTGCACCAAAGACACCCTAACGAACAACTTTTGTCTTTTAGGTTTCTCGAATTCGGGTAAGGAAACAAGTCAAATTCTATGATCTTCTTAGAAAGTATAATCTGCCACTTTCCGGTAACAGCGCACTGTTTTTAAAACATGTTTCCGACCTAGTAAACGAACTCCGAAAATTATGAAATTTTACAGGCATGTAAATGACACAAAAATGAACAAGTTCTATTAGAGGTATCTTGTCCGGAAACACTCCGGAGCAGATCAGATCCGCGCATCAAGTTCGGATAAAAATCTGTCAAGTTCTCTTTTCAAAAACACCGGCTGTTCGGATCAATTTGAAGATTCAAACGTTAATGAAAGTTCACGAAATTTTACGGGCATAATCTTGAGACAAATATCTACAACTTTTATCTTCACATCAAAGATTGGTTTCGACCGAAGGTGAGAGAAAAATCCACATGAAGTCCGCATATGAAAGCTGTCAGGATTTTCGAAAATATTCAAAAACGTAGAATCTTCTCGGTGAAATTTCGAGTATTAAAACTTAACAAAAACGCGTGAAATTTTACGGACACAATATTTAGAAAGTTAGCTACAACTTTTATTTTTACATAAAAGTTTAATTTTGATGGGATCTATTAGAAAAACGTCAAGAGGGTCGAATACGCAAAACTGTCACAGATCGGTTTTACACGAAAACGCAGAATATACCAGATTCGATTTGATGGACCAAAAATCGACGAAAATTTCTGAAAGTTTAACACAGTATACGTTAAGTCCTTAGGAACAATTTTGTAGTTTTGAGTTTCTCCGTTTGAAAGCTCGAAAAGGGTCTAAAAATTGGATTTCAGAAACTGCGCATAGGGAGGGGGTTTGGGACAGATTTTCGTATGTTGATTAAAACTTGCATTCCATTCGATTTTAGGGCACAAAACGGTTATGAGAAGAATCAACTTACAGTATCTAAGATCTAAAGTCTTAGATTTCGTCGGGATGGTCTCCGGAGTCCGTGAATACGCCCAATCTACTCGTCTCTTTCTCTTCGGCTCCGATTTTGTGTTTACAAGCAAAAGCCCGTAAGTTAGGATGATATTTATGATCTTTAAAAAGAATAGGAACTCTGATTCACATCTTACCACTACTCCAAGGCCTGAGATCCTTGATCTACACACTCCCTTGATCGATTATGGTCGCCGGAAAGCCGTCGGAAAGTCGTCGGAAGCGAAGAACTTGGTTTTTCGGTTTTTGGGAGAGATTTCGGATGAGGAGTGGCTTGAATTGACTGAGAATGGAGTGGGAGGCTGGTCAAATTCGACCTAATAGCCTTCCATTCGACTGAGATCGACTTACCATACTCGGGGTCGAAATTTTTGGCAAGAATCGTCCATCCCGCTCGATTTGCAGCAAACTGCTGCTTGGCGCGCTCCTGGCACGTCCCCGCGCGGAGACCGCGCGGCCCTGGCCTGGGCTGCGGCCTGGGCCGGGTCGTGCGAACCGTCGGGCCTTTTTCTCGTCTCTTTCGAACTTCTATCCTTCTACATTTTCGTGCTCGATTTTTCAGGTCGTTCTCGGGTTACGATTCCTTTCTTAAATTTATTTCGACTCCAATGAATTTCATATTCGAAATCTTGAATCCGTCGAGTTTGAATCCGTCGGCTTGAATTCATCATCTTTCGACTCTCGTGTAATTTATCTGATTAAATTATTCCCGACTTCACGGGTTTTTGGAATTAAAATTCTTTTCCTTCTTGAATTTAATTCCGATTCTTTTAACTTGATTCATGGAATTTCTTCGGGCTTCCTTTCCCTCTTTTATTCCATTTTGAATTTTTGGATTCTATCGGCGTTTCATTTCCGAGCAATAATTTGTTGTGATAAATTATTTTCTTCTTCTCGGATATATTTCAACCTTGATCGGATTAAGAAATAAATTTGATTCCTTGAACGCCGATAAAAATCCCGGGTATTACACGACAGGAGCCTGAGGCAGAACCTGTAAATGAGCCAGTCTAAGAGGAAGATGAACCAACTGATTGGCACAGCAGTGAGGACCAGGAATCAATCGGTTCTGTCTGACCGGTTGAATTATGGTCGGAAAACACTGTGAGGAACAAGATGGGGATTCATAAGCAGTTTGATAAGAAGACTTTGAGCAATGCAGATCTGGAGATTAAATTCAATGGGAAGATGGAGGGGGCAGAAAATTATGCTAGGATGTCAAAGATGATTGTGTTAGATAAAGGGTTCAATCCAGATACTTTGGTCCACCATTCCTACAATATCAAGATTTCCACCTAATCCAGGGAAGTTCCTTTCTCCTCCTCTTAATTTCATCTTTATTTTGCAATAGGGACATTGCATGATTTAGGTGTGGGGGAGTGGTTTTAGGATATGCTTACATATGAATATGAATTTTTTGAACTTCCTAGCTTGTCCTCTTGCGTTGTCTTGCCAAGTCTTTTGTGCATTGCTTGAATTTCGTAGAGTTTGCCATGTTCTTAGTCAAATTAATTGAGGGGTATGCTTAGTTTTCTATCACTTAACCCTAAGTGAGCTATTTGAGCCTCTTTGAGCAAGAAAAAGAAAAAAAAAAAAAGAAAAAATTACACATCACATATTTGCTCAAATTTTCTTGTTGTGTGAAACGCATGAGACTTGATTTTCTAGAACTTGCTTGATTATACATAGTTGATTGTACTCTCATTTTTGAATCTTGATGCAAATAAAATGATAAGGGCACTAGGATTACCCCATTTTGGCCTTGTTTTCCCCTTGACCCATGCTTATCCCCTAGTGAACCACGTTGAGCCTATTGATGATATATCCATTTTTCTTGGTTCATGTTTAACCCTTAGCCTATGAGACCTTTTTTTTTGTTTGTGGCCATACACTCATTTGAACCCTAGGAACATGAGGAAATTTGTTTAAATATCATTACATGTGATTTTGTTAGAGGTTGCACTTGATTGAGTTGATTGAGCTTCTGTATTAGATGTTACTGCCTCTCTCTAAAAAAAAGGAGAAAAGCCCTATGAAAAAATGAAAAAAAAAATACAAGGGCAGTGGAAATAAATAGTTTGGAACGTGTTCCTCTAACCGGAGTGTTATGAACAAAGAGTTGAAGTTCTGTCTGCAATTTTCAGACAATGGAATTCCTCTAATAAACGTACCAAGCTATTGAAAGCCACAAAAAAAAAGCAAAAAAAAAAAGCAAAAAAAAAAGCAAAAAGAAAAAAAAAGAAAAAAAAAAAAGAGAAAGAGAGAGGCAGACATATTTGTGTTATAGCTGCAAGTGTAATTCTTTATTTTGAGAGCAGCATGATCATTGATGTCAAAGAGAATTTGTGCAACTTATGTTTCGTAGCATGTTTTGATGGTTAGACAATTTCCTCAAGTCCTTTTAGCCTACATATTCCATATTTTCCTACCCCAACCTTAGCCCCGTTACAACCCTAATAAAGACCCTTTGATTATGAGCATCATGTTCTTATTTGAGATGTGAATTTATTGTGATTTGATAGCAAGCCTATGGCATTGATAGTTCTTTATGCGTATTGAGTGAAATCTAGCCTAAACACTTGAGGGTGAGTGATCTCTTATTATATTTTCCCATTTTGTGAGGATAGTTGGCTTTGCATACCTTGATTTTGATGAAACTTTGACATGGTTGAATGATACTTGGTTTGGCATGCACTTTTGATATTTGGTTTTGATATATGCTTGAGGACAAGCATGGATTAGGTGTGGGGGAGTTGATATATGCCGTTTTTGATGATATTCTTGTACATATGTCACCACCCCACAATCGAAACCTTCTACAGAAACCAGGAATGGTGGAATTTCATGCTGCACAGCGAGGAAGATGGCTTCGTCGAACTAACACGAGAATTCTTTTGCAATATCGATGCCAGAAGCAGAAAAACATGGGTCCGGTGTCACGTTATAGATATCTCACCCGAATGGTTGAACCGATTCTTCGAGACCCCGGATATCCGAGATGAATTCCCAGCTGGAGAAATTTTGATTAAAAGAGCAAAAACGAAGAAAACTGCAATGTATGCTGCCTTGGCAAACAACATGACGAGATTACCTGCTCCGGACCACACATTCGATACGAACTGGTTGCAACTGCACTTCATGCCAACCTATGAATTCTACATGTCCCAGATCTGGCCAAGTTTGCACCCACATACTACATCTGGAAGCATCCTAATGGGGCTCGCGAAGCTGTGGCACGGATTGAAGTTAAACGTAGGAAGGCATGTATTTGAAGTTCTGACGACCCGGATAGAAGACAAGCAAGTCTTATGCTATCCAAATTTGATAAGAAGAATCTATGTTAATCAGGGCGTCGACATAAGTTCATTTGCAATCGACAAACCAGTGAGGGTGAACCCCCCCATCCGTGTGCCAAGTCTTCCTCTGTGCAAAAGAATCACATTTTCATTGCCCCAACTGCCTAGCGACTCGGACGTGCAATCTTCGTTTATATCTGGTGATCAAGCACCATCCTGCAGGAAAAGAGCGCAAAGGCCACCTAGGGCATCGAAGGGAACAAAGAAAGCCCGTGCTGATGCGGGACCTTCGACTGCAGTTCAAGAAGAGCATCAAGCAGAGCAAGAACAGATCCCAATTCCATCGCCAGCTCAACCTCCTCAGATTCCCCCTCCAAGTCAGAAATATCTCGCAATAGCCTGCCAACTCACAAGTGATTGAAATTGTGAGCACAATGAGCAAAACCATGACCAAAAGTGTTAAGCAGTTGGCAGATGTCATTATTCTTGGAAGAGAAGATGATAGAAGAGATAGACAAGAAGAGAGGAAGAGGAGAGAAGAAAGAGATTGAAAGAAGGAAGAAGAGAAAGCGGAAGAGAGCAGAAGAGGGGATGAATTCAGATGGCTCTTCTTGGAGAGGGAAGAAAGGCAGCATAGAGAGAGAATGGAGAGCGAGGAGAGACAGAGAAAGATGATGGAAATGGTGATGCAAGCACTAATCCAACAACTACCAAAGCCACCTCCACCTCCGACAGACGACGCTGGACCTTCCACTCAACCAGGAGAGAAGAAAGATTGAGTCTTCTTGATCCCATCATTTCGAGCTTAAATGAACACATCATATAAGAGAATTTCTATCATTTGTGCAAATTCAATCTGAGTGCATGAAATCTCTTGTAATTGATGTATTTAATGCTTTCAAAAAGTAATTTTGTAGTCCAAAAATAATTTTATTTTGAGAAAAGATGTCTGACAGTCCGAGATGAATAAGTATCTGTCAGGCCAAAAATATGTTGTTGACATGCTTTGTATGTTAACAGTGCCTCTTTTACTGTTTTAAATTAAATAACCAGCAAAAGCATGCATAAACCTGCTCTAAGTTCACATGTTGAATTTAGGCTTGTGATTAAATTTTCAAACTTTTAAATTGGGATAATATATTTGAGAACATGCATGAAATAAATTTCTGAGGTTTTGAGCTATAAAAATTTAATGATGCAATCATCATGTTGGGTAATAAATTTGCATTTTGTAAATTTTGATTGAATAAATTGTTAGAATTAAGCTTAGATTAAATTTGAGAATATTGTATGACATGAATCAATCCAACCTTGTGAGATTTGAGCCATGAGTCACTTTTACTCTTTTTTTCCTTTGATGTGTGAATCATTTTGATTAAAGGAAACTAGAACTTGCAATTGGGATTGATTCAAGACCATGCCATATTCCCGAAATCGAGCATATGATCGAAGCACTTAGAAAAACCCAATTTTTGCCTTCGTTTGTAATCCAAACCCAAAAATATTTTCCCTTTAGGATTAACCCACTTAAGCCTTAAGCCTAATTTTTCTTGAAACCCACTATATTTTCCTTATCCTTACAAAAAGACCAATATATTCAAACCCAAGTGCGCAAGGATAAATTCTATCAAAAACATTAACTTTATGATCATCAAGAATGCATAAATCGGTATTCAATAAACCGATTCAAAAAAAGAAGAGAAGAAATAGAAAAAGAAAAAAAAAATGAAAAAATGTTGAGCTTCATTCAACAATAATAAATTGCAAATGACAAAGCAATTAGACATAACCTAAATGTCATGCAACAAAAAAGAAAAAAAAGAGAAATAATTGATGATCATAAATTTTAATTTAAATAAATATGCCAAGTTATGATAGAATTATTTCTTGCCACTTCGTAGCCCAGTAATTCCCTTCCACACCAATGTTACAACCGTATGCCCCGTTATAACCTTAAATAAGACCTCATGATCTTGATTTGAAGAAATGAGCCGGTGGTGAGTTGGTCTGATTGCAAGCTTATGGGATAATTTAAATAAATTTGATTTTGAGTGTTCATGATTAAACCCATTTGAGAGTGAGTGAACTTTCTGATTCTCTTATATGTGAGGCTCTGTTTCTTTAATTGTGTTCATGTGATGCCTTAATTCTAAATTTTAATCCTTGCATCTTTCAAACATGATATTCATGAAGAGTTATCAATAATGTTTGATTTGTAGGCCCGATTCAGTGAGCAAGTATCATTTCATTAAACGCTGCAATCAAGGGAATTTAATACTTGTAGTTTTTTATTGTCTCATCCCAATCCAAAAAGAATGTGATTTATGAAGCCACGAAAATGAATTGAATATGCAGAGTCTGTGTTCTAAGGAACATTGATTCTGACTACTCGGGGACGATCAATATTAAATGTGAGGATGTTGATAATGGCCCAAAAAGCCCATTATTTTCAATCTATTTCCGTGTCTGAGACGGGCATTTGATCGGATTCCGGTCTTATATTAAATAAGAAAGCAGTTGAATTGGACTGATTTATGCATATTTGTAAAAATAATAAGCTGGTATGAAAAATGCATAAATATGTAATTTTATTACACATTTATGTTAGAAAAATCTAAAAACACGAGAAAAAGGAAAGAAAAGAAAAAGGAATGAAAAAGATGGGCAAAAGAATAAAATAGCCCACAAAAACCAAAAAGATGGGAAAAGAAGAAAAAGCCCACAAAAATACAATTCTTGGCCCATCAAGCTCAGCCAGTCGTGAGACAAAGACCCACTCGTGAAGCATAGTCTCACGACTGGGGAGAGTCCCGCGACCCAAGAGAGAGTAAACAGGTGAAATCAGTCCATAATCTCATGTCCCTAAACCCTCAGTCGCGAAGCAAGGTCTCGCGACTGGGAAGGTATTTAGCGACATGGAGACCAAATGAATATGAGTCACAGTCCGGAACCTTCCGTCCTAAGACCCCAGTCGCGAAACATAGTCTAGCGACTGGGAAGGAGTCTCGCGACACAAGGGCCAGATGATGAAGAAGAAACCAATCCATAATACCAGTCGCTAGACCCCAGTCGCGAAGCATGGTCTCGCGACTGGGTGGGAGTCTAGCGACGCAGAAGGCAAAATGAAGATCTGGTCCGGAGAGTCTTACGACTGGGCGTGAAGTCTTGCGACATGTGTGGGCCTCAAATCAAGGCCCATGGGCCTAGGGTTTCATCTCTATAAATATAGGGTGATCCAAGTTGCCTAGGGTTGATCAGTTAGCAATTCATACACTTGAAGGCAGATTGAAGAGTTCCCTCTTAGGTAGTTTTAGATTAGGTTAGTTTAATTTTTCATGTATTATTTAATTCTGACCATAGATTTGCTCAGCTTAGTTCTTATTTTATTGTTTGTTTTCCATTTTGATAGCTAGAGAGTCACTTTCCTCATGTTTTCTTGTTCTAAACATTTGATTTAGGGTTTGTAATACCCAACTTAATGGATATTATCAAACCCATTTTATAGGAAGTTAATCCGAAAATGTGTCCCAAAAACATGAAATGGGTGTTGTAAACCCATGGATTTACTGCTTTCATTTTCTTTTTGGTCATTTGACCATTATTTCTCATTTTTCTTGGTTACTGTTTGGTTATTTTGGATAATGTTCATGCATAATGTGTGTTAAAACCCTAGATTAATATCTTGCTTATTTTAATATTGTTTTGGTTAGATTTATTTTGTTCAAGCATGTTCTAGATAGGTTCAAATCCTGTTTGGTTATTTTTGGGTTAGAATAGCTTTTTAATCTGAAATAGGGTGATACCACGCATGTTGCATGCCACTGTTCCTATCTGACTTGGGTCCTGAAACACACCCATGTCACTAACCGCCTCCAGTCGCGAGACCACGTCTAGCGACTGGAGGGTAGTTTCGCGACATGGGTGTCTCAGGACACTTGTCTTTTAATTTTGAAACCTCCAGTCGTGAAACATCCTGTCGTGAACCCGCGGTTCACGACACACTCTTATGCCTAGCGATTGGGGACCAAAACCCTTATACTTTCATTCTGTAAGGCTCTAGTCGTGAGACTCTTGTTGTGAGACCATGTCTCACGACACAATCCGAGTCTCACGACTGGGAAATTATGCCTTAGGTAATTTTTTGGAAAACTCCCAGTCGCAAGACACTCCAGTCGTGAGACCATGTCTCACGACTCACTTTCAGTCTCGCGACTGGGAGACCAAATACTTGTTTTTTATTTCAAAATTCTCAGTCGCAAGACTCCTGTCGTGAGACCATGTCTCAAGACATGCTTTTGGTCTCGCGACTGGGAGCCCATACACGTAGAATAATTTGTTAAATCACTCCAGTCGCTAGACTCCAGTCGTGAAACCATGTCTCATGACACAATTTTTGTCTAGCGACTGGAGCTCCATGAATTGGCAAATATTTCTAAAATACACCAGTCGTGAGACCCATGTCGCGAGCCTAGGTTCGCGACACTATTTATGGTTTCACGACTGGGTCCTCATCTCTTTTACATCCCAAAAATTCTAACTTCCAACCCCCATGTCGCAAGACTCCTGTCGTGAGACCATGTCTCACGACACACTTTTTGTCTAGTGACATGGAAACCCTAAATTTCCAAAAAAAATTCAAATCCTTTTATTCCCCACCCCTCATGTCGTGATCCTCCCGTCGTGAACCCACGGTTCATGATGCAATTTCTGTCTCACGACATGCATGGCACTCCCTTGCCAAATTTTATGTTTCTCCATACCCGACCATTAATTAATTGAACCCTTTAGTCATTAATTAATGATTATGATTAGCAATAATTAAAGTCAGTAATAACCATGATTAAAGGACCTTTGTTCAATTTTCACTAAAATAATTTTCTATAAACAAAATATTAATGTTTTAAGCAGATAATTCGGATTTTAATTAATTATGGTATGTAGGATCATTTAAAATATTGATTATGGATTTAATTCCATAATCTTGCATGAGAAACCAATGTCTCCCATGCAAGGAATTCTTCTTTTATCTTATCTTCGGTCTTTTCCGTGTTGTGTGAAACAGCTAGTAAGAAATATAACAGACTAATGTTGGCGGATATTCCCACATGGATAAATTAGCTCGTGGTCTGTATATTAATTACTAGATGTTATTTTGCATGGTCCGGATAGTGGTCGGTGGAAGCCTTGGCGGTTCGTCCATCCGGGATTATAATAGCTGCTCAGCTGACTCCTATCCGGATACAGTTTCTTTTTCTTTATCTTAATTTCCAAACCCGAATTCTAATTGTGATAGGATTCAGATGATATCTGTCGATATCATTTGATAAATATTACAGAAAAGAAACATGTATTCCGGATTCACAGGCAGCAGATGTCCAACTGGTAGCGACACTGCCATTATAGGGTTTTCTGTTGTCTAAATTCATTCCATAGTAATTGGGAAACTGGATAGCAGATGTTTGCAGTCCACCTGATTATTCTGCCATCATATTTTGCCTCACGGCTACTTCACCTCTGTGCCTCACATTCTGTCTAAACCCACCATTATATTTTGGGTTGATTAATTTTACACTTCGTTATATCCGTATGCATGCTATTATTATGTAGATATTGTGGTCATATTATTTTGGGATCCTTCCATTGGAGATAGAAGTCTAGATTTAAAACAGATACTGCATATTAAATTTCCAGCAAAAATTCATTTATAAAATCCGGATCCGAGTAAGGGATAAATTCCTCAGTTATGTTTAATTCATATTCTACTAGGGGTTAATTTTGGAAAATTAGAAGCAGAGTCTGTAACACCCCGGATTTGATAACCCAGGCCGGGGTGCCGCCGCCACACCTCCCTAGCAAGACACGGTTCCTCCGAGCTTGCTAAAGAGATGCAAGGCTATAGGTGTTGGAAAAAGTTTTAAAAGCAATTCCGGAATTACTTAAAATGGTAATGTAATATCATCCATACATGATAATAAAAATAATAGGTTGCAGCGGAAATTAAATACAGGGCCGACATGGCCAAAACTCGGGTTAACAAGCCCGTATGCAAGTCATGTAGAACAAATAATTAAATACCCAAAGTGATCCCCGATGCATGATCATGCTCCGTACTCTGTAATGGAAAAATGAACAACGGGTTTTATCAGTATATAAAATACTGAGTAAGTTAAGCCCTAACAAAACAATTCAAGGGGTTACATGTGTTTAAATCCAAAGATTCACTCGTCATGCATTACTTTAAAAATCCATATTTTATTCGCAGCGGAAAACATGTTTAATTTATTCAAGGCGACAATGCATAATTTAAAAGCGAAATTTAAAAGCATAACTTAAATGACGTAATTTAAATGCGTAATTTAAAAACAGGATACAAAAGATTTAAGCGTAATCAATACTCACACAAGTCTTTTATATTTTATCCCGCAACTAAGAAGAGGACACCACACAAGGGAGATCACTAACGAGGCAATCTCAAAAATCATAATCAGTTAGCCGGTGACCCGGCGGCCGCAGCCATATCAGTATTGACTGCCGTTTTGGCTAGCCATCTCGATTGCCATTTCGGCAAGCCGTGTGTATCTACTGTCGATTTGACAGGCATGTATGTCAACTGTCATTTGACAGGCCTTTCAAGCGGTTTCACTGCCACTCGGGCAGGCCGTGTATTTCTCACTGCCGTTTTGGCAGGCCATGTGCACAACTGCCTTTTGGGCATAATAAGGAGATCACTAATGAGGCAATCTCAGATAGTAGGGAGACCACTAACGACGCAGTCTCAAAAGATAGTAGGACCACTAACGAGGCGATCCAAAACACAGCGCGCGAGATCACTAACGAGGCAATCTCAGATAGTAAGGAGACCACTAACGAGGCACTCTCAAAGATAATGATTAGCATGAAGATCGGCTCAGCCTAGTGCATGGGATTTTTCGAAAGTTCGTATTTCAAGTGATCAAAAGATTCGGTATCGCGTTTCATAGTTCGAGTTTTCTCAAGTTCGAAAACTCCGATTTGACGCAGTTTGCGCCTTTCTTCATTAAAAATTCATTTTTACACCAAAAATTCTGAAATTTACACAGTAGCTCAAAAACACACACACGAACAACTTTCATGTTTTAAGTTTTTGGAAATAAGGTTTCGAAGTGAGTCAAAATTTGAGTTCATTACAGAAGATAATTTCTGTCTCAAGAACTGATTTCGTCACAGGTTCGTGCGACGCCGATTAAAAATTCATTTCAAAGCCAATTGATCCGAAATTTTTACAGGAGATATACAACACATTAATGAACAACGTTCATGTTTTAAGAAATTAGGAATAATGAATTTTAGGTGTTCAAAAATCGACCACAACATGCTGTACATGCGCGGACTCAAAGGATTGCTTGAAACAGGTTCTGAAATTCGGCCGTTTGACATATCAAATGAACTCCAAAATCCATGAAATTTTATATGCATAATCTAAGAACGGGTGAAAAATATGCATCAAGTCGAGTAATGAAATCTGTCAATGGTTTCAAATGTTTGGTTTGTCACAGAAAGTTTACGGCGAGATTTGGGATAGCAAATCTTAATGTCAATGGCTGAAATTTGGACACAAGATAGATTAAAGTCTTAGGAACAAAATCTATGTTGAAAAGTTTTCGGTTTGAATTCCCGAAGATCGAGTTTTAGGCGAGTTTTTGAAATTGGATGAAAATAGGGTTTTTGAAAATCGGTTTTCGTTACGGGTATAGATCTCGAGTTTTAAACAACAATAAACCAAAAAAATTTGTGAGTAAGGTCTTAACTTACTTAGTTAGAGAGTAGGGTCGCTGTAAAGGGTTTCCGGACGTCCTAAGGTCGCGACGAACGGCCAACTTCTCCGATCGCTTTTTGTTCGTTTCCCGACGTAAAATCGTAGCAAAGGAAAATGGTTAGATTTCGAGTTTGTTAAGGCTTATGGACGATTCAAACACTGTAATACTACTTACCAAGGTTCTAGAGGGTAGAGGCTTCGTTCCGTTTGCCTCGTCGTCGCCGGAATACTCGCCGGAAAGTGGAGTCGAAGGAGTTTTGAACTTGGAGAGAAAAGATGGGAGTGTCTAGGGTTTGTTTACTGAAAATATGGGGTAGGGGGCACCCAATATTGATATTATGGCCTTCCCAAAAGCTTTGATCCGCTTGCCCTCGTTAGGGGACGGATTTTTGGCAAGAAAATTGCCATAGAAGGAAAGTTTACACCTTCTGCACCTCTGGCGCGCTGGTGATGCGCACCTACGCCTTTGCCCGCGCGGAGCACGCGTGGCCAGGCCTGGAGTCGCGACTCCGCCTTCCGCGTGGTGGCCGCGCGGTGGCGCGCGGCGAGCTCGGGCCGGCCGGACCGGCCGGTTCGGCGGTCCGCGTGGTCCGTCGGGTCTTTTCTTCTTTTCTCGATCGGGTTTCTATCCCCTACGTTTTCGGTTCGACTTTTCGGGTCATTTCTGGGGTTACGATTCCTTTCTAAATTTTATTTTGACTCCAATGAATTTCATATTTGAAATCAAGAATTCGTCGAGTTCGAATCCGTCGGCTTGAATTCGTCGTCCTGTGACTCCCGTGCAATAATTTATCTAATTAAATTATTTCCGACTTCACGGGTTCTTGGAATTAAAATTCTTTTCGTTCTTGAATTTAATTCCAATTCTTTTGGGATTAATACATGGAATATCTTCGGGCTTCCTTTCCCTCTTTCATCCCATTTCGACTTGACCAAAATTTGGGTTCGAATTCTTTGAATTTATCGGTCACGCCATTTCCAAGCAATAATTTATTGTAATAAATTATTTTCTTCTCGAAAATAAATTTTATTTCGTTTCTTTGGGCGTTGTAAAAACCCCAGGTATTACAGTCTACCCCCCTTAAGAATCAACTTCGTCCCCGAAGTTGCGCCCTGACTTTCTTTTGGCCTCAATTTAATGTTGGGGTATTTCCATCTACTTTCCTTAAGGATAAACGTCTCCCACAAGAAATTTATTCCATTCCTTTGAACGTGGATTAAATTTCTCGGGTGTTACAGAGTCAGCGATTAGGTCTTTCTAGACTGAAAGGGTCTGTGTTCTTATTGAGAGTCTAGTACCTGTTTAGGGAATGGTTTTCAAATTTATTATTTTCCAAAATTGTTGTGTGTTGGAAATATGGTATTAAATATTATACTGAGATGGGGTCCACTTGGATTCAAATACGGTGTGATGGATAATTCTAGAGGAACAACACTCAGGCCTTAGTTATTTTCTAAGATAGGGTTGAGTCCCTTCCAACTGCTATCCTCTTCTGCCAAAGCCTATTTTTGAGTCCTGAGTGAGTGCATCCGGAAAGAACTAATTTATTAGGTCGTTTCATTAGTTTGTATCTCAAAACCACCCGGAAGGAAGTGAACACTGCGAGCGGTTCATCGAGATCCGGGAATTCTTGATCCACGTCCAGTCATCATGACTGGGGGCTCTCTTATACTACCATGGTAACGCTTTTAGAACCTCTGAGTGATAGGATTTTTAAATGCTTTCTTTACCGCTTTCTTTTAATTGCTTTCTATAGAGGTCACTCGGATGTACTAAGAGAGGTTCTAACTGTTTCTAGGTTTGAGAGTTATGGGATAGTTCAGGGTTTAATTAGAATCTTTGGGTGTGACATGGGGGAGTGATAGCAGTACTTGACATTTCAACTAATGATTTGTCAGGTGTTGCTTGTCCACCACAGATAAATGACATACCCTGGCCGGTGCAGTTATAAGTCTGTGGTATCTTAGAATTTGTAGTCTTAAGAACATTAACCTCATACTGTAAGTACCTGTCTGTTAAAGGGAACATAGTACTGAGAGCATGAGGATTAGCTATCTGACAGGATTATCCCAAACAAAGATCTGTGTATAAAAATGGAAGTTTAATTATGCTTTATCTGAATCTTGTCCAATTTTTATTCTTTTGTTCCTGTCCCATCTGTCTCACTTTTAGATCTGCTTTCTAGATAGATTAGCATAAATTTATGGCTTACCACGAAATTTAGTAGCAATTACTCTTAAATCTGGGAAAGTTTTGGCTGGGCCAGCCGTGAAGACCTCCAGTCGCTAGACTGCCACTCAGTCGTGAGACATAGTCTCGCGACTCGTGCCTAGTCCCGCGACTGGTTTTTTAATTTTCAAACTTTATGGACTGGGCCTGAGTCCATATTATTGGTTTTGGACCTGAATAAATTCAGTCCAAAATATTTACAATTATTGGGCTAGAAATTAAAATAACCCACTTGCATAATAATAGGTTGGATCAATTCCATTTATTTGTAAAAATTATTCCGGATTTTAAATTGCTTTAAATTCCGAGATTATTTTCTTAAATTCATGGAATTAATCCAACTGGGAAACTGGTTTTACAGGCTATTTTTCTGTTCCTTCTTTTTGGCGGTTCCGGAATTTCTGCAAGACAGATAAATTAATCATATTAGATTTTTTTCCAAATATCAACATACTCACATTTAGAGTCTTAGTACTATAAATGTTTAGTTGATTTTGGATACTTTCCGATTTTGAAATAAAGCAGTACGTATATACATAAAATGAAATTTTTATAATTTAATTGCAGTTTTTATTGAGTGTAAGCCGGGTCTGCCACTGGTTGGCTCTCTTTTTCCGGATCGAACATTCCGATGTATTCCTTTAGCCTATGTCCATTCACCATCAGATCGCCCTTGTCAGTTCGGATCCTGACTGCACCGCTTCTAAACACCTCCAGCACTTCATATGGCCCTTCCCATCTGGATTTTAGCTTTCCGGGGAACAGCTTCAACCTAGAATTGAACAGTAAAACGTTTTGGCCAAAAAAGAATTGCTTGGATTTAATCCTGCGATCGTGCAACTTCTGGGTCCGCTCTTTATAAATCCGAGAGCTTTCATAAGCTTGCACTCGTATTTCCTCAATTTCATTGAGGTCCAATTTGCGCTTGCTCTGAGCAACTTTTGGATCAAAGTTAAGCGTTTTAACGGCCCAGTAAGCTTTATGCTCTAACTCTACGGGCAAATGACAAGCTTTTCCGAAGATAAGCCGGTACGGAGACATCCCAATGGGAGTCTTATATGCTGTGCGATATGCCCATAGAGCATCATTAAGCTTACGTGCCCAATCCTTTCGGGTTCTCCCGACAGTGGCTTCGAGTATATGTTTGATCTCGCGATTGGATACCTCAACTTGACCACTTGTCTGGGGATCATAAGGCGTGCCTATCTTGTGGAGGATGCCAGTTTTAAACATTAAGTTCTCAAAGGATTTATTAACAAAATGTGTTCCTCCATAAGATATTATCACCCTATGTATGCCAAATCGATTAAAAATGTTGTTCTTGAGGAACTTTATGACTTGGCTTTCATCATTGGTTGGTAATGCGATAGCCTCGACCCATTTGGACACGTAATCCACAGCTACCAAAATGTACTGGTTTCCACCAAATGGTGGAAACGGTCCCATGAAGTCAATGCCCCAAACATTGAAAATCTCAAGAGTAAGAATTCCTTTCTGAGGCATCTCATCCCTCTTGGAAATGTTTCCCAGTCTTTGGCACCTGTCGCAGGCTTTCACAAATGTCTTGCAATCCTCATAGATGTGAGGCCAGTAAAATCCACACTCGAGGACTTTATGGGCCGTTCGAGTGGGACCGTGGTGACCTCCATACTCTGATTCATGGCATTTTCTAACAATTTGATAAGCCTCATGCTCAGTCAGACATCGCCTAATTATCGAATCGGCGCAGTGCTTGAAGAGATAAGGTTCTTCCTAGAAGTAATTTAATACATCTCGGTTGAACTTATTCTTGAAATGATTGCTTGAGAATGGTGGGTTATTCCGCATGCCAAGAAGTTAGCAATGTCGGAAAACCATGGACACGCTTAATCGTGCAAATGTAATGTGAACAACTATTCGTCCGAGAAATCTTCATTGACGGCTTTCTCATTTTTATTATTTTCTAATCGAGATAAGTGGTCAACAGCACCATTATCTCGACCTCGCCTATCTTTTATTACGATGTCAAACTCCTACAGCAATAGTACCCACCTGATTAAACGAGGTTTTGCGTCTTGCTTGCTGAACAAGTATCTGAGTGCACTGTGGTCAGTGTACACTATAGTCTTTGTACCAATAAGGTACTGTCTGAACTTGTCAAACGCAAAGACTACAGCATACATCTATTTTTCTGTAGTGGTGTAGTTTATTTGGGCTTCATTCAGGGCGTGACTTGCGTAATGAATTACGCAATGTCTCCCATCCTTATGTTGCCCTAAAACTGAACCAACTGCAAGACCAATTGCATCACACATCACCTCGAATGGTATTGACCAATCGGGTGGTTGTACAATTGGAGCAGAAGCCAACATCTTTTTGAGCGTGTCAAAGGCTTGGACACACGCATCATTTATTACAAAAGAATTTTCTTTACAAAGATGGTTAGTGAGCGGCTTGACAATTTTCTAGAAATCTTTAATGAATCTCCGGTAAAAACCGGCATGCCCTAAGAAACTCCTAACAGATTTTATTGAATTGGGGAGAGGGAGATTGGAGATGATGGAAACCTTGGCTGGATCGACCTCAATGCCTGCACGTGAGATGCGATGACCAAACACTATGCCCTCAGTGACCATGAAATGGCACTTTTCCCAGTTTAAAACCAAGTTAGTGTCCTCACATCTTTTTAATATTTTAGCAAGATTGGTCAAACATTCGTCAAACGTATCTCCATGCACAGAGAAGTCATCCATGAAGACCTCAATGCATTTTTCGATAAATTCTGAGAATATAGACATCATGCATCTTTGAAAAGTGGCTGGTGCAATGCATATAGCAAAAGGCATGCGCCTATAAGCAAAAGTGCCATAAGGGCATGTAAAAGTTTTTTTTTTCAAGATCCTCACTTGCAATCACAATATGATTATACCCAGAATACCCATCAACTAAACAATAAAATTCCCTTCCCGCCAACCGTTCCAACATTTGATCGATAAAAGGTAAAGGAAAATGGTCCTTGCGTGTTGCCTCATTCAACTTCCGGTAGTCTATGCAGACCCTCCATCCGGTGACCGGCCTCGTTGGAATTTCCTCTCCTTGTTCGTTCTTCGTAATACACATCCCACCCCGCATCGGAACGACCTGCACGGGACTAACCCATTTGCTGTCAGAAATCAGGTAGATGATACCAGCATCTAATAGCTTGATCACCTCTTTTCTTACCACTTCCTGCATGGGCGGGTTCAAACGTCGTTGGGACTGGCGCGAGGGTTTGAAACTCTCCTCCATCAATATCCTGTGCATGCAAACAGAAGGGCTTATTCCTTTTATATCAGAAATGGTCCAACCGATTGCATGTACATGTTTTTTAAGCACTCCCACCAGAGCATTTTCTTGATCTTGTGTCAGCTTAGCTGACACAATTACCGGTAACATTTTAGGTTCAGCAAGAAACGCGTACTTCAGATGGTCCGGTAGCACTTTTAGTTCTAGCTCTGGTGGGCATTCCATAGATGGAAGTAATTTCGAGAAATGGGTGGGAGGAAATGAGATTTACCTTTCGGATCCTTTGTCAGCACAGGATCCGCCTCCTTCTGGTCGGCGTCTTCATGGAATTCAGCACCGTCGAACTCCTTCAGATCCCCAGTTCCAGGGTCGGCGAAGTAAACGGCGCTGCAGCCTTCTTGCTCCGCGCCTGCAGGCTTCAGTACCTGCTTTGATAGTTTGTCATCCATCATCATTACATTTAATCCAGGGTCAAGCTCTCCCTCACTGTCTATCTCCTCTCCTCTAACTATTAGATCATCAAAGGAAAAACAGGAACTGTCGTATGGAAACTTTTGCAGTTGGGCCATATCGAAGACCACCTCCTCCCCATCTACACGGAGCATCACTTTCCCGGATTTGGCATCAATTAGTGCTCCGCCAGTGGCCAAGAATGGCCTTCCCAGGATGAGAGGCATGTCAGAGTCTTCCTCAATGTCCAGGATAATGAAGTCTGCTTGGAAGGGGGTACTGCCTGCTCTGATTATGACATCTCTCAGGATCCCAATCGGCTGCGTGATTGATCTATCTGCAAGCTGTAGCTTCATTTTGATTGGCTCCACAATTCCAAGCTTAGGATGTTTTACCATTGCCAATGGCATTACGTTGATACTGGATCCTAGATCACACAGTCCTTTCCCTGCATTAACCTGGCCAATTCGGATTGGCAAAGTATAGCAGCCAGGGTCTTCCTTTTTCTCAGGCAATTTCTTCTGGATAATTGCGCTGCACGTACTATTGAGCACCACTAATTCCTCTTGTTCAACCTTTCTTTTGCCATTTTTAGCCTCTTCTGATGCAGCTTCAGTCTGCTTTACAGCTCTCTCTTTTTCAGTATCTATTGCTTCCTAATCAACAGTATCGTCTTTCCCGGTTTCTTTTCTAGTATCCGTTCCTCTTGGCCCAGCCAAAACTTTCCCAGATTTAAGAGTAATTGTTTTGCACTGCGGGTTCTTCTCCGCAGCGCTTGGCAATGTTCCCTTGTCCCTTTTCTGAAGCTCATTGGCCATCTGAGTAACTTGGGTCTCCACATTCCTTATGGAGGCCTGTAGTTGATAATTGATTTCCTTCTGGCTTGTAATAAAATCAGTCATCAAGTTCTCTAGCCTTGATGGTGGCTTTTGAACCTGATTCTGATTCTGGTTTTGGTTCCACTGGCCTTGGTTGGGAACAAACTGGGGTTGGAAGTTCTGGTTGGGTTGCTGGAAATTTTGGTTTTGAGGGGGTCTTTGCTGGATTTGAGGTTGGAAATTTTGGTTATGGTTCTGAAAGTTCTGGCCCCTGTTTTGGTTGAATCCTTGATTCTGCTGCGGGTTGAACAATTGTGGCTTATTCAACAGGTGTGATCGAGGGCATTGTTGTTGGAGTAAGAAAGGTTCGGGTGTCGGTTCGGAAAAGCTCCTGCAAAATTACAGCTTTCAGATGCAACATGTTCACCTGTGTCGGTTGCTTGAGCTCCCTGACACAATCCAGAAATTGCCTCTGTTTGCTGTCCTTGAGCTGAGCTCCCTGCTCCCTGATTTACAGACAATGCAGCCACCTGCTCTTACAGCTTCTCAAAATCAGATTTTTCTGCTGTACCTACAGCACAAAGTCCACGTGGAGGGGGATCATTAACATTATCATCATTTACTACAGACCGATTTACACTCATTGTTTCAATTTTCGTCCATGCTGGATCCATGGGCATGTGTAACAGGTGTTGCCCCCCTGCTGCATCCAGCATATGCTTCCACGCCGGTGTCAGTCCATTGTAGAACTTTCTTAACTGTTCCCATCCTTGAAACTCGTGCTGAGGGCACTTTCTCAACAGATTCACAAATCTATCCTTAGCGTCATACAAAGATTCCTCCGGTTTCATCTTAAATTCAGAAATTTTCGACCTCCCCTCATCTATTTTCCATTCTGGAAAGTATTTCACCAAGAAGTTTCTTACTATATCCTCCCAGCTACTTCTTTGGTTCACCGGCATTGACTTGTACCAAGTTTTTGCTCCACTGCACAGCGAGAATGGGAACAACATCATCCGAATAGTGTTCTGTGAGACCCCCTGGTTCTTGATCGTGTTGTAGAGTTCCAAGAATGTTGCCAGATGGTCATGTGGGTCCTCGTGGTTGGCCCCTGCGAATTGGCTATTCTGCACCAGGTTGATTAGAGCGGGTTTCAGCTCGAAGTCTCTGCCTGCTATTGGTGCTCTTGCCGGCACATTCAAGTATGGCTCCACTATCGGTTGCATGTAATCAGCAGCAGTGTGCTGCTGATTGTTCCCTTGACCTCCTGGGTACTGCCCTTGGTACTGTCCCTGGTATTGCTCTTGTGGATTGAAGTTCTGGTGGGGATAGAAATTCCTTGGGTCATTATGATCCTGTGGGTTTGGTGGGTATTGGTTCTGATTATACTACTTTGGATTTTGGTACTGCTGGTTTTGGAAGTTAGGATTATTGGGGAAGGTTTGGTTGTTTGGAGGGACCTCGAAGGGTTGATGCTCGATATTTGGTACGTTCCCACCTCCCTGAATGACCTGACGAGGGGGATCGTCCAAATTCTCGTCGTTATCATCTTCAGGATCCTCTTGGATATTTTGGAGTGGTGGGTTTGGTGGTATGATGGGTGGGATGTCAGGATTTGCCATCTCAGAAATGTCACTGCTCGTACTGGGAGAAAGTAGTGCCTGCCTTTCTCGTTCTTTCCTCTGCCTAGCTTGCGCCCTAAGAAGTCGAGCTGTTCTTTCTATTTCTGAATTGAACAGGATCTCGGCGGGTGTTTCCTTACTTCGTTGCATAAAACAACGGTTTCAGCGATGATAGTACATGTACAATCCCCAGGTTAGAAATGGTTTGGTGAATAAGATATATTTATATGTATAAGCTAACTATGAGCAATCAGGAATGTAATTCTCTTAATAAAATGGAGCTGCATCCTCCCCGGCAACGGCGCCATGAAACATTTAACAATTTCTCACTACACGAGTATTTTTGAAAGTAGAATAACAATGAATCCTGGTTTAGGTTTTATTTAAAGAACCCGATTTATGAAGATGGAGTTGGGAGTAGGGATATATTTATTGGTTGTCACGTTTTTATTACTCGTGTTAAGAAACTGTCACCCGAAAGCGCACGGTGTCAAAAATTCAGTAATTTATAGTAAGACCGGATCGTTCACTAGAGGATGTTCGATAGAAGCAGGTTCCACACTGTTTTATCAGATCTTCCACTCGTATTGCTCTAATCAGTTTTAAAAGTTTGAACTAACAACTAGACTGAATTTAATGCTAAACTATAAAAGCAGATAAAATTATCCTACAGAGCATTAAAACTGTCCTAGAAAAGCAGTTTAATCTATACTAAAAAGCAATTAAAACTAGATCTAGAAAAGCAATTAAAATTTATTCTAACAAAGCCATAAATTTATGTTAATCTATCTAGAAAGCATATCTAAAAGTGAGACAGAGGGGACAGGAAGAAAAGAATAAAAATTGGACAAGATTTAGATAAAGCATAATTAAACTTCCATTTTTATACACAGATCTTTGTTTGGGATAATCCTGTCAGATAGCTAATTCTCATGCTCTCAGTACTATGTTCGCTTTAACAGACAGGTACTTACAGTATGAGGTTACATGTTCTTAAGACCACAAATTCTAAGATACCACAAACTTATAACTGCCCCGGCCAGGGTATGTCATTTATCTGTGGTGGACAAGCAACACCTGAAAAATCATTAGTTGAAATGTCAAGTACTGCTATCACTCCCCCATGTCACACCCAAAGATTCTAATTAAACCCTGAACTATTTCATAACTCTCAAACCTAGAAACAGTTAGAACCTCTCTCAATACATCCAAGTCACCTCTATAGAAAGCAATTAAAAGAAAGCGGTAAAGAAAGTATTTAAAAATCCTATCACTCAGAGGTTTAAAAGCGTTACCCTGGTAGTATAAGAAGCCCCCAGTCATGATGACTGGACGTGGATCAAGAATTCCCGGATCTCGATAAACCGCTCGCAGTGTTCACTTCCTTTCGAGTGGTTATGAGATACAAACTAATGAAACGAACTAATAAAATTAGTTCGTTCCGGGTGCACTCACTCAGGACTCAAAAATAGGCTTTGGCAGAAGATGATAACTGTAATACCCGAGAAGTTTGCAACATAAAACAATAATTAAATAAATAAACAATAAATAAAATAAATACCATAAATAAATAAATTCAGCAAATAAATAAATAAATAAAGATAAGGAAATGAGAAATGAAATTTAACTTAAAAAGGAATTAAAGGAATTTAATTAAATAAAAGAATTAAATAAAGATAAATAAATTGCACACCGAAACCCGACACCAATGAACTCGAGAATTCGAGTCCAAACATGCATTTAGACCCGAGTAAAAATTTAGAGAGGAAATAAGAACCCGGAGATACCCCGGAAATCGGAATCCGGGAGCATAGAGGGATAGAAGTCCGAAAGAGAGGAGGAAGGGCACGACGGATCGCACGACCCGCCCGGACCGAAGTCCAGGCGAGTGTCGCGCGGTGGCCGCGCGGTCAATAGGGAAACGGCGCGCCACGACCGTGCCACGCGACAGATTCGCCGGTTGCGAGATTCACTCGCCCGAATCCGGATTTTCCGACTTCGGTTGAACACCTTTCGGCTCAAGACTCCCCAAGGCCGACCTTGGACGTCCCTAGGTCGTGCCTAACTATAAATAATACCTCTTGCAAGCCCCGAAGAGTTTTCAAAACCCTACGATACTCTCTATACACAAAACCCTAGATCCGGAAGTCATCGGAGGCACCAAAACCAAGCCGGAGACTGTTTGGACGAATTTGGGAGATCTCCAACGTCATGGTAAGTCTGATCCATTCATCCATCTCATTTTTAATTCAAAAACGAAACCCTAACTCTCTTCTTTTCTTCTCTACACCCCGAATCGGATCTAGAACGAAGAACCCGACGAACGGAGAGGATAAACGGTAGACTGGAAGCCACGCCTCCGAAATCGACGATCCCGGACGACTACGAATCTGTAAGTTGACACTTACATGGTTTTGGGAGTAATTAAAACACGTAAAACTAAAAGCTTAATCGAAACTTTCGTAAATCTGTCAACATGTGATTTCTACCGGCACAACGAATTTGTCTAATTTTTCCGAACCCTTAAAATCTTCAAACGAAAAAACTTAAAGCACGAAAAACATTCCTAAGCTTAGATCTATCTCCTGTAAAATTTTCAGAAATTTTCGTGATGATTTGATATATGAAATCCACCCGAAACCGAACTACTGAAACTTGAATCTTGAATTTCTTGACAGAACTTAGGTCTGAACTTGATGACGTTTTTGACATTAGTTTTAAGCCGATTTAGATCTTTAGCCGAACATGAAAGTTGTAGACAAATGTCTTAAGAAGGTCTCTGTAAAATTTCGTTAAGTTTGGAGTTGATTTTCTATAGTAGATCTTGATAATCTTGAACTGCTGTACACGAAATTCGGACATATTAATGATATGACAAAAATTGACATTTTTTACTATTTTGGTATCTCGGATTGAAAAAGTTAAAACATGAAGGTTGTTCATCTCGATGTTTCGGAGTTAGTGGTAAATTTTCAGAATATTTGAACATAAATCTGATTTTAAATCAATTTTAGAGTAAACAGCGGTTTACCGGGTCAAATCTTGAAATCTTGTTGAAACGATGGAATTAGCCTTTAGGGTTGAAACGAGTCGAAATCTTTTCTTAATAAATTAAGTGAAATCAGAATCTTTGAATTAAATCCCCGTACAAACTTGATAAATTAAAATTAGGGGTGAGTGCTCTGCAGGGTGCCCCCTAACTGCTTCACTTCGTGCCTTTATGGACGATGGTGACCCCGCGCGAAAATTTGAGATATGATATTGCCAAAACGGCATGAGATATATGGCCTACACTCTCGTGAATATCCACATGGGTTTCCCGACGCTCCGGAGTGGTACTTGGTATGGCAGATACGGCTGCGGCCGCCGGTTTCCGGCTAAACTTGTTGATATCGCGATGCAATCGTGAAACACTTGAAATTACTAAATCGGGGATGTAATGGGGATTTAAAATTAAATGGGATTATTTATAGTTGTCGTTTAAATTGTTAAATGCTTTGTTTAAATTAATTATGGCTTTCATTTTAAATTGTGCTAAATGTATTGTTGATTAATGCCATGAAATATTATGCAAATTGGTTAAATAATTAAATGGAATTATTTATGGTATTATCATGTTTTTATGTAAATATTAAATTAATGGCTTTTAAACCCTACGATCATGCATGTGTTAACTTACTCAGCAAGTTGTGCTGACCAAACCGTTTATTTTTCCTTTTTCCTTACAGAATATGTGGAACAAACATGAGCACGTTCATGCATGGGGGGACTTATATTTTGCGAAACTTATTATTTTAAATTCTTCCATTAGACTATAGAATAAACGAGCCTGTTTAACCCGTATTTTGACCATGTCGGTCTTATTTACATTTCCGCTGCAATATTATACTTAAATATTATTTCCGCTGCATTATGATATTATTATTTTCGAGACTATATTGTATGGGCTGTTTGAAAATGTTTTAAATATTTTTAAATACTGAAATACCTAGCATTGCATCTCTTTAGTAAGCCGGAGAAACCGTGTCTTACTAGGGAGGTGTGGCGGTGACATCCCGACCTGGGTGACCAAAAATCGGGATGTTACAAGTTGGTATCAGAGACCGGCTATTTTTAAACCTTTATTATTTTTAAACTACTATTAATATTTTGACTATTATTTTAAATTTAAAGTATTATTTCCATGGGGCGAATTTTAACTTAGAATCTTGGCGAATTCAAACTTAGAATCTTGGCGAATTTTAACTTAGAATCTTGGCGAAGTTTAACCTAGAATCTTGGCGAGTATTAACCTAGATCTTTTGCTAGCGCTAGATGGTTAGTCAAGATATGATGAACTCGATGATCAAAATGATGAACGTTCACCTTGATTCCCAACAAACCATAGAACAAATGAAACATCGTATGGCTCAATTGGAGGCAAATCTGCACCATATGGGCAACTTGAGAGAGGCGGATCACCACCGCATAAACCAACTCGAACGTCAAGTCCAAACCCTCACTACGCAAAACCTAATCCTGAAGGAACACATCGATGCTCATGGACAAGACTTGAACACCATCTTTGACGATCTACTGCCGCCAAGTTCGGAGGAGGAAGACCCGGACGAGGATCCCGCTACCCCACCGAAGGACGTCTTGAGACGCTAGGGATTCTATTTATAGTAGATACTATTTTGCTAGGAAAATATTTCTACTTTTGTATACCTTCCCGCTTGTACTAAAATTTCGTTTAAGGAAATAAAATGCCCGATTTATTTATAATAAATCAAAAAAAAACAATTAAAATCTGGACAGACCTGTCCGACAAAAAAAAATCGAAATAAAATAAAATAAAATAAAACCCAGAAGCGTACGCCGCTTCTTAGTTCGATCGAGCACCACGTGCGAAATTACAAAACCCATACACATTTATAGAAATTGTTTAGACTATATGCTAATTTCGCAAGTCCTAATCCACCCTATTTGTACCAGAATGGCACCCAGAGGAAGAGGAAGAACTCAAACCGCTCCCCAAACCACGACTGAAACACCTCCGAATGTCACGGAACCGGCTCAACCTGTAGAGGAACAACCCCAAGGTGCGCAGGACGCCCCCGCACCGAACAATGTGGGCGATCGTCTTCGGACGATAGAAGAGGTTTTGGTTGCGCTAGGGAACGCGCAAGTCAATCAAGGGCAAGTTGCGGCGGTACCTCCGCCACAGGCTCGCCCTAACTACTTGGCAATGGTGAATCCTTACCAGCCGCCCCACTACGCTGGTGAGGAGGATCCAGCTAAACTGGAGGAGTGGATCCGAACCTTCGACAAGCTGCTGGGAGCAGTCAAATGTCTGAAAGGAGAGAGAGTGCACGTCGCTTCGTACTACTTGGGAGGCGAAGCAGACGACTGGTGGCAGGCGACTCAAGCCAAGCTGACTGAAGATGACGAGCCCTACTCCTAGGCGGAAATGATGGAACTGCTCAGGGATAGATTCTATCCCCTGAGTACTAAAGCTGCAGTGTACGAAGAATTTCTGTCACTGAAGCAAGGAGGCCAAATCGTACAAGAGTACTACACTCGATTCAAGGAGCTGGTGAGGTTCGCACCAAGACTCGTACCCACGGATGCGGAGAAAGCTCAAAAGTTCGAGATGGGACTGAACCTGTCTGTTCGCGAGGTGATCGCGGGGGTACACTACCCCGATTTGCAAGCTGTGTATGACCGCGCTGTGGCAGTAGCGCGTGTGCAACAACTGAAGAGAAGGGTGACTGGGGAGTCCAGCAGTGGTCCCCAAGACAAGAGGAACCAGGACGAGAGAAGCGAGAACAACACGGGAAGGAACGAACATCGAAGAGGGTCGAATAGGCCACAACAAACCAACAATGGGAGGAGGTTTAACCAAGAAGAACCGGTACCACCCTGCCCAAGATGTGGACGACCCCATCTGGCGAGGGAATGCCCTCAACAGGGCGCCTGCTTCCGATGTGGTCGAATGGGTCACATTCGTCGGGATTGCCGAACGAGGATGGAGAACATAACGAAGAGGGAAGATTTGGTCATGGGGCCGGAACAGCCTCAGAACCAAAATGGGCGGAATGGAAATAACCAGGGGTATAGACCCCCTCAGAACCAATTTAGGCCGCCGAATCAAAACCAGAACCAACGACCTCCGCCACCGCAGAATCAAAACCAACAGCAAAATCAGCAGCAGAATGCGAATCAACAGGGCAACCAAGGACGCCCTATGGGGAGGCTCAATGTGGTTAACCAAGCGGATGTGCCTGCACAAGGAGAAGAGATGGCAGGTACATTTCATGTTTTGAATACACCCCTTAGAGTTCTATTTGATTCTGGAGCTTGCTCAATCATAGCATCAAGGATAGTGCATGAGTTAGATCTACCTAAGTGCGAGAGAATTAGCTTAGGAATTCAATTGCCTTCTGGAAAAGTAGTATCTTGCTCTAAACGATATAACGGAATTCCTATAGTGATAAAGAACGTAGAATTCTTCGCGAACTTAGTAGAATTTAACTTAAGAGACTTTGACATCATACTGGGGATGGATTGGTTATCCCAGTATAAGGCGGTGATCGAATGCCTAAAGCAAAAGATCACCTTGTCAAAAAGTAGGGGAAAGAGAGTTATCTTTTACTCTCAGCCACCTAAGAAGAGCAACAAAATCGTTAGTGCACTTAAACTAAGTAACTTGATGCGTAAGGGGTATGAGCTATATGCGTGCTACGTGCACAACCTTGAGGTGGAAGAGAACAAGGTTGACAGCATACCAGTGGTAAGAGAATACCCGGATGTGTTTCCTGATGACATCCCGGGAATGCCACCTAAGAGGGATCTTGAGTTCACTATAGATCTCATCCCGGGCACAGAGCCTGTCTCAAAAGCTCCGTACCGGATGGCGCCATTGGAAATGAAGGAGTTAAAGGACCAACTCGAGGAGCTGTTAGGAAAAGGGTACATAAGGCCGAGTACTTCCCCCTAGGGAGCACCGGTTTTATTTGTTAAGAAGAAAGACGGAGGATTACGTCTTTGCATAGACTATCGAGGGTTGAACCAAGTGACTATCAAAAATAAATACCCACCGCCGAGAATTGAGGATCTATTTGATCAACTGAAGGGAGCTTCAGTATTCTCGAAGATCGACTTACGATCTGGGTATCACCAGTTGAGGATTGCCGAGAAGGACATCACGAAGACGGCGTTTCGAACTCGATATGGCCACTACGAGTTCACAGTGTTATCCTTTGGGTTAACAAATGCTCCAGCAATGTTCATGAACCTCATGAACAATGTATTTCGAGAGCTGTTAGATCAGTGTGTAGTGGTATTCATTGATGACATCCTGATCTACTCGAAAAGCGAGGAGGAGCATGCCCAGCACTTGCACCAAGTGTTAAGGACCTTGCGGAAGAATCAGCTATACGGCAAATTGTCCAGATGCAATTTTTGGTTGAAGGAGGTAGCATTTCTAGGACATATAGTATCCACTGATGGAGTTTCAGTGGATCCGGCAAAAGTCTCTGCCATAACTAAATGGGCAACTCCAAAGAGCCAAACTGAGATAAGGAGTTTCCTTGGCTTAGCCGGGTACTATAGGCGGTTCGTGAAGAATTTTTCGAAAATCGCACGACCTTTGACCCAGCTACTGAAGAAGGGAGTAAAATACGTGTGGACAGAGGCTTGTGAGACAGCGTTTCAAGAGCTGAAGAAACGACTCACAACCACACCCGTATTGACACTACCATCAGAGAATGGTGACTTCGAAGTTTATAGCGATGCTTCGAAGGAAGGTTTAGGTTGTGTCTTGATGCAAGACTCGAGAGTCGTAGCGTATGCATCACGCCAACTAAAACCTCTCGAGGAGAATTATCCGACACATGAACTGGAGTTGGCAGCGGTCGTTTTCGTTCTAAAGATATGGAGACATTATCTTTACGTGCGAAAGTGTCGAATGTTCACCGACCACAAGAGCTTGAAGTATATATTCACTCAGAAGGAGTTGAATTTGAGACAGCGAAGGTGGTTGGAACTTATTAAGGACTACGATTTGGAGATAGCCTACCACGAGGGGAAGGCGAATGTGGTAGCCGATGCCCTAAGTCGGAAAACCCAACACGTGACAAACTCGTTGGTAATTCCGCCGGCATTGTACATGGATTTAGCGCGATTGGACGTGGAACTTGTGCATCCTGGCACAGTGAGTGAAACGATCAACGCAATGGTCGTAGAAACCCCAATATTGGATGAGATTAGGCTCGCCCAACCGGGCGACGCGAAATTGGAATAGAAAAAGGGGTATATTGCCGAGGGAAAGGCAATAGGATTTGCTGTCCACGAGGATGGAAGCATTCGCTTCAAAGGGAGATGGTGTGTGCCACATAAATGTGCCGAGTTGAAGCGAAGGTTGATGGAGGAAGGGCACAACACGCCATATTAAGTACATCCCGGAGGCGAAAAGCTTTACAAAGATCTAAAGAAGATCTATTGGTGGCCGGGAATGAAGAAAGAAGTGGCAGACTTCGTGGCGAAATGTCTCACCTGCCAAAGGGTTAAGGCAGTGTGACATAAACCCTTAGGGTTGATGCAACCACTAGAGATTCCAAGTTGGAAGTGGGATAGCATCTCAATGGATTTTGTCTCGGGATTACCCCGATCACCTAAAGGCATGAACAAGATTTGGGTGATTGTGGATAGGCTAACGAAGACAGCCATATTTATCCCGATGAAGGACACGTGGACTATGGACCAATTTGCCCGAGCCTACGTTGATAATGTGATACTACGACATGGAGTACCACATGACATCATTTCCGATAGAGACAGTAGATTTGTCTCTCACTTTTGGACGGAGTTACAAAAAGCTCTCGGTACTCAAATCAAAATGAGCACCGCATTCCACCCAATGACGGATGGACAAACCGAGAGAACGATCCAAACACTAGAAGACATGCTGAGAGCATGCGTGTTGGAATTTAAGGGAAATTGGGAATCCCATTTACCCCTAATCGAATTTTCTTATAATAATAGCTACCATGCTAGCATTGGCATGGCACCATTCGAGGCGTTGTATGGACGAAGGTGCCGAAGCCCGTTGAGCTGGGAAGAAAACGATAAGTCGGTGGTAGTGGGACCACAACTTATCGAAGACATGGCTCAACAAATCGAAGTGATTCAAGGAAAAATGAGAGCCGCTCAGGACCGTCAGAAGAGTTACGCTGACGTGAGACGACGAGACCTAGAATTTCAATTGGGAGATAGGGTCATGCTAAAGATATCACCCATGAAGGGGGTGATGCGCTTTGGCAAACGAGGGAAGTTGAGTCCTCGATACATAGGACCTTACGAGATTCTAGAACGAGTCGGGAATTTGGCTTACCGACTGGCTTTACCGCCACAATTAGATCGAGTTCACAATGTTTTCCATGTCTCACAACTAAAGAAGTATGTGCTGGACCCGACACATGTACTTCAACCGGAAGTAATCGAACTCGATGAGGATCTGACTTATGAAGAAGTCCCAGTGCGAATTCTGGACACTAAGGAACGAGTAACGAGGAACAAAACCGTCAAAATGATTAAGGTTCTTTGGTCGAACCACGAAAGTGAGACGGCAACTTGGGAGGTAGAATCCGACATGAGAGAACGCTACTCGACACTATTCCAAACCGACACCGACACAGTTATGGGGACATAACTGCAATCTTAAGGGGGAGAGGATGTCATACCATGTATTTTTCGTGCATTTTTGTAAACAAACAAACAAATTCGAATTGTTTTGAACTACGTTATGGCTTGATCCCTTCACAAGGTACGTAGGCAGCTTAGAAGTTTTAATTCTAAGTTTAGTCACAAAATAATGAAACAAACAAAAGACCTTAGCACGAGAAAAGCCGAAACACAACTTCGAGGACGAAGTTGATTCTTAAGGAGGGTAGACTGTAATACCCGAGAATTTTGCAACATAAAACAATAATTAAATAAATAAACAATAAATAAATAAATACCATAAATAAATAAATTCAGCAAATAAATAAATAAAGATAAGGAAATGAAAAATGAAATTTAACTTAAAAAGGAATTAAAGGAATTTAATTAAATAAAAAGAATTAAATAAAGATAAATAAATTGCACACCGAAACCCGACACCAATGAACTCGAGAATTCGAGTCCAAACATGCATTTAGACCCGAGTAAAAATTTAGAGAGGAAATAAGAACCCAAAGATACCCTGGAAATCGGAATCCGGGAGCATAGAGGGATAGAAGTCCGAAAGAGAGGAGGAAGGGCACGACGGATCGCACGACCCGCCCGGACCGAAGTCCAGGCGAGTGCCGCGCGGTGGCCGCACGGTCAATAGGGAAACGGCGCACCACGACCGCGCCACGCGATAGATTCGCCGGTTGCGAGATTCACTCGCCCGAATCCGGATTTTCCGACTTCGGTTGAACACCTTTCGGCTCAAGACTCCCCAAGGCCGACCTTGGACGTCCCTAGGTCATGCCTAACTATAAATAACACCTCTTGGAAGCCCCGAACACTTTTCAAAACCCTACGATACTCTCTATACACAAAACCCTAGATCCGGAAGTCATCGGAGGCACCAAAACCAAGCCGGAGACTCTTTGGACGAATTCGGGAGATCTCCAACGTCGTGGTAAGTCTGATCCATTCATCCATCTCGTTTTTAATTCAAAAATGAAACCCTAACTCTCTTCTTTTCTTCTCTACACCCCGAATCGGATCTAGAACGAAGAACCCGACGAACGGAGAGGATAAACGGTGGACTGGAAGCCACGCCTCCGAAATCGACGATCCCGGACGACTACAAATTTGTAAGTTGACACTTACATGGTTTTGGGAGTAATTAAAACACGTAAAACTAAAAGCTTAATCGAAACTTTCGTAAATCTATCAAAATGTGATTTCTACCGGCGCAGCGAATTTGTATAATTTTTCTGAACCCTTAAAATCTTCAAACGAAAAAACTTAGAACACAAAAAAATTTCCTAAGGCTTAGATCTATCTCCTGTAAAATTTTCAGAAATTTTCGTGATGATTTGATATATGAAATCCACCCGAGACCGAACTGCTGAAACTTGAATCTTGAATTTCTTGACAGAACTGAGGTCTGAACTTGATGACGTTTTTGACATTAGTTTTAAGCCGATTTAGATCTTTAACCGAACATAAAAGTTGTAGACAAATGTCTTAAGAAGGTCTCTGTAAAATTTCGTTAAGTTTGGAGTTGATTTGCTATAGTAGATCTTGATAATCTTGAACTGCTATACACGAAATTCGGACAGATTAATTATATGACAAAAATTGACGTTTTTGACCTGTTTCGGTATCTCCGATTGAAAAAGTTAAAATACGAAAGTTGTTTATCTCGATGTTTCGGAGTCAGTGGTAAATTTTCAGAATTTTTGAATTTAAATCTGATTTTAAATCAATTTTAGAGTAAACAGCGGTTTACCGTGTCAAATCTTGAAATCTTGTTGAAACGATGGAATTAGCCTTTAGGGTTGAAACGAGTCGAAATCTTTTCTTAATAAATTAAGTGAAATCAGAATCTTTAAATTAATTCCCCGTACAAACTTGATAAATTAAAATTAGGGGTGAGTGCTCTGCAGGGTGCCCCCTAACTGCTTCACTTCGTGCCTTTATGGACGATGGTGACCCCGCGCGAAAATTTGAGATATGATATTGCCAAAACGGCATGAGATATATGGCCTACACTCTCGTGAATATCCACATGGGTTTTCCGAGGCTCCGGAGTGGTACTGGGTATGGCAGATACGGCTGCGGCCGCCGGTTTCCGGCTAAACTTGTTGATATCGCGATGCAATCGTGAAACACTTGAAATTACTAAATCGGGGATGTAATGGGGAATTAAAATTAAATGGGATTATTTATAGTTGTCGTTTAAATTGTTAAATGCTTTGTTTAAATTAATTATGGCTTTCATTTTAAATTGTGCTAAATGTATTGTTGATTAATGCCATGAAATATTATGCAAATTGGTTAAATAATTAAATTGAATTATTTATGGTATTATCATGTTTTATGTAAATATTAAATTAATGGCTTTTAAACCCTACGATCATGCATGTGTTAACTTACTCAGCAAGTTGTGCTGACCAAACCGTTTATTTTTCCTTTTTCCTTACAGAGTATGTGGAACAAACATGAGCACGTTCATGCATGGGGGGACTTATATTTTGCGAAACTTATTATTTTAAATTCTTGCATTAGACTATAGAATAAACAGGCCTGTTTAACCCGTATTTTGACCATGTCGGTCTTATTTACATTTCTTCTGCAATATTATACTTAAATATTATTTCTGCTGCATTATGATATTATTATTTTCGAGACTATATTGTATGGGCTGTTTGCAAATGTTTTAAATATTTTTAAATACTAAAATACCTAGCCTTGCATCTCTTTAGTAAGCCGGAGAAACCGTGTCTTACTAGGGAGGTGTGGCGGTGACATCCCGACCTGGGTGACCAAAAATCGGGGTGTTACAATAGCAATTGAAAGGGACTCAACCCTATCTTAGAAAATAACCAAGGCCTGAGTGTTGTTCCTCTGGAATTATCCATCACACCGTATTTGAATCCAAGTGGACCCCATCTCAGTGTAATATTTAGTATCAGATTTCCAACACACAGCAAATTTGGAAAATAATAAATTTGAAAACCATTCCCTAAACAGGTACTAGACTCTCAATAAGAACACAGACCCTTTCAGTCTAGAAGAGACCTAATCGCTGACCTGCTTCTAATTTCCCAAAATCAACCCCTAGTAGAATATGAATTAAACATAACTGAGTAATTTATCCCTTACTCAGGTCCGGATTTTATAAATGATTTTTTGCTGGAAATTTAATATGTTGTATCTATTTTAAATCTAGACTTCTATGTCCAAAGGAAGGATCCCAAAATAATATGACCAAAATATTTACATAATAATAGCATGCATACGGATATAACGAAGTGTAAAATTAATCAACCCAAAATATAATGGTGGGTTTAGACAGAATGTGAGACACAGAGGTGAAGTAGCCGTGAGGCAAAATATGATGGCAGAATAATCAGGTGGACTGCAAACATCTGCTATCCAGTTTCCCAATTACTCGGATGGAATGAATTTAGACAACAGAAAACCCTATAACTGCAGTGTCGCTACCAGTTGGGCCTCTGCTGCCTGTGAATCCGGATAAAAAACCTACATGTTTCATTTATGTAATATTTATCAAATCATATTGACAGATATCACTTGAATCCTATCACAGATTAGAATTCGGGTTTGAAAATTAAGATAAAGAAAAAGAAACTGTATCCGGATAGGAGTCAGCTGAGCAGCTATTATAATCCCGGATGGACGAACTGCCAAGGCTTCCACCGACCACTATTCGGACCATGCAAAATAACATCTAGTAATTAATATACAGATCACGAGCTAATTTATCCGTGTGGGAATATCCACCAACATTAGTCTGTTGTATTTCTTACTAGTTGTTTCACACAACACGGAAAAGACCGAAAATAAGATAAAAGAAGAATGCCTTGCATGGGAGACGTTGGTTTCTCATGCAAGATTATGGAATTAAATCCATAATTAATGTTTTAAATGATCCTTCATACCATAATTAATTACAGTCCGGATTATCTGCTTAAATGATCCTTCATACCATAATTAATTACAGTCTGGATTATCTGCTTAAAACATTAATATTTTGTTTATAGAAAATTATTTTAGTGGAAATTGAACAAAGGTCCTTTAATCATGGTAATTACTGACTTTAATTATTGCTAATCATAATCATTAATTAATAACTAAAAGGTTCAATTAATTAATGGTCGGGTATGGTGAAATATAAAATTTGGCAAGGGAGTGCCATGCATGTCGTGAGACAGAAATTGCGTCATGAAACGTGGGTTCACGACGGGAGGATCACGACATGAGGGGTGGGGAATAAAAGGATTTGAATTTTTTTTCGAAATTTAGGGTTTCCATGTCGCTAGACAAAAAGTGTGTCGTGAGACATGGTCTCACGACAGGAGTCATGGGACATGGGGGTTGGAAGTTAGAATTTTTGGGATGTAAAAGAGATGAGGCCCCAGTCGTGAAACCATAAATAGTGTTGCAAACCTAGGCCCGCCACATGGGTCTCACGACTGGTGTATATTAGAAATATTTGCCAAGTCATGGAGCTCCAGTCGCTAGACAAAAATTGTGTCGTGAGACATGGTCTCACGACTGGAGTCTAGTGACTGGAGTGATTTAACAAATTATTCTAAGTGTATGGGCTCCCAGTTGCGAGACCAAAATTGTGTCTTGAGACATGGTCTCACGACAGGAGTCTTGCGGCTGGGAATTTTTGAAATAAAAACCAAGTATTTGGTCTCCCAGTCGCGAGACTGAAAGTGAGTCTCACGACTGGAGTGTCTTGCGACTGGGAGTTTTCCAGAAAATTACCTAAGGCATAATTTCCCAGTCGTGAGACTAGGATTGTGTCGTGAGACATGGTCTCATGACAGGAGTCTCACGACTGGAGCCTTACAGAATGAAAGTAAAAGGTTTTGGTCCCCAGTCACTAGGCATAAGAGTGTGTCGTGAACCGTGGGTTCACGACAGGATGTTTCACGACTGGAGGTTTCAAAATTAAAAGACAAGTGTCTTGAGACACCCATGTCGCGAAACTACCCTCCAGTCGCTAGACGTGGTCTCGCGACTGGAGGTGGTTAGCGACATGGGTGTATTTCAGGACCCAAGTCAGAAAAGAACAGTGGCATGCAACATGCGTGATATCACCCTATTTCAGATCAAAAAGCTATTCTAACCCAAAAATAACCAAACAGAATTTGAACATATCTAGAACATGCTTGAACAAAATAAATCTAACTAAAACAACATTAAAATAAGCAAGATCCTAATCTAGGGTTTTAACACACATTATGCATGAACATTATCCAAAATAACTAAACAGTAACCAAAAAAAATGAGAAATAATGGTCAAATGACCAAAAAGAAAATGAAAGCAGTAAATCCATGGGTTTACAACACCCATTTCATGTTTTTGGGACACATTTTCGGATTAACTTCCCATTTATAAAATGGGTTTGATAATATCCATTAAGTTGGGTATTACAAACCCTAAATCAAAGGTTTAGAACAAGAAAACATGAGGAAAGTGGCTATCTAGCTATCAAAATGGAAAACAAACAATAAAATAAGAACTAAGCTGTGCTAATCTATGGACAGAATTAAATAATACATGAAAAATTAAACTAACCTAATCTAAAACTACCTAAGAGGGAACTCTTCAATCTGCCTTCAAGTGTATGAATTGCTAACTGATCAACCCTAGGCACCTTGGATCACCCTATATTTATAGAGATGAAACCCTAGGCCCATGGGCCTTGATTTGAGGCCCAACATGTCGCAAGACACACACACATCACAGCCTTCCTCATGTCGCGAAATCACGCGGTGTGGCGCGAGACTGGGCTGCATGTCGCAAGACTTCACGCCTAGTCGTGAGACTCTCCGGACCAGGTCTTCATTTTGCCTTCTGCGTCACTAGACTCCCACGCAGTCGCGAGACCATGCTTCGCGACTGGGTCTAGCGACTATTATTATGGATTGGTTTCTTCTTCATCATCTGGCCCTTGTGTCGCGAGACTCCTTCCTAGTCGCTAGACTATGTTTCGCGACTGGGGTCTTGGGACGGAAGGTTCCGGACTGTGACTCATCTTCATTTGGTCTCCATGTTGCTAAACACCTTCCCAGTCGCGAGACCATGCTTCGCGACTGAGGGTTTTGGGACATGAGATTATGGACTGATTTCACCTGTTTACACTCTATTGGGTCGTGAGAATCTCCCCAGTCGTGAGGTAGCCATCTCATTGAATTCATTTTGCAAACAACGTATATACAACCTCCAGTCAACCAGTCGCCAGAGGATCCCCCTGATATTCATGCTGCATTTATATAGACCTCCAGAACTCCAGTCAACCGGTTGCCAGAGAGTCCACCAGATATTTGGCGTGGAAGCCAAATCTGCAACACTAATTATCCTATAGGGACCATGCTCCAGGAGCCGGACCAAGAAGTTCACTGACCGGATCGCAACCCTCCTAAAGTCTGAGGAATTCCAAGCTGAAATCAACAAGGAAGAAGGATGCAGTTTGAAAGCATTTGTCATAATCCGACTCGATGAAACCGGAGGGAATCCAACTGTGTATTCCCCAATTTTGATGTAGGAAGCCATCGCCGTTGCCGGAGGATCGCCGGAAGGGCGCCGGAATCTTGGAAGCTGCACCAGACGGTCAAATGGAACTCGCCGGAAAATTGGCCGTAAGTTGGCTAGAGGTCGGCCGGAACCACCACCGCTCACCAGACAAATTTTAATCAAGTCGGAAGATGGTCGGATATTAGTTGTAATAATATAGATGTGAACAAACTCAAAATTTGGCTAAGGCATGAAAATGCATATGGTAGACTGTGCATATGGTCGCCTGCAACACCATACGACCATACGACCGTCCACCATCCACCACTTTTTGACTAAGGGAATGAGTTGCATATGGTGGACTGTGCATATGGTCGCCTGCACCACCACACGACCATCTGCACTTGCCACTATACGCAATTGGCACCCAAATTTTCCCAAGGCATTTTGCATATGGTGAACCGCATACGGTGGGGATTGCATACGACTATATGCAGTTACCACCATAAGCAAATGCCCCTCGGACCACTTTTTGGTGTTTTATTCATTTCTTTTATTGTTTAATCCTTCATTAGGCTTCTTTAATGTGTATTTTGGGCATTGGTCTATATATATGACCTCCCCCTCATTTTGTAATCATCTTTGCTTGAATGAATATTAATTTCCTCTCTTCAAAGATCATTTGTGAGTTCATAAACACTCTCACACACCTCTTTGTTTGTTTGCTCGGAAACATTCATCAACCGTGGACCGAAGCTACCATTGTTGATCACCAAACTGAGGCTTGAGTGGAAGGATTGGGATGAGGTCAATGTTGTAATACATTGGTTGCTTCTTCCGACCATTCTTCTTCCTCTCGTCGAGTAGATATATTTACATATAAAGTTCATCGAAAACGGACGGCGGATGCCAAAGTTATGGCCGACTGAGGTTTTGGTGTTTTTGTGTTCTTAAATCCGAAAATTCCAAAAATATTCAAGCTTTCCTTGTTATTGCTTGCTGACATCTTGTATTGTGGATATTTGGACCTTGATATTCTCCATTGTGCGTTTGCATTGCATGAGATTAGAGTGTAAATCATTATTTGAGCAAACCGAACACAACGGTGGGGTTTAATCGGGTTTGGTGAGTGAGATTATTGCTTGTGTTCTTGGATGGATATTTGGTGGGCATGGTATTCATGTTGATTGTTTGAAGATTTGAAGATTGCATGCATGAATTCTTGACTATTGGGTAAAAAGTTGGTAGGATTTTGCATGCAATTACTCGGTTAAAGAAGAGGATTTTCACAAGTACAAGACATTTGAGAGCATTGATGGAAGTCAAAAGGATAATCAATCTTGTGGTATTAATTGCTTGTCTTAAGCATTAATTGAGAAAAGACATCCGGGCACGTGTTTCAAGCTAAAAAAAATCAGCCAAGTTAAAAATTGCATACGGTGGGTTGCATACGGTGGACTGCGTGCGGTCGTCACTACCCACCATACGCGAAGTTGTTGAAAATTATTCTAAGTCCCAAGATTGCATACGTGGACTGCATACGGTGGACTGCATACAGTCGTCACTATTCACCATACGCAAAGTTGCTAAAAAATTTTCTAAGTCCCAAGATTGCATACGGTGGGCTGCATACGGTGGACCGCATATGGTCGTCACTACCCACCATATGCAATACCCACCATACGCATCAGACCAGAATTTTGAAAATTGGCATGGGACCCACCAGTGCATATCCAGTGTCACTATTTGCCTTTCTTTGCTATTTGGCTCGATTCTTGGCTACTGTTGGCAATATTTACCACCATATTTTATATTTTGAGTGTTAATACAATAAAGTGGATATTGGACTGGCACAATTATTCTGCTGAATTTAATTCACGAACACCGAGTTGAAGTTCCGTCTATTATAAAGATATTGGAATTCCTCTGATTAAATTGTGAAACCAAGCCCTTGAAACCACTTGAGTATTGGGGACATTATCCGAGTATTTTAGTGAGGTTTTATTTTTCCACTTCTATATCGGGACCATATACACCATTGTTTGTGACGAATGCTCGAATAAGGTTTTGAACTTAAATTGATTGCATTGTATACAACATGATTATACCTTATTTTTGAATTGAGTCGGGCAGTTACAGTCAGGCAGTTACATTTGATCCGTGTATTGCGCGTCCATCATCTCAGGCCTCACTCACCGCCACCCGAGATTTGTTTGTGATTACTGTGGGCTGCAGATTTATTCCAGGTTGTGGATTAATCCAGCATTCAGCCATCGGGTTGTGAGCAAACTGAGTGATTTTACCAAGTGATTCAGATTAAAATTCCATATTTTATTTTATTATTGTTATATATATAAATATATACAATATTTTCATCCTCTTTGCAGGTGCTATTTTATTTTTCTTTGTTCAGTTTTCTACTATGGCAGGTTCAGGTCAACCCTCTAACAAGGATCTGATGGAAATGATGCAAAGGTTAAACGACAGGTTGAGCAATGTGGATCAACGGATGAATGAATTAAGCAATCGGGTTGATTGTTTTAAGGGCGAAATGGTTGTGCATGGCAATGTTGTTCAATCTGAAACCATGAGGGGCCTTGAACTCAAACTACAAGAGGAATTCGATAAGCATACACCTCAGGAATTCGGAAGTTGGCCGGTCACCGGATAAATTTTAGTCAAGTCGGAAGATGGTCGGATATTAATTGTAATAATACAGATGTGAACAAACTCAGAATTTGGCTAAGGCATGAAAATGCATATGGTGGACTGTGCATATGGTCGCCTGCACGACCATACGACCGTCCACCATCCACCACTTTTTGACTAAGGGAATGAGTTGCATATGGTGGACTGTGCATATGGTTGCCTGCACCACCATACGACCATACGACCATATGCACTTGCCCACCATACGCAATTGGCACCCAAATTTTCCTAAGACATTGTGCATATGGTGAACCGCATGCGGTGGAGATTGCATACGACCATATGCATTTGCCCACCATACCCAATTGGCCCCCAAGTTTTGCTAAGGCATTTGCATATGGTGAACCGCATACGGTGGGGATTGCATACGACCATATGCAGTTACCACCATACACAAATACCCCTCAGACCACTTTTGGTGTTTTCTTCATTTCTTTTATTGTTTAATCCTTCATTAGGCTTGTTTAATGTGTATTTTGGGCATTGGTATATATATGGCCTCCCCATCATTTTGTAATCATCTTTGCTTGAATGAATATTAATTTTCTCTCTTCAAAGATCATTTGTGAGTTCATAAACACTCTCACACACCTCTTTGTATGTTTGCTTGGAAACATTCATCAACCGTGGACCGAAGCTACCATTGTTGATCACCAAACCGAGGCTTGAGTGGAAGGATATTGATGAGGTCAATGTTGTAACACATTGGTTGCTTTCCCCCGATGATTCTTGTTGCGGTTTTGCTTTCTTATCCTCTTTTCTTTTATTTTCAGTCACCATTAATCTTCTCTTAATCTTCCCTTAATCTTCCGTATGTCTTCGTTAATCCATATTAGCAAGTTAGTAACCAAGAGATCCATGGCAATATTTGTCCTGCATTTTTATTAACTTCCAGAACTGTGAATTGTGACTAAAGAAATAAAGTAATAAATACTGCCTCATGTTAAATTCACCTTATGTTTTGTTTCAAAAGAATGACTTAGTCTTTATGATTCTCTTATTTTAAGAGGGCTCCTGTCAGAGTTTATGGTGTTATCCAATATGATCATCTTGTTTGTAAAGGCTTTGAGAAAATTTTTATCCTGTCAGAGTTTGAATTATGATTAGAGATATGTTGAGAGCTTGTGGTGTGTTTTAATCTATTAGAGAGGAGATAAGATGCTTATAAATTATAATAAACAGATGTTAAGACTTTTAAGTTGAAAACGTTTTTGTTGCCTTGAATCCTATTATTTTTATCACGGTCTTTTAGAATAAACTCTAAGAGACATTTATTTTCAAGCCAGGAATATGGTAATTCCATATGAGAACGGTTATCGTGCGGACAAGGGATGGTGCGGACGTGCGGACAACGTCACTGAGAAGTACTATATCAAGTCGCTGAATTGTATAGGCCTTATCCCTGGATTGCATAGGCCATGTCGCTAAATTGTGTAGGGGCCGTCGCTGAGATGCGTTCAAATGCATAGAACTATGTCGCTGAAATGTATAAAATTATGTCGCTGAAATGAATACAATAATGTTTCTGAATTGCATAAGCAATGTCGCTGAATTACATTGGCTATGTCGCTGAATTGTGAATGCTCCATCGCTGAGATACGTTTAAAATCACAATGAACTTCAACTGATCTAACTTCAAACGTCGCTAAGATGAACATAATAATGTCGCTGAATTGCATAGGCCGTGTCGCTGAATTGGGTTGGCTCCATCGCTGAATTATGTATGTCATGTCGCTGAACCGTTGGATGATGAAATTGATTAATGGTTGCGGACGCTGTCGGCACGTCCTCACGGGTATTAATATAGGATTATATATTTTTTAGACATAAATTTTTAACATAATTAAAAATTTATATATACAATCAAATAATTTATATTATATAGTTATAATTAATATAATATATGTTGAATATACTATATTCAATTAAAAAATTTATAATATATAGATCTAATTAAATATTTATTAATAAAAAGTAAAACATGACGCCTAGGGTTTCCCCTGAGCGCGACAAGGCGGAGGCTGCGGGCGACCAACACAATCGTTCAAGACTGAATTTTTCATCATTCAAGGTGGTTGTCGACATTAACATGGAGCAGGCAGAGGACGTGAGGATGAAGAGAGATCTTTTGGCGGAAAAACTGATAAGGAAGCAGTACGTAAGGGGGCGACCGACGCGTTCCAAGTCTTGTGGTGGATGTGGCGCTGGAAGAGGAGATTGGGAGGGAATGGCAGGATGCCCTAATCGTCAAAACCATGGAATTGCATGTCAATTTCAGAATTCTGAAGGAACGCTTGGGACAGTTGTGGAAGTGCTCGGGTTCATTCGATGTTATCGATATTGGATATGGGTACTATGTGATCAAGTTTGGGTTGATGGCCGACAGGGACAATGTGATCAACAGGGGTCCGTGGATGCTATTCGACCATTACCTACCGGTCATGAAGTGGAGAAAGGAATTCGATCCTGCGACGGAGGAATTAAACACACTATGGTTTGGGTCAAGATGATGGGTATCTCCTTGCAACATTACAAGGAGGATTTTCTGCATGCGTTTGCATCCGATATAGGGGAAGTCATCCATTTTGATAAGTGCACACTCAAGGGTTAGATTTGGTACGGTTTGTGTTGAGTTAGACTTGAATCAACCTGTTTTGGGAAAGTTTTTTGGTGAACATCGATGGATTCATGTAGCCTATGAAGGGCTACACTTGATCTGCCAAGGTTAGGTAGGTATGGGCATTTTTTGAGGGATTGCCATTTAAAGAAGGATGACGGAGGGACAGATGATACCCACACAAAGGAGAGGGAAGAATCTGCACATGCGAGAAAGGGTAAAACAAAGGTGTCTAAAGAGAATGGTGATGCAGGCTGCTACTGTGGGGGACGTAGGGCCTTCGGAGGTCTGTGAGAATGGCACTACCATTGGAGAGATGTATGGAGAATGGATTACGGTGCAGAGGTGTCGCCGTAAACCACCATCATCGGTAAAGTTGCGAAAGGAGGAGGCTATCAATTCGCAGCCTATAAGGCCGTCCCTGTCCAACCCCAACAGACAGCAAGAAATATAAGGGAAGAGGCGATGACGTCTCAGCCAGTTTAATCTGAACCTGCCCAGCCGAGGATCCCCGTGGTCCAAAAGGGGGTGGCACTGACGTGCGGGGGAATGGTTCGAAAGGGAAGAAAGAGGCTCCAGCATAGGGGACAAAAGGTGAAAGTCCGGGTTTCTAGAGTATCATGGCTCCGGCCAAGGGGGCTAAAAGGATAAGAGTTGATGATAATTCATTAAGTAGAAGGTCGATTGGTGGAGCGAGTACTCAGGTTTCGGCGATTGGCGGGGTGACACTGCTGAGGGGGCGGACTCTTGAGATGATTGCTAGGCAGACGGAGAGGATGAGGGGTAGTAGAGATGATAGACTGATCTTAAACTACCCGTTTTAGTTTATTTATGGATTATAAAGAATTTAAAGTTATGACTGGAACGTGCAAGGTTTGATGGGCGTGAGGGCACAACAGTGGCTTGCCAATTGTGTTCGATCTAATCAACTGGATATTATGTGCATTATGGAATCACAAGGGAAGTTTGACGGGGTGCGCATGGTGTTTTGGAGGTTGGGGTTCGAGCCCCTACATATTCAAGAAACTATAGGACGAGCAGGTGGCCGTTGGATTTTCAAGGCTAGGGCATGTAATTGTCAATGTAGAATAGTGGACACAAGGCCTAGAATGATCAGTATGGAGTTAAGCCGTGGGGTTTCTACTTGGACGGTGACCTTCCATTACGGCAATCCGAATTTCTATAGGAGGCGGGAGGATTGGAAGAATTTGGAGCTGCTAGCCAATTTAATTCTGGTGTATGGATGGTAATGGGAGATTGGAATGAGGTAACTAGGGAGGATGAACTTAGTGGAGGGGTTTTTCTACCGGAAAGGACGGAGGAGTTCCGGGGAGTCCACGATCCTTGCCACTTAGTATTCCTACGACTGGTACTATGTTTACTTGGGTTAGAAGTGTGGGAAGAGATAAGGGAATTCAGAAGAGGTTGGATAGGGGAGTTGCGAATCTAGCCTGGCATTATATTTTTAGTGAGGCTACAATCCAACACCTCCCTCGCCTTGGTTTGGATCACTGTCCGGTACTGCTTGTTTATAGCAACTTCATTGACCATAAACGTCCGAAACCTTTTAGATGGGAAGCAGCGTGGACTAAACATGCGGAGTATGTCGAGGTTGTCAAAAATTGCTGTGATGATTTCTCGAATGCCACTATTCCGGAACTGCTTTATGAAACGACCAGGGCGTCCATCGCCTTTAACTAGAATGTGTTTGGGAATATTGTCAACAGGAAATAAAAGGTTAATTCTTTATATCAAGGGTATTGAGAAGCGTATGGAATATTGGGATTCGGCTTGGCTGGCGAGATTATATAAGGAGTTGAAGGGTGAGTTGGAGAAAATTCTATTGGAGGAGGAATTGTTGTCGTATCAAAAACTGAGCGATAAATGGATTACCTTAGGTGATCATAATACGGGATACTTTCATGCACGTACTAAGGTGAAGTGGAAAAGAATCCATACATATCGTCTACAAACGGGTGGAGGGGAGTGGAATACTGATCAAAGTGTTTTGCAAAATCACGCCCACGGGTATTTCGCCCGGATGTTCGAACGCAAATAGGTTGAGGGGACCGCAGGCTGCTTACCACCGCTGCAGCCGATCGAAGGGAGTTGGAAGGACCCGCTTGGCCACAACGTGGAGAATGGTGGATTTGGTTAAGAACCAAATGCGGTCATTTGCTGCGCCGGGTCTGGATGGCTTCCCGGCGGAGTTTTACAAGATTTATTGGGATATCTTGGGTGAGAGGATTTTTAAATTAGTAAAGGATGCTTTCAATAGTAAGACACTTTAGCCAAATATTGCTAATGCTTTTCTTGTTCTACTACCGAAGGTGGCCGTCCCTCAAACCATTCAGGAGTACCGACCTTTAACACTTTGTAATGTTTCCTTCAAGTTCGTTACTAAAGTAATTGAAAATCGAATTCGTCAACTGCTGTGCGAATATGTCGGCCCATATCAATCGGTGTTTCTCTCTGGGAGAGGCACAAGAGATAATGGCATCTTGGTGCAAGAATTAGTATATATGTTCCAGCATAGTACAGGGAGGCATAAGGGGGTTTTGATGAAGATTTATTTGGCTAAGGCTTATGACTCGGTGGATTGGGATTTCCTTGAGGGTTGCTAGCTTGAAATGGACTTACCAGTGGATCTTCTAGCTTTTATAATGGTTTGTGTTTGAACGTCTTCCTTTTTGATCCTTTGGAATGGTTCGCCATTAGAAATGATTAATTCGGGAAGGGGATTGAGGCAAGGGGATCCATTATCTCCATATCTCTTCGTGCTCATGATGGAAAAATTATCTAGATTAATTACGTCCGAGGTGGAGGCGGGTAGGTGGAAGCCATCCAGGTGTGGTGGAGATGGTGTTCCGATTTTGCATGTCATGTTTGCTGACGACTTGATTCTTTGTTTGGAGATGGATAAAGAGAGCGTTATTTGTGTTGTAAAGGTTATGGAGAGATTCGGCACTTGCTCGGGTCTTCTATGAATTGTGAGAAGTCAATAGCGTTCTTTTCTTCCAATGTCACTGAGGAGGAGAAAAGGCGGATGGAGAATAGCCTTGGTGTTTCAATCTCTATGAATTGGGAAAATATTTGAGATTCCCAGTGGTTCATGGTCGAATTAAGGTGGCTCATTTTGATGATGTGTTACGACGAATTGATAACAGGTTATCTTGATGGGCGGCATCCCTTCTCAACCAGGCGGCACGTGTCACATTAGCCAGGTCTATCCTCTCAGCACTTCCCACAGACTGCATGCAGCTTCATCAACTCCCCATTACTGTGTGCCATCGGATTGATCAGAAGGTTCGCAAGTGCATTTGGAAGGGTGTAGTGGGTAAGAGGCTACACCTTGTAAGTTGGGAAAAGATCACTCATCCTAAGCGAGAAGGAGGGTTGGGATTGAGACAAGCTAGACATATGAACATGGCCTTGCTTGGTAAACAATTGAGTGATTTCATGTTAAATAAAGATAAGTTATGGGTGAGGATGATGCGTGGGAAATATGGCTGTGGTGTCGGGCTCTTTCCTAGACCTCATGCCCAGGCTACGATTCTTTGGAGGTGTTTTGTCCAACAGGTTCAGTGGTTTGTGGAGGCATATGGAGTGCATGTGGGAAATGGCAATAGCTCATTTTGGTATTCGCCATGGTGGAGAGGTAAATATCTAGCCCCTCTTATGCCTTTTGTGCATTTTAATGACATTCAATTCAAAATTAGAGATGCTATTGTTGATGGCAAATGGAACCTGGAAAGAGTGTATACCTGGATTCCGGTGGAGATTAAAACGGACATAAAGAGTTCGGAGCACCCGTTGTTGATGGAAGCTGCTTCAGATATTATGCAATGGAGGATGAATGCGTTGTGAGAGTATTGTGTGAAGTCTGGTTATTATTAGGTGAGAGGTGAAGCTAGCAATGATAAGGGTTGGGAATGGATTTGGAGTAAATATATTCCAGAAAAAATTAGGCATGTGTTTTGGCTTGTAGTTAATGAGTGCTACAAACCAGGTGCGGTTCCATAGGAGACTGGCAACTTCTCCCCTATGCTCTATATGCGGTAGTGAGGAGGAAGATTGGAAGCACGCCCTATTTCTTTGTGGATGGGCAAGGCAGCTACGGGCTGCGATTGGGGTTCGGGAGGTAGCGACCCCTCCGTCCTTGGACAAGGAAGCTATTCGGCACTGGTTAAACTACATGGAAAAGGCTTGGAAGCATCTGCTTGTGACGGTCATCTGGGTAGTATAGATTGAAAGAAACAAGAGAGTCTTTAAAGGGAAGGAGACAACTCATTGGCAGTTAGTTCGATCTGTGCATGGGCTGCATGAGTATCTGCAAATGGTGGATCCTGGTAGGCAGCGCGAAAGTGGTGCGGGTAGGGTTGTTCAGTGGAGTGTGGGGGGGGGGGGGTTCGAGAAGGCGCTATCATGCATTCGGATGGTAGTGTCCGCTCAAGTGATGGTCGAAGTGGTTATGCCGTTGTCTGTAGGGAGGTGGATGGTTCTTTGAAAGGAACTGTAGGTAGTCAAGTTGGGAGGAGAAGCATTCTGGATGTTGAAGTCCTAGCAGTGTTGAAAGGCCTTGAGTTGGCGGAGTCTTTGCAAGTGAAACATGTTACTTGTTACATGGATTTGTTGGAGGCTCTTAATCTCATTCAGGGCGGCCAAAAACAAAACCATCGGCTTTAGCCTATTGTCATCGCTATCAGGCAATGTCAATGGCGATGTGAAGGTTGTCAGTTTCGTCATGTGTTTAGAGAAGGGAACAGGGTTGCAGATGCTTTCGCCAACAACGGTTGTAGTGATGAAGAGTTTTTCACGTCATGGGCGTACCCCTCGGACGAAGTTATTCAGCTGCTTCATGAGGACTGGACGGCAATGGTGTTCTCAGAGTGGAGATTTCTGATTTCTGGGAGCTAGATATGATCCCAGGCGTTGCGATTTGTTTTTGTAGGTTATTGCTTTTTTGTTTTTCTTTTCTCTTTTAGCCGCCGATGAGGCATTGTTTAAATATTTATTAAAATCAAATATATTATAGTTTCTCTATATTTTGTCTCTTGAAAATATATAGAAAGATTTTTTCAAGATACTTTTATATTAATAGATATATTCATGATCTAAATATAAGATTTAAAAAGTTGATAATATAGCAAGTATAATTAATCAGCGCTAAGGTGTATCTTCAATGATTACTCAGCGCCTACGTGTTTTTTTAAGAGCCTTTGATCTAAAAATGGGCGTATAATGACTGATTAACCCCTTAAAATTAAGAACGATAAATTAAAATAATAAGGACAATAGAGTCTGTACAGACCAAAAAATATTTAGGATTTATTATATAGATAAATAAATATATATACAGTATATAAGAATTTAAATAGTAAATTTTTTTATTTTAGTATATGAGTGAGGTTGTTGAAATTGGGAAAAAAAGAGTTAGATGGGGTGTTGAAAAAAGAGAGTGGGGAAGTAGAGGGAAATTAAACTTTAAAGTTTTATATAGAAATTATAGATCATAGATATACATTATAGATTATAGATTGAGATAATAACTAGAATAGGCCACTAAAAGGAGAGTATTCCACTTTTGGATTATGATATTTTGATTTAAGGAACTGGGCCATTAGAAGGATTTTGGGCCCGGATTTAGGCCATTTGGCCAGAGAAGCAGATCATCTTCTCCTTTCCACTACTCTTATCGGTCAGATCGCTACACCAAGGAAGATAAAGATAAGAAGTTGGCTTACGAGTAGAACAAGATGAGTTGAGGCATTTGACTTTCTTTTCACAAAGTACACTCTAAGGTAGCTGGTGGAGGGATGCCAACCAGGAAGAAGAAAGCAAATGAGAAATGGAAGCAGCGAGAAGCATGTATCTGGAGAAGTAAAGCTGCCTTTCTGATGGCCTATTTTAGTTTTTTTCGATTATTTTTTCATTTTATATAATTAAAATAAATATTCTCATTCCGTGCCATTATTTATGTCATACTTTCTTTTTTTTCGATTATTTTATTTCATTTCCATTTATCGCAAAACCTACCCATCACATCACATTAATAAATAAATATATTAAACTTGTAAACCCACTACCACTAATAATTTCAATCTAACCAGATATCAATAAATCACACATAGATAAATAAATTAAAATTGAAAACACATTACAATCAAATTATATAAATTCTTAAGATTAATAACCTGTGAAAAAAAGGATATATTTTTGGTGAAAAAAAAATTAAGATTAATAATATAATAATTTTTTTAAATTTCTGAAGATTTTAGGTTTGGCTAGGCCACCTGTATGGTAGAATTTGATTTAATTTAAAATAATTTTGTAAGCAACAAAAATTAAAGAGCTTCACTAGTATATAAAGGACATTGTTACTATGCATAGTTGCAATACTGCTACACGTTCAGACCTGATTGAATAAAATATTTTTGTAATGGTAAGGTAATCATGTGATGCTTCGGGTGGGGCAAATAAAAATAAAAACAAAGAAGTATTATATATATAATCGGGTCGCGTATAAATTTCGTAACTTATCTATGCTCGATATTATTTATTTTAGTTTCGGGAAAACCCGATCCGACCCGATTATGTATATTATATCCATACTCGGGACACGATTACCCGATGATTTATTCGACCCGATGGGTAAAGTCGACATACATGCCCATATCTTGCCTAAAAATTTTGAGATACTATTAATGGGATGGAAGGTGTAACATAAGAAATAAAATAAATATTAATTCAAATATATTATAAAATGAATAAAACAATTACAAGTTCAAATAAATCATAAAGTAAAAAAATAAACATGAATTTTCTTGCAATAGCTTTAACCATTGAGCGACTTCTAAGGTCAAATTCTACTAGGTTCGCAAAGAGGCCTAAATTTTTAATTATTATCGGGATTTCATCATATCTTTTAGTACACAATACCACTTTCCCCGACGATAATTGAATTCCAAAGCTGATCGCTCTAGGTTCCGATAGATTTCATGCGGGTAAAGTTCTTGATCGAAATCAAAGAACACTTGTACCAGAATCAACTAAAATCTTGTCAGATATGCCTAAAACAATAAACATACCTGCGATCACCTCTTCTTGAGCTAGCAACCCAGCTCGATACATGACATTCAATCGTTCTTAAGCTCTTCCTTGATTTCCTTGCTGGTTGCGATTCTGTTGTGGCCTCTGTCCTTCATTATTGGGCTGATTTGGCCCAATCGGACGATTCTCGTGAGGAGGGTTCACCAGATCCAACCTCTTCTCGATCATCTCCTCACGAATATTGCATTCTCTAATCATGTGGTCTTCCCCACCATATCTATAACAAGTTCCACGCTTAGGGCACTCGCGCACCAGATGCGCTTTGTGGTACTGCAGTCATCGTGGTATGGATGTACCACGGGTGTCATTTCTTTTGTTATTCAAATCTCTATCTGCCTTCTCCTTAGGTCCATCGAACCTATTTTGACCATTGTCCTTCCTCAATTTGTTATTATTGTTAGTTCGATTCTTTTTCTCAAATCCTTGTGAGTCCTTGGTCGACTCACCATTGTCCTTATGCTTCAATCGCTGGACATGAGCGATTGCTACAGCTCGGTCATACACTGCCTGAAGTGAAGTGTGTTGTCCTCCCACCAGTATCTCCCTGATACTGAGGTTCAACCCCATTTTGAATTTCTGAGCCTTGTCAGAATCAGTCGGCACAAGTCTCGGAGCAAAGCGAACTAGCTCCTTGAACTTTGCGTAGTACTCCTGCACCGTTTTTCCTCCTTGTCTTAAGTTAATAAATTCTTCATACTTTGCAGCCTTAGTGCTCAGTACATAAAACCTCTCTCTCAACGCTTCCTCAAATTCTCCCCATGTATAAACCTTCTCAACCTCGGCCAAATCTCCTTGGAGATGTTGCCACCACTCGTCCGCCTCTCCATCCAGATAATAGGTCGCCACTCGAACCTTCTCGTCCTCGGGGCATTTGACGGCAGTAAGAAGCTTGTCAAAAGTTCGGATCCAATTCTCCAACTTGGTAGGGTCCTCTTGGCCGTCATAATGAGGTGGTTTGTAAGGGTTCACCAATGCTAGGTAGTTGCCTCGGGCTACCGGTTGTGGTACACCCGCTTGTGCACGTTGCACCTCGGCATTTCCTAGTGCTACGAGGACTTCCTCAACATTCCTTAGACGCTCACCCATATTATTGGGAACAGGAGGCACTCGCCCTCCTACGTTTTGAGGAATGTCATTGTTATTAGGTGCGTTAGCATCACCGCTGTTTGGGACTACCCTCCTTGGCCTTCCCCTAGGTGTCATTTCATGTTATCCAAGCACGCGAAGATGAGTTTCTAATCTAAGGCACGTTAGCAGTCAGGAAGATCTAATGATAGGAAGGGCAAGATGAGAGAATGCATAAGTGCAAACTAAGCACCCTTAATCAAGTTCTAAGGCTAAAGCAAGATTAGATTCAAGTTAGTGGCTCTAAGGCAAGGTCAATCGACATACCAACAAAGAACGTTATCAAATACACGTGACTTGCATATATATACATTGGAGCATTAAAAAAAATGATGGATGTATGCAAATGCATCCCCCCCACAAAAAAAAATATTTATGCATTTTTCAAGACTTGTCGGAACAATTGTTATATAATTCCCATGGGTTTTAAAATAAAATTCATTTCCACGGAAATAATATTTGAAATGCTTAAAAGTAATATTGAATATTTTGGGCCTCTATAGTGGGCCGAAAAATAATAGCTTGTAAAAAAATTTCAGGCTCTGATACCACTTTGTAACACCCCGGATTTGATCACCCAGGCCGGAACGCTACCGCCACACCTTTCTAAATAAGACGCGGTCCAAACCGAGCTTATCTAGAAAGATGCTAAGGCTAAGTTGTATCAAATTTTTAAAATAATTTAAAAACCATTCAATGTGCCCGAATTAGAATCAGAGTATCACATGCATAATAATAAATAATAGTGCGGAAGCATAAACAAGGGGCCAAAACAGACGGCCAAAACCAAAATCCAAAGTTCAAGTCCAGTGTGGAAAAAGGAAATTTAAAATAAATGCGACAAGTCTTTATTTTGCGAAATTTCCATCCCATCGTACGACTTGCTTACTCTGCGAAAAATGGAAACAACAATTTTTATCAGTACAAAAGGTACTGCGTAAGTTAATGTATAGCATAACAAATTTTAAAGTTTATAGGAGAGTAAATAAAAGATAGGAATTTAATTTTAGAATAAGCGAGTAAAAATAATTCACGGAAATTCTTACACTTTGCCACACGAGTAAATTACCAATGTTCATTTTGATCGAGAATAACCATTCTTGGGGAATCAAACCCGCAAGAGCTCAAACACATTCTTTTACCCTTACTTCCATATGACCGAGGACATCATTGTTTCCAGAACTCAAATACCTTCTTTTACCATTGTTAATTATGATCGATGACACCCCGTCCTTGGGGAATCGAACCCGCAAGAACTCAATATACATCCTAGGGAATCAAACCCATAGGAGTCAACAATATCCTGGGGAATCGAACCCGTAGGAAAAACATACACCTTGGGGAATCGAACCCGCAAGGCAAGTGAAGTAGCGGACCCTATACAGACACACTCCGGAGCCCTAGATAACCCATACGGATACATCTAGGAGTATAGACTCATACTAACACTAAACATAATTTCATTGGCGCCGTTTTGGCCACCAAAAAGAGGGGGCGGCCCATCGAGCTCACGCCAAGTGCACTTACCCTCCAAAGTTGGGCATCTAACTCGATCAAAACTTGCAAGGTTTCAAAATTCACATTTTAACCATTACAAAACATTATTACATTTCCAGAGTTCATAATTTTCACAAATGAGTAGCAATTGACTCACAATTCATCAAAACGCACGAAACCAAATTTACCGATGAAAACCTCACCGTGGCAGATTTCAAAATCGCACTAGGAAATGTAGTAAAACATTTTAGAAATTTCTGAAACTTTTACAGGTGCTAGGAAACATCTAAATAAGCATTTTTCTTAGAAATAGGCTTTATCAAATTCGGAATCTAAATGGCCTAAATAAATCATTTCGGAAACACCTCTTTCAAAGGGTACATGATTTACTGTTCACTCGACCACAGTTCCTTTAAAAATTCATAACAATTCCAAAATTGATTTAAAAATTCTGAAATTTTACAAGGATAATCTAGACACATAAAGCAACAACTTTCATGAAGATACCATCCACTAAAAACGATCATAGATAGGAGTAATACGGACAACAAAACTGACTACACCATGACACTAAAACTATCATCAGAAATTCAGAAAATACCAGATGATTTTTTGATGCCTAAATCATGTTCAAAAATTATGAAAATTTACAGAGATCATATTCAAGATGTTAGAAATATTTTTCATTTAGGAAAGATTTTCCAAAAACGAACGGATCTAAGTGAAAAACGCTGAACAAAAGAAACTACACGGATGAAACCCTAAAAACAGATTTTGCAAGGGATGGAAATCGAGTAAGATCTTGATGTATACTCCACCAAAACCCCAAAAAATTGGTATATACAACACTAACTTACTTTTAAAGAGTTTGAGATCACAAATCCTCGTATTTGACTCGTCCAAAAGTGATCCCAACCGTGCAACAACCTGCTATACCCGAATGATCCAAAAAAAATGAAGATGTTGGAAGAGTCTCTCAATTCTAAGGCCTGGAATATGGATCTAAGGACAAGGGATTGAAGAAGAACACTTACCTAATCGAAGATGACTGAGATGGGAAGCTTGAGATTCGTCCAAAGCCCTTTGCCAAGAGAAGAACTCCTTCAAACCCTCTCAACACTCAAAGAAAAACTTGATTTTCGGAGGGATGGAGAGTGTGTGATTGGGACTGATTTTTGGGGATGGAAATGGGTGGTTTATGGCTCCAATGGCTGCCATAATGTCCCTAGGGAAGGGGTGGACGAATCATGGCAGTCAATACATGCATAAAGCCCTTCAAAACTTGATCCATTCCACCTAACTCCAATATATCCAATGAATCCTCCTTTTGTTAATGTATCCTCAATACTTTTAACTTAATGGATGCTTAATACACTTAAAAATCTATCCAAGAGTGTCCAAATACATCCCTAAATGACTGAGAATTGGAATTGGATCGATTGGGAATGAGAAATCTCGAAAATTGGAGCAAAACCGCGTATGGCGTTTTGAAACGCCACCAGCAGCCGCCGGCACGCAGGTGGCGCGCCGCCGCGTCGCCGCCGCGCGGCCACCTGCTGCGTGTTTTTTTTTTAATATATATTATGATTTTTAATCTTAAAAATCATAATATGAATTATCCATGATTTTTAATATATATTATGATTTTTAATCTTAAAAATCGTAATATGAATTATCCATGATTGTTGGATAATCCGATAACTCTCTTCGAGTTGCTATCGTCCGAAAATATTTAATTCCGCTCTCCCGGAATTATTTCGGTTGCGATAATTAAATCCAATTCTCTAATCTTGGATTTAATATTCGATATCGATTTCTCGGGTATTACATAAACCCTTTTGGGCTTGTTTTTAAATTATTTTTGAAATACCATTAGCCTTGCATCTCTCAAGCGAGCTCGAATGAACTCGTGTCTTGCTTGGGAGGTGTGGCGGTGGCATCCCGGCCTGGGTTATCAAATCCAGGGTGTTACAAAGTGGTATCAGAGCCCGGACTATTTTTAAAACTAGTATTATTATTTTATACCATTATTATTATTACTTTAAAGCTATTATTTTTAGAATCCCAAATTATATTTTAAAATTTCATACCCCAAATTATTTTTAAACCCAAAGTTTTTGAAGCCCAAATATTTTTCTTAGACCAATTATTTACTTACTACTTGGGCCCAACCTTTCAGCCCAATTATTTTTAAAGGCCCAATCTCTATATTTTTAATAAAGCCCAAATGTGTATTATTTCGGCCCAATATAGAGGCCCAAGACTTTTAGCTACTATTATTTTTAATTTTAGAGTATTACCTCCATTGAATAAACTTATTTTTAAACCCATAGAAGATAGATATAAATATACATTAGCTTCGGGGGGATCACCATTTGCATTGCATATATACCTTTACTCTAACTCTTTTATGTGAACTATCGATGTTAAGGAACATTCCTTAGAACTCGACATGACCTTGACTTAGGAGCGCTTACTAGAGACAAACTTTGCTTTAGTCTTAAACGTCGATCAAGAACACTTAGCTTGCTCACATCTATTATCTCCCTTTACCGATCTATCTTTCAATTTTCCTCACTTCTAACGTTCCCTATATTAGAAACTTATCTCCGCGTGCTTAATAACAGAAAATGGCACCTAGGAGAAAGCTGAGGAAGGTAAGTCCAAACGGCACTGACACTGACCTCCCAAACGCACCCAACAACAATGATATTCCTCCCAAACGCCTCCTATTCCCAACAACATGGATGAACGTTTAAGGGCGATAGAAGAAGTACTCGTAGCATTAGGAAACACCGACGTGCATAGGGCACAAGCGGCAATACCTCCGCCAGTAGCTCGAAACAACTATCTAGCTTTGGTAAATCCTTATCAACCACCACACTATGATGGGGAGGAAGATCCCGCCAAACTAGAGGGGTGGATCCGTACCTTTGATAAACTTTTGGACGCTATCAAATGCCCCGACGAGGAGAAGATACGTGTAGCAACCTACTACTTAAGAGGCGAAGCCGATGAGTGGTGGCAAAACCTTCAAACGAAGTCAGAGGAAGATGAAGAAGCCTCCACTTGGGAAGGACTTAAGGAAGCCTTGAGAGAAAGATTCTATCCACTGAGCACCAAGACTGCAAAATACGAAGAATTCATCAACCTGAAGCAAGGTGCACAAACAGTGCAAGAGTACTACACCAAATTCAAGGAGCTAGTACGATTTGCTACGAGGATCGTATGTAACACCCCGGTTTTTGGTCACCCAGGTCGGGATGTCACCGCCACATCCCCCTAGTAAGACACAGTTTCTCCGAGCTTACTAAAGGAATGTAAGGCTAGGTATTGCAGTATTTAAAACATTTAAAGCATTCAAAACAGCCCATACGATATAATTCGAAAATAGTAATATCATAGCGCAGCGGAAATAATTGTTTTAGTATAGTATCGCAGCGGAAAATATAAATAGGGCCGACATGGCCAAAACACGGGTTAAACAGGCCCGTTCATAATATAGTCTAATGTACGAATTTAAAAACGATAAGTTGTCCAAAAATGTAATTTCCCCCATGCATGAATATGGTCATGCTCATTCCACATACTCTGTAAGAAAATAAAATAAAAATGGTTTGGTCAGCACAACTTGCTGAGTAAGTTAACACGGACATGATCGTAGGGTTTAAAAGCCATTCATTTCATAATTAAATAAAAGCATGATAATAACATAATATTCGATTTAATTTAATTAACTATTCAATTTAAAATAAAGCCATAATTTAAATAAAGTATTCAAATAATTTAATTAGACAACCACACATTTCAATTTAATTTAATTGTAATTTCCCCCTTGCATCCCAGATTTGGTATTTCAAGTATTTCACGATTGCATCGCAATCTCAACAAGTTTAGCCGGTAGCCCGGCGGCCGCAACCGTATCAGCCATACCCAGTACCACTCCGGAGCCTCGGAAAACCCATGTGGATATTCTCGAGAGTGTAGGCTCTATATCTCATTCCGTTTTGACAATATCATATCTTAATTTCGCGCGGGGTCACCATCGTCCATTAAGGCACAAAGTGAATCGTTAGGGGGCACCCTGCAGAGCACTCACCCCTAATTTTAATTTATCAAGTTTGTAAGGGGATTTAATTTCAAAAATCTGATTTCAATTTAATTTATTTAAAAATCATATTTCAGCTCATTTCAACCCTAGAGGTTAATTTCATGTTTCAACAAGATTTCAAGGTTTGACTTCTGGTAAACCACTGTTTACTCTAAAATTCGTCTAAAATCAGATTAAACTCCAAAAATTCCAAATATTCACTACTGACTCTGAAACGTCGAGATGAACAACTTTCGTGTTTTAACTTTTTCAATCCGAGATACCGAAATAGGTCAAAAACACCAATTTTCACAGAAACACAAATCTGTCCGAATTTTGTATGTCACAGTTTAAGGATATTGAAATCTACCATAGCAAATCAACTCCAAATTTGATGAAATTTTACAGAGACCATCTTAAGACATTTATCTACAACTTTCATGTTCGGCTAAAGATCTAACTCGGTCTAGAACTAATGTCAAAAACGTGATCAAGATCGGACCTAAGTTCTGTGAAGAATTTCAAGATCTAGTTTCAAACAGTTCGGTTTCGGTTGGTTTTCACATATCAAATCATCTTCAAAAATTCTGAAAACTTTACAGTAGATAGATCTAAGCCTTAGGAACGTTTTTTCGTGTTTTAAGTTTTTCCAATTGACATCGTTTTAAGGTTCAGAAAAATTAGGCAAAACTGTTGCGCCGGTAAAAACACCATGTTGGCAGATTTTCGATCTCTTGTTAAATCTTTTAGTTTCGAACGTTTTAATTCCTCCCAAAACCATGTAAGGTTAACTTACAGAGTTGTGAACGTCCGGGATCGTCTATTTCAAACGCGTGGCTTCCAGTCCACCGTTTCTCCTCTCCGTTCGTCGGGTTCTACGCTCTAGATCCAATTCGAGGTGTAGAAGGGAAAAGGAGAAGATTAGGATTCGTTTTCGAATCGTATATTGAACAAGGATTGGATCGAAACTTACCACAACGCTGGAGATCTCAGAATTTTTGTCCAACCGGTATTCGCCTTGGTTTCGTGCCTCCGACGACTCCGGAATTAGGGTTTCAAATGTATAGAGAGAGTTGTAGGTTTTGTAAAAGTGTCCGGGGCTTCCAAGGGGCTTTATTTATAGATATCTAAGACCTAGGGCGTCCAAGATCTGACTCTAAGGGTCTTGAGTCGAAAGATGTTCAACCGAAGTCGAAAAATCCACTTTCGGGCGAGAGATTCACGCAACGGGCGAATCTGTCCGACGGCGCGGCCGTGGCGGGCCCTCCCTTCTTCGACCACGCGGCCACCGCGCCGAGCTCGCCTGGACTTCGGTCCGGGCGGGTCGTGCGATCCGTCGTGCATTTCCTCATCTCTTTCGGATTTCTATCCCTCTATGCTCCCGTTTTCCGATTTCCGGGGTATCTTCGGGTTCCTACATTCTCTCTAAATTTTTTACTCGGGTCTAATTGGATGTTGGACTCGAATTCTCGAGTTCATTGGTGTCGGGTTTTGGTGTACAATTTATTTACCTTTAATAATTCCTTTTTATTCCTTTAATTCCTTTTTAAGTAAAAATCCCATTTCTCATTTCCTTATCTTTATTTATTTCTTTATTTGCTGGATTTATTTATTTATGGTATTTATTGTATTTATTGTTTATTTATTTAATTATTGTTTTATTTTATGTTGGAAAATTCTCGGGTATTACAGTCTACCCTCCTTAAGAATCAACTTCGTCCTCGAAGTTGTATCACGGCCTTTCTCGTGCTAAGGTCTTTTGTTTGTTTTGTTGTTTTTTGACTGAACTTAGAATTAAAACTTCTAAGCTGCCTACGTACCCTGTTAAGGGATCAAGCCATAACGTAGTTCAAAAGTTTACAAAGATGCACGAAAAATAGGTGGTATGACATAGTACCAACCGATTCTGACAAGGCTCAGAAATTCGAGATGGGTCTGAACCTTAGTATCCGGGAGATACTTGCAGTAGGACAATTCACAAACCTGCAGACGATATATGATCGCGCTGTAGCAATTGCTCGAATCCAGCAGTTGAAGCGTAAGGAAAATGGTGAGTCGAGCAAGGACTCTCAAGGACTTGAGGAGAAGGATCGGAAAGACAATAACAACAACTCTAGGAAAGGCAATGGATCTCGAAGGAAAGAAAATAAAGGTCTCGAGAATGGAAGAGATGACAACCGTGAAGCATTCATACCACGCTGCCCACGATGCAACCATGCACATCTGGTGCGCCAATACCCGAAGCCTGAAACCTGCTATAAGTGCGGCACGTTTGGTCACATGGCTAGGAGATGTCGAACGCCAGAGGAGGCGATCGAAAGGAGAATAGATCTGGTGAACCTTCAGCAGGGAGAGGCTGATAAGGAACAACGTCAAAACCCGAACATCCTTGAGAATAATGCGTAGCCAGTTATGGGGACATAACTGTAATCTTAAGGGGGGAGGATGTAACGACCCCGAATTTTTTTTGCATCCCAAATAAACAAAAACAAATTCAAATTGTTTTGAACTACGTAATGACTTGATCCCTTCACGGGGTACGTAGGCCCTTGGAAATTTCAATTCTGAGTTCAGTCACAAAATAATAAAATAAACGAAAGGACCCTAACTCTTAGCGCGAGAAAAAGCCGAAACACAACCTCGAGGACGAAGTTGATTCTTAAGGGGGGTAGACTGTAATACCCGGGATTTTTATCGGCGTCCAAAGGAATAAAAAAATTAGTTTCTTAATCTGGTCAAGGTCGAAATATCTCCGAGAGGAAGAAAATAATTTATCACAATAAATTATTGCTCGGAAATGAAACGCCGATAGATTCAAAATTCAAAATGGAATAAAAGAGGGAAAGGAAGCCTGAAGACATTCCATGAATTGATTCAAAAGAATTGGAATTAAATTCAAGAAAGAAAAGAATTTTAATTCCAAGATCCCGCGAAGTCGGAAACGATTTAAATAAATAAATTATTACACGGGAGTCAAAAGACGACGAAATAGAAGCCGACGAATCCAAACGGGACGGACTCAAGATTTCGAATACGGGATTAATTCGAAACGAGATAAATTTAAGATAAGAATTTATAATCCGAGATGACCCGAAAAATCGAGCCCGAAAATGTAGGAGCATAGAAACCCGAAAGAGAGGAGAAAAGGCCCGACGGGATCGCACGGCCCAGTCCGGACGCACGGCCCAGACCAGGCCGCGCGCTCTCCGCGCGGGGTTTGGCCTAACTGTAATACCCGTTAATTTTAGGATATAAAATAAGAATTTAATCCGATGAGAAAAGAGATCTTGTTCCCGAGAACCTGTAAAATCGAAAATGTACGGAAGTCGAAAAAAAACCCAAGACCGACGAACCTAAGATCTCAAACATGAAACCAATTTAAGTCGGAATAAAATTAGGGTGGGAATCACAATCCGAAAAGATCCCGGAAAGTCGAGCCCGAAAACACGGAAGGATAGAAGCCCGAAAGAGAGGAGGAAATGACCCGACGGATCGGATCGCAAGGACCCGCCCGGACCGAGGTCCAGGCGGAGGCCGCGCGCTGGCCGCGCGGTGTTTGGCCCTCCAGCGCACCACCACCGCGTGGCACCACGGAATGCGGCCATTCACGCGTTTTCGGCGATTTCTTGCCATAATTCGACCCCCCGACTATGGAAAGTGAATTTGGACGGGGGGAAAGCCTAAGGGACGAGTTAGGGTTAATCTCCATCCCATTGTCAGCCTCCCACAGCCTCCCATTCACTCTCAAACTCTCCCAAGCCATAACACACTTCCGACGAACTTCCGGCAACCAACGACGACCGTAGGAACGTGTAGATCAAGGTTTGCATCCCTTAGATCATTGGTAAGGAGTACTCAGATTCCTTTTCTCATTTTTATCTCCAATTCTTAATCTAACTTTCGAATATTGGACTTGTAAACACGTTCGTGACCGAAGGAGGAAGAGAACGTGTGCAAGGATCCGTTCGTAGTAGCTTTGGATGAGCCGAGCGACCCTAGGATGACTCAAGAACACCATTACTGTAAGTTGATGCCTTTCATATCAATACGGATGGCTTAGGGCCGTCCGATTTAGTCACGTTGTAACGAAACATAAAAACCAAACCTAAAAATCCTATCTTGCGCAATTTCTGAAATCCGATTAGAACTCATATTTCGAGAATCCAATCCGAGAAACTCAAAACTAGATTTTTGTTCCTAACACATTAATCTATGTTGTGTAAAAATTTCAGCCATTTTCATCAACGTTTGCTACCCGAAAATGATCCGATCATAAACTGCCTTGTAAAACGTTTTCGAAAATCTGACAGTGTTGATGTCTGAACTTGATGAGCCCGTTTCTATATTTTCTAGTCCGAATTGATCTTTGTAATCTAAATAAAAGTTGTAGATAATTATGTCTAGTATGAGCATATAAAATTTCAAAATTTTTGGAGTCCATTTGCTATGTCAAAAAGTCAATTTTCTGAACAGTGGTAAACCTGAATCCTGACAGTGTACATATTGTGCAATAAACTCGATTTTTAACATGTTTCCTCAACTTATTACGAAATTGTTAAAACACAAAAGTTGTTCATTAGGATGTTTTTGATATACCGTGAAAATTTCAGAATTTTTGGACTTGAAACGAATTTTTAAATTAAAAATGCGTAAACTGTGACCCAAATGATTTTAAATCGAAGAGATTTTGAAATTTTGAAACAAACGGTCGAGACCTTGAAATACGATACATCTATACTTTTGAAAAATCCCGTTACACTAAATTGAAACATATGAGATACTTGGCGGAGGGTGAGTGCTCTGCAGGGTGCCCCTCTAGCCTTTCTCTTCGGGCCTGTAATGGACGAGAGAATTTAGATGAGATACTACGCCAAACGGCGGGAGATACATGGCCTACACTCTCGGGATTATCCGTATGGATTTCCGGAGGCTCCGGAGTATTTTGGGTATGGCAGATACGGCTGCGGCCGCTGGATGACCGGCTAAACTTGACGAGATTGCGATGCAATCGTGAAATACTGGGAAATACTTGAAATACTTGAAATACGAAATGGCTGCGGCCGCCGGATGACCGGCTAAACTAAATATTGAGAAACGGAGACGTAATGGGAAAAATTAAAAGATTTAATACTTTTTATGTATTTATTTATTTATTCTTGTCTTTAAATCTTGCATTTAAATTTATGTCTTAAATTTTATAACATGTTAAATTATTATTTATGAATTTAGTGCATGTTCAAATATATAATTACATTGTATATTTTTGAATTGGTAAATAGAATATTTTTGTATGCATGCCTAGGAGTAAAACTTAATTATTTAATTAAACCCCTTTATTGCTATGTTAGGATCGACTTACTCAGTATTTCATATACTGATAAAATTGTTGTTTTTCTCTTTCTTTCAGAGTACGGAGATAATGCATAGCATGTGCATTGGGGGATGGAATTATTAAATATTGTTTTATCGTTTTTTTTTATGATACTTGCATATCGGGCATGTAAATCCCGAGTTTTGGCCATGTCAGCCCACTTTACATTTTCCGCTGCGATATATTATTATTACTACTATATGTGTGGATGATACTTATTATTATTTTTAAATAAATTCCGGACTTGTTTTACAAACCCTTTGCAATACCTATAGCCTTGCACCTCTTTAGTAAGCTCGGAGAATCCGTGTCTTGCTAGGGAGGTGTGGCGGTGACATCCCGGCCTGGGTTATCAAATCCGGGGTGTTACAAGTTGGTATCAGAGCCCGGAATATTTTAAAACTACTAATATTATTTTTAAACCACTATTTTAAACCCTAGTATTATTTTTTGTTTTATTATTTTTTAACTACTAGTATTATTTTTAGCCCAAGAGTTTGAGCCCAAATAGTAATTATTTTGACCCAAAATTTTTTTTTTATGGTTGACCCAAATACCCATGTTTCTTTACTATAGCCAAATTATTAAATTTTGGCCCAATATAGAGGCCCAACTTTTTAACTCCATGGTTAAATTTAAATTAAAAACACATTAACTAAATTTTTATCGGGGGGGGGGGGGGGGGATTGCATATGCATATTCATGTAGATTTAAATTCCTGCATATCTTAACTTTGCTTGAAACATGTTCTAACTCTGACTTCCCTTATTGACATTAGATGGCCGGACAAAACGCGAACATGATCAACCTTATGATGAGATTGATCGAGGCACATCTCGAAACCCAACAAAATGTAAACAATTTCAAATTGCGTGTAGAACAAATGGAGGCTAACCTGGCCCACCTAGCTAACCTGAGGGAAGCAAATCAACCTGACCTAACCCAACTCAAGGTCCATGTCGACGAACTTCAAGCCCACGAGGCCGAACTCCAGGCCCAGGACCATGACATAGAGATACAAGTAGGGGATCTGGAAAATGAACTAATCAATCTGACCGATACCTTGTTCCCACATGCCCCATTTAGCCCGGGAGCTAATCATGCCGCTATCCCTGTCGCCGCTCCCATTCCTGTTGCCGCCGCTGATCCTGCTCCGGCTGCTGGGCCCAATTGGCCAGCAAGCCCAGTGTTTCATGGCCCTGTTGGCATGGGTACTATTGAGGAATCGAGTGATGAAGACGATCCCATGGAGGATCCGGACACCTACGATCACTAGACTTAGGGGTCTTTGCTGCATTATTCCTATTATTACCGTTCCTATTTCCCGAACTATTCCTGGTTTTGCGATCCCCACAGCTTGCAATGAATAATGTTTTTCTATTACGCAATAAGACTATAAGCCTTTATTTTATAAATATGTCTAGATTATCCTTACACCTTATTATATTACTTTTCTTGGGGGAACTCGACCAAACAAAGGTATTATTGAATAAACAATATATATATATATATATATGTAATAAAGAGATAACGATTAAACAAAAATACAGGTATTAATAAATAGACGACATATATATATTATTTATAAAGACAATAATTAAACAAGGGTACCTCCAACCCCAAACCCTGAAACCCTGAAAACCCTAAACCCTAGACCCAAAAAAAAACAAAAAAACCTTAACAGGTTACTGTTCAAAAAAAAAAAAAACAACAACAACAACAAAGGCATGAATTTCTACTGCGAAATCATAATCTAAAGCAAAACAATTCAACCGCATTTCTAGAAACAACAATCAGAACAGATAACCGGGCAGGGATACAACTAAAGCATAAGTTACGAGTCACAGTCAGTAGAATAGCCACTATACCACACGTAGAGAAACTACTGAATCAACTGTTCCGGAGATAAGTCTAAATAAAAACATAAAGAAAACCATAAGATCACTGATCGGGAGGAGGGAACTGCCGACGCATATACTCGTCCATCTGACGCATATAGGCATACATGTCCGTCATAGTGGCCTGCTGCTCCAGCTGTCTCGCAGTAATCGTATCCATACGAGCCTGGTAGAGATCCATCCTGGCATCCAAGGCGTCGTACCGAGCATCTAGGGCATCATAACGAGCCTGCCCGGCTGCGAACCCAGCGTCGATACTAAGTTGCATCCCCTGCATCATCTGGAGCATCTGCGTCATCTCTGGACCCCTGCTGTGGGACCACAGGAGGTGGAGGTGGAGGCAGCTGCTCTGCGGGAACGACTAGAATCAACCCACCATCCTCGGGCTGCGGGCACAGGACAGCCCTGGGCGCGCCGCGTCGCAAGGCATTACGCCGAGCGGCGTAGGTCATAACGCGATAATGCTCACCCGCAGCTAACTCGTAGGGGTCCGTCTCCGGCGTCGTACGGATCCCCTGGGCAGCACATAACCCACAAATGAGGTGAACATGGGTGATCACCCTACTCCCTTGCCCTCGTCGCAAGCCCCTCAGATTGTCCGCAATGCAAGCTCCCACATTTACCCTACCGCCCCGGGCGATAAAGCAAATGGTCTCATAGACATGATCAATGACGATGTGGCTCCGGGTAATCGGCCGGACGCGTCCTAACCAAAGCTGAGCAAGTACACGCCATTGTGCGTCCATCGATGTCAACCGTAGCTCGTGGGTGTGCTCGGTCTGCGGGGGTCCACCGGTGCACAAGACACCCCACGCAGGAGCAAGTACACGACCCTCAGGCTGTGGCCGGAATACACCATTGTCAGGTAGACCGAAATAGAGGTTGATCGCCCGAGCACTGAAATCTAGGTAGCGACCACGGACCCAGACTCGAGATAAGTCCTCGTGCTCCCCAAGACCGCTAATGTTGGCAAGGACCTCCATAGCCAGATAACCGGAGGCAATGCCCTCGGGATGACGTGTGAGTCCGGTCCACTCAAGATGCTCCAAAACCGCACTGACCCTATCATCACCCACATGATCAGCAAACATGCCTCTCTCAGGAACATAAGCCCTATTCCGACGAAGCTCGTCGAAATAGAACTCCTGCGAGGCCATCGTCCTGAATCGATACCTATCGTGCCGGTGAGGACGCACCTCGTCAGGAATACCCCTGAGTCTCGGGCCCCGCTGCTCCTCGTCCTCCTCGGACAAGCTCTCATCAAAATCTGGCATCACCGGGACCGCAACGCTAGAGCTAGCCTCGCTGCGCCGTGTGGCCCGTCTCTTGGCCCCAGGAAGGACCATAAGAGACGCTCAAACAACCCATAGGAAAAGCAACATCCTGCGAACACCCAACACCAATTATCAGGCTAATTTCCCACAATATATATAGCGTATATGCGCAAAAACACCAAATAAAAACTTCCAATACGGAGAATCCATAGCCACAACACATCAATCACCATCAACATAGCATAAAAGGGCAACGCATACAAAGGATATACCAAAAAAATTCCAAACCCCTTTGTGACATTTCATCGAACACGTTCAATGCGAAAGAAAACAAGCTTCAATTATACTCATAAGATACACAAAATTTGCCCATAAATTAAAACAATTGCTCAAGCAGCAACTCGTCATCACAATATGACACCAAACAACAACAATGAAACCGTCTTTCATGTCACAATACCATCCAAAAATCAAGAATTCCATTTTATTCCTAAATACTCACATCACCGAGAAATGGCCAAAAACACATACACATTGGGGCATAAACTCAACAAAATCAACAAAAAACAACATCAATAATCACATATGCTTGCTAATTTGCACAAATCAAGCCTAAAAATAACAAATCCCCAAATTGTGCACATAAACCCTAACTTCAAGAACCCATCCAAAATCAAGTCATCCAAAGCATAAAAATTGAAATTGGTAAGTAGAAGTAGTAGATACATACCTTGCAAGGCAAAATTGAAGTCGGGATCCGTAGAATTTGAGATCGGAAGAACGGATTTGAGAGAAAATGTGAAGTGGTCTCCGATGGGGAAATGAGGGAAGTGGCTCGCGCGGGGCGCGTGCCCTATTTTTTTCGACCTGGTGTGCCCGCGCGGTCCCCGCGCGCTGAGGCCTCATACCGCGCGGACACCGTGCGGGTCACGAAAAGGGTTTTATTTTTTTTATTCTCCGATTTTGCTTTATTCTCTTTTACTTTACACTACTCACTTAGCCCGAGCATACATCGATAATGTGGTACGACGACAGGGACTACCACATGACGTCATCTCGGACAGACACAGTAGATTTGTCTCACATTTTTGGACAAAACTACAAGATGCCTCGGTACGAAAATAAAGATAAGTACCGCGTTCCACCCCATGACGGATGGGCAAACGGAAAGAACAATCCAAACTTTGGAGGACATGCTAAGGGCATGTGTACTATAATTTGGAGGAAGTTGGGAAGATCACTTACCACTAATCGAATTTTCCTAAAAAAATAGTTACCATGCTAGCATAGGCATGGCACCTTTCGAGGCACTATTTGGACGCAAGTGTCGAAGCCCATTGAGCTGGGAAGAGAACAATAGGACTATGGAAGTCGGACCGCAACTTGTTGAGGACATGCCTCAACAAATCAAAATAATCCAAGGAAAGATGAGAGCCGCTCAGGACCGGCAAAAGAGCTATGCCGATGTGAGACGACAAGACTTGGAATTTCAAATCAGCGATACGGTCATGCTGAAGGTATCACCGATGAAGGGGGGTGATGCGCTTTGGCAAGCGAGGAAAATTGAGTCCACGATACATAGGACCGTATGAGATCCTAGAAAGAGTGGGAAACCTAGCATATCGGCTAGCATTGCCGCCACAATTTGCTCGTGTCCACGCTGTGTTCCATGTCTCACAATTGAAAAAGTACATACACGATCCGACTCATGTACTCCAACCGAAAGAGATTGAATTGGATGCTGACCTGAGCTGCGAGGAATTCCCGGTACGAATACTCGACGTGAAGGAGAGAGTCACAAGAAATAAGACCGTGAAGATGGTCAAGGTTCTTTGGTCTAACTACGAAACCAAGACGGCAACATGGGAACTGGAAGCAGACATGAAAGAACGTTAACCGACCCTTTTCCAAAATGATGCAACCACAGTTATGGGGACATAACTGTAGTCTTAAGAGGGGGAGGATGTAACGGCCCGAATATTTCCGGATATTTTGTCCGAATATTTTGTACCCCAAATAAACAAATTCAAATTGTTTTGAACTACGTAATGACTTGATCCCTTCACGGGGTACGTAGGCAACTTGGAAATTTCAATTCTGGGTTCAGTCAAATAATAACAAACAAAAACACACAATAATACAATCTGAATCAAACAATGTAATACCCGAGAATTTTCCAACATAAAATAAATGCAATAAATAAATAAGTACAATAAATAAATAAATACAGAAATAAATAAATAAAGGTAAGGGAGTGAGAAATGAAATTTAACTTAAAAAGGAAGTAAAGGAATTTAATTAAATAAAAGGAATTAAATAAAGATAAATAAATTGTTACACGTGTACCCGATACCAATGGACTCGAAAATGCGAGTCCAAACATAAATTTAGATCCGAGGGAAATGACGATACGGAATAGGAACCCGAAGATGGCCCGGAAATCGGAATCCGAGAGCATAGAGGGATAGAAGTCCGAAAGAGAGGAGGGAAAGCACGAGGGATCGCACGACCCTCCCGGACCGAAGTCCAGGCGTGGGCCGTGCGGTGGCCGCGCGGTGAAAGGCCAAACGGCGCGCCACGACGGCGCCAACGGACAGATTCCCGGTTGCGAGATTCACTCGCCCGAATCCGGATTTTTCGGCTTCGGTTGCATTCCTTTCGGCTCAAGACTCACCAAGGCCGACTTGGGACGTCCCCTAGGTCCCTTGTATCTATAAATAGCCCTCCTACTCGATCCCGAATCCCTTTTCAAACTTTCCATACTTTCTATACTTCAAACCCTAGATCCGGAAGTCGTCGGAGGCACCAAAACCGAGCAAGAGAGTGTCAAGGATGAAATTTGGGACGCCAACGTCGTGGTAAGTTCTGGTCCATTCAATCTTTTACGATCTCAATCCGAAAACAGATTCTAACTTAGTTTCTTTCCTCTCTACACCCCGAATCGGATCTAGAACGAAGAACCCGACGAATCGAGGAGATAAACGGTGGACTGGAAGCCACGCCTCCGAAATCGACATTCCCGGACGACTGGAAATCTGTAAGTTGACACTTACATGGTTATGGGAGTAATTAAAACACTTAAATCTAAAAGTTTAAACAAGAGTTTCGAAAATCTGTCAACGTGAGATTTGTACCGGCGCAACGACTTTGCACAATTTTTCCGAACCCTTAAAATCTTCGAACGAGAAAATGTAAAACACGAAAAACGTTTATAAGACTTAGATCTATCTCCTGTAAAATTTTCGGAATTTTTAATGATGTTCTGATATCTGGAATCGACACCAAACCGAACTGTTTTGAAATCGAATCTTGAAATCTTGGCAGAACGTAGGTCTGAACTTGTAGGCGTTTTTGACTAGGGTTCTAGGCCGATTTAGATCTTTAGCCAAACATGAAATTTGTAGATAATTGTCTTAAGAAGATCTCTGTGAAATTTCATTAAATTTGGAGTTAGTTTGCTATGGTAGATCTCGAAATTTTGAACCTGCTGTACATGAAATTTGGACAGATTAATGATATGACGAAAATTGATGTTTTTGACCTGTTTTTGTAACTCGAATCGAAAAAGTTAAAACACGAAAGTTGTTCATCTATGTGTTTCCGAGTCAGTGGTGGATTTTCAGAATTTTTGGACTTAAATCTGATTTTAAATTAATTTTAGAGTAAACAGCGGTTTACCGGAGTCAAATCTTGAAAATCTTGTTGAAACGATGGAATTAGTCTTTAAGGTTGGAACGAGTCGAAATCTCTTTTTAAATAAATTAAGTGAAGTCAGAATTTTTGAAATAAATCTCCTTACAAACTTGATAAATTAAAATTAGGGGTGAGTGCTCTGCAGGGTGCCCCTTAACTGCTTCACTTCGTGCCTTTATGGACGATGGTGACCCCGCGCGAACATTTGAGATATGATATTGCCAAAACGGCATGAGATATATGGCCTACACTCTCGAGAATGTCCACATGGATTTCCCGAGGCTCCGGAGTGGTACTGGGTATGGCGGATACGGTTGCGGCCGCCGGGCTACCGGCTAAACTTCTCGAGATTGCGAAGCAATCGTGAAATACTTGAAATTACTAAACCTGGGATGTAATGGGGAAATTAAATTAAATTCAGTTGAATTGTTCATTGTCGTTTAAATTGTTAAATGCTTTATTTAAAGTAATTATGACTTTTATTTTAAATTGTGCTAAATGTATTATAGATTAGTGCCATGAATTAATTATGCAAGTTGGTTAGATAATTAAATTGAATTATTTATGGTTTATTACCATGTTTTTATGTAAATATTAAATTAATGGCTTTTAAACCCTACGATCATGCATGTGTTAACTTACTCAGCAAGTTGTACTGACCAAACCGTTTATTTTTCCTTTTCCTTACAGAGTATGTGGAATGAACATGAGCATGTTCATGCATGGGGGAATTTTATTTTGGGAAACTTTATTTTAAATTCTTGCATTAGACTATTGAATAAACGGGCCTGTTTAACCCGTGTTTTGACCATGTCGGTCCTATTTACATTTCCACTGCAATATTATACCTAAATATTATTTCCGCTGCATTATGAGATTATTATTTTCGAATTTATATTACATGGGTCGTTTGCAAATGTTTTAAATATTTTAAAACTTGAAATACCTAGCCTTACATCTCTTTAGTAAGCCGGAGAAACTGTGTCTTGCTAGGGAGGTGTGGGGGTGACATCCCGACCAGGGTGACCAAAAATCGGGGTGTTACAAGTTGGTATCAGAGCCCGGCTTATTTTTAAATTAGTATTATTATTTTTAAGCTATTATTTTTAAATTATTATTATTTTTAAAACTACTAGATTATTATTTTTAAACCATTAGTATTTATATTATTATTAGAAGCCCAAAATTATTATTTTAAACTTTCCTAGCCCAAAATTATTTTTAGCCCAAATTATAATTATTTTGACCCAATATAGAGGTCCAAGGATTTTAAATACTATTTAAAAAATTTTAAAGCATTAATTCCATGGATTAAATTTTTATTTTTAAAACCCATGGGAAAAAAATATATAAATATAGTGCATGAATTATTTTTGGGGGGGAAATCATCATTTGCATTTGCATATTGCATTTCCTTTATTTAAAGAAGTTAGAATCTTGGTGAATTTTAACCTAGAATCTTGGCGAATATTAACCTAGATCTTTTGCTTGCGCTAGATGGCTAGTCAAGATATGATGAACTTGATGATCAAAATAATGAACGCTCACTTTGACTCCCAACAAACCTTAGAACAAATGAAACATCGTATGGCTCAATTAGAGACAAATCTGCACCATATGGGCAACTTAAGAGAGGCGGATCACCACCGCATAAACCAACTCGAAGGCCAAGTCCAAACCCTCACTACGCAAAACCTAATACTGAAGGAACACATCGATGCTCATGGACAAGACTTGAACACCATCTTTGACGATCTACTGCCGCCAAGTTCGGAGGAGGAAGACCCAGAGGAGGATCCCGCTACCCCACCGGAGGACGTCTTGAGACGCTAGGGACTCTATTTATAGTAGATACTATTTTGCTAGGAAAATATTTCTACTTTTGTATACATTCTCGCTTGTACTAAAATGCCCGATTTATTTATAATAAATCGAAAAAAAAAATCTGGACAGACCTGTCCGACACCAGAAAAAAAAAATCGAAATAAAATAAAATAAAATAAAATAAAACCCAGAAGCGTACGGCGCTTCTTAGTTCGACCGAGCATCACGTGCGAAATTACAAACACATACACATTTATAAAAATTGTTTAGACTATCTGTTAATTTCACAAGTTCTAATCCACCCTATTTGTAACAGAATGGCACCCAGAGGAAGAGGAAGAACTCAACCCGCTCCCCAAACTACTACTGAAACACCTCCAAATGTCACAGAACCGGCTCAACCTGTAGAGAACAACCCCAAGGTGCGCAGGGCGCCCCCGCACCAAACAATGTGGGTGATGGTCTTCGGACGATAGAAGAGGTTTTGATTGCGCTAGGAAACGCGCAAGTCAATCAAGGGCAAGTTGCGGCGGTACCTCCGCCTCAGGCTCGCCCCAACTACTTGGCGATGGTGAATCCTTACCAGCCGCCCCACTACGCTGGTGAGGAGGATCCAGCTAAACTGGAGGAGTGGATCCGGACCTTCGACAAGCTGCTGGGAGCAGTCAAATGTCCGAAAGGAGAGAGAGTGCACGTCGCTTCGTACTACTTGGGAGGCGAAGCGGACGACTGGTGGCAGGCGACACAAGCCAAACCGACGGAGGACGACGAGCCCTATACATGGGTGGAAATGATGGAACTGCTCATGGATCGATTCTATCCCTTGAGTACCAAATCAGCAATGTATGAGGAATTCCTGTCGCTGAAGCAAGGAGGCCATACTGTGCAGGAGTACTACACTCGTTTCAAGGAGCTAGTAAGGTTCGCACCAAGGCTAGTACCCACGGACGCGGAGAAAGCACAAAAGTTCGAGATGGGGCTGAACCTGTCTGTTCGCGAGGTGATCGCGGGGGTACACTACCCCAACCTGCAAGCTGTGTATGACCGCGCTGTGGCAGTAGCGCGAGTGCAACAACTGAAGAGAAGGGTGAGTGGGGAGTCCAGCAGGGGACCCCAAGATAAGAGGAACCGGGACACAAGGAGTGAGAACAATACGGGCAGAAATGAGCGACGAGGAGGGCCGAATAGGCCACAGCAAACCAATAATGGAAGGAGGTTTAACCAAGAAGAACCGGTACCACCCTGCCCGAGATGTGGACGACCCCATCTGGCGAGGGGATGCCCTCAACAGAGCGCCTGCTTCCGATGTGGTCGAATGGGTCACATTCGTCGGGATTGCCGGACGAGGATCGAGAATATAACAAGGAGGGAAGATTTGGTCATGGGGCCGGAACAGCCTCAGAACCAAAACGGGCGGAACGGAAATAACAATTGGTTATAAACCCCCTCATAACCAATTTAGGCCGCCGAATCAGAACCAGAACCAACGACCTCCGCCACCGCAGAATCAAAACCAACAGCAAAATCAGCAGCCGAATGCGAATCAGCAGGGCAACCCAGGACGCCCTATGGGGAGGCTCAACGTGGTTAACCAAGCGGACGTGCCTGCACAAGGAGAAGTGATGGCAAGTACATTTCATGTTTTGAATACACCCCTTAGAGTTCTATTTGATTCTGGAGCTAGTTGCTCAATCATAGCATCAAGAATAGTGACTGAGTTAGATCTACCTAAGTGCGAGAGAATTACCTTAGGAATTCAATTGCCTTCTGGAGAAGTAGTATCTTGCTCTAAACGATATAACGGAATTCCTATAGTGATAAAGAACGTAGAATTCTTCGCGAACTTAGTAGAATTTAACTTAAGAGACTTTGACATTATACTGGGGATGGATTGGTTATCCCAGTATAAGGCGGTGATCGAATGCCAAAAGCAAAAGATCACCTTGTCAAAAAGTACGGGAAAGAGAGTTATCTTTTACTCTCAGCCCCCTAAGAAGAGTAACAAAATCGTTAGTGCACTCAAACTAAGTAACTTGATGCGTAAGGGGTATGAGCTATATGCGTGCTACGTGCACAACCTTGAGGCGGAAGAGAACAAGGTTGACAGCATACCAGTGGTAAGAGAATACCCGGATGTGTTTCCTGAAGACATCCCGGGCATGCCACCTGAGAGAGATATTGAGTTCACTATAGATCTCATCCTGGGCACAGAGCCTGTCTCAAAAGCTCCGTACCGGATGGCACCATTGGAAATGAAGGAGTTAAAGGACCAACTCGAGGAGCTATTAGGAAAAGGGTACATAAGGCCGAGTACTTCCCCCTGGGGAGCACCGGTTTTATTTGTTAAGAAGAAAGACGGAGGATTACGTCTTTGCATAGACTATCGAGGGTTAAACCAAGTGACTATCAAGAATAAATACCCATTGCCGAGAATTGAGGATCTATTTGATCAACTGAAGGGAGCTTCAGTATTCTCGAAGATTGACTTACGATCTGGGTATCACCAGTTGAGGATCGCCGAGAAGGACATCCCGAAGACGGTGTTTCGAACTCGATATGGCCACTACGAGTTCACAGTGTTATCCTTTGGGTTAAAAAATGCTCCGGCAAAGTTCATGAACCTCATGAACAATGTATTTCGAGAGCTGTTAGATCAGTGTGTAGTGGTGTTCATTGATGACATCCTGATCTACTCGAAAAGCGAGGAGGAGCACGCCCAGCACTTGCACCAAGTGTTAGGGACCTTGCGAAATCAGCTATACGGCAAATTGTCCAAATGCGCTTTTTGGTTGAATGAGGTAGCTTTCTAGGACACATAGTATCCGCTGATGGAGTTTCAGTGGATCCGGCAAAAGTTTCTGTCGTAACTGAATGGGCAACCCCAAAGAGCCCAACTGAGATAAGGAGTTTCCTTGGATTAGCTGGGTATTATAGACGGTTCGTGAAGGATTTTTCGAAAATCGCACGACCTTTGACCCAGCTACTGAAGAAGGGAGTAAAATACGTGTGGACAGAGGCTTGTGAGACAGCGTTTCAAGAGCTGAAGAAACGACTCACAACCACACCCGTATTGACGCTACCAGTGACTTCGAAGTTTACAGCGATGCTTCGAAGGAAAGTTTAGGTTGTGTCTTGATGCAAGACTCGAGAGTCGTAGCATATGCATCACGCCAACTAAAACCTCGCGAGGAGAACTACCCGACTCACGACCTGGAGTTGGCAGTGGTCGTTTTCGCTCTAAAGATATGGAGACATTATCTTTACGGGCGGAAGTGTCGAATGTTCACCGACCACAAGAGCTTGAAATATATATTCACTCAGAAGGAGTTGAATTTGAGACAGCGAAGGTGGCTGGAACTTATCAAAGACTACGATTTGGAGATATCTTACCACGAAGGGAAGGCGAATGTGGTAGCCGATGCCCTAAGCCGGAAAACCCAACACATGAAAAACTTGTTGGTAATTCCGCCGGCATTGTACATGGATTTGGCGAGATTGGATGTGGAACTTGTGCATCCGGGCACAGTGAGTGGAGTGATCAACACAATGGTCGTAGAAACTCCAATATTGGACGAGATTAGGCTCGCCCAACCGGGCGACGCGAAATTAGAAAAGATAAAGGGGTATATTGCCGAGTGAAAGGCAATAGGATTTGCTGTCCACGAGGATGGAAGCATTCGCTTCAAAGGGAGATGGTGCGTGCCCCATAAATGTGCCGAGTTGAAGCGAAGGTTGATGGAGGAAGGGCACAACACGCCATATTCAGTGTATCCCGGAGGTGACAAGCTTTACAAAGATCTAAAAAAGATCTATTGGTGCCCGGGAATGAAGAAGGAAGTGGCAGACTTCGTGGCGAAATGTCTCACCTGCCAAAAGGTTAAGGCAGTGCGACATAAACCCTTAGGGTTGATGCAACCACTAGAGATTCCAAGTTGGAAGCGGGACAGAAACTCAATGGATTTTGTCTCGGGATTACCCCGATCACCTAAAGGCATGAATAAGATTTGGGTGATTGTGGATAGGCTAACGAAGACAACCTTATTTATCCCAATGAAAGACACGTGGACTATGGACCAATTGGCCCGAGCCTACGTCGTTAATGTGGTACGACGACATGGAGTACCACATGACATCATTTCCGACAGAGACAGTAGATTTGTCTCTCACTTTTGGACTGAGTTACAAAAAGCTCTCGGTACTCAAATCAAAATGAGCACCGCATTCCACCCGATGACGGATGGTCAAACCGAGAGAACAATCCAAACACTAGAAGACATGCTGAGAGCATGCGTGTTGGAATTTAAGGGAAATTGGGAATCCCATTTACCCTTAATCGAATTTCTTATAATAATAGCTACCATGCTAGCATTGCCATGGCACCATTCGAGGCGTTGTATGGACGAAGGTGCCGAAGCCCGTTGAGCTGGGAAGAAAACGATAAGTCTATGGTAGTGGGACCAAAACTTATCGAAGACATGGCTCAACAAATCAAGGTGATTCAAGGAAAAATGAGAGCCGCTCAAGACCGCCAGAAGAGTTACGCTGACGTGAGACGACGAGACCTAGAATTTCAAGTGGTAGATAGGGTCATGCTAAAGATATCACCCATGAAGGGGGTGATGCGCTTTGGCAAATGAGGGAAGTTGAGTCCTCGATACATAGGATCTTATGAAATTCTAGAAAGAGTCGGGAATTTAGCCTACCGACTGGCTTTACCGCCACAATTAGATCGAGTTCATAATGTTTCCATGTTTCACAACTAAAGAAGTATGTGCTGGACCCGACACATGTACATCAACCGGAAGTAATCAAACTCAATGAGGATCTGACTTATGAAGAAGTCCCAGTGCGAATTCTAGACGTTAAGGAGCGAGTAACGAGGAACAAAACTGTCAAAATGATCAAGGTTCTTTGGTCGAACCACGAAAGTGAGACGGCAACTTGGGAGGTAGAATCCGACATGAGAGAACGCTATCCGACACCGACACAGTTATGGGGACATAACTGCAATCTTAAGGGGGAGAGGATGTCACATCGTGCAACATCCGTATTTTACCATGTATTTTTCGTGCATTTTTGTAAACAAGCAAACAAATTCAAATTGTTTTGAACTACGTTATGGCTTGATCCCTTCACAGGGTACGTAGGCAGCTTAGAAGTTTTAATTCTAAGTTCAGTCACGAAATAATAAAACAACCAAAAAGACCTTACACGGGAAAAGCCGAAACACAACTTCGAGGACGAAGTTGATTCTTAAGGAGGGTAGACTGTAATACCCGAGAATTTTCCAACATAAAATAAATGCAATAAATAAATAAGTACAATAAATAAATAAATACAGCAAATAAATAAATAAAAGTAAGGGAGTGAGAAATGAAATTTAACTTAAAAAGGAAGTAAAGGAATTTAATTAAATAAAAGGAATAAAATAAAGATAAATAAATTGTTACACGTGTACCCGACACCAATGGAATCGAAAACGCGAGTCCAAACATAAATTTAGATCCGAGGGAAATGACGATACAGAATAGGAACCCGAAGATGGCCCAGAAATCGGAATCCGGGAGCATAGAGGGATAGAAGTCCGAAAGAGAGGAGGGAAAGCACGACGGATCGCACGACCCGCCCGGACCGAAGTCCAGGCGTGGGCCGCGCGGTGGCCGTGCGGTGAAAGGCCAAACAGCACGCCACGACCGCGCCAACGGACAGATTCGCCGGTTGCGAGATTCACTCGCCCGAATCCGGATTTTTCGGCTTCGGTTGCATTCCTTTCGGCTCAAGACTTACCAAGGCCGACTTGGGACGTCCCCTAGGTCCCTTGTATCTATAAATAGCCCTCCTACTCGATCCCGAATCCCTTTTCAAACTTTCCATACTTTCTATACTTCAAACCCTAGATCCGGAAGTCGTCGGAGGCACCAAAACCGAGCAAGAGACTGTCACGGACGAAATTTAGGACGCCAACGTCGTGGTAAGTTCTGGTCCATTCAATCTTTTACGATCTCAATCCGAAAATGGATTCTAACTTAGTTTCTTTCCTCTCTACACCCCGAATCGGATCTAGAACGAAGAACCCGACGAACTGAGGAGATAAACGGTGGACTGGAAGCCACGCCTCCGAAATCGACGTTCCCGGACGACTGGAAATCTATAAGTTGACACTTACATGATTTTGGGAGTAATTAAAACACTTAAATCTAAAAGTTTAAACAAGAGTTTCGAAAATCTGTCAACGTGAGATTTGTACTGACGCAACGACTTTGCACGATTTTTCCGAACCCTTAAAAGTCTTCGAACAAGAAAAACGTAAAACACGAAAAACGTTCATAAGAAGGTCTTTGTGAAATCTCCTGTAAAATTTTCAGAATTTTTAATGATGTTTTGATATCTGGAATCGACCCCAAACCGAACTATTTTGAAATCGAATCTTGAAATCTTGGCAGAACGTAGGTCTGAACTTGTAGGCGTTTTTGACTAGGGTTCTAGGCCGATTTAGATCTTTAGCCGAACATGAAAGTTGTAGATAATTGTCTTAAGAAGGTCTCTGTGAAATTTCATTAAATTTGGAGTTAGTTTGCTATGGTAGATCTCGAAATTTTGAACCTGCTGTACATAAAATTCGGACAGATTAATGATATGACGAAAATTGATGTTTTTGACCTGTTTCACGAAAGTTGTTCATCTCTTTGTTTTCGAGTCAGTGGTGAATTTTCAGAATTTTTGGACTCAAATCTGATTTTAAATTAATTTTAGAGTAAACAGCGGTTTACCGGAGTCAAATCTTGAAAATCTTGTTGAAACGATGGAATTAGTCTTTAAGGTTGGAACGAGTCGAAATCTATTTTTAAATAAATTAAGTGAAGTCAGAATTTTTGAAATAAATCCCCTTACAAACTTGATAAATTAAAATTAGGGGTGAGTGCTCTGCAGGGTGCCCCCTAACTGCTTCACTCCGTGCCTTTATGGACGATGGTGACCCCGCGCGAAAATTTGAGATATGATATTGCCAAAACGGCATGAGATATACGGCTTACACTCTCGAGAATGTCCACATGGATTTCCCGAGGCTCCGAAGTGGTACTGGGTATGGCGGATACGGTTGCGGCCGCCGGGCTACCGGCTAAACTTGTCGAGATTGCGAAGCAATCGTGAAATACGTGAAATTACTAAACCTGTGATGTAATGGGGAAATTAAATTAAATTGAGTTGAATTGTTCATTGTCGTTTAAATTGTTAAATGCTTTATTTAAAATAATTATGGCTTTTATTTTAAATTGTGCTAAATGTATTATTGATTAGTGCCATGAATTAATTAAAAAGGCGTAAACTGTGACGCCAAATGATTTTAAATCGAAGAGATTTTGAAATTTCGAAACAAACGGTCGAGACCTTGAAATACGATACATCTATACTTTTGAAAAATCCTGTTACACTAAATTGAAACATATGAGATACTTGGCGGAGGGTGAGTGCTCTGCAGGGTGCCCTCTAGCCTTTCTCTTCGGGCCTGTAATGGACGAGAGAATTTAGATGAGATACTACGCCAAACGGCGGGAGATACATGGCCTACACTCTCGGGATTATCCGTATGGATTTCCCGAGGCTCCGGAGTGTTTTGGGTATGGCAGATACGGCTGCGGCCACCGGATGACCGGCTAAACTTGACGAGATTGCGATGCAATCGTGAAATACTGGGAAATACTTGAAATACTTGAAATACGAAATGGCTGCGGCCGCCGGATGACCGGCTACACTAAATATTGAGAAATGGAGACGTAACGGGAAAAATTAAAAGATTTAATACTTTTTATGTATTTATTTATTTATTCTTGTCTTTAAATCTTGCATTTAAATTTATGTCTTAAATTTTATAACATGTTAAATTATTATTTATGAATTTAGTGCATGTTCAAATATATAATTACATTGTTTATTTTTGAATTGGTAAATAGAATATTTTTGTATGCATGCCTAGGAGTAAAACTTAATTATTTAATTAAACCACTTTATTGCTATGTTAGGATCGACTTACTCAGTATTTTATATACTGATAAAATTGTTGTTTTTCTCTTTCTTTCAGAGTACGGAGATAATGCATAGCATGTGTATTGGGGGATGGAATTATTAAACATTGTTTTATCGTTTTTTTTTATGGTACTTGCATATCGGGCATGTAAATCCCGAGTTTTGGCCATGTCGGCCCACTTTACATTTTCCGCTGCGATATATTATTATTACTACTATATGTGTGGATGATACTTATTATTATTTTTAAATAAATTCCGGACTTGTTTTACAAACCCTTTGCAATACCTATAGCCTTGCACCTCTTTAGTAAGCTCGGAGAATCCATGTCTTGCTAGGGAGGTGTGGCGGTGACATCCCGGCCTGGGTTATCAAATCCGGGGTGTTACACTAACCCCCTGCCAACCCCACGCCAACCTCACAGCCTGCTACACTTGACGCGTTTTGGCGATTTTCTTACCATATTTTCGTGTCCCGACGATGGAAACTCGATCACCAACGTGGGAAAGGTATTATGGACAAAATTTTGGTGATCCTAATACCCTTTATCAGATTATCTAACCCCGATTCACCCTCCAAACCACCTCTCAACTCTCTCAAACTTCTCTCAACCCGAAAACCCCAAATTCTTGTGTTCTTGAACTCCCGACGAGCAAACCGGAGCAAGGAGAAAGTGGAGAAGAAGTGTTCACATCCTAGTTAGTGGTAAGGTGTAGTCTTGAATCTTTGTTTCATAGTTTTGGCCGAATTAAGACTCTAACTTTTGGTTTACATTCTTAAAAAAAAAAAACACAAATCGGGGCCAACGGAGTGGAGACGAGTAGATTGGACGTGTTCACGGACTCCGGAGACCATCCCGACGAAATCTCAGGCTTTAGATCTTAGACACTGTAAGTTGATTCTTCTCAAAACCGTTTTGGTGCCCTAAAATCGAATGGAATGCAAGTTTTAGTCAACGCACGAAAATCTGTCCCAAAAACTCTCCCTATGCGCATTTTCTGAAATCCAACTTTTAAGCCCTTTTCGAGCTTTCAAACGGAGGAACTTAAAACTACAAACTTGTTCCTAATGAGTTAAAGTATATCGTGTTAAATTTTCAGAAATTTTCATCGACGTTTTTCCGTCAAATTGGATCTGGTATTTTCTGAGTTATTCTTCAAACCCGAAAAAGCTGACAGAATTTCATGTCCGACTTCTTTGACGTTTTTCTAATGGATCCCATCGAAACTAAACTTTTATGTAAAAACAAAAGTTGTATATAACTGTCTAAATATTGTGTCCGTAAAATTTCACGCATTTTCGTTAACGTTTGTATAGTCAAAAACCATTTTGAATAGACTGTGGTTTAAAGGAAAAATTGACAGATTTGAGTGTTCAACTTCTTTGACGTTTTGCTTAAGGATTCTTTCAAAACTAACCTTTCGAGTAAACATGAAAGTCGTATGTTTTGAGAAGATGTGGTTAAAATTTCGTGAATTTTGGTTAACGTTTGTGTTGTTAAAATCGATCTCAACAGTCTGCATTTGAAATAAAATTCTGACAGAATATGTAGGCAAACTTGATGGGCATGTTTCTACCATTTCTAGTCCGAACTAATCATTGCAATGTAAACAAAAGTTTTAGATAATCATGTCTAGTATAGGCCCACCAAATTTCAGAATTTTTGGAGTCCATTTGATAGGTCGAAAAATCGGATTTTTGAACTGCATCAAACCCGAAATCCTGGCAGCACGCTATTTGTGTAGAAAACTCGATTTTTGGCATGTTTCCTCACCTTATTTCGAAATGGTTAAAACACGAAATTTATTCTTTAGGGTGTCATTGGGATATTGTGTAAATTTCATAATAATCGCTTTAAGAATGAATTTTTGAAACCAAAAGGCGTAATCTGCGACGTGTGTGCTTATTAAACTTTGAGATTTATGGAAACCCTCCTTGCGACACTTCCAACTATTTTGAAAACTTTGTGATTTATGATCGAATTGGATACTATGAAATATTGATTATGTGGCTTGTGGGCATAAGAGCTCAAGCGTATGACTAGCGGACATAAGAGCCCTAGTGAAATATTAACCATGAGGCTTGTGTCCTCCTGTTTCTATGGGTTTTCCATGATGAGTGGTGGGGAGTGAACTTTGCTGGGTTTTCAATGCCTCCATTCTTACTGGTTAGCGTATTATTGTTCAGCAGGGACCCCGTTTTCCAGCCAGCCTACACATGAGCTTCCTTCCTAATCCATGGCCTTTATTCTCCTATTTTAGTCCCTTTGATTCTTTGCACTGCTGAGAATATTCATGCAGGGTAAATGTGATGTTGAAGTAAGTTTTGGGATGCCATTTCGATTTATCATTTGTGTGTGCCCTTCCACTGTTGAAAGTTGGTTTTCACTCTCCCATGGTGAGTTCGGTTTGGCTTAACTTTTTCGATGCTTAGAATGATCTGATTGTGCTTTGGTGAGACTTTGCCTAGTGTATCGGTTTTGATGCTGCGGCTATCGAGAGTGGTCTTCATGTCATTCATGTTATACACGATATTGGTGTTCCTGTGGGATCTCTCCGCAGACTGGTCTAAGTCATGAGTAGCTACTGGTGATCACGTTTGGGAAGTGGTACTGTTTTTGGGATGCCGTTTGGAAATCCCTTTCCTCCGAAGTAGCTATTTAGTGTGGGATTTCGTGTGGTAACTCTATGACTGTAGTGATTGTTGCCTGCTTTGGCTTTGATTTATCATGTTTTGACTTGGTCATGGGCTTTGCTGCGTGATGGGAGCACAACAATGGACAGTTGTTGTAATTGATCTGTTTTTCCAATATCAATGATTTCATCCTCTCAAAAAAAAAAAAAAAAAAAAAAAAAACCATGAGGCTTGTGGATATAAGAGCCTTAGCGAATGGTGATTTGTATGGCTAGTGGACATAAGGGCCCTAGCGAATTTTGATTTGTGAGACTTGTGGACATAAGTGCACAAGTGGAATATGGTGATCTCGATCATATTGAAACAACAGTAGAAGAATGAAATATTAGTCATGCGAGAACATACATCTTATCCCATGATTTTTTTTAAAACCCTTTTGGCTTATAATAAATTCCTTTTGTTAAATTTTTAAAAATTTATATACTTAGTATTTGTGAACGTCTCTTTACGTTTAGAATCATGCCTTTAAATCCTTATTATCAATGTTGTCAAAAGACATTTTTATATTATAAAATGTGCATGAGTAAAAAGGTGAATTTTTATTAAGTACATTTTAAAACCCATTATTGTTATGTTAAGAAATAACTTACTCAGTATTTTATATACTGATAAAACCCGTTATTTTATTTTTCTTTTACAGAATATGAAGAAATTGCATGAGCATGCACGCATATTGGGGGCTCGGGAATTAAATTAGTAATTGTGAATGTTGTATTTTGTTAGACTTAAATTACCCACTGCGTTTTGACCATGTCGGCCCATATTTAAATTTTCCGCTGCGACTAATTTTGAATTATACTATGTTATTTTAAAGTAAACCCTTTTGGGCTTGTTTTTAAATTATTTTTGAAATACCTTTAGCCTTGCATCTCTCAAGCGAGCTCGAATGAACTCTTGTCTTGCTTGGGAGGTGTGGCGATGGCATCCCGGCCTGGGTTATCAAATCCGGGGTGTTACAGTAGGTATGTATTAGTGTTAAAAAATGTAACTTAAGAATTTATATAATATGATTGTAATGAGTTACAATTTTAATTTATTTATTTATGTGTGATTTATTGATGTGTAGTTGTAGGTTGGATTTGAATTATTATTGGTAGTGGGTTTGAAAGTTTAATATTTATATTTAATTATTAATGTGATGTGATAGGTAGGTTTGACGATTAATATTTAATTATTTTTTTACAATTGAAATGAAATAAAAATGTTGGAACAAGAAAAAAAAGTAGGACATAAATAATGACACGGAATGAATATTATTTATTTTAATTACATAAAAATAATTGAAAAAACTAAAAGAGGCCACCAGAAGGATTATTTCAACTTTTAGGTCATCGCGGCCTGAATTCCGGCCAAATGACTTAAATTCAGGCCGGAAATCCTTCAGTGGCCCATTTCCCAAAACCAAAATATCGTGGCCTAAAAGTGGAATGATCTCCTTCTAGTGACCTATTTTAGTTATTATCTCTTATAAATTATAGATAGATTATAGATTATGGATGACACTTGAGTGTTGGCAAAAGATAGTGATAGACTGATAGTCCGTGTTACACAAAAACAAGTTGATTAAATAAGGTAAAACACCAAATAAATGAAAAAAAAAAAGACTGTTAATTGGCGTTTACTATTTTTTTTTTTGAGGAAAAGAAGATATTATTTCAAGCATCCGACAAGAACATTACAATGGACTCCTTGACAAAGAGACTGAAGCCTTGCTAAACAACTGTCAATCAAGCGACAACAAGGCTAACTAATACCACTATCCCCACAGAGAAGCGCACCATCGAGGAAATAAACAACTTATCACAACCTGACTTCCCCTACCCATTCTCCAATATGCAAGTAGTCGTCCACCTACTTCAAAGCAATAGCAGTGAATATTCCACAGCAATACACACTGCCAAGTCCAGCAGCACCGGAACAGATCTCCACTAATAGTGTCCCATTTTTTCGGGTACGATGTTTTATGTGGGGATAGTTAGTATTTAATGTTGAAGTAGATTATTGTTTAAAGTGGAAGTAAATTAGGAATTTGTAAGATGTGATTGTAATGTATTTGAATTTTTAATTAATTTATTTATGTGTGATGTGATAGTTGTGTGTTTGAAATTTTCATATACAATATTTATTTATTAATGTGATGTGATGATAGTGGATTTGGTAATTTAAATATGCAATTATTTCCTAAAAGGGAATGTGACAATTGTAATTAGGGGTGTCAATTTCAGGTTTCAGGTCGTGTTCGTGTCGGGTTGATCAGGTTGTATAATATTTCAGGTCGGGTTTCGGGTCGACCTCATTTGGGAAAAAACCCAAAATGACTAAACCCAAACCTGAAATTTTTCGTGTCGTTCGGGTTTGTTTTTTCGGGTTATAGCCAAAATTGGCAAAATTTAAGGTTTAGGGTCGTGTTCGTGTCAGGTTGAGCAGGTCGAATAATATTTCAGGTCGGGTTTTGGGTCGACCTGATTTGGAAAAAACCCAAAATGACTAAACCCAAACCTGAAATTTTTCGTGTCGGTCGGGTTCGTTTTTTCGGGTTCATGTCCAAATTGACACCCCTAATTGTAATGTAACAGGATCAAAAAGAAAAATAGAACGGGATTAGTGGGACGACTATTTTGCCTCTTTAAAAAACTATTTTATTTCACAAATAAACTGATTGAAAATATATTTTGCCAAACACACCATAATAAGTTGGAAGAGAAGAGGAGGGATTAAGGGGAGTGTATTCCATTGATAGTTTGACGAAGTTTACATGACTTAGACTTGATTGATTTTGTATAGACTCCATGTAGAGTTTGATTGAATTGTATAGATTCCGTATAAATTTTTGTTTAGAAAGATTTTCCATTTAATTTTTAAGGAAATTCATCAAAATTTATAAAAAATAAAATCCATGCATTATTTCAAAATATGTATTGCATGGAAGTTTGTTGAATATTTCAATTTTTTTTTTTTTTGAAAAATATGCATTGCATATTTCAAATTTTTTTAAAAACTTCTCAAAATTTAAATTCTAAATTAAATAGTACTCCTACCTCCAAACTTTTAACAAATCTTTCACCACCACCTAAAATACGAAATCTTCGAGGAGGAATATAGAGACACCGAAGTTGGAAAGCTTTTTTCTTTCGTAACAAGAAACGAAGCTTATATATATTCGACATAATACGTGCATCCCCCCTAATATCGGGTTCTCATAGTTTTCGATTTCCCTAAAAGTTTTGTAGCCGATTCTCGATTCTCGATTGAAGTACTATGACTAATCAACCGGAGTCCTCCGATTCGTAAGTTGTTCGAAGCATTCTCCATTTGGTTGTTTCTGATTTGAATATGATGGGTGTTCGTGTAACACGAAAATTTTCGGACTTGATTTTTGTTATCAAGACATTGATTTTGTTTTTGCGACTGCTTTTTTTTTTTTTTTTTTTGGATTCTTCGCAGTAAGGTTACGAAGAGGGACTTTAGTACGGCGATTTTGGAGAGGAAGAAGGCGCCTAATAGGTTAGTAGTGGATGAGGCTATCAACGACGACAACTCGGTGGTTTCTCTGAACTCTGAGACTATGGATAAACTCCAGCTTTTCCGCGGAGATACTATCTTGATTAAGGTTTTACTTCTTGCCCTCTTTTTTGATTTCTGGTTTCGTTTCGTCGGTTTTGTTCCTATTTTTGTCTTGTGCCTAAAATCGATGTAGCTGTGTTTTGGGGTGAGAGTTTGAAGGGATGTTTGGGATGTTTCAACGTTTTTATGTTCACCGAAATTTTTGGAGTTGGCGGGTTTTAATGTCGTAATAATAGATACCTGAATTTTAGTTTTCTCTAAAGTTTGAATTTTCTTAGGACAATCGATTTGTAGTGCTGTGCAGATCCATTGGATGGTTGTTTTTGAGCGACTTTTTTTTAATGCAATTTGGGGGAACTTCAACATCGTATGAAATATACTATTAAAATTTGGATTTCGTTTTGGTACAACATGTTTGAAGATATTTCAAATGTCTCCCGGGCCCTGGAGTTGATTATGTACATTTAAGAATTAAATGAGTGCTATACTTAATTATCTGATATTCCATTGTACCATTGTTTGTAGGGCAAGAAGAGGAAAGATACAGTTTGCATTGCGCTTGCTGATGATACTTGCGAGGAACCTAAGATTAGAATGAACAAGGTGGTTAGAAGCAACCTTAGAGTTAGATTGGGAGATGTGGTTTCTGTGCATCAATGTCCTGATGTGAAGTATGGGAAGCGCGTTCACATTCTTCCAGTGGATGACACAATTGAAGGAGTTACTGGAAACCTTTTTGATGCTTACCTGAAGCGTAAGTTTTTATTATCATTTTGTTTTGGATCTTATTTTTTTGTTTTCCAGTTTAGCTCTTGTGTTCCACTGTCTATATGCACGGACTTTATTTTCATTAGATACTGTCTATTGAAACAACTATGACACCAATTTTTCATCGTGTAAGACTTTATACCTGGGGTCTTGGTTAATTTCTGATCTCTGTGTTTGCACAATGCTTTCATATTCCTAAAATTTATTTGAAATGACAACTTAGGCAGCTTCCGTAAAGTGAAGAATGGAATCGATTTTGCTATCAATTCATGTGATGTTCCGTCATTCCATTATGTTAAATTTTTCGTCTTTATCCTTAATTGAGTGTCATTCTATTGGTTAAACCAGCAATAAGTTCAGATTATTGTTTCTGCATTGCTGAGATATTTTCTCATGTTTCTGCAGCATATTTTCTTGAGGCATACAGACCAGTAAGGAAAGGTGATCTATTTCTTGTGAGGGGAGGAATGAGGAGTGTAGAGTTTAAGATCATTGAGACTGATCCTTCTGAACATTGTGTTGTTGCACCTGATACGGAGATCTTCTGTGAGGGCGAGCCTATTAAAAGGGAGGATGAGGAAAAATTGAATGAGGTTGGTTATGATGATGTTGGTGGAGTTCGTAGACAAATGGCCCAGATTCGTGAGCTTGTAGAGCTTCCATTAAGGCACCCACAGCTTTTCAAGTCAATTGGTGTGAAGCCACCAAAGGGAATACTGCTGTATGGGCCTCCGGGATCTGGGAAGACTTTAATTGCCCGAGCTGTGGCCAATGAAACTGGTGCATTTTTCTTTTGCATTAATGGCCCTGAAATAATGTCCAAATTAGCAGGAGAAAGTGAAAGCAATCTGAGGAAGGCATTTGAGGAAGCTGAGAAGAATGCACCGTCTATTATATTTATTGATGAAATAGACTCCATTGCTCCCAAAAGAGAGAAAACTAATGGAGAAGTAGAGAGGAGAATTGTTTCTCAACTTTTGACATTGATGGATGGACTCAAAGCTCGGGCCCACATTATTGTTATTGGTGCAACAAACCGCCCCAACAGCATTGATCCAGCCCTGAGAAGATTTGGGAGATTTGACAGGGAAATAGATATCGGTGTACCTGATGAAGTTGGGCGCCTTGAAGTTCTTCGCATCCATACAAAGAACATGAAGCTTGCTGAAGAGGTGAGCTCAAGCATCTTTCAAGTTTATTCTCATGCCATTTTCTAGCTATTGTTGTCTTCATTTTTAACCTTTGCCTTACTTTTCAGGTTGATTTGGAAAAAATTGCCAAGGATACACATGGCTACGTTGGTGCGGATTTAGCTGCATTGTGCACTGAAGCTGCTCTTCAGTGCATCAGGGAGAAGATGGATGTGATTGACTTGGAAGATGACTCCATTGATGCAGAGATCCTAAATTCAATGGCTGTTTCGAATGAACACTTCCAGACAGCACTTGGAACAAGCAATCCCTCTGCTCTACGTGAAACAGTAAGGGTTCTAGTTGAAATCTTTTGCTTTTATCGATTTATTTGTGATATGGATGGATTCTCAGTAACATTTGGAAATTCTAGGTTGTTGAAGTGCCCAATGTCAGCTGGGAGGACATTGGCGGCCTTGAGAATGTTAAGCGCGAGCTCCAAGAGGTAGGCTAAACTCAGAGAACTCTTGATATACCTATTTGTTGTTTAGATGCTTCAATACTAGTACACTTACTGTTTATTATGAATCTTCTTATTACTTTATAATGTTTGGCAATGTGTTTGTCAGACGGTTCAATATCCCGTGGAGCATCCTGAGAAGTTTGAAAAGTTTGGCATGTCACCTTCGAAAGGAGTTCTTTTCTATGGCCCTCCAGGATGTGGCAAGACCCTGCTAGCCAAGGCTATTGCCAATGAATGTCAGGCAAACTTCATCAGCGTCAAGGGTCCGGAATTGCTTACAATGTGGTTTGGAGAGAGTGAAGCCAATGTCCGTGAAATTTTCGACAAGGCTCGCCAATCTGCTCCGTGTGTGCTGTTTTTTGATGAGCTGGACTCAATTGCAACTCAGGTCAGTAGTTCACATCTATATGCTGAATTGCTTTTTGCCTTTTCATATCTCATGTTTAATTTCTATGTTCTCTAGAGAGGTAGCAGCCAAGGAGATGCAGGTGGTGCTGCTGACCGTGTGTTGAACCAGCTGCTCACTGAAATGGATGGCATGAATGCAAAGAAAACTGTTTTCATCATTGGTGCCACTAACAGGCCTGATATAATTGATCCTGCTCTCCTTCGTCCTGGTCGTCTTGATCAATTGATTTACATCCCTCTTCCCGATGAGGAGTCGCGCCACCAAATTTTCAAGGCGTGCTTGAGAAAGTCTCCTCTTTCCAAAGAGATTGATCTAAGAGCCCTTGCGAAGTACACTCTAGGGTTCAGCGGTGCTGACATCACTGAAATCTGTCAGCGTGCTTGTAAATATGCCATCCGGGAGAACATTGAAAAGGTAAAATAATAAGTATTCCATTGATGCTGAATCTCTATTTGTAGAAGCTTTTGATATTACTTAAAAATGGTTTGCCTGTCAGGCCATCGAGAAGGAGAAGAAGAAACTGGACAACCCTGAGGCCATGGAAGAAGACCTTGATGATGAGGTGTCCGAGATAAAGCCTGCTCACTTCGAGGAGTCAATGAAGTACGCTAGGAGAAGTGTAAGTGATGCAGATATACGCAAGTACCAGGCGTTTGCGCAAACATTGCAACAGTCGAGAGGATTTGGAAGTGAATTCAGATTTCCTGAGAATACGAGCAGTGCTGGTGGTGCAGGAGGTTCTGATCCCTTTGCAGCCACAGCAGGGGCAGCTGGAGATGATGACGACCTGTATAATTAAGGTCATTGTCTACTTAAGTTATTGCTTTATTTTGTTACTATGCCCGTTGCTTTCTCAGGCTTCTCGTCGCTTTAGTCTAGTCTGAGCTTTTGCCCATCCATTTATGATATGGATGGGATGCAGCCAACTAGCCAAGCATTTCTTCTGTTTTAAGTGAATGGTATGTAAGTAGGATTGTGGATTTCTGTTTTGTTGACTTACATAGTTACATGAATTTAAATTTATTTATATGAAATTCCACAATATTCACTTTTAAATATATTTGAAAGATTTAAAATTTGAAATTTTGTCACTATATATTCACTTAAATTTGAAAGTTAAATTTTGAAATTTTGCATTTTTTTATTTTATTATATTGGAATTTATTACTTACTTTGTATTTTTTATTTTATCTATTTTAGATTTTACTATTATTTTGCATTTTTATTTTAGATTTCATTGCCGCATTCATTATTATTTATAAATTTTCAGTTTTTATGCCATAGAATTATTATGACATGAACAGACATTTTCAGTTTTCGCACCATATGATTATTATAACGAGGTTAT